>OY979680.1:1212500-2412500 GCA_963855955.1 Luperina nickerlii | reverse complement strand
CACTGCTGGTCATAGGCCTCCCCGAACCTGCGCCACAACACTCTGTCCACCGTCTTCCGCATCCAGTCCGCCCCAGCCACCTTTAAGGACATCAGACTATTCAGCTGGGGTGTCCCACACTACGGTTGCCAATACACAGTCTCCACTCTAGGACTCATCTGCTTCACCGGCCACTGGTTCTGCGACAACATGGCCAGCCCACTGCCACTTCAGCTTGCTTACTCTGCAAGCTATGTCGTATTACGATTTGCTAATATTACAAATCGAGATTACTATGATATTACGAGTATCTAAATAATCACAACTTCCTGGAGCAATAAAAGAAGCAAACCTTCTCAATGACAATAAATCTAAATCTTCGACAAAAATCTATATAGACCAACACAAAAGCAGTTCATGCTTGGGGTGACATCAAACACTAAGCATGAACTGCAACATTTCACAAATCCCGATTCAAAACCCCAAAGGCATTACTGTGACAACAGCTAGAATCCTCAAATCCTCACCTCAAATATTTTGATATTTGGCTGATATCATTCAGAAAGCTCCCATATTCGTTAGCCGGGCCGGATCGATGGAACTCATGCATATTCATGTCACGGAGACAATTAGCCCGCTCCATAGTTTTGAACCGGACCGAACCGTCAATTATATTTCGCAATCTGTACGACGGTTTTTGCGAAGAGCACTGATTTGAATAGGTAACATCATGGTCAGAATATTTTACGCCGAGTAATAGTTAGGACGAAGTGTTTTGGGTCTTCTTTAATTTATTAGTTTTTTGAGGTTGGAAGTTGGACGAAAAAATGTTTTAATTGAATTTAATGGGAACGTGGTTAGGGTTCCGAATAAGCTCAAGTTGAAATTTCAGTTGAAGATACTATAATGTTTTGAAAAGTTATACTCTATGTTTAGTAAAAAAGAGGTTAAGGAGGAGGAGGAGGTGGAGGACAGCTTTTTGACTTGAAAGTCTTCGTAACAAGGAGTTTTTCATAAAATAGAAATGAAAATGAAAACGTTAATCTTGAGATTGTAGAAGATAATATTGAAGAAGAAGCAATGATTGTTCAAGAAGAAATTGTTAACTTTTGCTTCAAATCCGGTGATTTGAAGCAAAAGTTAGTAATAATGTTGTGGTAAAAGAATCTCTATTACACAAAAGAAATTTATGAAAAAAACCTATGAGAAACTTATTACTTGAAGTATAATAATGATGGTTTATAGTACCTATTAGGTTACAGTAAACATTCACACTCAGTACAAAAAATTATATATGAAACTTGACATGCTCAACAATTTAAGACGATAATTATGTTACGCAAATAAATGTTAAAATACAAACTGTATAGAGGGCTTACTAAGGGCTCCCTAGGCCGACCATTAAAATTAGGCCAAACACCTGATCTCACCAATATTCCTCATTATTATTAGCAACAAGAGTTAAAACATTTACGTAAGCCTAAGCTTCACTAATGTTAATACCTCCCGCTTATATTTTCAAAGGATAATAAGGGTCTGGTTTAATGGCGTTGGAATCATCAATAACTAGGCATCGTAACTTTTGTCTTATGACTTCAACATTTTCATTAGCTGTCGTAAAATGAAGGTTATATTATCACTTAAAACTACTATGGTGTTAAATGAATATGTGCTTCTATGTTACGATGTTTTTGGTAGTAAAATAATCACAATTTTGGTAATTGAATAATCTCAGACTGTCTTGTTGATATAGTGGTAGCAAGCGCTACAGCTGACCATGAGGGTTCGGCTTCAAAGGTCGGGCAAAGTGTTATTAGGTTTTTCATCAGGAAATTCTTCGCAGCAGCTCGGACTCGGTAAAATGTGGGAGTGCTATTTACACCTCTTCCGAACCTTTCGTAGGGAAACAGTCATGATTATATGTTACGTTAAACTTAAAACTATCCTAGTGTTGAATATGTGCTACAATATTTGGTTTCGAAATTGCGCACTATTTACATGTCTTATTGCAGTTGAATCAGAAATATCATCTGAACGGGGCGAGCGTCAACATTAGCGTTCGTTGACATAACATTTGCATTGAGAAAATATGGTGGTCCCTAATTGGATAGCAGGAGCAAAAGATTCACCGTTATTCTAGAAATTCTTACTCAGTTCAGAAATATTTGTTACGATGCTAGTTTCTATAATTAGGCAAATTATAACGAAGAGGCGACGAATTTCCGTAGAAATATTTATTAGGCAAAGTTCGAAGCTACTGAAGACAAAAGCAATAATAATATAAACATGACCCTCCCAGCATTTTAAATTAAAATAACAAACCACCCAGAATTAATTCTAAAAACACCTGAAGCCAGGTACCCTATCAGAGTTAATCCTTAAAATCGTACCCTTTGAAAATCCTAAACTTTGATTTCTCTCCAAACGATTCCAGGGATTACTCGCCCAGGTCGTATGTAAATCGTTCCGGGATTCCGGACACAATAAATGTGCGGAACGAAGCCCGCTTGATCCGTCCACTGCCGGACAAATGGAACCAGAATGGAAAAGTTTAATTTCCATGGAATATGGAGCGAGACTTTAAAAGATTATGGGGACATAGAGGTTTGTTGATGCTGATGAATACATTTTACGTAATACTATAATTATGTAGAAGATTCTATTGCATATATAGAAGTCTGACACAGTAATAACATAGAATAAGTTCATAGATACGTTTAAAGAGAAATACATATAGCTAAGACACGCATACAAAACAATACTGCGTTTAACAAACAACGCAAAAACAGTTTCACACGCTATTGACAACAATAAAGCTAACCTCACCGTATTCCGTGTCAAATTACTTAAAGTACTAACCCTTATTGACATAGGGCATAAAGTCAACTATAATGTGCATATGTAAAATGTTTCTACAATGAATCAGACAGTAGAACTGTCGTCGTACGAAATTACGTCTGTCATTACATTCCCCGCTAACGATCAGCTCGATTAAGATTTAATTGCTCGCTACTTTAACACGAGTGCGTACAGTTGGTGCGATGATTGCGAAGCGAATGAGATGATTTTTAGTCGGTGGTTGGTGACTGTATTTTCCATATCATTTGAATATTTCTTGTAACAAAAATGGTTGTGTTTTGTGAGATGTAGAAATGATAAACTGTGAGTTATTTTTTTAGATAACTTTTATAGAACCTGTGTTGCAAAATTGCGATTCAAGCACTTGGGCACTGTACTAGTTTAATTAGGTAATGTAGAATTATAACGTTACATCTACTAAATTCAGGCTCGAACCGAGTTTTTAATATGAAATGGATTTTTGGAACTGAACTTAATTACATATTATACCTAATAATTGATCAATGTTAAGTGTTTGTGTCTTCTGGCAAAGAAAGACCCTCTTTTCTCCTCGTGGTTGTTGATAATATAGAACCTACATGAATGATCTTATATCATCGCATATAAGGTTTTTTCTTTGATATTTTCAAGATGAGAGATTACATTTGAGCAGTGAAGAATGATAATTTTTCAAATATATTTAGACGTTTTTAGATGAATGCATTAAACATGATTTATTCATACGCATAAAAGAAACGCCTTAGTGTGCAAAATATAAATAAAAATCCAGTTTTCATCAATCAAATATTGTGTAAAATCATGAACGATTTGTATTCGAATCAAACGTGAATAATTTTGTCCGCTTAGCTAAATATGAGTTGGACTTAACTGTTGGAAAGAGAAATAACTGTTGGAAAAATTAATAATTTCTTTGATGATTTTCTGAGATGTTAATGAGGCGGATATTGTTTATTAGGTGGAACTATGTATTTGAATGAAAACAGTTGATTGTAAAGAATGTACCTATATATAAAGCAACGAGCATAAATGAGTTTAGTACTAAATTAAATCATAATCTAAATCTCTTCTAATTTAGATCTTCGAACTTATTTTACTGTTGTGTTGTCGTAAAAATCTTGCATATACCTTAGTTGTCAAGTTTAAGGTCTGAGTCCCTTGAGAATAATATTATTATTTGCTATGATTTCCAGTCCCAAATTTTGTCCTCAGACCTAATTTTATTGATGACTTCATAGTACACTATAACTTAAGTGTAACTCATCCACATTACAATTCCCAACTCTATCTCCACGCAATAAAGGTTCTAAATCCCTTAAGACAATTGGATAGAGGCCAAAGTGGCTATAGCATTAATATAATAGACCGTAGATCGGTCAAACGAGTGTAATGTCGTATGTACTGGTGGAGGGGTGAGGCAAAAGCGGTGGTAAACATTATTACCTATTAGTGATGTGTTTTAAGGGATAGGCTTAGAGCAGGAAGTTTTTTTTTTAAATTACTGAGTGGGCCCGCTCTTGACGTCGATTACGCTTGATGGAAAGCGATGCATGAGGTCTATCATGGAACGAGCATACCCAGAAGATGCCTAACTCACGCATCGACGAAACACAGCAGGCTGCTTGACGCCGGACTCAGGTGGGAGGGTGGTCGCAAACCAGGTGGGCGTTAGCCCTACCACCGCAAGCAAGAGAAGAATTGGCTAGTCAAATAAGGTGTTGGGTGTGACTGTCCAGGATGCGCCGAGCGCTTGTTTCAGTTGAGTAACTGGCGGAACAAACACGAGGAGGCTTTTTCATGCATTCCAAGAATTAATAGTTAGTTCACGTCCGCACGGACGAAAAAATATCTAATCGCGGCAGGATTTTATCGATAAAGCGCATTTCAGTGCGTCAAAAAAACACATTGTTGGGTTTTCAACTTTCGGCGCTAAACATTGCGATGAAAATCCAGTGCGCAAAAAATCACCGCAGGAAAACGCATCCGTACCCACCTGGGTTTATACTCGTAGTTACCGGAGAAAGTTCAATTGGAATAGTGACAATGTTGCCCCTTTAGAAAGTAATGTTAAATCAGGTGAAAATATCAACTTTATATTTACACTAAAACATTATTTCTTGTACCTAAAAACGTTTTGGTTAATCGCTAGATCAATAAATATGTAGTTGTGAACTGCTCACATGACTTTGTAGGGCATGTTTGTGGTTGGGTGTTAATTTTAAGTCTAATAAAATGTTTTGAAAAATTTATAGCGAGCGGAATAACCGACCAAAATGACAAAGTGTTTTATTTATTAAGGCGACGACATGACCTAAAGCGTGGTCTTTGTCGGACTGCATAAAAAAGAAAGAGAAGCGCGATGACACAACGCTTGTAATTTATTGCATAATATGAAGCAACTATCTATTTACAAAAATCTATTGTTTTGCTAAAAAATTAAAACACCAGTGCTTAAGTATGTTATTTGTAGAATAATCTGACAAAAGTCGTAATGATTGTACTCGTATGTATTGTATGGTTTTTATTGTAAAAAGAAAGTTTTTAGAGGTATCTTCATGATTTTTTTCTATCGTATCAAATTAGTTGTATTATGTTTTCAACACACTATCTACCTAGCATATATCCTGAAGAATATCATATATTTTTCTGATTTTGTTTACTGTAGTCGATCATATACTTTTGTTTCTAAAACTTGCCTTTTTTGTGTTTAGGTCTTATAAGCGCCTTAAATGTAGGTACGCTATTGACTTGTACCATCCACATTAGCCGCTCGCTCCAATTTGTGTTAGGGCTTATTAATGTGTGGAGACAAGCGAAAAACTCCCCGTCAGCTGTACACCACCACTATTTACTGAAATGTCGCCGTTTTTCATCTTCACCAGCTTAATATCGCAGCTTTTGTTCTTCTAAAATATTTATAGTGAGCGATTTTTGGAAGTACGTTCTTTCTTAGGAAAAATACTGTGTTCTAGAAAAATTGAGCGGAGAGAGTAGTTGAGTAATTGGAGTGATGGCTCGATTTGACAGGCGTAAAGGCTCTTTACATGTAGTAGTCACGTGCCGAGTGTGCATTTGAGTCACGTGATAAGCAGTTAAACGCATACTATGTTGATTTGTACTTGCCAGTCATCAAAGACATCAATGCGATTTTCAGTAGACTGATGACTGCAACCATGTGACTATATGAGACAATATAATTTACAAGATGTGATTGAAATAACTCAAAACGGAACGGAATAAGAAATCAGCTGCTCCTTACATTATTTTATGTTCGCATAACTCAACAAGATGTAGGAAACCTGGAAACAGCAAATTTTTCTTCGCGATTTCTTGGTTGGTCCCATAGTAAAAGTAGTTCAATAATATTCAAAGTAAAGTAAAGTACAGTACCCGGCGATAAATATTGCACATCGACCTTTGGAAAGAGACAATCGGCTAATTTCGGCTTCGTAGAGCGTTATCTCGGTCGCACGAAATACAAACAGTCCGGTATCTATTAGGAGCTGTTAAAACAATTATGATTTGCTTCTTTTGATAATTATTTTTATTTTTTGTATAAAATCGATAGGATCGAATAGGTCGATGTGCAATATTTATCGCCGGGTACTGTAAGCTTTATTTGCATAGATGGATTTCATCTGGTGGAAAGCAATGGATGATGTCTATGATAGAACGACAAGCCCAGAAGAAGATTGCTCACTCTTGCTTCGAAGGCTGACGGATTTTACGTGGCAGGAAACGCAGACGCTGGCGCATTCAATAAGATGTAACAGTAAAATGGGTGATCCTTGTGCAATCTACCTCATATTAGGCAACAGACATGCAAATCATTGAAAACCTACAGGTTCCCAGTTATTTCAATTATACTTGTGTACAACAACAAAAGTCAAACCAAATCCAGTGTAAAAAATCACCGACACAAACTTTTTTACAAAAAAAAAAAAACAACAGACTTCCAAAAAAAACACTAAAAAGTGAAAAATATCTTTAATTTCGGAAGTCGGTGTCGTTGGTTCTGTATTTTCGTTTTTAGGCACCACGTTTTTTTGGAAGTCGGTTATTTTTTTATGTAAAAAAGTTTTTATTTTTCAGTCGTACTTACTTACCCCAAACAAATTCATATATCACTACTTGCTATGTGAATATCAGTGACAGAAAGCTATTGAACACATCTGCCTAACTCTTTAAAGGGTACAGGCGTGATGTTATGTTGTGTGATTGCGTAAACAATGCATACATATGCTATAGCAGCAATCGCGGTTGATTTGCTGGCATTTATTGAAGAGTTCCGTCATCTGTCTCCGAAACTCATCATCAGATCTTTACGAAATTTAAATGGGACCATTTCGGAATAAATCTGTTTCGAACAAAAAAATATTTGCAAATCCGTCTATTTACGATGGAGCTAGGTATACCCGAACATATATAAAAAAATAGAAACATCCGAATTGAGAACTTCCTCCTTTTTAGAAGACGGTTAAAAAAAATAGAAACATCTGAATTGAGACCTCCTCCTTTTTAGAAGTCGGTTAAAAATGTGAAAAACTTTTTACACAATAGATATGTAGACAAACTCGATTCGAAGCCTACATCACTGAAATTCTGTTTTTTTATTTGATTGACGATCAAATAGCCACGATTTCTCCCTAGAACTGTGTTCAACGGGAACAATGGTTTCAACAAAAAAACGACAAAAAAGGAATTTTGTTGAATCGAACGGAATTTTAAATTTAACAAAGTTCCAACAATACAGGGTCATATTAAATTACCTAGCGAAACTGAATAGATTTTTTTTTCGTCAACAACCGATGGTAGTGTTGTTACTTGAAGTATAAATTGAGATCTGTTTTCTTTTGTTTAAATCGAATTCAGTTATCGATAATCGTCACGTCTGTAACGTTTAGACAAAAATACAACAGATTTTGAAATTGATATTTCATGTGACTACCTACACTAATTGCGGTCGATGACCCCACAAAAAATAATAATTTCTTTTTTTATCATGTTTATTATCGAAACTCCGCAGATACCTACCACATCTGCGGAGTTTCGATAGATAATTTAATTTGACACTAGGGTGAAATAATCAGAAGGACTAGTCGTGTTGTAAAACAATTTAATGATAGTGATAGAACACTCTTGGTGAGTGGTGATCTGAGGAGCAGGCAGAACAGCCTGCATACCACTTAGCGTCACTCACACTGGCAAATATTTTCACTTATTAGTCGATACGCACGAATTTACTCGCCTGAAACGGGCGAATCGTCACTTTTAAATAATATTATTTTTTCTATAGACGACTTGCACGAAGTTAATTTATTCGTAGGCGAGTCGACAATTCCAGAAATATGTATTAGGCAATTGGCACTTTTAATTTTACGCAATAAAGTATTGGTAGAGCCCAGAGGGTTTTTGAGCAAGCATATTCAGGGTGAAAACTGGCATGAGGAGAGAATACCGAAAATATATTTAAAAAGTTTCTGATAGGAGCCCCATGGTCAGTCCACTTTCAGATTTTCAAAAAAGGGCCAAAAATAAAGTGATCTTCAGAGGCATTGATTTTGGCATGATCAGGTGTGCCCTAGTCCAAAATGACTTAAATAGGCAAATCTGATGAAGACAATTTGGGCTTTCCCTAAATCTGACGACTGAAAACTCAGATTTGGACCATTTTTAAATGGAATAAAAGTTATTCTGTGCAATAGTGTTACATCTCCTGATAGTCCTATCCTACTGTAATAATTAATAATTATTATAATATTATATTATATTATTATTATTCCTTTATTTATTTTGTTATAAACTTATTACATTTTTGAATATTCTTTACAAAAAAAAAAAAAAAAAACATTTAAAAATATAAAATAATATAATTTGTTATTTATTATTATAATAATATTATAAACGCGAAAATTTGTGAGGATGGATGGATATTATTTTGTTAACGCAAAAACTACTGCACGGATTTAGATGAAATTTGACGCACAGATAGAACTAATTAACACATAGTATACTTTTTATCTCGATATTCCCACGAGATCGAAGCTTATGAAACCGCGGGTCGCTACTAGTGAATATATAAATATCTGATGGATTGATGGAGTCTTTTTGCAAATATGAGGAAATTTCATCAATTCAGAAAATTACCACTACCTTAGAGAAAAAAGGACACTAACGCATAAAAGTAATAGGAGTTAAACATTATAAAACATGTAACTGCAAAACATGCGAATCGACTAATAAATTACGAAGATATCGTTTTTTTTTTTCAAATATATTACAAGTGTGAGGAGAAATATTGCGTAAAAAAGGGGTACTCAATATTTTGTGGGGCGTTCAAAAGTTTTCTGAAAGTTTAGACAAAAAAAATTTGCGATACCGTCAACATTTCCTCAACTACCTTTTTATTCATCCTCAGGAAATTTGCATAAAGTGGTAGTGGTGGTTTCACGAAGTAGGTTACGATGACCATGATTCGGTCAATTCTTCACCCAATTCCTGACCCAAACTATTTTCTTCTTATTATTATTATAAGTCTCCATCAACTGCAGACAATGCAACTATGAAACTTGCAACCTGGTCAGCCCTGGGTAAAGCAGAGGAGGTAGCGATGAATGAGTACAACATGAGGCATTGTCACATGTCTTCAAATTTTTGGTTCTGGGACATTCTTGTTTACTCACGACGTTTTACTTCGCCGTTTAGCAGTAGTGATAAAATAATTTACACAAAGTAAAGCACCTCTCAGAGTGTCTGTGGAGTTGCCCGTTCTTCTCCATAGGTACCTACGCTTTGGAATGGGCAACTAGCTTCATCTTTCTGACTGACCGATCCCTTGATAATTACAAAGTGCCTGTAAATGATTTATTTGCAAAAAATGCATTGAGTTTGACTTTGGTTCGAACCTACGACCTACAATTCGTAAGTCGCGGCCGTTACCACTGGGCCAACACTGCACCAAACACTACTTAACATTGACAAATAAACATTTCGTTCTTGAATGTAAGCGTCTTGCTTATTTGATATATGTTTGATACAGGAAAGCTCTGAATAGGGAGGCAAATGCGTCTGACTATTGAGTCACTCATGCAAAGAATTTACTATCACTTTAAATCCCCCGTAAAGCCAAAAAACAGCTATAATATAATACGTAACTGTATGCTAAGTCACACCAGTGTCATATAATTGAAAGTCGTCTTTTAAGCAGTGACGTACTGTGACAAAATGTATGAAGGCGACGAATACGTGGATCTAGGGTGACCAAGATTCGAATATGGTAAAAGACATTTTACACTGTACAAAGGAATCAATGTACAAATATTTTTGGTAATATAAACGATTTTTACTATTCAACTCCTCAAACATCCATTGTATACCAAGTGTATGAGAAAGTGCTCGATACGTCAACGGTACACCAAGTGTACACAACTATTGTCATCGTCATTGTGAAAACAATAACATCACTGCGTCCTTTCAACTACACTGACATATGGGGTGTGTTGACAGGTGGGCGGGCCAACGTGTGAGAGGTTAACCAATCAAAGCACAAATAATAATGTAGACATTGCGACCGCGGATATCATAATATTAATCTGATCACAAATACCATCAAGTGTGTACTAATTTACGCCCTAAATATGTACTATAAATTAACAACATAAACCAAGCGCACAAAACAAAATCCCTCTTCTAAAATTCCGATAACGAGCATAAATCCACCGAAATACTCAAAATATTTATAGATCCCGTCGTAATATTATTCATGGACAGTCTACACTGAAAGAGAATGGAGATCAAAGGCCCCGAAACGTGTGAATCGAGTTAGTGGCGGGTGCCCCTCATCCCCACCGTGGATCAAGGAGGATAGGAGGATAGGACGCTGGATACACAAAAGATCGAGCCATCATTAAACACGAGCTTTCCTGTACTAATGTGACGGACAATACTGAACGGTTCTTTTTCACCCCTCTTCGCCCCCTTTCCCGATGATTTCCTTTAGGAAAAATCTTTTATCTTTTCAATGTGATTCGGAATATAATGAGGACATCGTTTGAGGCGTCGATCGTTGAAGATTTATTTAGATGTGACGGTGATAGGGTGTACTTTTAAGATGTGAACGTAAATAATGGAGACGGTCAATTTTGAGATATGAATAACTTTAATATTTGAATTCATCGAGAGAACAAATTTTTCGTATCGGTTCGAGGATGCGCTGAGGACGCTTGTGCACACATAATCACCCTATAACGTTTATTTATTTATATATACTGCGTTCCCACTGCTGTGAGAAGTAGTGGCCCTTAAGCCACAACGCGGGCCCAGTGCGGGTGATTGAATGTCTATTATCTTCGAATTTTTGATTCTAAGTCATGCCGGTTTTGTAACGATGATTTTCTTCACAGTTTTGAGAGCAGTGGTAATGAAATAAATTACACAAAGTTAAACGCCTGCCTGGATTCGAACCCTCGACCTACTCTCTCTCACCCGTAAGTCGGGGCAGTTACCAGTGGGCTACCACTGCGCTTGTGCACTACTCATAATTTTTCCGGATAATCAAGTGGAATTTGCTTGGAAATCGAACCACCGGACCGTTCAATTCCGTGTAGTGCAACCGTACAAGCGACCTAACGCTATGAACACATTCAAGATTTGCCAGTCTTCAGTTTGGCAGGGAGGCTAAACCTAGGGTGTGAAAGACGTACTTAAGTATCGCCACTCATGGAGGCTCTTTTGTACACCCTTTTCATGCAGCCGCGCTAATATCTGAGATAACCGCACCGCTTGCCAAGTTTGCTGATTATTACCGCATTTGTGTGGCGATCTTTATCTTTACTAGTCTGATAAGAAGTTCGTGAAAGTCGTCACAAAGCTGGATTTTGGTTAAGGGAATAGCGACATTAGGCCTAACCATCCTACACCATACTTTCTTACTTTTATCCTTTTTTAAGATAATGAATTTGTAGACTTTATGATCTCTCATTCTCTCTGTATAACTGTGTTGAATGGTATACCCCTGTGTTGACATCTTTACAGTCACTTACGAACTACATCTGACGTCACACAAATCCTACATCGCGCAATCAAAGTTCTCCAAGAAATTATCAAATATACGACACACGTCTGGTCGAAGGATTCTTGCGTATCCATGGAGGATAAGACACTTTCCACTCTGTTCTTCATATCTCTCAACTTCCTTTTAATTGTTACCCAAGATACAGGCATCATGCCTAATTTGGGAGCATTGTCACAAAAAGATTTGGTATATATTATTCTTGTTGGAAAATTTATTCTATATTATTCCCCTTCTTAATTTCTACCAATTTTGCCATTCAAAACTTAGTAATAAAATATGGCTTCTTTATTTTCAGATGTGATACAAGTGTGGTCAGCGCCAGGTGGCATGACGCGGCTACCATGCGATCTGGCAGCCCCTGTCAGCGAGGTCGCCTTGATGTTTTGGTTCAAAGAGGGGGACAGGATGCCTATTTACACGTAAGTCTATTTAATATCTTGTAGTCATATGAATGGCTTGCACCTAACATTTCGCGTCTGGTAGATTAAAAAAAAGCTGTGGAAATAATAATTCACTTTGTGTGGCATGAAAGTTTTGGAACTTGTATTGTAAAATAACGGTTTGTGGAGAAATAATTCTCGAGAGAAACAGAAACTCTTTGTATTCTACCTATCTATGTATCTCTCTCAAAATTGAATACATAATTATACGTAACCAGAGGGCTGGGACGTTCTTTGGCGAAAGAATTAGCATTGCCATTCAACGTGGCAATGCTGCAGTCTTCTGGGCACGTTTCCAGATGACAGCGATGCGGCCGAGTACTTCGACGCCTAAGTGTCCTTTGTTTGTGTATTTATTTGTATAGTTAGTCATTTAATTTAGTATCTAGTATAAATAGGTTGTATTTACTTTTGATTAATCTTAAATGTAATGAAATTATCTGGGTGTAATAATATCTGCACTTGCGGAGCCAATAATTTTGCACGAAGTCTATCTACGAACCTTTCTACGTTCATTTCACAAAAAACACCTAGCAAAATCCCACCACAATTTATTATCATCAACTTTCTCACGAGTAGTTCCCACTTCTCAGTTCGCATGTTATCAGTTCGGTCAAGTTTGATTCATTAAAATTGGGTTCCGAAGTTCCGATAGAAGTCGGAATGGGTCAAACTTTTAACGATGTGCTGCCAATACTGCCATGTGACGGGCCCCCGGCACTCATTGACGAGATAAATTCTGGAATTCCTTTTGAAGCTCAATTACATTTTTCTTTTGTTGTTTTGTCTTTGAAGCCGGTTGTGTATGGTTGTTACTGTTTTTGAGAGGTATGACGAAGTTCCGTATGAAACAATGTTAAACATGGTTTTAGACCATTGATATTTTTGACATTTGGTTTTATTTCTTAGAATAAAAATATACAGGGTGTCCCTGGAACTATGGATCAAATCAAATAGGGCGTGGGCAAGATCATTTCCAAACGTTTTTACCCTGAGAATGTCGGTGAATTTTTTACGGTTCAAAACAAAAATTGGGCATACCAATTTTTGTTTTTTTCAATTACTTCGCATAGTGCTCAAAGTAAAAAATCTTTAAAAAAATTATTAAGGTTATTAAAAAATTAAATTAATAGCCCTATACACGCGCCGCACAATGATTGTCGATGTTACCATTCCGTATGACGGTAACCTCGTGAAAGCTGAGAAAGAGAAACAAATTAAATATCTCGACTTAGCACACGAGGTTGTTGACATGTGGAATGTGAGCTCGGCTATCATTGTGCCGATTATCGTATATGGCCTTTATATGGTGTAAATAATAAAGAATATTCTATTCTATTATAATGTCCTAATGTTGTTTGGTCCAAAAAATGATCAGATTTTTTTTGATCCTTTGAACTTAGTTTTCGACCAGAAAATTCAGAAATCCTTTTGTCTTAATTATCTACATAATTAATGAAACTTAGTTCAGTTATCGTTAGATAAAATATTATGATGATCGGCAACATATTTCCTAGAACTATTATCCACGTAACACCCATTCTTCTCCATACAAACACTACCTTTGAAAGGGGCGACTAGAATCAATTCTATTTATGTTTGACGTTCAAAAGTGCCTTTAATGTGCTTATTTGAAATAAATGATTTGACTTTTTGACTTTTGACCCCAAACCTGTCACACCACAAACTTTCCACTAACCCAGCAACTCACGTCTTAACTCTAATTACCGATATCCAAATAGCTTCACCAGCTATCCATTCCAACCATTCACATGACCATCTCGCCTATCTGGTGACAAGATCGTATTATAGCTTAGCTCCATACAGCTTGTATCGGCCATTGTGGACGACTGATTAAGCCATTCAGATTGGACAATGGGCTTATTAAATAATGTTGAACGGAGACTAGACCGTAGTAATACATGCGTTTGAGTTGATTGATTATGGTTGGGTGTTGATTAGCTTTCAAAATTAGATGATGGTTAGGTTGAGTGAGTTGAGGAAGTTAAAGCTTGTGAATGATGCCTTCTGCCCGCGACTTCGTCCGCGTAAAATTTCTTGCTACCCCGACCCACTCCGTCGTATCGTATCGCTTGCACGAGACTTTTTTTTCAGGATGGGAAATCATCAAATGACCCAGGGAGTGTCAGACTCTTACTGACTAAAACCCACCCGTGTTCCTTCCTTAGCCCTTTATGTTCCGGGCCAGCGGTAACCCTTTCGGACAATCCCGCTGACCCGGCAGGCTTCGGCCCTGACGGGCCCCTTCGGTTGTTGCTGGCATCCCTTTGAGGCGCGCGTGGAAACACGTAAGCGCAATCCGGAACGGGCCTGGTCCTGTTCGGACGGTTGCCCGAGCCCTTAATTCATTTTTCGCTTAGCGTTCTGCCTGACTTTTTTTTTTTTTGCTCGTCTCCTTAGGGTCTCTAATCAAAAACTAGGCTATCAGATCATCATCATCTGCCTAGCCTTGTCCCAATTATGTTGAGGTGCGCTTCCAGTCTAACCGGATGCAGCTGAATACCAGTATTTTACATGGAGCGACTGCCTATCTGATCTCCACAACCCAGTTAATGGGTAATATCGTATTACCCATTAGCTGGGTTGTGGAAACCCCTTGCTAAGACTCATTGTCAGACTTTCGGGCTTCTGACTACCCGTAATGACTGTCGGAGATCCACGAATGACAGCCGGGACCAACCGATTTTTTTCAATCAAAAAGAAATTTAAAATCCGAGCAATCTGTCTATTATGTTACTTTTTCAAAAGTTAAAGAATCATGGGCGTTTTGGTATGTCCAATAAAAACCACATAAACACCAAATGGAAGTTTTTATCATAAGCATCAATTTTGATCAAATCAAAACTGTATCGGAGATACTTGTCAAACACGACTCATTCAGCAACAAAATAATAATATGTACAAGTATATAAAACAAAGCAAGGGCATCAAAAATCATAGGGCATCAAAAATTCGTCCGCAGCACTGTCAGCGGGAAAAGTGCCCAAAATGCTGGCAGCATTGCCACGTTGTATGGCGATACTGATTCTTTGGCCAAAAAATAACAAAAATTGCTCATAGTTACAGTACTGTAAACAAATTCAACAAAACCCATAAAAAAACAGTGGCACTCCAGGAGTGCCGACAGAAGTGAAAACTTGAAAAAGCATAGTAATTTTATAAATTTGTTTGAAGGTCATTCTTCTCAAAGAAAATGTCCCACGCGTTGATGTCTTTATAATGGCCAAAACTTAAAACAGAGGTATCGCTTACGATAACATTGTCGCGAGTTCAATGGTTTTTTCCATCTCAAAAAATGGCCAACAGTCCTAAAGAAGTTTTCACTTCAAATAAAACAAAAACAGCTCAAACATAACTAAGTACAGAGATAATCCCGTGACGATTCAGCACACCATAATCCTATGGTATTTTGTCCCGCTTATTTTTCGTGGCGTCTCATTTGTCTAATGGAATAAAGCCTCGCGTTGATTGGAGTTCTCTGCCTGTGCTGTTTTTGTATGTAGCGCTGTATTCTGTTAGTTTTGTTGTCAACATGCTTGCGTGAATCGTGTTTTTTTTTTTCTTTAAAAGGAATTCGATGGATGAAGGTTTTTTTTCTTTTGCTTTGTTATTGACATTCTGTTGTGTTGTTTTTGAGTATGGAGGAAGGAAGCTTTTTAATTTTGCTTTGAGGCCGGAAAGAGTAACACACTGTATCTGCCTAACTTCGTAAGGGTCAAGGTCCCATCATATACCATTATAATCACATTCTGGTGCTGATCTGAAAATAAAAGAAAACCCTTATCTTAACGTAGTAGTCGTAAAAATCGAACGTAGGGTGACTTTACGAGGGATCATGGACAGGGACAGTCTAGCACATCGTTATTTCTTAATGTGATCCCTGACGTGCTAACCAGCTGGGGTCTAAAGAGTTTATGTAACGTATGTGAATTCTAAAATAAAATAAAAATCATTTAAGCCTCTCTTGACCGACTCTTTGTCTTGAGTGCCTTTACTCAATAAAGCCTTCTATATGCTTTGGCAAGAGATATTTGAAATTGTTTTTTTTTTTAATTAATATTTGGACATATTTGTTCTCATTCAAAATAAATATATTATAAGCTTAATTGGCTTACTGAGATATTCTCAGTAAGTTTCTATTACGGAATTTCAGTAGTAGCCTGAACATTTGTGTCTGGTTAGTCATCATCTGCCTAGCCTTTTCCTCTTTATGCTGTGGTCGGTTTGCAGTCTAACTCACATGCAGCTGAATACCTGTATTTTACAGCAAGTGACTGCCTATCTGGCCTCTACAACCTAGTGACTGGGTAATACGATACCCCTTGGTAAGACTGGTTGTCAGACTTTTGGGCTTCTGACCCGTAACGACTGCCAAAGATCCACTAATGACAGCCGGGACGTTGGTCCTGGCTTTCATTCCACGTGTGACCCAGCCATGAAACAACCGCGGCAAGCGTAGCTTAACCTGATCGACCAACGATTTGTTATAACTTAGCCACAAACCCATAAGATTTGTGTCTGGTTAGTAACTATAATAGGATCGCTTCTGTTAACCTGAAACACATACGACTGTTACTTAGATCTCTGCTTATACAGTGAACACATGCCGGAAATGTTAATAATCTTGGTATACTAATAGATCATTAATTGGTCAGTTATTAGTGGTCATAAAGCTCCATTTACAATACTGACCGTACCTGACGAGATAAGAAAGAGATTTGAAGGTCCGTGGTATACCTACCGATTTATATAGGTTACATGCAAGGCCGCCATTTAAAAAAAAAAAACAAAATGGCATAACACTAGGTATGGGCGGGTCCATATGAAAATCTTCAATCCCCTTTAATAATACTTGGGACAGGATAAGCAACTATAGTTCCTGAAATAAGTCGGTACAGCGAGCTGTGTGGGCGTTAGGTGTCAGTCCTAATCTCAAGGGTGGATGCCCAAGATGGATTTCCCTAAGGCTATAATCAAAAAATTATCATTTCAATAGACTTCATTTGCCGTCAATTCTCTGGATCTAAAATAACTAGATTTTTTCACGCGGCCGCCGCGCCGTGCGGTCTCTGCATTCTCCTTTTCTTCAATCAGTCACTTCACATTTGCAGTCACTTTACAAATTTGCGCGCGCAGCCGCCGCACAGCCGCTGTGCGGCCGCCGCGTGGCGGTTGTGTGGTGAAGTCGCGAAATAATACGTGTCATTCAAACGCGCCCTGAGAGAGATGATACGCCATTCTTTGCAGGTAACTATGCGCAAGGAACAATTTTATACGTCACATAACATCACGCCTGTAAGGTTTGGGCAGGGGTGTACCTACCTATTATATATCGCCTGTTATGTTTAAGTCCCATATAATAGGAGGCGAGTGAATTAATATTTTATTAATATACTTGTTATCACAAAATTCTGTATTCAGTGTCATTTTTTTTTTCACAGTAGTCATTATACGACAGTTAAAAAAAAGGTATTCCACTGATTTCAACAGCACTGGACCGAACCGCACCTGAGCACTTGCACTACGAGTATAATAATATATAACCGCATTAAAACATATTTTTAAGTGCGGTTCGGTGGAACAGTTTATCAATATTATTTTCAGTCCCCGAACGGCACCTTGCATAAATTGCAAAATAAACGATTCTCTTTTTTCTCTCAATAAAAAAATCAAAAACCATTTATCCCAGTAAACTGATTTACGCGCAATGAATATTAATGTTCCGACAATTATCGACGTGCACCGTCAACCAGGCATCACTCAATAAGGGACAATTATACGTTCAAATTGCTTTTCCATATTATTACGTCCGAATTTCTTTATTGGACGTTATTGATATGGATATGGCAATGAGGCGTGTAATTTCGTGTTTATCGTGTACTTTTGCGCGCGTTACGTTTAGTAGTTGCGAAGTGGGTCAGTGATCTTCGAGATATATTGCACCTACGTCATTTTTGTTAACTTTATTTTTACCAAAAAGTTAATACGAATAGTAAAAAGTTGTAAAAGGTATCAGGTCACTGTCAGGTTTTTAAAAGATAACCGAAAAAATGTCTAAAATATTTGGTAACTGACAGCTGCATATCATTTTTGTAATTTGTTTTTTCATAACTTTTTTTTTTTAGGTAGGTAGTTATGATTTAGAAATTACACTAACTCCCTTACTTATAAACGTTGTATAGCGTCTGTATAGTTACATAACGCTTTTTCTTCTTTCGAAAGTCAAATTACTTCGACTAAAAGAGAGAGATCGGTGTGTAACTATTCATCTGATATAATACGTTTATTAGAAAGGGGTAAGAAATTAACGTCAGTTTAAATCCGTACTAATATTATAAATTCGAAAGTAATTTTGTCTGTCTATATGTTACCTTTTCACGCCTAAACCACTGAACGGATTTCGATAAAATTTGGCAGAGAGATAGACTGCATCCCGGGGAATTTTATTCCGATATTCCCACGGGATCGACACTTATGCGCGGGACCATTCCTATGTGCTGATGGTGATCACCGGGGTGGTTTTAGTGAGGTAAAAATCCCACACTCCCGGACCTCCATACCCGGAGGTCGGGTGCCTTTGAAGGCTTCCGCCCAACAACAAAAAGAAAAAGGTAGACGGGTAGCATATTAAGCATAATCAACGTTGTAGTGTCCGGTGCGGGTTGATAGACGTCACATGTTTTTGAATTATTGGTCCTAGAACATGCCGGTTTCCTCACGATGTTTGTCTTCTCCGTTTTGAGAGCAGTGGTGATGAAATTATTTACACAAAGTAAATTGCTGGCCTGTCCAGACGGAGACGGGGGGTGAGCTGGACTCTTTTGATAATGTTTTGTCCTTGACAGCTCTGGAGACAGAGAGAGGAGGAAAGGTTTCCTCACGATGTTACCCTTCACCGTTTTGAGAGCATATAGCATTTTGGTAGCCAGGTATTTTTGTATTTTTTAATGAAAAACAACCCAAAACTAAACAGACATCTAAACCTTGGCAATATTAATCATTTTAACACAAAATACCGATACGTTTGGGTGACAGTTGGAATCTGTTTGATTGATTAAAGCGCCGGCTGAAGTTTGACAGCGCTGAATATACTGGTGTACTGGTGTCACGGGTCACGAGATAACGCATGTCGACACGAGATGGGTGGAGGTCTGGTGATGCGTTCCTATATTTTGCTGATCGTTTCTGTAAGCGACTTAAAGACTTCCTTTTTTTACATCTAAGAAACTAGGAAAACATTTAGTTCTGCATTTTAAAATGCATCACCTATAAGTCCCCAGTTTAGTAGATAATAAGAGCTACAATTATTATTTCGTTTATTTATTCTTCATCTTTTTTTTGATGCCATCAAAAACATTACTTGTAAAAAAAACCAAGTCTCGCAACTCAGTTCTTCTACCGTAAAAAGTTGTGAGATCCATGTAATATCAAGTCGGTTAATTTATTCCGGCCCTACTTAAGGGACCTTCTGTCTTAAGTTATTACGTAATTAGCTAACCTAACAACATCTTATAGTGACCATATCAATATTAAAATTATTTTATGTTTTAAATAAATAGATTGATTTGGCCATCGCATGAAAACACAATGTATCTCACATGTAATATTATTATCATTTATTTTTACGATTTAACATATCTCGGGACCATGGGATCCCGGTCTTTTGGAAGGCGTACGAGGGGCCGAAGCCAACTAGCAGATACCCGTTAGACGATTCAATGCAATTAGGCACCAACCGACGATTATCCCTGTTCGCACTGTGCAAGTGCACCCAAGAACAACCCCCGGTTGGTGTAGGACTATTGCAAAACATGGAAACAAAAATATTGGATTATGGGTTTTGGTTGATAAAGTGAACTGGTTATCTAGGACTATGGAAAAACTATAGCCCCTGCCTGACCGATGTTCTATATAAATTACACAGATAAAATGGCAGGGGGTGACTTGCACACTCAATAATGGGTTCCAGAAAACGGTCGCTAGCACATAGTGTCGTAGCGACAAGGGGGCAACATGTCCTGACGTGCTTTTGGTATTCCACGGCTATCGGGATAATCCCGGAAGTGCGGTCAAGATCCATACCAGCATCTTACTGGAATACTTCCTTCCTCTGAGCACGTTTGCTCTTGCCAATCTCCACTCAATCCGGCCAATAAAGGCAAGAAAGAGGTGGGAGCTCTGTTCTTCGTCATTGTTCACTCCAGCCGGCCAATAAAGGGAAGCCAGAGGTGAGGAACAAGACTTCTCCCTGGAGATAGGGTCCGTCGGGTCGCTACTGCCCAAAATCTAGCCACATGCTGCCTTGCGGGTTTCTGTATCTCTCTTGGTCTGGCTCCTCACCCTAGACCTGTTCCGGCAAAGTAACCCCTTCCGGCACAGGCTCAGAGTTCTGAGCGCGCAAGCCCCACCACGACGTCAACGTAGAGATACGTTTATATTATTATATTAATCAACGCAGCCTGTCTTTCTAAGAACTCAATAGCTCCCTAAATCTATAAAGACTTAACAACAATATACCGGTTTCCATACAAACCGCTTTACAATTAATAACGTTTGCAGTCACAGAGAACAATACTCTCACATACAAATCCATTGCGGTGACGTGTGGCGTGTGACGTTATGATGTATCGACTTTGGCTTGACGACGCGTCGAAGTCAAACGTGTGACGTATTCATTTGTTTCCATTTGCTCATCGACAGATGGCTTGCTCCTATTCTGTGTTTGTAAGGGTATGTGGTTTTGCAGATGACATACACGCATTTTTTATGAAAATCCTTATTATAAATGCGAAAGTGTGTCTGTCTGTTACCTCTTCACGCTTAAACCACTGAACCGATTTAAATGAAATTTGGTGTAGAGATAGTTTGAGTCCCGGGAAGGGACATAGAATAGTTTTTATCCAGATATTTCCACGGGATCAAACCTTACGCGGGTGAAACCGCGGAGCGCTGCTAGTAAGTTATAACATCACGCCTGTATCCATTCTCTGAAGGGGTATGTTAGTAGGTATATAGGTTAGGGTAGATGTAAGGGGATCCGCAGGAGAACCAAGGTAACCGACATAGCCCGAAGAATTGCCAAACTTAAGTGGCAGTGGGCAGGGCACATTGCTCGCAGAACAGATGGCCGATGGGGCCGAAAGGTTCTGGAGTGGCGACCGCGTACCGGAAGACGTAGCGTTGGAAGGCCTCCCACAAGGTGGTACGACGACCTTGTGAAGGCTGCAGGAACCCGTTGGATGCGAGAAGCACAGAACCGGTCGAAGTGGAGGTGCTTGGGGGAGGCCTATCTCCAGCAGTGGACGTCTTTCGGCTGAAATGATGAAGATGGGATGTAAGGAGTGAGACGGAGACAGTATACCAGTATATTTTCAGTAGTTTTATTATAATTAGTTCATTGTTATAGGGGAGGAGTTATCACCAACTATCAGAGACTAAACCAAACTCTGTTACTGCGCATACTCTGAAGAAAAATAAGTTAGAAAATTCTAATTAATAAAACTATAATTTAATCATTTTATTGGTCATGTTTGAATTTGAATTTATTGACAATTTAAAAGAACAAACCTTACACACAAATCACAACAATCCTGTGATTTGTGTCTACTAGTACAAAATACAATTACGTATGTCTAATAAATACCTGTGTATATGCGGTTGTTTGAGCTTAATTCACACTGTCCTCCGTACTAGTGAAAACTGCATCACGACAGGTCAGTTTTCCTCGTTCACAAACACTCTCATATGTCCACACATGTTAGCAATTTAATGCAAATTATCGTTAATTAATAAAACTGCTTAAGACAAACAATTGTATTCAATACACAGACAAACATCACTGTAAGTTTAACATAATTATTTTCGCAACCCAATATATTTGCCGGCCAAATTAATCTGCCTAGCCGTTTCCCAGCTATTTTGGGGTCGGTCTCTGTTACTGTCTAACAGGCCGCAGCTGAATAGCAAATTCAAATTCTTTATTGCGAAATAAATGTACAGAATTTTGAAAATGTTAACAGTAGGTAGGTTCTTAGAACTTACTCTTAAGGCATTGCAATTTAAATGGTTATAAATATTTAAAAAAGTATGTAATACTCAATATTACAGTTATACAGTTTACATTATATTATATTAATTATCATTATTCGAACATTTTATATTATATCATACTTTTCTTGTAATTTATATCACATTATAATAAGTATCACAATCAATTTAATACTAAATAAATATTTTCATCAAGGAGTTCTTTTACCTGAGAGTAATATGCCTTTTTAATCAGGAAATCATTTAGCTTCCTTTTAAAAATACCAATTGACTGTAGGTTCTTAATGTCTATGGGTAGCTTATTATATATTTTTATACCCATACAAAAATACTATTGCTATAAACTGCAGTGTGAAATGTTTTATTTTGTAATGTATTTTTAAGTCTACTAGGTACTTGTTAATGTGTCATGGATTTGAAGCCTCGTAGATATACAGGATAGAGCAGTACTTTACATGGAGCGACTGCCTATCTGACTTTCACAACCTAGTTAATGGGTACCACGATATCCCTTGGTAAGACTGGTGGACGGAATTTTGGGCTTTTACCGACCGCTTCTAACAAAATTAACACCCCACCCTTACACCCTCAAAATCTTTACCAAACTACACTCGATCAACGAAAACCCTTTACCAAGACACCATTTTAGTATTCATCCCATACAAAGGATAGTTTCAATAGTAACATCACGTTGTATTTGTTAATTAGGACTGATGTCCGGACAATGATTGACTGATCAACAAAGGACGGACGGAATTATATTTCGATTATTATTATAGTCGTTGTGTCGTCATAGGTTGGCATATTGTTTTTATCTATGTAGATAATGTAGTGAATTATAGGCATTTTAGTTGGTCAACACGGTAGGATTTACATAAAGGTAAATAGGAAAAAGATCTTATGAAGGAATACGACCATCTGACCCAAAGATAACTGATGCCACTTGAAAAGCTGTCACGCTAACATGGGATTGAGCACACATCTGCCGCATGTCAGATGATCAATGGGCCAAACTTAAGAGCCAATGGGTCCCTCTTAAGGGGCTTACAGGACCTAAACGCAAAAAATGCAAGTTTTAGAAACAATAAAAGTATATGATTGACTTCAGAAAACAAAATTAGAAAAATATATGATATTCTTCACAATACATGCTAGGTAGATAGTGTGTTGAAAACATAATACAACTAATTTGATACAATAAAAAAAATCATGAAATACCTCTAAAAACTTTCTTTTCATAATAAAAACCATACTAATGTACATACAATCATTATGATTTTTTGTCAGATTGTTCTACAAACAACATAATAAAGCACTAGTGTTTTAATTTTTTAGTCCAAACAATATTTTTTTTGTAATTTTATGCTTCATATTTTGCAATAAATTACCAGGGGCTGTGTCATCGCGCTTCTCTTTCTTTTCTATGCAGTCCGACTGACTAAAACCCCATTTCAATTTCGATTCTCGATTTATTTTCGAGGTATGGGCTTAACTAAGTAAGTGATTGTAAACCTATTTCAGTCCCAAAGAAAACCTTTCTAATTTCCAACCTTCAAATCTTATTTCTCTTGACTAAAAGTTCGCTAATCCTTTAATCTTTAGGTCATCTAATTTACCCTTAACCCTCAATCATTGCACAGGATCGTTAACAACAAACACGGGCAAAGTACCCCATATGCAGCATTCCCCTCACGTACATGTAAACATGGCAATTTTTATAACACTACTCGCGAGCAGGGTAAGCATAGTTGTTCTATTATATGTGGCCGAGGGATGGTTTTCTACCGTAATGAAATGGTTACGCGTTTGGTTTGTGAAATATGCAGATTGTATTGCTAATATATAGTCCATTAGATCGTATTTCGACCACGGCGTCCAATCTCAACGGAGACTAGCCTTCGGCGCGGGAGATGTTAAAGTGCAGAAATGTGTGCGCGGGCACAGGTGCGCTCACTCTTCCCATACACTCATAGTCCGATGAGACACGACCCGAGAGAGATCAGGCGCAGGATCAATGGCTCAACCTGCTTTCCGAAGTACGGAGGTATCATACCACCAATTTCTTAACTCCGGGCTGTTAAATAGAAAGTCCTGATGGATAAACCCAATAACACTTTGGGGAACCAAACCCAGGAGCCCGCGCTCAGCAGTTGCGCTTGCGACTACGAGACCAATGGAGCAGTCGTCATTGCTAATAGGACGTGCATGAACAACCAGAAAATTTATAAGCAGTACCAACTTTTGGTAGTATTTATACGTGACAATGGCTTTTTTTCATACAGAGAAGATCAATGCTAACTGCATTGATCACCACGCAGTCATACTGTATGAAACGAATGATTAAACAATTCGTCAATGGTCTAGCAGCAAATGATTAGGATTAGCATAATCAGCCCCCCCTGTTCTGTTCCCACTTCTGGGACACAGACCTCCTCCCTTCTAGAGGGAGTGGGGTATAATCTACCACGCGGGCCCATTGCGAGATGGTAGATGTCACAGTCATGTCTTCGATTTATTTTGATGATCAGACATGCCGGTTTCCTCACGTTGTTTTTCTTCATCGTTTTGAGAGCAGTTAGTGATGAAATAATTTATACAACTTAAAACGTCTGCCTGGGTTTACCTACGACCTACAACTTGTATGTCGGGGACGTTACCACTGTCCACCAGTAATTCAAGTAATTTCTATGTAGTACCACTCCCCTGTTATATGGGGCATCAACCCACTGTGTACCTACTGACTGCCCCGATGTCCCTACGGTGACTGCACGCGTAATTTTATCATTATTTCTTCTCATTTGACATAAAAAAAAGTTATTCAAGTTCAGCTATTGACAGCAATTCATCCAAGAAAACATGAAGAACAGAATGCTATTGGCACAATGCGAAGAGATTTCAGAGTTTGTGATCAGTGAGTCATTTCTTACATTCTGAAGCAATCCGTTGGCAGCTGCATTTCACGCACCGCTACAGATTTACGGCTTGTAGTAGGCACTGCACTTACCTTTTGAAATATAAATATTTTGACGTTTACATTCTAAGAAATACTTGCTTTTCTTCTTGCCTGGTATGCGCGGAGGTTGTGTATTTCTTCCTAACGTAATAAACCTTGGAATAAAGCAAGACAAATCAAAAGCTCCGTTAACACGCTGCAAGTTGTTGCCCACGGCATACCATAAAAATGAAACATAACCAGCCTATAATGTTCCCACTGCTGGGACACAGGCCTCCCTCTTCCAGAGGGACTGGGCTGTAATCTACCACGCGGACCCAGTACGGGTTAGTAGATGTCACATCTCTTCAAATTTTTGGTTCTAGGATATGCTTGTTTCCTCACGATGTTTTCCTTCACCGTTTTGAAAGCAGTGGTGATGCAAATTAAAGTTTTTACGCTTTGGGTACGGAACCCTAAAATGTTAATTTAATATTTCTCATAGTCCGATGGTACGGCAATCCGACACGACTGGAGAGAGATCAGGCGCAGGACCAACGGCTTAACGTGCTTTCCGATTCACGGGGGTATCACACCGCCGACTTCCAAACTCCGAGCTATTATAGAGTAATTCCTAAAACCTTAATAACACTGTCCAACCTGGGAATATAACCCAGGACTCCACGCTCGGCAGTCGCGCTTGCGACCACGAGACCAACGGGGCAGTTTTTATGCAGTTTTTTTTTTCCTAAATATAAACTTATAAAGAAAGAAAATACATTTATTTAGCACAGACTAAGAGACACACAATACACCAGATAGTTAGATATTAGTCGTACATCACGCACGCACGCACGCACGTGACGCTACTAATCACATTACACAATACACCAGTACAGACGCACTCTTCAATACACTTCACAAAATTACTTCATTCATGCCCAATTTCCACGAAACACAAACGCCATATACCCTCACTATGAAGTACCAGGTGTCAAACAACTGGCTCCATCCAATTAATTACATCGAAGGTCAGAAGGAAGGAAAGTTTCCTACTTATTGCTCCGAGATATATCCCTAAGGAGTTAAGATTATCCTGGATCGAGTTCGCTAAGTTGGACAACATCGTTAAGATTGGACAGTGTGTTTCTGGATGAGGATCTTGTTAACATGTTGTGGAGGGAAAGATGGCGCCTAAGTTGGGTTTTTAGACAGATGTTTCGTAGTCTGAAGCGTAGCTGAATGGTTTTGGTAAGTATCAAGCGTCTTTGATTTAGCTAGAAAGCCAGGTTTGGCTCATATACCTAAGTTATTTAATAACTTAGCTGTATCACTATCTCTAGGTTTTTCTTTTGGCGTCCGAATTGCGTAACAAACTATCGATCACAATCTGGATCATTTTGAAGAATATTGCCAATCCTTTGCTTCATATGTGAAAAATTTGGCTGCTCAAGAGCATATGTTATTCAAATGTCAAAATTAAGGCCATTACTACTTGTGTTATGCAACTACTTTGCTGGTTCTTCTAAACTCATAAACTTCTTGTACGAGTGCAGAAAGACAAGGGAGCCTTACCTAAAGCCCCCTTGTCTAAAGGGGGCCTAGACTTTCACCAGGATTGCCATAAAGTTTTGGTAGCTTAATATTATGTCAATCCAATATATTTTTGCCTTTTTCATCATCGTTATCGCTGATAGAATGTCACTTTGTTTAGACCCTAAGGACAGTTGTAAAACCGATTGATCACACCATTAATTGAAATTAGACAGTTAGTCAGAATATATTTTATTACAAAACCATTTGTGAACAATTCAATGATTTCAGTAATATAATAAGTCAAAAAGGAAAAAGTGGTGTTACGTACAATTTCTAAATAGAAACTACATCCATTACTAACTTGACATTACCAAAAAACATTTCCCAAAAAAAAAAAATAACAAAAAAGCAACAAAACTTTCACATGAACAATAAAAAACACACCCGGAAAATAATTCTCGGAAAAAAGGAGAAAAAAACCTCGAACTTAAGGCTACGAAATAAAAATACAATATCGGGGTTTGTTACAGCAGAATCCAGTGCCGCCCATGTATCGAGACTATGTGTGTTAATCTACTAAGTGCAGATTGTAAGGGAACTTCGAATGGTGGCTCCCGAACCAACATTTGGGTAACCTCGCAAAAAGTTTGATATCAGAGAATACGATTTTGCGGATTGAAAATAACGATTTTTGTGGTATGGATTATGGGAATCTGTGATGTTCTTTTAATTGAGTTTTCTATGCCGATGTTGGAGTAAGATGGAATGTAGTAGATTGCATCTGATAAGTTAAATAATCACGATTGTGATGCCTCGTTGGTGTTGTTCGACTGCTGAGCGTGAGTTCGAATTCTAGATCAGGCACGGTTTACTAGACACGGTTTACCACATATGTGTATACAATAAATTATACCACATACCTGCTTGTTATACAAAAAATTAAGAAAGAAATCTGCTGCTCCCTACATTTGACGAGTTATGCGAACATAAAATATGTAGGGAACAAGTGATTTTTTTTCGCGACAGATTTCTTTATTTTTTTGTATATCGTCAGAAAAGGCGATAACAAGTATTATGGTATAATTTATTCCATATATATGTGGTTTGCATAGTGTATATTCATCACATCAAAGGTGTAAGTTTTATAAGTCAAGCGTTGGTCGCGAAGGTCTGGAACTATTCCACTGGAACGTACTACGGGAATAAAAAGTATTTTACGGCGTTACCCAGGTCATGGTCAATTCGTATGCTCATCCAAATCCGTGCAGCCGTTAAGCCGGGAAAAGTAACATACTGACAGACAGACAGCATTCACATTTTTAAAATTGGTATGGATTCTTGGAAACAACTGTTTTCACTCTTGAACTCAGATCACTTGATTGATACGCTTTTAATTTATTATTTAGCACCACAAAACATTCTTAGGTTTAAGACAGACGTCTCGATTGCTTGTAAAATGAAAACTACAAGTTTGCACTTCAGTTTAACGTTCAGACTGATTAATCACGTAATAGCAATAGATAAAGACGGTTACAAATTGTTGTAACTAGACAAAATACTGACAGTTATCGATCCTGAAGGATAGCTTAGTGGGTTGATAGACGACCGACAAAGTTTGTGAGTGGAGCGAGGAGATTGGTACAAGAAACTCTATTTTACAAAAAAAAAAAAAAAACGACTTCCAAAAAAGACACTACAAAGTGAAAAATAACTTTAATTTCGAAAGTCGGTATTCTTGGGTTCGCATTTTTGTTCTTTACCTTGCTATGTATGTAAATATCATTGACAGGAAGTCATTATAATATCATCAAAATAAACTAACAATAAGTGGCAAAAACACGTATTATTAAAGCTAACTCAAAAACTACCCAAGCAAAGTTAATAAAATTTATATGGAAACACCCCTGAGGTATGCCTCAGGGGTGTTTCCATATAAATTAAACCATTAATTAAACCCTACCCATTAAAAAATACCGGAGATATCGTGTGCCAACCATACAAAAAAAAATACAGTCGCATTGAGAACCTCGTCATTTTTGAAGTCGGTTGAAAAGAGAGTCCTATGCTCAAAATTGGGTGAAGTCGGGTTAGTATACTTGGTATACATGTATACTAAGGGCATTTGAGAGGTATTGGCCTTACGAGTATAAGATTAAAAAGTTCATGAGTTTTTCTTCTCCGTATTTTACCTCCTTTTGTACCTTTCCTCGGTTCCTTTAATTAACTATTAATTGTGAAATTGCATTTATAAATTAACTTTAATCGGTGAACTAGATAGCCGTTATATAGATAATGGTGCCGATTCTGTTATTCACAAACTCAACTAAATTTAAGTTCAGCGCATCTTTTTCTTTCTATTTCAATAAGAAAAGGACATAAGATAAATCTTAGTTAAGTCCTGTCAAATTAGTCAGCGCCTGACGTAAATTGACGTAATTTTAGTAGGTAAGTTTATGATCACGTCTAAACTTGTAGTAGTGTCAGGCGCTGATTAATTTGACGGGACTAAACTAAAATTTATCTTCTGTCCTTTCCTTAATGATATAGAAAGAAAAAGATGCACAGAACTTAAATGTAGTTTAGTTTGTGAACAAGGGAATCGGCACCATTATTTTCTTTTTTAACCGACTTCAAAAAAGGAGGAGGTTATCAATTCGGATGTTTATATTTTTTTATGTATGTTCGAACGAGGTTTATTCCGAAATAGTCCCATTTAAATTTCGTAAAGATCTGATGAGGAGTTTCGGAGACAGACAACGGAACTCTTCAATAAATGCCAGCAAATCAACCGCGATTGCTGCTATAGCATATGTATGCAATCACACAACATAACATCACGCCTGTACCCTTTAAAGGGTAATGCAGATGTGTTCAATAGCTTTCTGTCATTGCTATTCACATAGCAAGTAGTGATATATCAATTTGTTTGGAGTAGGTAGGTGCCAGTAAAAAGTGAAATATAAAACTTTTTTAACAAAAAAAAAACAACCGACTTCCAAAAAATACACTACAAAATGAAAAAGAACTTTAATTTCGAAAGTCGGTGTATAAAAACGAAAATACAGAACGAAAAAGCAAAAGTTATTTTTCACTTTGTAGTGTTTTTTTGGAAGTCGGTTTTTTTTATCTTTAATAGGTAGTGTCATTGTTTTGAATGCGGAACCTGGTGCCTAATAACGTTATTGTCTGCAACCACGTGGAGGAGCTGTGGCGGCGCAGCAGAGGTAACAGTCTCGATTTACGAGATGTAGGTCGTGCTTTACAGCGTGTAATTTATTTCATCGCCGCTGCTCTCAAAACGGTGAAGGTAAGCATCGCGAGAAAACCGGCATGTCCTAGCACCAAAAATTCGAAGACTTGTGACATTTACCAACTCGCCCTGGGCCGTGTGGTGGATTACGGCATGCTACCTCTCAAAGATAGGAGGCCCGTGACCCAGCAGTGGGAATATTATAGGATTTTCTTTTCCCTTAACAGGCAGTGCCTTTTGTATACGGAACCCGGTGCCTAATACCATTATTGTCTGCACCCAAGACATTTTGGGGTCTCGTTTCGTCTGAAAATCAGACCCGAGCCCAGCAAAAAGTCGATCAAAAGTCGTCCGACTGTTCTAAAGTGAGTTCAGATAGTTATTAATGGTGTTAGAACAGATTTAAGTGGTCCGCAACAGACCTCATTTATTACAGCAGCAAAGATGATGGATTTTCAGTTTAAATTATGATTATGATTGAGTTGAGCAGCCATTTTGATATGACGAACGACACTTTGCTTCGGCCAAAAACGGCGATTAGTACTTAGTAAGTTATTGGGTTGGTAATAAATATTTCCTTGATTGGTGAGAGAACACTTTGAGTATCTATAACGTGGGGGTCGATACACAGCATAAGTATTTTATGACCTTGTAATATTAATTCCATTAGATTTTAATTTTTAAACACATGAAAGATACTGAAGAATTATTTTGTTCTTTCTTGGTTAAGGTGAAAAATAAACCGTTTTTTATAATAAAAGTGGTCCTGATACTCCAAGTAGCCAAAGAATCGACAAAAGTTTTGATCCAATACAAAAAAATATATGTTGGTGTTTTTTTTTTGTTATTGCCGAATGGCCCTCTCTTGACCTCGATCACGCGGTCACGCCTGATGGAAAGCGATGGATGAGGTCTATGATGGAACGAGCGTGCCCAGAAGATGCCTAAGGTATTGGAACTCCATCCGTAGTAATGATACGTACTTCCGATAGTAATGGTAGTATTACTATTATTGTAGTTGATAAAATATTTTTCTTTCTTTATTAAATACTTTTACTTTTTTCACAAATCTAAACTTAATTAATTAAGGAAAGTGTGCCACAGCTTTATCGAAATGACATTGGGTTTAAAAAACACCTTAATAGGTACTTTATTTTACACCTTCATAAAAAGCCGAGATTAAGGGCGGGTGTGAAAAAAGGGTGAGAAGCTTTAACAGAATAACATCATTAAAGAAATTCTAGCACTTTTACGTAAGCCGGGGTGTAAACCAGTGACATTTCGCGCCTCTGTTACTTCAAATAACAGTGTGTAACAAGGGCTTGTTAAAAATTTTGTTTCTCTTTTGTAATTCATTTTCTTTTTTGGTGTGTTTGTAAATATTTAGCTGTGGGAGATAAGGTGTAACTGAAAGATCAATAGATAACAAAGATACTTTATAATTATATATTATGACAAAATCAGCCTAAAATTACCCACTGCTGAAATACAGGCCTCCTCCCTGTAAGAGTGTGCTGTAATCCAACTCGCAGGCCCAGTGCGATTTGGTAACGAAAAACAACTATTTTAAGGGCTAATAGCTTGTAAAATCTGGGTGCGCTGTCCACTTCCACCTACCCCTTTCTGTATCTGCTGCTAATGCTGCTACAATTTGAACGCAATCGTAGCTCTGTAGGCTCAAAAGTACCTGAGCTAAAGCACTTCAAACATTGGCCATATTTCACAAAATTTTCAAAATGCTAACTTCAAAACAGCTTCATATGTCCTGAATTTTCCCGTAGAATGAGTATTTTAACTGATATCCTGCTCGGAAAACGGCTTCAACCACAATTTTGAACTTTTTCGGAAAAATGGTAAAAGTGCTTTATCCTTGGTTCTATTGGCCCTACAGAGCGACGGCTCCGCTCAAATTGTAGCTTTTTCCGTAGGAAAAGTCCGAAAATTTCAGGTTTTCCATGCACCACGTAGTTAGCACTGGTCTTTCGAATCTTGATTTTACACTATTGGTATCTATGCTAACAACATACCTGGTAGGTTGACTGGTAGAAAATGTCTATGGCATTACTAAATAAATAAATACCTAAAATCGCTACAGTGCTATTTTTTGCGATCTAACTCGGTTTTTTAGTCTACGGTAACTGGCGTTGATATATCACTTTTGTAAGACACAATTGGAACTCACCCTTCTTATAATTTTGGGCAATCATCGTTCTCTTGCCCAGAAACCAAATAATTTAGGGTCGACGGAGCATGACTTCTTCTTCCATATTAGTCGTCATCACAGTAGTCACCTCCTTTCTAGCTATATTATCATCTTTCGCATAGTCCATCCATAATTTTTTGGTCTTCATTTACTCATAAATAGTATTATCGTCTCACGAGGCAACACGCGCTTTACTTGTGGTTAACACGTGTACTAACACGCTGTGAATGTGTGTGTAATCGCAGGAGCTGCCGGCGGTACCGTCCGAGACACTGACGAAGCGGGAGTGTGTCTGCGTATGTGTGTTATGTGCTGACGCTATTCGTCTTCACAGCGTGTTACCTGGGACATCACTATTGCTTTGTGGAGCGAAGCGCATGCTAGTTTACTCTCCAAAAAATGATCTTTCTCGTGAGATGCTTTCGTCTTCACGCACACATTCACAGGTGTTTGTACACTTGGTTAACACAAATAAAACGCGCGTCGCTTTTTGAGATGAAAATACTGTAGTCTTAGTAATCCTACTAATACTATAAACGCGAAAGTTTGTGAGGATGGATGGCTGGATCGATGGGTGGATGGATAGTTTTTTATTACTATTTCACGCAAAAACTACTGAACGGAATTTTATGAAACTTTACAGTAATATAGCTTATATTATATATCGGAATAAGATATAGAATCCTTTTTTCCCGATATTCCCACTGGACCGTCACTTATGCGGGTGAAACCACGCAGTGCTGCTAGTTCATTCATATTTATTAAAAAAAAACACTGGCACTCCGGTAGTGCCGACAGAAGTGAAAACTTGAACAATTACGAGTGTATTTTGTGAATCGTCTTATAAACAAAACACGCGTGTTAAGGTGTGTTCCTTATTTTATAGGGTTTTTTGCAAATCAGGTATGATGACCAAAGTGACTGGTTTATTCTTCTCGTGAAAGGAATTTATTCAGATTTACAAATAAGCACACAGGATAGACTTCAGTTCGTGGTGTTGGTCGCGGCAGTGGTAAGAGAAGCAAGCCGCTCGCATAGAGCTCGTCGTCAGTTATATATCCGTGGTTCAGCGCCATCTCGTCGTTGTTGGATGAACTACGTAGTTAGTACGCGAGGCCCTCGTAGTTCTTCCCGATGTGCATAGATGGCGCTGTCCTCAACAACGCGCGTCTTACGTTTTACGTCTGACGTTAGTACGCGAGGCCCTCGTAGTTCTTCCCGATGTGCATAGATGGCGCTGTCCTCAACAACGCGCGTCTTACGTTTTACGTCTGACGTTTTACGTCTTACGAATTTTCGATCAGGGTTACGTGACCTGACGCGAATTTAGAAGTTTTTACCCATTCCAAAAAAAGTACACAGCGCCGCTAAAGAAGTTTTCACTTCAAAAAAACTTTCCTCACGACATTATTCCTATTCCCATGACATACGATACGGGAATTAGATCCACGACCAACAATCTTCAATCAGCTTTTTTTACCATAGCCAATAACAATATCAATTTGTCAAGTAAAATATAAATAGGTAAATAAGTATACTGAATTGTAGATACTTCGTAAGTAGGCTTTACGAACTAAATATTTATTGAAAAAGTTTCGTATAAATTATTGCTGAATTTACAGTGTTTTCGAGAACAGGCTCGAGTAGGCTTATCTATTTGTGATATTACAGTTTGTTTAATAAATTCTGGACATGTTTTGAAATATGCTTTCAGTTTTTTTTTATATAGCTTATTGAAAACATGACACCTTCAGTTAAAAAAGATCGTAGCAAGTGCTAGGACTTACGATGGACTTATGCCCGGTTCCTATAACAAAAACAAATCGTATTGCTTGCTAATGGTAGCATTTTTTAATGTTAAACGGCATATAAATAGATTTGTAAGCTAATTTTACCCGTGATAGCTACTAAACCAAGCTATAAGGCCTTTGCTTCATTATTGATGATATTATATTGATACATTAACCCGGTCCGTAAATAATAGGAATCAGTCATTAATCTACGTAAAGCTTTCTTAAAGCTCTGGCCAAACTGAGGCGAATTCCGCGATTCATGCGGGAAGAAATTCATTTGCACCGATTGTGTTAACTAACTTTTATGGTGGTCCACTATCGTGACTTCTTAATCACACCCGCATCTCTAAACCTTTAAATTACCTAAGATGTCTCTATTGCACAGTGCAGCGAAGTGCATGCTAGATTACTCTTCAAATTATCTCTCCCATGAGGTGTTTTCTGCTGTACAGTGGACAGCATATCGGTGGTAATACTTTGATCTTGAGCTGTACAGAGTTTTAATAGAATAAGAGAATAGCTTATACTGGTTTTGTTTCTAATAACGAGCGGCCAACTGTACTTAAAAATAGCAGAAGCAAAGGTGATTATTCTTCAGAATGCTATAAATTTGGTGAATAAACCAAAAATCCTCTAAAATTTTAATGCAACTGTTAAAGGAAATGTAATAAATGATATTTCCGAAAGCACTGAAGCTTCTCAGCGGTCCCGACAAGTAGTCTTTAACATTTAACTGGTGTATGGAAACTTGGCACGGGCCCAGCCAACTTCGAACCAATCAGTTCACATCCCAACTTACTTGAAAAACGCATAAATCTTGAGTAATGGTGCTTAGGGACTTCAGGACCTAAACGCAAAAAATGCAAGTTTTAGAAACAATAAAAGCATATGGTCGACTACAGTAAACAAAATCAGAAAAATATGTGATATTCTTCAGGATATATGCTAGGTAGATAGTGTGTTGAAAACATAATACAACTAATTTGATACGATAGAAAAAAATCATGAAGATATCTCTAAAAACTTTCTTTTTACAATAAAAACCATACTAATATACATACAATAATTATGATTTTTTGTCAGATTATTCTACAACTACAAGCAACATACTAAAGAACTAGTGTTTTAATTTTTTAGTCCAAATAATAGATTTTTTGATAATTAAATAATTGTTTCATATTTTGCAATATATTACCAGCGTTGTGTTATCATGCTCCTCTTTCTTTTCTATGCAGTCGGACAGTGATCGCGCTTTAGGTCATGTAAGCCCCTTAACTAGTACTGCAATAGAATCATGTCATGAAAAAGAAGTGAACACGATGTGTTTTGTGTGTCTTCATTTTCTTCAATGTGTATCACTTTTGGCAGAATATGCTGTACTATTACCTAAAATGATGAAGAATGCGAAGTAGAAACTTTGAGAAGGTATTCCTAATTGTATATTCTTAGTCTGACAGTTATTAAACGTTTATTTATGTGGTTCAACTGAAATGTCCGATTTCAATCAGAACATGTGAGCACATATACGGGTATTTAAATGATTAGGCAGATGTTTAACCTTTTCCAACTATGTAAAGTTCAGCTTCCAGTGTAACCGGATGCAGCTGAATATTTTACACGGACCGACTGCCTCGAAAAACACGTTAAACCGTTGGTCCCGGCTGTCATTCGTGGATCCTTGATAGTCGTTACGGGTCGTCAGAAGCCCAAAAATCTGTCAACCAAGGGGGTTCAACCAAGGGGTATCGTATTACCCAGTAACTGGGTTGTGGAGGTCAGATAGGCAGTCGCTCCATGTAAAATACTGGTATTCAGCTGCATCCAGTTAGACTGGAAGCCGACCCCAATATAGTTGGGAAAAAGCTAGGCAGATGATGACATGGAGCGACTGCCTATCTGACCTACACAACCAAGTATAATGACGACATCCGAACTGCTGAAACAAAAATTATATACATTAGTGTTCTTGTGTTGGGAATGATATGAAAGAAAAGAGGCAAATGATAGCGTGACGATTGACAGGGGAGAATGGAAGAACAAACATGTTCTGGTGACCCCAGGTAACATTCGACAAGGTCAGGAAGATGATGATACTAGTACTAGCTAGTAACATGAGACAATTTCTGATCATGTGCAAAGCTAAACAGAAATAAATCCCTTCCCGTTTCAAAAAGCAGACCCCAATAAACACTACCAACACTAGAACTCAAGGAAATACATAATAAATATTCTAGGAGACGTAGATACGTCTGAGGGATTCGCAGCAATTCCGCAAGTTACGGTGCATTAGTGGACGCTGCCGACTGAGTAATTACAAGCTCACTGCATATGCATGCCGCAATGTATTGCAGCTTTTATTTATCTTGCATTTTGTTTAAAACATTTTAGTGGTATCAAATTGTTGAGGCGCATTGCGAGTAGAGGCTTTTGTGTTGAATGAAATAGGAACTGGATACTAATATTGTACAGTACCCGGCGCTAAATATTGCACATCGACCTTTGGAAAGAGACAATCGGCAAGTTTCGGCTTCGTAGAGCGTTATCTCTGTCGCACGAAATACAAACAGTCCGGTATCTATTAGGAGCTGTTAAAACAATTATGATTTGCTTCTTTTGATAATTATTTTTATTCTTTGTATAAAATCGATAGGATCGAATAGGTCGATGTGCAATATTTATCGCCGGGTACTGTACAACGACGACGATAATATTGTAGGACGCGCGTTGCGAGTCGCGGGTTCGATTCCTGCACGGAACAAATATTTGTATGACCCACATTTAGTTGTTCCGGGTCTGGTTGTTTGTGGATGTGAGTTTAAATGTTTGTAAACGCACCCACAATACAGGAGAAATTCCTAGTGTGGGGCAACGTTTTATTTAGGAAATAAAAAGAGTGTCAAGGGTTTTTTGCCTAAGCTTTGGAATGGTCAACTATTTATTTTGTTAACTATCTAATTACAAAAACTTATAAGCATATAAGAAGAATACAATAGAAAAGTAAAAGAAACATCACATTACATAAAATTAGAAACAATTCACTTATTGGAATAAAACAAATAATTTGAGAATCATAGATTCTCATATCATACACATACATACATAAATACATATACAAAAATAAATAGATAGGTACTTCTAAAGTAAATATCACTGGAATATTAATAATTATAATATAAATAAATAAATATAATTAAAATAAAAAAAACAATGGCACTCCGGGAGTGCCGACAGAAGTGAAACCTTGAACAATTACGTGTGTATTTTGTGAATCGACTTATAAACAAAACACGCGCGGTACCGGCTACGGCGATCCGGTCCGTATTACGAATTTTCGATCAGGTCACGTGTCCTGACGCGAGTTTAGCATTTTTTACCCATTACAAAAAAAGTGTACAACGCCGCTAAAGAAGTTTTCACTTCAATAATTACATACGCAATTATGACGAAGTGGAAAGAAAGTGTTCTTTCCACTTCTTTTATTATAGTTGCACATTCTAAGGCTTAGTAAGTTCATATTTCTGAGGGGCTTGTGGCTACGTACCTACTAACAGCCGCAAGAGTCGATAGATTACGTTAATCTAAACTTGCAACGGTTGTTCCGTGGATGGGTGACGATCTTCACATACCAAGGCCCTCCGTGCCTCGGAAAGCAGGTTAAGCCGTTGGTCCCGGCTGTTATTCGTGGATCTTTGACAGTCGTTACGGGTCATCAGAAGCCCCGAAAGTTTGACAGCCAGTCTTACCAAGGGATATCGTATTACCAAGTAACTGGATTGTGGAGGTTAGATAGGTAGTCGCTCTATGTAAAGTACTGGTTTTCAGCTGCATCCGGTTAGACTGGAAGCCGACCCTAATATAGTTGGGAACAGCCTAGGCAGATGATAAGGTTCATCTTTCTGACTGACACCTTGACATTCCAAAAGGCCTGCAATTTGGTTTAATCACAATAAAAGCAGCTTTGAGTTTGAGTTATTGAGAAGAATATATTATGGACGAAAATTCTCGAACTCTGCTTTTCCAACATCTTCAAAAACACCGATATCTTTTTTTTGTTGAGAAATGTAGACTTAATTTTCATTAATTTATTGATTTTTTTTCCACTCCACCACTCTATTCCACTATAAGTACTATTTCTTCCATTTTTGTGTGCTATCATGGACACAAAACACTATTTAATTCACATTTGCAATAAATAGGCATACTGGTAAAATATCTAGTCAATGAAAACGGCGCAGGGCCCCAAACTGGGACAAAAAGGTCGATTTCCTGAGAACGGAAACTCGTTAAATATATTATCTGCAATTTTGATATCACCGTTCTTTCATGACGTGGAAGTTATGCCCTTCAACCGTTTGAGTGGTAAGAGATATTTTTAGCTAACTGTACCTCGTTGTACCTAAATTATTTTTGGTTATGGTTTATAATTTTCGTATAATATTCCATTTGCTAGGACACAGGCCTCCTCTTTCTATAAGAGGAAGTAGGCCCAGCGCGGGTTTTTAGATGTCACAAGTCTTCGAAATTTTGATTTTAGAACATGCCGATTTTCTCACGAATGTTTACCTTCACCGTTTTGAGAGTGGTGATGAAATAATTTACACAAAATAAAGTGCCTGCAAAATATACCATGAACGATATTAAAATAGCTACTATTCCTCTAATATAGTAGTAAGTATAGTATATTTTAATATTCTCTACAGAAACAAAATAATGGAAGTATGTCCACAATGACGCTGGAGCTCGAGACTCTGAAGCTCTGAAGCTTTACCATCTTACACGAGGAATATTGTTTATATCGTCCTGCATTCTTGGTTACCTATTAATAATAAGGAACAATGTCTTTAACAAGCAGTCACAATGGGTAGGCAGCTGTATGGTTGTATACCACACAGCTGCATACCCATTCTGTGAATGCAGGCGTGATGTTATGTTTTCCTGTCCATGCATCCCGATTTCAAAACCAAACACGTCACACGACGGTTGAGATGAATATGGTACGTCGTTGCAAGATGCAGGTCATGCCGATAGCATTTAAAATTCAGCTCAGACTTCCTTCAGTGAACTTTACGATCTTGAAGGCAACACTTTATTTTTAACGTTACTGGCTGATCCATAAATTGTTTTTGATGTGTTTTAGGATAGTTTATAAAATATTTTGCTACATAATAACTTTAACTTTTGCTAACATAATATAAAGTGTAAAAAAGTGAATAACATAAAATGTTCTATAAATCGTGTCGTTCAATAGTGTGTAAAAATATTTTTTATCCTTTACTAGTTTCTGCCCGCGACTTCGTCCGCGTGAAGTTTCTTGCTCACCTGACCCGCCCCGTCACATCGCATCGCCCGCATTATGACTTCGTTTTCGCTGCGTTTTTTTTACTTTTTTCTATTTGCTCGTCCCTAGCCCTAGGTCCTAGCTTGATGTTAAATCGCCTATTATAGCCTTTCTCAAGAATTGCGCTATCAAATACAAATAGTTTTTTTTTAATCCGGTTGGTATTTCCAGACATTAACACATTCAAACGTAGTAATACTTCTTAGTATAAATTAAAAAGAACCAGATTCATTATTAATTCATTACTATCTAGCTTATATGACTAATAAGCAATTTTGAACATATTTATTTTTTACGTGATTATTATTTAAAACCTAGAATAGTGTCGATTTGCACTTTCACAAGTCCGTTCCACTTTTGACGTTCAAAAGTGCCTTTTATGTGCCTATTCATATATTATCCATACTAATATTATAATTCGAAAGTAACTCTGTCTGTCTGTCTGTATGTTACCTTTTCACGCCTAACCCACTGAACGAATTTCAATAAAATTTGGCAGACAGATAGATTGCATCCCGGGGAAGGACATAAGATAGTTTATTTTTCGACATAACTCACAGGCGAAGCCGCGGGCGGAAGCTAGTTTGAAATAAATGCTTCGACTTTGACTCGTAGAGTCTGTCAAAAAGTTAATAGTAGTGAGCGGTCTCCAAAACTCCTAAGCGTTGGTAATTGCAAGTTTCTGGTGACACTCGTTAAGATTGTGTTAAATAGGTATTACATAAAGTTTACTCCAATCTAAATGACCTTCCTTATATCGAAAATCAATGAATTAATTAATTCATTTTTAAATGAAGTCCATTCCATTACATTACCTACAAAAAATTATATAAAAATCATACATACACAAAAAATTATAGTAAAAAAAAAAAAAAAAAAAAAAAACATTCAAATCAAATCAAATATAAAATACATACAAATTTCATTCAAAACTAAAACTAATAAAATAAAACACTGCGCTAAAATATTACTTAACTTGCTGCGCCCCGCGGTTTCACCCGTGTAAATGACGATCCCGAGGGAATATCGGGATAAAAAGCCTGTTAATTCAGGGTGTCAGCCAAAATTTTATCAAAATTGGTCCAGCCATTTGAGCGTGAAGAAGTAACAAACATATAAACACACACACACACACACTCACAAACTTTCATCATCATCATCATTTCAGCCGAAAGACGTCCACTGCTGGACATAGGCCTCCCCCAAGCACCTCTACTTCGATCGGTTCTATGCTTCTCGCATCCAAAGGGTTCCTGCGGCTTTCACAAGGTCATCTGACCACCTTGCCACAAACTTTCGCCTTTTTAATATTAATGCGATAAGAGGGGAACGTGCTTCTATGAAGCTGTATCCACCAACAAGCAACCAGGGTCGACCCACACGCTCTGACAATCATAGACAATCGTTTTTTTAAGTTTTTATTTAGTAGCCACATGACACTGGTTCAGCTAAGTTGGTGTACTTTCGTATTCCATACTTTTGAATTTTTTAGTTTAAATTCACACAGATATTTTTAACAAGATTTTATTTACGCTCGCCCTAGCAACTCTAACCGAACTAAATCTACATTATATAGATAACTGAATTTGAAATTTTGAATTAATCGCAGCATCATTCCGTGTCTCCCTCAGGGGGGAGGCAAAACCAAGAGGGGAAAGGGGAAGGGGGGGCGCTCTAAATTAAATTTTGACACAGACTGAACGTGGGACCACTTAATTGCAATTTGCTTGACTTATTAGATGCTGAGATGGTTTAACTCAATTGTGATTCTGTAAGATTTAAGTTGGTTACTTTAAGTGAGATATTAAATTCCATTTATGTGTTATCATTAGGTTAGATAAGTATTGTATCTTTGTTTTTGAATCGCCAGAAGATTAAATGACAATTTGCCAAAAAGGCTGTGATGGAGGAATAATTACTCCAATTTTATTAACGACGATTGTACTAACTGAACGTGTAACTGTCTTTTACAATTATTGACAGATACTGACAGAAAATACCCCGCCTTAGGTGGGGACGGGGGTGAGGGCGGCGGGGTTGCCTAGTGTTCACACCGCACCTGAGTAATGGCAAAGCGCCCCCGCCCCTCCGTCCCACCGCTCACTTACCTAAGGCGCGGCCAACTAGTTCCGCGCGGATTAGAGTTTACATCTCTTATTTTTTGTTTATTTATAGATGTATATATTACTTTATTGTAAACCGAAAAAAATCATACTAGAAAATATACACACACTGACACTTTCATGCGTCATCTCTTTGATGAACTATTAGAAGTTGGCTTAATTTTTTCCCGATAAAACGAAGCCCTTCGCAATATACAAACATGAATCATGCTATATAACCAAGTTTCCTTGGGTTGAAGTTTCCTTCAAGTATTTGGTATCACTAGGAAGATGTGGATATAGATAGTCTGTGAGAAAATGAAAGGTGGTTGGAAGCGATACGCTACCATTCAAGCTAAAGGGTAGAAATCCAAGACGCCATTTTCACTCCTTCCGCAATTGCAATACAAAAGGCTCTAAGTCATTTTATGAATTTCGTCATCTGGCAAGACTTTTCCCAACTATATTGAGGTCGGCTTCCAGCCTAACCGAATGCAGGGTGCTTACTCTTCAATTTAATTCCGATAGATCGACATTGGAATTGTGACGATTCGTACTCTTGAGTTCGATGCTAGCGCCAAATGATTTTTAGATTGGGTGTCTATTTTGGAGAACTAAGTGGAATTGAGTTCGGGCTTGGCGTGGGGTAATTGTTGACAATATTGTTTTCAAGAGTACCGAATCACGTGACTGTAAAATTAACATTGGAATCATATTGGCATCTCATTGGAATTAAAATTAGTTTGGAGAGTAAGCCCCCAGCTCAATACCAGTATTTTACATGGTGCGACTGCCTATCTGAACTCCACGACCCAATTACTGGGTAATACGATACCCCTTAGTAAGGCTGGTTGTCAGACTTTCGGGCTTCTACCCGTAACGATTTCTTCTACCCAGCTAAAGCACGTAAGAAGTTGTGAAGGGCGGGCGTTTTGGGCACTGTCTTATGTAATTTTGACGTTCAAAATGAATAATTGACTTTTGATTTTGACTGTCTACGTCTAAGATATAGGTAAAAATGACACCCGCGGCCAAAGGCTGAACGTGCTTTCCGAGGTACGGTGGAATCTCGATGTGTAATGGATGATCACCCATCCACGGAACGACCTCGACAAGCGCAGCTTAGCTTTCGATCAACCCGTGCGGCTGATGCTAACAAGCCAAGAGATGAATTTCATGATGTCTCCAAAACACATAATTTTTAAACATAAAGTTACACAGGCGATTAATTACGAAACAAATTTGGCGGCTAACTTACAAGATCAGGTGGTCATTACAGCGCACTGGCATCGAACCTAGGTCCCGGCGCTGGCGACCGGCCAAATCTTACCACACGCTCTCCGTTTCAACGGATCAGCGGGGCTTGTGTTTATTATAGTACCTAAGATATTTCTGTTATTTTAAGGTTCTTTTCTTTCATGATAGCCTGGTACTTATCTCTCTCTTATCTCTCTTTGCTTCATTTAGTTAGTAAATCAATAAGATAAGAGAATCATGATGATGAACCGGACGTAGGGCTCCGTCCCGTTAGCCCCCAAGCCAGGCCTATGCCCAGCAGTGGATGTCTTGATGATGAGGCTGAATTGATGATGATGAATAAGGACAGGCGTTTTGGGGGAATTCCTTATGTAATTTTGACTCTCAAAAAGTGCTGATTCTCAGCAAAGTTTGAATAAAAATTTTGTATGATAAATTAAGATGAGGTCGGCGTTTTCTATCTAACTGCTCTGAAAAGAAAGGCCAAAACAAACTCAGAGGTCACAGTCTCTTTTAAAGTCCAGACATAATCTCAAATTCAAATAGTTTATTGGTCTTCAAATAATAATGTTGGTCAGATAATTTGATTTTCATTGATGATAATTTTTACGTATGCACCTAACAAAACTTCATTAAAGTCACTGCTTGCTATTTTTCCATCACGAACATAAAAAATAAAAACTTTTTGATTCAGTCTTTGAAATGCATAGACTTAATATGAAAAGGACGTAATTAAAAAACAACAAAAATTAGTTTCAACTATAATACAAGTTTGACATAACTCCAGGACTAGCCATGCTTTGAAGTTGAATGAGACGACAAATAAAGGAAAACACCAAACTAAATTCATGAACACATTCTATTCACAAACATCACACGGTATCAACCACTCGCTATCAAATTAAACCACTCAATCCCCTCTCGAATACAAATATAAAATTGTAACCTCAGCACTAAAAATTCATAGAAACACACGTAATGTCTAGACTTTCAAAGCGTCTAGACGAACATGTTTGTTGCACCTAATTTAAAATGTATTTTATGCATGTCTAAATCTTAGTTGCTTCGTTTGTCTTGCCTGCAGTGTGTATGTACATTTACTTGGACGTTGGCCAAGTTGTCTCGAGCGGTCAAGGTATTAGCCGATACTGCGTTTTGGGGTATAACAGTGTTGAGACGGCGTAAAATTGGGTCTGCAGCTGGTAATGAAGTAATATCGTGATAGTTTAAGCTGATTAAGTGTTTTCTTGAAAGTATCTGATAAGATTGTTTTGTAACCGTTGAGTCTACGTTTCCGTTATGTGTGCTTAGACATCTCATCATCATCATCATCATTGCAGCTGGAAGACGTCCACTGCTGGACATAGGCCTCCCCCAAGCACCTCCACTTCGACCGGTTCTGTGCTTCTCGCATCCAACGGGTTCCTGCGGCCTTTACAAGGTCGTCGGACCACCGTGTGGGAGGCCTTCCAACACTACGTCTTCCGGTACGCGGTCGCCACTCCAGAACCTTTCGGCCCCATCGGCCATCTGTTTTACGAGCAATGTGCCCTGCCCACTGCCACATAGGTTTGGCATAGACATCTATGTTACAGTATTAGGGATACTTTGTGTAAGAGGACGCGCTCTCTTGTAGTTTGAATCGCATATGCATTGTAATTTCATAGGTACCAAAATAGAAATAGTGATTGATTAGTAGCCCAAGCTCATGGGTTCTCAACGTGGGATTACGCCCCCTTGTGGGCGTTTGAGACTTCCGGGGGTAAAAGACTTAAGAACATTTTTAAAAATTGTATTACAGCCAAATTAGACCGATTTTAAATTTTCCATAGAAACAGAGATTTCCACTGTTATCTTTTTGTAAATAAGACATTTCGAAAATGTTCTTAAGTAACTTTTTAGACCTTTGTATCCTGCTTATGCGACATGAAGTTTCATTAAAATCGGTTCATTAATTTCGAAAAACAAGAGCTTGAAAGTTTGTATGAAATGCCGTATGGCATAAACGCTCTTAACGTTAATAAAAACAAAAGACGATGCCTATTCCAAATCTGAAGGATAGATATCAAAAACACATCTCCAAGAATCACCACAAAAACATGCACTTACGATCACAAAAACAGACCCAGCCAAAAAACAAAGATTCTTAATAACACTCCCTGATATAGGTTCCGCTGAGAAAACACTGGTGGCCAAGTTATTTATTCTGCTTTGAAGGAAACACTCGGTGCTTGCCAGATCTAAGCAAATATTTCCTTCATTGTAAGGACGCCTTCAGATGTCTGAGTGGTGGTGAAATGGTTCGTGTTTCTCTTTAGGTACACTTGCAGCTGACTTTGAAACGTTTGTAGAGATATTTGTGTGTTATGTTCTTTAGGAAGACATTTCTGTTTTCGTCGGACAGCAAATAAGATAAACTAGTTCCTCTAAAGGGTCGTATTTCTGGCTTCTCAGATAAATACCTAATTGTGAAAATAAATAGATTGTACTTATGTTAGCGATCCGAATCGGCGTTGTTTGTCGCCGAGATGAGACTGCAACTAGATTTTGCACGTTTTAAATTCGAGAATTTCTCCAAAATTACGTCCAGCCCCGTGTGAGCGATCTCTACGCAAATATTCCCCCATTGATTCGCTCGTTGCTGGACGATTTCCAAGGCGGAAGCCGCACGGATTCTTTCAGTGTATTGGTTCCTTCCGATGACGTCAGCACTTGTTTTAAAATGTCACTCTTTGGCAGAGAGAGTATTGACCGGGAATAATGGATGAGGCTGTGGTTCATGTCTTACGCAGCAGTTTTTAGGGTTCCAAACCCAAAGGATGCCAACGGGACCCGATTACTAAATTAAAAAAAAAATCAAAAGTAATTATTTATTTATTTATTCAAACTAGACTGAGAATCAGCACTTTTTGAACGTCAAAACTACACGAGACAGTCCCCCAAAACGTCCGCCCTTCGCCACTTCCTAGTGCTTTCGCTGGGGAGAAGAAGATTAAGCTAAGCCTCCGCTGTCTGTCAACGGGCTGTATCTCATGAACTGTAATAGACGTTAAAATTTTCACGATCGCCGCTTTAATAACAAATAATAAAAATAAAATAAAGTTAAAAAATAAAGGGGTCTCCATACACGAATCGTGTTGTTTTTGGCGTTTTCAATCTGCCAAATTTCTTTAATAGATTTTCAACTTTATCGCTAGAGCATAAGGTTTAAAGTTGATTGGGAAAATTTGACAGTTTCGTGTAGCTTGATGTGCTGGCGTCTGTACTATGATTCAAGAACTGCTTCAAGTAAAATAGTAGGACGCACATTCAAGGACACAATGAGACACAATAGAAATTTTATTGTTATTATGTCGAGGGGCGTTAAGTGTCCCGCAAAGTGTTAATAACTATACCTAAATTTATATTATTAATATTTGTATGTGCGCGTTGGCGTATATTCCACACGATTTTCAGCTGATTGGTATTTTACTCACATTATAACCTATGAACACTATTCCTATATAATTTTATTAAAAAACGTGGGTGCATGCGTGGGTTGTCCCTTTTGGGACTCAGTTTAAGTTTAAGACAGAACTAACAGATAGATTTGTTGCTAAGGATTTCGTTGTGACAATTCTTCTTTCCAGCTATAACACTAGGAAGTGGTGAAGGGTGGGCATCCTTTATAATGGCTGCTGATTATTAACCTTATTTAAATTAATAACATTTTGATTTTCAAAAGAAAAAAGCTATAAGTTTTGATCAAGCAGAAATGTATTCGACCAACAACTTCTTTAATTTTTTTATTGCTGAATGGGCCTGCTCAAGACCTCAATTACGCCTGATGGAAAGCGATAAATGAGGTCTATGATGCAGACGGGGTATATGTGGAAGGGAACACAGACGCTGCCAGAAAGTTCCACACTTTGGCTGTGCGCATAATACGAGCTGAGCTGAGTACGACTGGTCGAGATATCAACTAAGTGCGAATGGGACCCTGAACTCTGTTTCATTCTAACCACTACAATCTTTCTTTACAGAGTGGACTTCAGAAACGGCCCACCAGTTCACTGGGCAGTTGCTGGGGAGTTCGGAGCTCGCACCCACTTCGTCCTCAACGAGTCTGATCCATCATCCGCTCACTTGGTGGTTGAGAAGGTGGCTCGGCAGGATGAGGGGGTCTACAGGTGCAGGATAGACTATGTCGATGCTCCGACAAGAAATTATAGGGTCAATTTGACTGTTATAGGTTTGTATTCAGTTTTTTTTTTGTGTGGTGTCGTATACACGTTTACAGCTCTTAGGACACGTATTAACACTGCAACGGATCGGCATCACCTCACTGCATTTTTACTAGGTGATCTCGATCCGAGGTGATGTTGTTACGATGTTATGTACGTACACACACGTACGTCCGTACACAGTTATGCAATACTTTTTCAAAAAATGAAGAATTTTTCTTTATCTTTTTTTGAAGTGAAAACTTCTTTAGCGGCGCTGTGTACTTTTTTTGGAATGGGTAAAAACTTCTAAATTCGCGTCAGGTCACGTGACCCTGATCGAAAATTCGTAAGACGTAAAACGTCAGACGTAAAACGTAAGACGCGCGTTGTTGAGGACAGCGCCATCTATGCACATCGGGAAGAACTACGAGGGCCTCGCGTACTAACGTCAGACGTAAAACTTAAGACGCGCGTTGTTGAGGACAGCGCCATCTATGCACATCGGGAAGAACTACGAGGGCCTCGCGTAGTAACTACGTAGTTCATCCAACAACGACGAGATGGCGTTGTAAATCTGAATAAATTCCTTTCACGAGAAGAATAAACCAGTCACTTTGGTCATCATACCTGATTTGCAAAAAACCCTATAAAATAAGGAACACACCTTAACACGCGTGTTTTGTTTATAAGACGATTCACAAAATACACTCGTAATTGTTCAAGTTTTCACTTCTGTCGGCACTACCGGAGTGCCAGTGTTTTTTAATGTAAATCTGATTGCAGAATGATAACAATCATACATATAAAGTAAATACCTTATACTCGTATATGTGTTCAGGTGTAGTATAAATAAGGCCTGAGAATATCGAATAGAATGTTTAGCAAATAGAATTCACTAACCCCTGTAACTTTCCCGAACGGTGTGTACATCCATTACGGCTAAAGGTTTACCCACTTAGTGCGTAGAAACACGATTGAATGTTCTACCCTCTTACCTTTTATCTAGAATTCCCTTTGCATGCCTTTGAAACGAGCTGAGAGATTGACTACTGTGCTACATTTTGAGGGTTCGATTCCTGCAAGGAACACATGTTTTTGTATGTCCTAGAGAAATATTTTCTGGGTGTAGGTGCTTGTGTCGTGAGATTTCACATCGTCACCAAAAATAAACAGGGTGCCAAGGCATTGGCGCGCAACTTGTTATTCATGGATTCAGTACAGGATTCTGAACCCTGAGTAGAAATTTTTCGTTGGTTATAAAAAAAAAAATTCTGTTCAGCAGTTTTTTTTTTGATAACGGACGAATAATTTCTACGCTAGGGGTTCTAGAAACATGTGCTGAATTAATCAATTCATCACATGATTCTAGAGCCCTAATTAGCGTAAAACTTTTTTCACATCGTGTCAGAAATTGTTTCAGTTTGCGTGTCGATGTCCCAGACATTTTGTTTTATTTTTATCTAAAACTTTGTATTTGTTTTGTAGTTCCCCCAGAAGCTCCTCGGATATACGACTACGAGGGGACAGAGATTCTGGGCTCTGTCGCTGGACCCTTCAGAGAGGGGCAGAATGTGCTCCTATCCTGTCAAGCGGCTGGCGGTGAGTTTAGTAAAGTTTTTGAGTAAAACACCTACCGGAATAGTAGCTCAATCAATGAATTCTGTTAGTTTTATTACTGCACTGTTTATATAATATTTCCATAATTTCCACTGTTTTTTCACAAGTAGAGAATGCCAATACTTACTATAATCAAGCTATAATATACCCACTAGGACTCAGGCCTCTTATCGGTGGGGTGGGTCGTAATCGTAAGCACCAGTGTATAATATATACATTTAGCACCATGTTAATTCAAAAACTTTAGAACAAAAGAAAGAACGAGAAAGAGAAGAAAGAAAGATTGTGATTAATTAAATTGTCAACAGACTACATAAATTTTAGGATATTTATTATTAAAGAGCGTAAGAGCACTTGCAGGGTGTGGGTGCCTAGTAATAAACGAATGAGAATGTTCGAATACCGTGTTGAGTGGAGTACAATTGGGGACGACTAAGTGCAGCGGTGGACAGGCATAGTCTGATTGTGATGTATAATCAAATCATACTATAATGTTCCCACTGCTAGAATTTAGGCCTCCTCATTTCGAGACGGAATGGGCTATAAAGCTACCACGCGGGCCCAGAGCGGGTTTGTATTTTGTATATGTCACATATGTCTTGGAATTTCGGGTTCTAGGGCATGCTGGTTTCCTCACGATGTTTTCCTTTACCGTTATGCGAGCAGTGGTGATGAAATGTATTTATATGTAACGGCTAGACTGATTTTTATGATCTTTAAAATAATTATTTATAATTATTAAAATATGAGGAAAATTCTCAAAAAAAAATGAATGCACAGACGCCAGCACATCAACCTACCCGAAACTGTCAAACTTTCCAATCAACATTGAACCTTATGCATTAGCGATAAAGTTGAAAATCTATTAAATAAATTTGACACTGTAGTAGCTTGATGTGCTGGCGTCTGTACATAGGTACATTTTGTATGGAACACCTTTTTTTATTTATTGATTCTAAGGCGGTACGAAGTTCGCCGGGTCAGCTAGTTATATATATAAAGTAAACCGCTTCCCTGGGTTCGAACCCACGTCCTACAACTCATAATTCGGAGCCATTACCTTTGGACCACCACTGCACTACTGTGCCACCACTGATCTGAATGTGATGCAGATCTCATCAATTGCAATTGCTTCTCTGCAATTGCAACTTTAAAGTGTCCACTATGATAATACATCATCATGTTTGTGATACATACAGATTCACATTCTGATAATCTCTTTTTTCACAGGGAAACCTCCACCAGACGTGTCATGGTACAGGGGCGATGAGCGGCTAGCCTACACGAAGGAAGGCTCCGTTACTCAGCTGCACCTGCCCAACTTATCCAGAGAGATGACTGGTACCAAGCTGCAGTGCAGGGTTGAGCCCCCACTACTGCAGCCGCAGTCCAGAGAAGTTACTATAAGATTATACTGTAAGTATGTCCTGCGTTTTCCTGAAAATCTGCAACATAGTTTTATTTAGAAGGAATTCATAGGAAGTCATAGTTTTATTCAGACATAATTGATACTTCTGTTGGTCTCTTTCGATCAGGGTGATGAAGATAAAGGCTTTTTAAAAATGTTGACTTTTTGATTTGGGCAAATCGCTTCCTCTGTGTACATTTCCAATATTTGTAACTACTATTCTACCACGTGGCATTGCGTTGCGTTGTCTTTCATGATGTAGGTTTAACAACCACAATGTTTTGCCTTCAAGGAAAGACAAAGTTGTCAGAAAATGATATTGGCATACATTTGTATAGGTACCAATTAAATTTTATATTTTCAAAATTATTTACATAATATAAACTCATCGTCATCTGCTTAGTCTAACCGGATCTGCACCCGGTTAGACTGGAAGTCGACCCCAACATGTATTCAGCTGCCTGAATACCAGTATTTTACATGGAGCGACTGCCTATCTGACCTCCACAATCCAGTTACTAGGTAATATGATACCCCTTGGTAAGACTGGTTGTCAGACTTTCGGGCTTCTGACTACCCGTAACGACCTCATAGATCCACGAATGACAACCGGGACCAACAGCTTAACGTGCTTTCCGAGGCACGGAGGGGTCTTGGTACATGATATAAACTAACAGACTTAAAATAAAAAATATCGCAAAGTACATTTGTATTAAAAAAAAATACAAATAAAAGGGGGAAGAATTATACAGCATCATAAAAATCGTCCGCACTGCTGTCAACAGGAAAAGTGCCCAAAAGGCTGACAGTTTTGCATTGCCCTGTTGTATGGCGACACTGATTCATGAGCCAAAAATAGGTCTAATTAAATTTTGATTACAAAAAAAAAATTATTCTTTGTGTATACCAGTTTAATTGTATTAGGTTTTTTAATTAAACATTGTAGAGTGTTTCTTCAAACCTCCAAATCTCGATAGAAGTCATAACCATTCTCTTATCCACAGTAAAACCTCAGTACATTCGAGTGACCGGCAGTGGCTCAACAAGAGCCGGCATGGACAAGTCTTTCGTGTGTACCACGCGGGGTTCAAAGCCGGCCCCGAACATTGAGTGGTTCATCAACTCGCAGCTTGTGGATTCCACGTTGACACAGGTTAGTCAAGGTTAATTTTAATTATGTATGATCATTTTAATTATATTAATTAATATACTCTGACCCTCAAAATTTCTTAATACAAATTTGACTTTAGTACAGAGTCTAAATTGTCAATTTGGCATTAAAAACGTTACAATAGTCGGAATAAAGTTGAAAATACAATAACTGACGGGAAGTTTTCTGCTTGAATTAATATTATATAAATTATATAACGAATTAAAAAAAAAATGAATGATTGGAAATAGTTAAACCTGCTGCACTTTCGACAGTTAGCTACGCTAGCAAAAATGCCAAAAAAAAAACCGGATGTTTTGATTAGGCTATTTATTTTGTTGTTTGGCAGAGAGGTAATAATAATATTAATTCTAAGCTAAGTACACTCGAGAACTTCTCAGTAATAATAATACTAAGCTAAGTACACTGGAGAACTTCTCAGTCTAGTTTTTTTTTAGTTGTGTGTAGGTTCCTCGTGTACCAACACCTGAACCTAGATCTAGTTACAGATAGTGCCATCCACGGAGACGCGCCCCATTCTTCTTCCTGATCGATAGTGGTTATCGCTAGTTAATTCCGCTAGTGTTTTAGTTTTTTCGACATACTCTAATTACCGACTAATAAGTAATTAGTGTGTATCGACAAAACTAAAACACTAACGGAATGTCGGATACTTGTACTGTAAACGATTAGGAAGGAAAGTGGGGCGCGTCTTCGGGAAGGCACTATCTATAACTACCTATCTAGTTTAACATAAAACAAAGTTTAGTTTTCATAGAATTTCCTTTTACCACCCTCAAATGAGTTTTCAGTTTACTGCGTTTCTATGGCATACAATAAATCTACCTTATCTTACAGGTGGAAGTAGACGGCGAAGTAACAAAGAGTGTGCTAACTTGGCACGTGAGACGAGAAGACAGCGGGAGGCAGCTGACTTGTCGCGTCTCCAACCCTTGGTTCCCAGCACATACGCTGGAAGACTCTGTCACCTTGAATGTTATGTGTGAGTAGAAGACAATTTTATAAATAGTAATTATTTAACTGACGGAGAAGGCACAGCACAGTAAAAGGAAGAAGAATATGGGGGAAGCCTTTGCCCAGCAGTGGGAAAGTACAGGCTAACAGAAAAAAAACAGTGGCACTCCGGGAGTGCCGACAGAAGTGAAAACAAAACACAAACAGAATACTTTGCCATCACTCACTGACATATCGGATATACATTAAAACCGAGTACATCCCGAGGACAGCCGAACACATCCGAAGCGGGTATTTTTTTTAATCGTCTTGTAAACAAAACATGCGCGGTGTCGCTTGCGATAACAGTGGCGCGAGTACAATGGTTTTTCCCATTTCAAAAAATGCCCAACGCGCCTAAAAAAGTCTTCACTTCAAAAACAAAATTAACTGACTTATGGCGAACTTCAAAAATTTTAAACCGCGTTTAATAGCTGTCAGTGTCATTATTGTTGTGGAATATTGCGATTAGTGTGCATACACACGAGCGACACGCTTCCACGACAGAGACAACTGCAGCCGTCGATAACATGCTGCTCGTGTATTTGAGCACCGTACTCAAATACACGGTCGACACGTTGTCGCCGGCAGCTGCCGACGCGTGTCGACGGATGCAGTTGCCTCTGTCGTCGACATATCGTTTGTGTGTATCAGCACATAGACGAGCTGATTGCGTTCAGTTTCATAGTTGAAATTCGCTTTTAGTAATCGGCACATACAGCACATAAAAGTGTGTAACTTGATGACAGATGGACTCTGCGGCTTATGGCTTTTTATTTTGCTTGGGTATATTGTAAGTGACTAAGGAATGAGCTTCTTTTTTTTTTTAGATAGGTTCCTACTATATTATCAATTGTCTGTGCGTCTGTACGAGCAAAATAACGTTGACGGATATATTATATTCCAAAACATTTTTTGCAACCGATTGCGCAAAAAAATTGCTGTTTTCGCAAAAATCAAAACGCAATAAATTCTGTAACGGCCAATCCCGAACACGCGATTTACAAACACAATACAACTGCGGACAAAATAATTGACCCAGTAACAAAAACAAGTGAAAACCTACGGGCGATATATCAAATGCACACCGCACACTAGATACGGGAGCGGTTGAGTTCCGGCGGTGTTTGCCGGCGGCCCGAGTCGTGTGCCAACAACTTTGTCCCAAGTTTAAATATTATCGCGGGGTAGAGGCTTCGTGTTCTGCCGTGATACACGGAGTGTCGCAATACGGGTTTATTATGAAGTATTTATGCTATTGTTTATAAACATAGCTGGCTGGAACTGGAATACGGGCTGGTGTTAGCATAAATTAGATCGTGGAAGTAGCTATTTAGCATTTGATGAGTGATTACTAAATTCGGTGCTTTGAGGTTTTTGGTGATTGCTTTTAGTATTTCACAATCGTGCTTCACTCCATTTTAGTTTGTATACATCATTTTCCGAATGCAGAACCGGTTGAAGTGACGATACTTGGGGGAGGCCTATGTCCAGCAGTGGACGTCTTTCGGGTAAAATGATGATGATGACATCCTTTTCATTGAATGCTTTACTGTTTGTATTTCCTGTGTGTATCCCAAATAAAATATTTTCGAAATAATAAATAAATAAAATATTTTTGTTTCTTTCTTTTTTAACCGACTTCAAAAAAGGAGGAGGTTCTCAATTCGGATATTAATTTTTTTTTTCAAATACTATGTATTTTCCTAAGCAGTCTTGTTTATTATCTCCAACATTACTCTTGCCAAACGATAGTTAAGATAAACACATATCCTGCTTACCGAAGCGTGGCTTATGTAATATGCATTAATATAGCGGCCATTACATTCATTAGGCTGACACACCTAATTTACTCAAACCTAATGAGGTAAATGAAGCTATAAGCGGCCTTCTGTGAGTTGCAGCCATTCGTGCTTTGAGATAGTTATTGCATTATAAGATTACTTTGAGACAGATTTTGCACTTACTATAATTCTATTGTCAGCACTTTTTTATGACATTCTGCATTTAATGCTAGTATCAAGCAAGAGAATGGGTTGTCAAATCTCTATAATATTACAAAAAAAACAGCGATCAAATAATTACATTACCATAATCAACAGTCGGAAAGCACGTTAGGCCGTTGGTCCCGGCTGTCATTCTTGGATCTTCGCTCCATGTAAAATACTGGTATTTAGCTGCATCCGGTAAGTCTGGAAGCCGACCCCAACTTAGTTGACCGACCCCAAGTTAGACCGATAAAAAAAAAAATAATTTTCATTTTCATTTTTTTTTTCATTTTGTTTTTTTTAAACAACCAAATTTTCTAAATTAAAATAAATTATTATACTATAATATAATTTTATAATTATTGTATTAAATTATTATTCATCATCATCATCATCCACAGCCCAATTTGACGCACTGCTGAGCATAGGCCTCTATTTTCTTGTGCCAATCCCCACGCTCGAGTGCCAGCGTTATCCAAGTTCTACTCGCGATGGTAACAATATCATCCGTCGTCCAGTTTGGTGTTTTCGGCAATACTATTAGTTTCTGTAACCTTTCTAGCAGCCTGATTTCGAAGCTTATATTCTAATGTGACTCCGCTCGACCCTATGAGAAGAGCAGTTTAAATCTAAACGCTAAACTCAACGCCACTCAGTTTCCAACTATCATGACAACTCGGAAACAAAGTAAACAAAATTCACGCTGAGTAAAAACAAACTTTTCCTCTCCATTATATTTAAACAGAAATAGTGTGACAACGTACAAACTCATAACATTAAGTTAAACATAAATGGGTTAATGCGATTACTTCAAAAACGTAAGCCCCCAACTTTCGTAGTCAAGTTTATCTCGTCAAGTCAAAACATTATCGCTTTTTGTCAAGCAGTGGGTGCGTACTCGCGGCCTCATGTGTAAGGTGTTGGCGCCAATGTTAGATCAACTTTGTGTCTGAAGTAAATAAAATTAATAAAATTTGACACGATTGAAAAATAATTTTGTAATGAATATTATATCAACTGATTAATATTTTTTAAATTTTGTGTCAGTGGCTAAAATAGGTTATAACAGGCTATAAATAGGTCAGCCTACGCCCATTTTTAGCAAAGTTAGGCTATTGAATTAACTTGTTACTAGAATTTCTAAGAAAGAAAATAAGAACAGTTATAATGAAGTATAACTGTTAATAAAGTTTGCCATTTTCAATATAAAACAAAGCATGCTAAACAATGTACAGCAAAATTCAATGCAACAAAGCTCAAGCTGTTAATGAATAATTAGCAAAAGTAGTGTGAATTTACAATAAACCTAGACACATAACCTCCAAAAACACCACACACCAAAGCCAACCAAACACCAACACCAACATTTGCAATTGGCAACCAACACGTAAACATGGCACCAAAATTAGCAGTCAGCTTATTTAACTTTTAGAAGTTTGTTAGTTAACTTGCACGCGTACAGGGATGTTAAATAATTTCGTTATGATATAAACACTTGAGTGAGAGCCCCAAGGATTACTGACAGACGGATTAACTTTGACAATGATAGAATAGGGCGATGTTTTATCTTTACGCATGCTTGTGAAGGGGTAAGCGGAAGAACATTTGAAGTTGGTCAAGTATTGGTTTAGATAGCGTTGTTATCTTTTTATGAGGTTAACTGGGTGGTAAAAAGTTTTCTGTTGTTTTCTGTAATGCTTCTACTATCTTTTAAGGCACTCGAGAACAGGCTCCGACCGTTTGGCAATAAACATAGATGGAGTCATCATTTAATTATCACATCAGCCGAAAGACGTCCACTGCTGGACGTAGCCCAAACACCTCCACTTCGACCGGTTCTGTGCTTCTCGCATCCAAAGGATTCCTGCGGCCTTCACAAGGTCGTCGGTCCACCTTGTGGGAGGCCTTGCAACGCTACGTCTTCCGGTACGCGGTCGCCACTCCAAAACCTTTCGGGCCCCTCGACCATCTGTTCTGCGAGCAATGTGTCCTGCCCACTGCCACTTAAGTTTGGCAATTCTTCGGACTATGTCTGTTACCTTGGTAGATAGATGGAGTATACTAAGATTATTGTGAAACTTCTATCCACGGGAGGATTTATGAGGTCTCAATGAACCGATACTATATTTTTGGTTCTAGCTTTAGCATAGGCCCTTGGTTCTTTAAGACTCATGTATTAACTCCTAAGGGACCATGCTTTGGGAAAGATTGTATGTATTCACCTGTATTGAGGTTCCCGTTTTAATACAACTTCAGACTAAAGCTTAGAAATTACCTAGGCACTATCCCTTTTATTGGGCCTCCGTATTTCGGTCCTCATCCGTCGAAAACTGCAAACTGATCAACGAGACAATTACCCAATTCGTTAATAGAATTCTTTTATTTTTTAATCAATACAATTCCACACTATACTTCCCAAACACCCGTTAAAAACAAGTTTTAATATCGCACGCGGGAAATTATAAATAAAATTCATTATATTCGAAAAACTTATTTAGTGCACGTAGGAAATGCAGTAGGTAAAACGAGTTGCAAAACAAACAAACAACGTAATAATTGTACTGTTTCCCGCTCCCCAGGTTCGATGTGGGACAAAGAGTTCAGTAGGGCAGACGGGACATAACTTTGAAAACCAATATTGTTTTTTTTTTTGTTGTAGTTTCTGAAGTATTTTCGGGGCTGTGAATGTCGAGGCTTTCGGAAACTTATCTTCAGTTTTAGCTTAACCAAGATCAATGTTTTAAAGACCTTATTCGATCTACCGTTCATGTTTAGTGAGATCGTGTCCTAATTATAATTTCGAGGCAGGAATTATGATTAAAACCCCTTTGACTGCTAAAATCACGGTACGTGTCAGATGTTCGATGTTTAATAGAAATTAATATTAAGAATCAAACTTAAAAGGTTGTTTGTTTGTATGTTTGTTTGAACGCGCCAATCTCTGGAACTACCAGTCAGATTTAAAAAGTCTTTTCGCATTTGATAGCCCAATTCACGAGGAAGGCTATTAACTCAAACTCAAAGCATTTATTTCAATTAAACCTTGTACAGGCACTTTTGAATTGTCAAAAAACAGGCTATTTAACATTATGCTAGTACCCTTAGGAGCCGAGAAAATAGAAAAAAAGACAGAAATAACACAGTAATAGCGCAGTCAGGCGATGCGATGCGACGGAGTGGGTCGGGAGACGAAGTCGCAAGCAGAAGCGAGTGAGCAATAAACCGGCTTGATGTGAGAAGGTAGCTTAAATAATATGTTGTAGTGACCGCATCTGGGCGTAGTGTGTGAAAAGGTGGCTGTGACAGACTGGATTTGGAAGGCGAAGGTCAGGGTGTTTTGGCGCAGCCTGGGAGAAGCCAGTATGTCCAGTAGTGGACACGCTGAGTTGATTGTTTGCTGATTGACCATACTCATATTAATATTATAAATTCGTATGTGACTAATGACAAGCGGAGTTATAGGGCACGCTTATCTGGCAAAAAAAATACACTCTTATCTCTAAAAATTACAGAGGCGACTTTTAAGGCCCATCTACCATTCTACTCTTTGGCCAAGCATTATGTAGGTCCGACTTTGTCAGAGCATCCGTGCTCTGAATAAACAATTCTGTCACTGCCTGCCCCAATAGAAATATTCACTTATCTGCACGCTCTTTGTCCTTAGCGTAGCAGCAGAGTTCTAGGGTAACAATAGTCTATTTGAGTCAGCGGTGGTCGATACTGCAGTACCAATGTGGTTTTAAGTCCATCTTTGTAACTAAAACCTTGTTAAGGCGAAAGCGTCGGGGTAGCCCACGAAATTTATTTTTTCTTTCGTTTTATTGCGATTTGCAGGTCTGTAGCAGGTTGTATGTTGATTTAAATATGATTCGCGGCCGTAACAAATATTTATTTATAAAATTATAATAATAAAAATCCTCAATAGTGCCGATTCTGTTGTTCACAAACTAAACTAAATTTAAGTTGAATGCAGCTTTTCTTTCTATTTCATTAAGAAAAGAGCACAAGATAAAATTTAGATTAGTCCTGTTTGTTATTAATCAGCGCCTAAAAAATAAATAAACCCCCCCCCCCCTAAATTGACGTAATTTTAATAGGCAAGTTTTTAATCCCGACTATACTTGTATGGAATAGTGTCAGGCCCCGCGATTTTACCCGCATAAGACGCGATCCCATGGGAATATCGAGATAAAAAGTAAAAAAAATTGGTCCAGCTGTTTGTGTGTGGAGAAGTAACAAACATACAAACACATTCACAAACTTTCGCCTTTATAATATTAGTGTGACTAGCTGCGCCCCGCGGTTCCACCCGCATGAGTTTCGATCCCGTAAGAATATCGGGATAAAAAGTGACCTATGTGTCAATCAAGGGTGTCAGCTACCTACATGCCAAATTTTATCAAAATTGGTCCAGCCGTTTGAGCGTGAAGAAGTAACAAACATATAAACACACACACATACTCACAAACTTTCGAATATTTATAATATTATTAGCGTGACTAGCAGCGTCCAGCTGTTTCACCCGCGTAAGTGTCGATACCATATGAATATCGGGATAAAAAGTATTCCATTTGTTATTCCAGGAAATGGTCCATCTATGTGCCAATTTTCATCCAAATCTGTTCAACGGTTTACGCGTAACTGAGTAACAAACATCCAAACATCTTCACAAACTTTTACATTTATAATATTAGTAGGGTAGTGTGATAAAACTCCAAGAATGGGCTGTAATCCACAACGCGAGCCCAGTGCGAGTTGGTGGATGTCTTCGAGTTTTTGGTTTTAGGATACGCCGGTGTCCTCACGATGTTCTCCTTCACCGTCTTGAGAGCAGTGGTGATGAAGTAATTTAGACAAAGTAAAGCATCTGTCTGGGTTTAAACCTACAACCTACACCTCATAAGACGCGGTCGTTACCACTGGACCATCACTGCTCCCCAAAAATCCTATTAACGAGAATGCTAATGAGATTTCCAGTAAAGTCTGCTTTAAAACAAAACAGTCTTCGTTATTCGATAATTAAATTCGCTTCTATTTAACGTTATTATCATCAAGTTACACGACCTTGAAACTATTAGTTCGAATAGCAAATCCTTGGAAGGTCTCACAATTTTCAAACTCAGTGACAGCATTCATCAATCACTCTTAAAGTTAGACTAGAATTTAAAAGGAAAATTCTTTTTAGGTAATGTTAGCTAAGACATTCTGAACTAAAATGAATAAATAGTCAAATCTTGTACCGAATCAAACTAAAATGTTCTAGTTTTTTAATGATGATGTATCTCAAAATGCTTGCAAACGTTCCAATTTTACGCCACTTTGCATTGTGGAACGCCGGCCGGTGAAAACCTTTGCCGGTTCAACAATGCAAAATTCGGTCTGGAGAAAAAAAATCTGATTGTTGAACGTCACAAAGAGTCACAATGATGGATCAAAGTTTTAGGTCGTGGGTTCGTACCCAGTCAGGCGCTTTACTCTGTGTACATAATTTCATCACCACTGCTCTCAAAATGGTGAAAGAAAACATCCTGAGGAAACCGGCATGTCCTAGAACCAAAAAGTGCGAAGACATGTGACAGCTACCAACCTGCACTGGGCCCGCGTGGTAGTGGAGCTCACTCCCACTCGAATAGAGGAGATCTGAGTAACAGCCGTGGAAACATTATAGGCTGATTTTGCTTATGATATGCAAGCTACTTGCTTACTTTTGTGTGCGTTACAGGCATGTGTATCACTTGCCTTACTTAGATATAACCTTTGTTACAGATCCTCCAGTAACCCAGATATCACTGGTAGAACCCAAGGAACCTCGTCTACTGCGAGAAGATGAGAACGCTGTGCTGCTGTGTTCAGCTGATGCGTCGCCACCTGCTGTCAATTTTACTTTTTATAAGGGACCTGAAGTAAGTACTTCTTTATCATCATCTGCCTGGCCTTTTTCCAACTATGTTGGGGTGGGCTTCCAGTCTATCCGAATGCAGCTAAATACCAGTATTTTACATGGACCGTCTGCCCATCTGACCTCCACAACCCAGTTACTTGGTAATACGATACCCACTAGTAAGACTGGTTGTCAGACTTTCGGGCTTCTGACGACCCGTAGCGCCGGTCAAACATCCAATAAGTAAGTCTTTCTACTCTCTGTCTATCTTTATAATCACTTCTTATGCAAGATTATGCTCAAACTTTATGTAATTTAATCATAACAACAATTAGAAAAATGCATACCGCGGAGTAATAACAATGTCTTGCATTAGGGTCGTTGTCTGAAAGAGTATCCACTCATTAAGAAATCAGTAATATGATCTTAAAATATGGATTGGGTCCTTGTCATGAACTTGTAAAGTCGGAATTACATTACTGTGTTGTGTTGTGTCGTGGCGCAGAATAAACCAATCAAACGATTCTGTACAGGACTACGTCAAATCACGAGTTTTGATTGGCTTACACTACGTCAGAAAGCGACACAACACAGTAATGTAAATGCGACTTAAGAACAGAACCCAGTATTGCAAAAATATGTAAGCTATCACGCCCTTTATACCTTGAGGCTTTTATTTAGGTAGTAATATTTTGTTTACATTTTAAACTTTGATTTATTATTTTTTTTTGCTTGAGTACCTACATATAGATTTTATTGTATTTGTTGATATATTGGCGTGGCTAGCTAACATATGGAAAATTGTAATTTAATGTTCTGTGTCCTGTAATGTTAATTACTTTGCATACCTAGTATTGTATACAAGCAAGTATTTTCTAACTGAACAGACAGCTGTGCTGCTGGGGAGTTTGTTGCGCCACTTCTTCTCCTCAGCGAAAGCACTAGGAAGTGGTGAAGGGCGGGCGTTTTGGGGGACTGTCTTTTGTAATTTTGACGTTCGAAAAGTGCTGATTCTCAGCCTAGTTTGAATAAATGACTTGATTTTGATTTTGAACCATTATGCAGGAAAAGATTTAGTGGCCAATGAATCTAATGGTGCTGCTCTAGCATCAATTCCTAATGATATAGCAACAAAACCCCTACCCACTCTACAAAGGAGTAACAATTCTTACATTAAATATTCTAAACAATTTTAAACTCCAACATTCTAAAGAAATTCAACAAAGTTAGCCTTATATAGTAAGTTGGCATGTTCAAGTACCTAAGTCTTAGGTAGCGTGATTCAATAATGAGAATTTAATTGTTGCTTCATGAACATTCAATTTGTTATTCTGGCAAATAATAACTTCATAATAACGTTTGGTTTTACGTTATACGTTGTCATAATTAGTTTTTGCTTTATATTTAGAATCTTGAAGCTTATAAAATTTTTCATTACGCTTTGAAGATTTTGCTTGTAATTGTTTAATTATATTTAGATTATATATAAGCCCCTTTGTGTTTATGGTAAATGAAATAATTAATTATTGATTCTGGATTTACGTCGTTCCGCTTTTATTTGATCAAGGTCACTGGTTGAAAAAGGAATTCATTCAAAGTCAAAGTCAAATCATTTCTTTCAAATAGGCACTTTAAAGGCACTTTTGAACGTCAAAACTTATAGTAAAATTGAATTGATTCTAGTCGCTCCTTCCAAAAGGTAGTGTTCGTATAGAGAAGAAGGGCAAGAAACTCCACCGTTATTCTTTTAAAATGTTTTACAACGTTTTGTATACATAATATAATTATATGTGAAGATGATGCACCTAGAATAAAATTAGTCTACCACAATTAAAAATGAAGCAATGACAAGTAAATCAATTATGTGATAGATAAATGGTGCTCACCATATTTACAAATTATTTAAAAATATTGTAAAAGTAGATGATTTGACTAGAATATTAACAGTGTGTGAGTTACTGTATTCACAGATTGTAAAAATCAATGAAATAATTAAAAAAAAAAAAATAAATTAAATTAGGAACCAGTTTGATTTTGTCTAGACTCTAGATTGTCCTATGGAATAGGACCACCATGTTTCCAAGCATTCTTATCTTGGATATAATCCTCTAATTTGTAATATCTTTGTTTGTACTTTTAATATGAGTTTTAAATTTTCTTTCATTTAATTGCAATATGTCACAAGGTATTTTGTTGTAGCATTTAACACAAAACCTCCGCTCAGTGAGAGGGAGTGGGCCGTAATCCACCACGCGAGCCCCGTGCGGGTGGATGTTACTTGTCTTAGAATTTTCAGCTTTAGGACATGCCGGTTTCCTCACTGTTTTCCTTCACTATTTTGAGAGCAGTGGTAATGAGATAAATGGCACAAAGTAAAGCGTCTGTCTGGGTTCGAAACCACTATCTATACAGAATGGTCAAAAAGTCGGGGATCAAACGAAATAGGGAGATAAAGGAGGTCATTTCAAGCGCTTTTAAAGTGAGAAATAATTTTTGGTAACGCTTCAAATGTTTTGGAAAAAAATTAATTGTTCTCGAAATTTGGTACCCAGGAGCTACAGTAGATTTTCGTAGTGCTAATAAATTATCTAGTAAAAATACAACACCATTTGTTTTATTTTTTTATATCACATTTTTTTTTAAATTACTCTAATTTTATTGTAAAAGAACTTGGTATACAAAAATATTCATAACTTTGAGGGCAATTGAATTATGGCCATGCTGTAGAAAGTTTTTTTCGTAGGAAATGACCTCCTTTATATTTCGTTTGATCCACGATTTTTTGACCACTCTGTATACGTATGTCGGGGCCGACACCACTGCTCGTAATTTATTTAAGAGTTGTCAAAACTGCTGCAATTGTCGTAAAGTGGAATGATCAACCATCATCCATCAGAACGATCCATGATACTCTAACATCAAAGAAGAAACCTGGGAATCAATTAAGCTAAGAAGAAATAAATGGTTGTCAAAACTTTAGAAATTATGCAGTTGTATTGCGATAAACAGTACTTACCTACCTCTGTTTTTTCTTTGTCCAGGTCCACTTAATCAGGGACGATCCAATTGGAGGTCTTTCTATAGAGAACAACAGGCTGGTAATCAGAGGACTCAGAAGACATCACTCGACGGTGTACCGATGTCGAGCTAGAAATTCTGAGGGCAGTGCATTGAGTGATCCTCTAACCTTGAATGTTCTATGTGAGTTGTTTTTTAATTCCAAGATTTATAAATCGTCAATAGAATTTACAAAACTACATTTGCCGGCCAAAAAACCGGCCAATTGCAAGTCAGACACGCACACGAAGGGTTCCGATAATCCATAAGACAAAAAACGCCGAAAAAAATACGTTTCTTGTATGGAGAACCCCTATAATATTTTATAACTTTATTTTATTTTTATTATGTATTGTTATACCGGCAATAGAAATACACATCCTGTGAAAATTTAATGTTACCTACGTTTAACTGTTGAAGCTGGTCAAACATACATACATATAGCCATGACAGTATAATTTTATAAAGTACTAAGATGTCTTGTTGCTAGTGACTTCGGTTTTCAGTAATTCCTATACCTGATTTTGATAACATCTAATCAATTGTATTTTTATTCGCTTAGGATATAATATTACGTATATTTTCTAGATCATTATTGCTTTTATTCTCAACCATGTAACCATGTCATGCTTCTTATCTAGCCCGACCAGAATGCGCAGCTGGCAATGTCATTCAGCAGTTAGCTGGTGCCCCTGGAGGAGAAGTGAGGGCAAGGTGCTCTGTGACTGCTCCAGCGAGTCGTGATGCCGGGCCTTTGAGGTTCTACTGGACTTTTAATGGGACTAAAGATGTTTTGCCGGTAAGTAATTATACCTTACTAGCTTCGTCTCGTGGTTTCACCCTCTTAAATGTCGATCCTGTGAGAATATTGGGATAAAAAATAGCCTATATGTTAATCCAGAGTGTCAGCTACGTCCTTACAAAATTTTATGAAAATTGGTCTGGCCGTTTGAGCGTCAAGAAGTAACAAACATATTAAACACATACACATACACTCACAAACTTTCGCCTTTATAATATTAGTGTGATAGACAACCATCGCAAGAATATTGTAGTTTTTAAATATTAATAATAATATTGCGATTGATATATTTCTAGCATCTATGTGACATATTTCTATCGAAGTTAAAATGTGATTGTGCCTGAAGTATCTTCACTTCATTAAAATTTACATAGTAATAAATAACCAATCTCAACGGAGACTAGCCTTCGGCGCGGGAGATATTATAGGGCACAAGTGTGTATGCAAACACAGGTAGGTACACTCTCTCTTCCATCACTCTCTCAATCCGATGGGACGGCACGCAATCCGACACGACCGGAGAGATAAGGCTCCTGAAAATTTACATAAACTTTACCGCAATGTCTAACTAAGCTCCAACTGGCTGTCTCAGGATTGTCAGTAAATCTTACCCATGGTAATGCTACTGATAGAGAAAAACTCACGTCGAACTCTTGTCTGCCTCGACCCTTATTTTTGTGTCCATGTATAGTGTGACGGATCACTCAGTAAAAGGCTAAAATGAAGTCATCCTTTGGTTTAGGTACTGATATCCAGATGCAGCTTGATAAAATTTACAATATTATTTGAGATCAATCCCACAGATACCAGCAGCCAACGTGACAGTGATGGGTTCCACTAGCACAGTCATCCACGGTCTTCATTCAGACATTGAAGAAGACCTTGGCTGGCTAGCGTGTTGGGCTAGCAACGACGTGGGTAACCAGCGGGAGCCATGTCTGTTCAGAATCTTGCCTGCCGGTAATACTTTGACATTTTTGCAGTTTACTTAATTAAGTTTTCAATAGGAGTAGAAAATTTAAATTGCCTTGTATTGTAAACGACACAGGACATCAACAAAAAACGCAGCTGGAATCAAGCAACTTGTTTTATTCTAGCTATGTTTTATTGTAAATTATTTTTTGTCAGATTGTAAGTAGGTATATTGCATGTTTTATGGAGTGAATTCAAGTCTAAGTGTGCATTCACACATGCGGCACGCGATAATTACGGCAGAGGCAACTGCACCCGTCGATGTGTCGGGGTTGCCGTCGACGTGTCGGGGCTGCCGTCGACGCGTCGGGGCTGCCGTCGACGCGTCGGGGTTGCCGTCGACAACGTGCCGCTCGTGTATTTGAGTACGGTGCTCAAATACTGCCGTTGCCGTATACTGCTCGTGTGTATGCACTCTAATAGTGCTGATACAACAATACTTGGTTTAAAATGATTTTCCTTAATATATTTTTCGTATCATCATCATTCGCACCATGCATGACCACGATACATCACACTTCATCTCCCCAGCGCTCCCCGAACCGCCAAGCAACTGCGAGATCGAAAACGAGCTCCTCCACTGCGACCCTGGACACGACGGAGGTCTACCTCAGCGGTTCCTTCTCGAAGCTTTGGAGGTACGGCATCGCGCTGAAACCGCGAAAGAAGACAATGAGATCTCCACGATGAACGATCAGGTGAGCGCGGCGTGGCTATGGTGCCGTGCTAACAAGACCTTCGCATACCTTTGTGTCTTCATCGTAAAGCCTTGTTTGCACGAGGAGAATTTCTAGACCATCGAGATGCAAAAATTACAATGAAATACTCGTAGGCGAGTAGCGGTTCTCCGCTTTTTGAGATGCAAGTATCGTCCGGACGACATCACATGCTTCAATTCGGAGTCTCAGATAAATTACATTCATTGCCACTTACTAAAATATCTACTTTAGCCTAATATGTAACCTGAGCAGATTTATAAAAAGTTCTAAATTTTTTTGGTTACAATAGAATTTCAACTTTTTCAGGATCGCATTGATTTTGTGGTTCATATCTGAAATATAAAATTCAAGTTTAGTATTTTTTTAACTCTATTCGATAATCATCTCTTCAAGTCTCGACATTCTCAGCGTGTAAACAATGCTTTACGATTGCTCTTCTCACTGTCGCCCTATTGAATGTTTAAGTCCTTTCTCTTCGAAGTCCTCTAAGTTCTTCTTGGAATCAATTTGATATAATCTTCAATTAATAGTTTCACAAGATTTTCATTATCCAATCTGTTATTTCTGCCAAAGGCCACTTCAGAACGATCGCATGCCGTTCAGTTCCTAATCACTAGTTTCGTCTACCAGTCTTCAGACCTTTCTTATTCTTAGTTATTGTCGTTTAAAAGCAGGTAATAGAAAAGTATGTATAGTGGATAATAAAGATAGATAAATACATAGATAGAATATCCTACTCTTTATTAAGTACACTAAGACCCGTGTTGAGCAAGCGTGGTGATCAATGCTCGTGCCTTCTCTGTTTGATAAGACGCCCAGCAGTTGGACATAAATAGGTTGGTATTATTATGTACACTATAAAAAATATAGATATAAATGAAGACATTTTGCAGGGAGCTCTTTTGTACAATGGGCGGTCTTATTGCTAGAAACTATATTTTAAAGACAAATTTTGGATGGATTATGGGAGGAGAGACAGAGTTATTTTCCAAAATAGAAAACAAATGAAAATTCTTCTCACGAATCACAATAATATTTTTTTTATAACATGTATTCAAAAAGAGCTAGTGTATTCTTCTTAAACAGGAACTAAAATAGCTTTTAATCCTTAGGGACTAAAAGTGATTTGAATTTGGAATGTGGATATTGTTAAGTAGTATAAGTTTCAATCACCAAAGAGATCAAACACGAACATTGTATTGTATGATAAAGCAAAACGCGCGACCCAAATTAAAAAAAAAAGTTTCTGTAAAAATAAAAAACGCGCGAAAATCATTCTGCCTTCATTTGTAATTGTTTACTCTAATTTGGATTTTACTTAGTTTATAAAAGACCGAACTGGGTAGTTTTTTTTTTTTTGTTCGTTAGTCTGTTTTTTTCAGTAATTGTATATAAATAAATAAACGTACTATTCTTACTCGTACGTTGCACTTAGGTTCTTATTTTTTCATAGGGGTTGATAAAAAGTAGAGTGTTCACCTCGGGTGCAACACTATTTTAAGCACGAGTGACGTACTTTGAATCCCTCGATGCGCTCAGGATTCAAAGAAACACTCTCGCCTTCAAAATTGTTGTTTGCACCCTTGGCATACTATTTGCTATTATTTGGTCTTTTAGGTTTGCATTGTATATTCAGCAGTATTTGTTTTATTCTAACTCCAAAAATACTGTGAAATGGTTACTTTTGCTCTGGCATTATGAATCCTGTTTGATTGGTCTCAAAAATATGTAAAATCGACACCAAAAAATGCCTGTTACTGTCTTATAAAGATTTATATGACGCGTTCAGTCAATTCTCGCTCCATTTTTGGTAGTTTTATTTTATCACTATATATTTTGTTGGTTACCTCTGCATGCAGTTTTTTCTAACATTTTGTTTTAATATTAGGTTTCCTAAAATGTGTTTGTTATTCTTTTAATCTCCTCACCATGTTTTGATTTATGTATTTTTCCTTTGTGTACTTACACTGATTTATGTTGATTTTATAAATTGAGTATTTAGCATTGAATCGAATAGAACTTCAACGAGAATTATATTTATTTCTTTATATAAACTTCTCGCACACAAAAATGGTACAAAGGCGAACATAATGCCTTAGGCATTCTCTGGCATCAACCAAGGGTGATGAAGAGATTAGATGGCAGGTGCTTTGGTTGAGAGGAACAATGATAACAAAAAAAAACTATTAGACGGAGATACACAAATAGATTATAAATACACATACATACTATAATATATACTAACCTCCTTACTAATAAACGTTGTATAGTGTCTGTATAGTTACACAACGCTTTGTCTTCTTCTTTCGAATGTCAAATTACTGACGACTGAAAGAGAGAAATTGGTGTGTAACTATTCCTCTAATATAATACGTTTATTAGTAAGGTGGATATAATATATATACAAGGGAGAGAGGTGTCGAGATGACTCTACACTATTTGTTTAGAAAATATCTCTGCAATTTCTGCTTCAATGATTTTGTGTCTATTAGATACTTATATAAAACCTTTTGACAAAGGTTACTTTAATAAATGAAGCCTCTAAATGTTGAATTTAAGTGATTTCGTTTTTATAAAACTGTAATTAATTAGATCTTTTATGGTACTTTTATTTCGTTCTCTGATAACATTCAGCAAGTGTTATATCGTTTATAATACCTAACATTAAAAACATAAGGAAAATCTTATTTTTTAATGTTTTTAATAAATACCGTCATTATTTCGCTACATTGATTATAATATACCAAAATCTTTTTCTTATCTCAGGGTATCTCAGCTTTCGGATTGACGGAAGCTGTTTACCGTGTCAGGAACGACAAGCCACAATTCGCTTTAGATGCTTTATCCCCTGGAAAGTATACATTGCTGGTCTACGCTGAGACGCCCAGAGGACGGTCACAAAGACCTGCAGCATTGCACAGCGTACGAATACGTACTGCCGACGACTTGGATAGACCTGGTAAGGAGTTTTTTTTATAAGTATGTTTGCAGTAAATCTTTTTTTTTTCGTACATAATCATATGTATGCATATAAACATTAGTGTTCGTGGCTGTACCACGAGCACTGATGTTTATTATATAGTTTTATATTAGTTAGGGTTTCAAAATACTAAGTTCGTAACAATATGAAATTACAATTAATACAGTATAAGGGAGAGCGCCCACGAACAATTTAGTTGCCCAGCAACTATTTTGTCTCTGTCGCTGTCTCCTCGCCGAGATTGGACGATGCGCACACGGCAGCGACAGCAACGCTACTTTTTAAGCGGCAACTAGCTAGCTGGCAACTTGTTGTCGCCGTGCGCACACTTGCTTTGCAAACAATAGACGGGCGACAGTTGCGTCCAAACCATAGACTACTATTATATACTAGAGAGTCCAAACCCGCGGACAAAAATGTCTCCTAACTGTCGCGTCGCTACATGCGCGCACTTTCATACAAACCCGTAGACTTGATGTGAGAGACAAATTAGTTGCAGAGACAAAAGTTGCTCTTGGGCGCCCTTCCTTAGAAAACCGCTTTTTTAAGGTTGCTCGGATTTTATTAATGTTTGTTACTGTAGCTCTAATCATACATAAATAATATAGTATGTAAACTAGTATTTAGCTGTATCCCATTAGTCTTGCAACGATGAATAAAATTTATAACACCGTGTCGTAAATACATATATATCTAAGCCATTCACTTTGCCCTTAATTTATGACAAATAGCGCAAAAGCACACAGTTAACGTCTTCGGAAGACATGAGTTAAATAGCTTTGATTCATGCAAATGTTTGGACAGCTTGCTACCGATCGATCTTCCGAGAATGCAGTTTATCTAGTACTTACCCACGTTTGATACAGGTGACCGTAGCTAAATTGGGAAACCTTTCAACGTTCATTCCTTCCACATTCTAGCAATTTATGCATCAATCACATCGGTTTTCCAAGATATCGTCGATGCTTTATGAGTTTCTTAAGATTATTTGCACAATCATTAGATCTAGCTCATTTGTTCAAAAAAAGAAGGGTTTGTTTGTACCTGTTTTGTAATGTTAAAATTATAAACTCGAATACTTGTAAATCACTTTATTGGTATTCAACACAGTAAATTATTAATTGGCACTCGAAACCACTTTTATCAAATATTTATGGATAAGTGAGAGGAAAATGTAATTCAACTTTTCCCGCTGTTTTTTGATTCCCATAAATCATCTATGGGTTGCCAGAACTCAAAAATATAAAATGTTTAAAAATGACAATGTTGCAACCCACAAATAATATTAGTTGAATAGTCGATTATTGTGTATGCTAACTCTAACCCAGCCCAATACCATCGCTATGTGGTTACATAGCGATGGTAGTGGGAAATAAAAGAAGTTGTTGTTTTCATGTTTATAAATTTAACCTGCAGGTAATTGCGTAACACACTAACAGTAGTAATAGATTTCATACTCTACTTTGACACTCCAACAATATTCATTGCGTTATTTACGTTATAGAGCAGACCAGTTTTTTGAACATATGAAGTAATGGATTCAAAATAACTCGGATCATTATTGATAGTGTGCAACGCAATTCAGGTGCTGATCCTGACTCACAAGACCTAGAATAGAAACTTTGTATCTAGCGTTAACGAGTTTTCAGCCGTATTAAAATTAATGATTCCAAAATCATCATCTTTATCACCAGGTTCTCTCCAAACGATGACACCAGTACCACCTCCCCAACCACAACCCTCAGATAATAGTGTTGCACTACTGGTAGGAGCTGCACTGTCTCTTGTTCTACTGACTATAATGACTACTCTGTGTGTCGCTATGATAGTCATGTGCAAGAAGAAAAGTAGGCCGAGAGATCCGGAACAGAGGTGAGATTTCTTTTTTTTAACCGACTTCAAAAAAGAAGGAGGTTATCAATTTGGTTGATTTTTTTTAACGTGTGTTGCCTCAGAACTCCGTTATTTATTAGCCGATTTGTAAAATTCTTTTTTTATCTAAAAGGATATACTTTCAAATTAGTCCCATTGTCATCAGGTCAGGATCTGATGATGGGATGCTAGAGAAATCGAAGGAACTCTTCCAATATTATAAGCACACCTATAGCGATTTGGGTATTTTTATAGTAAATTGTGCATTTGCTATCGGAAAGTACCATTTGGTGAAGTAGAACTGATGATGAAGACCACAGATGGCCATCGGAACTATTCAATTATAAGTATTTCACGGGTTGCGATTCGATTACTTTAATATGGTTGCTGAGCAATTTATGCTCGTCACAATGCGAATGGTGAAATGGAGCTGATGGTGGAATACCAGGAGAACTTCTCAAAAGTTAACGTCCCTGCATCGGGCAAAGCAATATTTTGTAAAAGGCGATGAGCAAGTTGACACTAGGCTATTGTAACTTAGATAAATTATAAGCAGACCCACTAAAAAGCGAGAAATGAAAAAAACTGACTTCCAAAAAAACGAGAAAGTGAAAAATAACTTTAATTTCGGAAGTCGGTGGCAAAAAACTAAAATAGAGATCTAAAGACACCGACTTCCGAAATTAAGGTTATTTTTCACTTTTTAGTCTTTTTGGAAACTGGTTTTTTTTTGGTAATTTTTTTTTGTTCATAGCTATTTCCCAAGGTTTTACTTGTTTGCTAGGACAAGTAGGTACTACATGATTGTATCAGGGGCCTACTTTCTAAGTCCGTCAACGAAGATACGAGGCCGTCCAAAAGTAGTTCGATTCTTCAAATGAACCCTAGTCCCGATTTATTAACTTCTTCGGACGGGCAAAAAAACATCGGGACATCGACAACTATGAAATCGTGGTGTCATACATTCTTAGTTCGGCCCCATACTAATCTTATGTCGTAAGTGATACGTAGGAAATTCCCGTAACTTCGGACATAACTACGGACTTTGTGCTTAGAAAAAAGACAGACCGCCTGGAAAAAGGTATCATTTTCTGTTTATCCGAAACAAGGTAATTTTTCACGCCAGCGTATCATCCGAATCCCTTAAGACGTTTATGGATGATTGAGTGCCATTAAAAAAAAACTTTTCGTGGAATAATGTAATGGAAAATGTTGCTTAGCCGGTGAACATAACTGGAGTTTTGTCTATATTTAAGAGGGGTGCTTTAAATATCCCAAAACATTAACCCTACGCAATACTCACAAAAATACCTGGTTCTATAAAGTTGAAATTGCTGACGTCATGAAGAAGCCATTTGATTGCAGATCCAAAATTAAATTGAGTTAGTAAACTCGAAATAGAAGTGAAGGAAAACACGATAAAGGATTGTTTTAATTTTATTTCTTTTATCCTTTTAGCACAATTCTACGTAGAAATGTAGGAGTATCCATGTATGGTGGTGGTTCCACCATTTCATCCAGCGTGATGCCCACAGTGGTAGTAAGAGGCCATAGAGGATCCAGGGTCCTGGCTGCGAGGTGGTCAGGAGTCCTTGATGATGCTCCACTTGCTGTACTGGCTCTGGATACAAGCCCTCATGGTAAGCAAGGATACATTTTTCATCTATGACCTTTTTTATGTAAGGTCAGGAAAATTAATTGTCAAGGAAATTGATTACCAACTTAAATTGTCCGTATATTCAAAAAATTACAACTGTGAGTGGCTTTAAGACGTCAAATTGACATAGATTTCCATATTGCTTGACAGTTAATATCTCTGACTGTGCCTATAATAGTGAACTTGTGTTTGTGCTCTATCTTGCGCGATGGTAAGCGATGATGCGGTCGACAATGGTGCATGGTTGCCTAGAAGTAACCTTTTCACTCGACACTTAAAGACTCCTATAGCTTTTGGCAGAAAAGGGACGCCTATATAATAATTAATCAGCAGATAGGTAGAACAAAGCTGCCATGATGGTGATAACTTTTGGAACAAATTTAGGGCTGATTTTTCGAACGCCAGATAATTTTATAATTTTGAATTTCTGACAATTCTTCCATACAAAAACTGTCAGACGTCAATTTTATTCCACGAATCAAAATTAACTGTCGATTTAAAAATCAGCCCTTAGTCTATGAAATGAAACATAAGTACTATCGCGGACACTCCCGCCTGACCACCCTAAGTTAATTTTTGTTTGCACTCAAAAAATAGAGACGGTCTCTAGTAAGCGCGCCAAGGTCAAATAGTTCATCAGTAAAATTAAAAAAATGAGTACCCGTGATGCGTCACTAAGTTGCGCAGTGCAGGTTGCAACTAATTGCGTTATCGCTTTCCTAATAGGCAAAAACTTTAAATTTTTAAGTGATCACGCGGAAAAGGCCGCGATGGTACCTGAATCAAATCCCTGAGAAATCCTGTTAAGTACAGACGCCAGCATATCAAGCTACTACAATATGTCAAATTTCTTTAATATATTTTCAAGTTTATCGCTAAAGCTTAAGGCTCAAAGTTGATTGTGAAAATTTGACAGTTTTGGGTAGCTTGATGTGCTGGCGTCTGTACATCAATTTATAACAAGACCTTAAAATGCAAAGCTACTTAAATGTAAAATACACTGTAACCGAAACTTCATAAACAATTATTACGAACAAAATGTTAATTAAATTATTAAAATGATACGCTCTGTAATAGTTTATAAACTTTCTAATTCGATTAAAATTTAAATTGCGCTCCCCTCGGGACTTTCACGTTATTTGTGAATTATTTTTGTTGGGATCTTGTATAGTGGACTGTATTTTTCTCTGGTTTTCTTTGTTGGCGTCGGTGGTAAGGTGTGTGGTGACTGACAATGCAAAACTCGTACTTTTTAAAAATATGTATTTTATATATTGTAGGACACAAAAAACTCGCGTGCGTCAATTTACAAGTCTCGATTGACAACGACACTCCAATGTTGCGAGTATCTAAAAACATAACTTTTGTTGGTGTTGCCAACATGCTGCGCAACCACACAAGAAAAACAATTATTATCTGATTAGTGATTAGAAACTAAATAAACTAAAACAACTGTTTGCATGACAATATCTTATAAGTACTAGTTTTATTAAGCAAAATGTTTAAGACTGACTGAGGAAATCAGAACATAGGTAAACTTTATTAGCCTTTAAGGGCAAAACAAATGTACTAGACAAAGAGCCAGTATAAATGAAAATAAATCAACTCTGGTTACATTAGAATATCTTATACTAGTTATTATAAACAAAACTTAAAATTATCTGAGGAAATGTAACTAAAATCAAGAACCATATAAATAAATTGTATGTCTAAGACATTGGATAAACACACTTACACTTAAACCTTATTATTATCCTCTATAGGCAAAATACATATGCTGGACAAAGAGCGAGTATAGACCTTTCCATTGGGAACTTTTACCTTTATGACTCTGACTTTGCTGTCTTTACCAGGAAAGATCTGTACTACTCTTGCCATTGGCCAAAACAAACGAGGAGCGGTTGGATCTCTCAAAATAACTAACATACCTTCAGTTACGTTAGGCAAATCATCCCGCCACTTTGGTCTACATTGTAAGGTATTCAAATAATATTTGTGCCATACATTCCAAAATTGTTGTGTTAATTTATTACACACTTGCCAATACTTAAGTCCAATAATAGAAGTATCAGTAAGATTAGGTTCTGGATAAGCAACTAGAGAATTTCCTATTAAAAAATGACCTGGAGTGAGATAACTAAAGTCTGCACTGTCAGAAGACATAGGCATTAAAGGCCTAGAGTTTAACACAGCTTCAATTTGTGCTAAAACAGTGTTTAATTGTTCGTATGTTAATAACGCTTTTAAAACAATTCTTTTTAGATGAAATTTCATACTTTTTACGGCTGCCTCTGCGAGCCCAGCAAACACTGGCGAGTAACTCGGCACAAAATGAAATTGTATGCCTTGTTGAGCCGCATAGTTTTGCACCAATGTTTGATGACTCGAAGAGGCATTCAGCTTGTACAATTCAGCTAACTGGTTACTTGCCCCTCTAAAACACCCGCCGTTATCGCAAAAGACTTCACTGGGCAGCCCGCGGCGAGAGATAAACCTTTTAAAGCAGGCTAAAAATGTGTCAGTTGTCAAATCTGATGTAAGCTCTAAATGAATGGCCTTTGTAACAAAACAAACAAAAACACAAACATAACCTTTAGAAACTATGGTTCGTCTCAATCTTGAATTTTTTACATCTACGGGGCCAGCGAAGTCTATGCCAACCTTTGCAAAGGGTCGGGCGGCAGTTATTCTTTGTTGGGGCAAGGAACCCATCAACTGCTTTGCAGTGCTGGCCTTCAACCTGAAACATGTTATACATTTATGTGTTATCTTTTTGATTTCTCTTAAACCATTTACAATCCAATATTGTTGATTTAAATGAGCCAGCATCAATTTAGGTGCTGCATGTAATAGTCTTAAGTGTTCATGGTTAATTATGAGTTCAGTTAAATAAGACCTTTTAGGTAATATAATTGGATGCTTTTGAGCATAAGAAAAATCTGTATTTTGAAGTCGACCCCCTACTCTAACTAAACCCTGGCTATCTAAAAAGGGATGTAATGGTTTTAAAGAGCCGTTGACCTTTGTACTACATTGTAATGCATTTATTTCCTCTTTGAAATGAATAGCTTGCTCATCTTTAATTATTAACATTAAAGCTTGTTTTAACTCAAAACTATAAAGAAAAGAACCTTTAACTTTATCATTGCTTGGTTTGACATTGTGTATGAACCTTAGTACGTACGCCATTATCCTAATAATTTTGTTAAGATTTGAATTTTTACTTAGAGCTTGGAAACAGTCATGATCTCTTTGAATGCTCAAAGACACCGCTGCATCAGAGGGTGCTAAGCTCGCTTTCAGCTCAGGTAAGTCAGCAGGCAATGCAACATTCGCATCAGGCGTGAATGTGTACCTACTAGAATGTAAAAATGATGGCCCGTTCCACCATAAGGAACACGAAGACAGTTCACGTGCATCTATTCCTTTGCTAATCAAATCGGCAGGGTTTTCTAGTGACTTCACATACTGCCAATTCCAATTTAATGTTTTTTCTTTGACTATCTTTACTCTGTTTGCAACATATGGTAACAATCTAGTTAATTCAGTTTTAAGCCAAGCCAAAACTATTTTCGAATCTGAATATAATATAACATTATCAATTTTGATTTTCACTTTTAATGTATTAAAAACTCTATCTATTAATAAGGAAAGTAAAAGAGCAGCGTTTAGCTCCAGACGAGGTACAGTGTTTTTTTTACTTATAGGATTGATTCGCGACTTTGAGCAGATTAAGGAAACTGTTACCTTACCTGCTTCATCAACTACGCGTAGGTATATACAACACCCATAGCCGACGGTGCTGGAGGCATCCGCGAAACCAATCAACTGTACTGCAACAGCAGACTCAGGAGCTGGAATGTTTCTAGCCAATTCAATTGGATGCATTTTAGACACACCTTCAAGGAATTTAAGCCAATCAGTCTTTATGCTTTCAGGTGCAACGTCATGCCAGCCTACCTTTTTTGACCAAAGCTGTTGCATAATTGCCTTAGCCTTAATTATTATAGGACTGATAAAACCCATGGGATCATAGAAACTCGCTATATAACTTAAAATATCCCTTTTAGTTGGGCAATCATTATTAGAGAATTTAGGACATTTAATTATGAAGCAATCTTTTTCCATATTGATTGTTAACCCTAAAGCTTTCATGCGGCGATCTTGGTTTTGTAATTCAAGCTCATCAAACTGCCTTTGAGACCCTGGAATACCGTCTAATATTACAGGAGAATTTGATGCCCATTTATGCGTTGTAAAGCTTCCCAAACTAAGCAATTGTTGTAGCTGCTTTCTTGCACTTAACATATTTTGTAAGCTAGAATCTGCATATAATACATCATCAACATAACAGTTATTATTCAATATAACAGCTCCTAGAGGAAACATGGTACCAAATTGCTGAGTAAGCTCATTCAGGCAACGAGTAGCTAGATAAGCCGAACTTTTTAAGCCGTAAGTGACAGTTTTCAAGCGTAAACATTTTATTTCTTCATTTGGGTCATTGCGGAAAAGAATATTTTGAAGCGGTGTGAATTGTGGGTTAACCCTTATACATCTATACATTTTCTGCAAATCAGTTGAAAATGTGTAATCACCAAAACGAAATAAAAGAATGACATCAAAAAGTTCCTTTTGAACCGGAGGACCATTCAACATCAAATCATTAAGTGAAATTTTATTTTTTGTTTTCATAGATGCATCAAATACTGCTCGAACCTTGGTGGTTTTACTATTTTCATTAATTACAGCATGATGTGGCAAAAAGTACACGGAATCTTTATTTAAATTGTAAGACTTGAGATCTACATATTCAGCATGATCTAGTGTTATAAACTCATTAATAAATCTGATATATTCACTTTGTAACTTAGGATTTTTCAGTAACTTTTTTTCTAAATTAAGAAATCTATGATATGCTAAATCAAAGGAGTTACCAAGGGTATTATTTACTTCCTCTATTGGCACCTTTAATGGTATGTCAACGTAAAATGTATTGTTTACAAGTTTAACTGAATCTCGAAAAATACTTTCAGCGAGCTCATGCTCAGTTATATTTTCATTAAATGTCTCCGGGACATGTTCAGCTTCCCAAAATCGTGCTAATGTTTCATTAACACTAGAATTACATGTTAAGCAAAGCAAAGAGGTAACCTTATTTTTAGCTGCAGGCTGCATAGGCAATGCCCCTGCTATAATGTGTCCAAACCTTGTATTTGCTATATGTGGTTGATAGCTGCTAGGCTCCTCGGGCGGCAGCAGGATCTGAAAGAATACATCCGCTCCAATTAATACATCTATTTCAGATGGCGTATGGTACTGCTCATCTGCCAACACAATGTTTGGTGGTATTTTTATTTTTGATGTATCCACCCTAGTATGGGGAAGTTTACATGTTATCTGTTCAACAACCTGACAATTTATTGAGGTTTTATAATTTGATGTCAATGAATGAACATCTACAGGAACAGAGAAACTGGAAAAATGTTTGGAATTTGTGACTCCTATGATGCTCAAATTATTTTGCACAGGTGCCAATTTTAATCGTTTGACAACCTTAGTTGTGATCATGGAGGTCTGTGATGCGGAATCCAGAATAGCCTTCACATGAACTTCAATGTTGTCTTTACCCACAAGTTTGACCCTTGCTGTTGGAAGTAAAACTTCATTTAAATTGTTGCCGGACATTAAAGTCACCGGCGATGGTAATGGCTCGTAGTGAATGAGTGAGTTATGCTGTTTATTGCACTCATTGCACTTGAAATGATATCGACATTTCTTTTCATGTTGATTTAAACATATTGGACATAATTTCTTTTCCTGAACAAACTCATAACGCTCTTTAGCGGGCAAACATTTAAAAGTTTTACAATTATAAATCTTGTGATCATTTACTTTGCAATAAATACATGACTTGTTACCTGACAATGTGGATGCTACATTGACCACTGCTTTTTTTGCTGAAGCTGTGGGCTCACAGCTCTCCAGAGCCAATGCTCGTTTCTCAAGGAATTCCAAAAACTGTTGGACGGAAGGTGCTGTCTCGGCAACTCGATCCAACTGGTAGGCGCGCGCAGTGTAGCTATCTAGTTTACGTAATAAAATACACAACACAATGTCATCCCAAGTATCAACTTTGGTACCTAAATTCTTTAATGCAGCTAGCCCTTGTTTTATTTTAGAAACAAAATCACGAATGTTCTGTGGTGTTGATTTTGACAGAACACTGATATCTAACAAGGAATAAATATGATCACTAACTATTCTATATTTATTATTGTAACGTTCGTCTAATAGCCTTAGTGCTTCTATGTAGCTGTCACTAGTAAGTGGAAGATTCTTTATTAAATCCAAAGGTTCACTCTTTAAAAATGTTCTTAGATAATATAATTTAGCAACGTTATCTAGACTGCTGTCTTTGTTTATAACAGACTTGAATAAATTAACAAAGGGTGTATATTCACTGTACTTACCAGTAAAAGGCGGAATTTGTATGGCTGGTAAACGCATTTTAGAATTCGCAGGTTGAGCTTCAGCCTTTAAGGAAACATCAGCCTGAGTGACACTAGACCTATCAATCTCAACGTTAATTGAAGCGAGAATACTGTAATATTTGTCCTCAACGTCTCCATAATCCTCCTTATCTTGGGGGTCCAATGCTAGTATTGACATGTTATAAGCCTCATAGTCTGAAAACGCTTTTACCAAGCGCTCCTTTTTAGTTAAAAGAGCTTGGTAGTTATCATCCCTAAACCTTTGCACTGAAAGTCTAGTTATGCTTCCTTTCACGTATCCTCTGGACGCTATTAGATTTTTGAGCTCTGCCATGGTGAACACTTAAAACTTTTACACGCAGCGTCTATAGCCTATTTTAGGTAACTTGCGATAATACTTAGCTAAAGTTTTAAATGTAATACAGAAAATCAAAGAGTAAGCAGAAAATGGCGGACTTCGAAAATACGTGGTTGTACGACGAACAAATAAAAACGCTTCGCTACAAAGTTGTAAACGAGTTTCAAGAAAGAATAAACCAATCGAATCGTACGCACAATACAATAATGTCTCTGTTGCGCAGTGCTGCCAACTTCCGAATCTTCTTACTATAGTGGGTTTGTTCAAGTGCGAGTGGGATCGAAGATATTGCTCTTCACTCGCGGTTCGCTCGGTTGGCTGCTGGTCTTGCGTGGTTAGGTTGCCGAAATGCCGACTGTGGAAATCTCCGTCTTGCAGCTAGCTTCGCTCTGCTCATCAGCCAATGGGAAATTAGATAATTCGTGCAGCTAAAATGGATGCAAATCTCCAATGGCGGACGGAAATATGAACTTCCTGTCTTGATTTTGACGACGACTCAAAACTCACGTGTTATGATGACTTGTGTAATTTCTTTTACAGCTTGAAATTTAAACGCTTGCAGTTGTTGCTGTACTCGCTGTATGTTGTTTGTAGTCCTTTCTTGGAATTCGCACACGTTGCTCACACACGCAGATAAGCACTTCTTACCGACCACGCCAATCCGGGTGAGATGGACCAAAATGTTGGGATCTTGTATAGTGGACTGTATTTTTCTCTGGTTTTCTTTGTTGGCGTCGGTGGTAAGGTGTGTGGTGACTGACAATGCAAAACTCGTACTTTTTAAAAATATGTATTTTATATATTGTAGGACACAAAAAACTCGCGTGCGTCAATTTACAAGTCTCGATTGACAACGACACTCCAATGTTGCGAGTATCTAAAAACATAACTTTTGTTGGTGTTGCCAACAATTTTCTAAAATAGGTATCTTGAAATGAATACGGTTTTTTATGAAAAAAATCTGAAATAACTACACTTTGGTGGTAGTAAAAAAATACTCGTTTTACGAAACGAATATTTCTTTTTTGTAGGTATTGTTAAAGTTATACCTATTAAGATCCAAAAATAGGCTAATAGTAGATGTACGATATTATGCAAGCGCAATATTTAATGTGAATTACGTCAGTAACGGCGGATTTTTTTTTTAATAACATTTAATAAAAGGAACAGTGATGGTCTAGTGCAGTGGTAAAACCCGCGACTTACGTGTCGTGTTCGAACTTAGTTCGAACCACGATAGGCACTTTGCTATGTGCCAACAAATCAACTTACTAGAATCTGTGAAATTTCTTTAATAGATTTTCAACTTTATCGCTAAAGCATAAGGTTCAAAGTTGATTGGGAAAATTTTACAGTTTCGGGTAGCTTGATGTGCTGGTGTCTGTACCTAATTATTTCATCACCACTGTTCAAAAAATGTGAAAGAAAACGCCGTGAGGCATCTGGTATGTCCTAGAACTACAAAATTCGAAAGCATATTACATGCACCAACCCGCATGGACCCGCTTAGTGAATTATGGCCGACTCCCTCTCTCATAGAAGAGGCCTGTGCTCCAACATTGAGAACTTTATAGGCTGATTATTATTTTATTATAAACTAGTTTTTGCCCGCGACTTCGTCCGCGTCGAATTTCGGCACCCGGCCCACAGCGTCGCATCCTAACGACCACCCTCGCTATTACTTCGTTTTCTGACTTTTTTTAATTTTCACTCTGTTCCTAAGTTTCGTAGCGTGATGTTAAATAGCCTACAACCTTACTCAAAAATTAGGCTATTAAATTCAAAAAGATTTTTTCAACTGTGAATAGTAAGAGACACTTAATTCTTTTTTTTTTTACAGGAGACTCAGATTCAAGTCGAAGTGAAGATGAAATGCAGGAGACTGAACTTACGACAAACGAATTAGAAACACACACTTAACAGTTTATAAAATAGTCTTTATGTTTAAAGGAATACGGTCTATATTGCGTGTTTTATAAAGACTTTAGAAGTGTACGGGAAAAAGAAAACTGTATGACACAAACTATATACAGGGTGGCGGGACATCGATGCGCAACCTGTTACCATTAATAATTCAGTACATGATTCCGAACCCCGACGCGTTGAAATTATTAGTCGGTTATTAAAAAAAAATTGCTCTGCCATAGATACAGACGCCAGCACACCAAGCTACAACAATCTGTCAAATTTCTTTGATAGATTTTCAACTTTATCGCTAAAGCTTAAGGTTCAAAGTTGATTGGGAAAATTTGACAGTTTCGGGTAGCTTGATGTGCTGGCGTCTGTACATTTTGACCGCGTATAGGTATCGCATTTTTCTATGAAGCAACAGTTTTTTTTCGATACCCGACGTAAAATGTCTATTGCCAACATGTATATATTATTTAAAAAATAGGCTTTCTGGTATTATAAAACAAAAAAAAAGGATCCTTAAAAAACCTGCAGAAGAGAAAAAAAACTAAAATATACTAAATCATACCAAAATATTTATTGAATGAAAGCCACCCCTTGTGGTAAGGCATGGGTTCGTAGAATAATGACTAAGATAGCACACATTATGATAAATCGTGAGAGATTTACTATCGTGAGAAAATTTACTGCATCATGCACTTGCAGGACTCACGTATGGCGATTTTTCATGAGCTCACTGTGGTCTTACGGATATATTTTACGGACAAATTATAGCGGGATTTGAGTCCATTTGGGAATACCCACTTAAAGTTGGGAAGCTTCGCAAAGTTAAAGAGATTTCTATTTTGAATTATAGGTGCAGTTTTATTATTTTCAAAATAATTTATTTTAATTGAATTATAACGGAAATACAAAACGGTGAAGGAAAACATCGTGAGGGGACCGGCATGTTCTAAAACCAAAAAATTCAAAGACATGTGACATTCACGAACCCGTACTGGGCTCGCGTGGTGGATTATGGCCCACTCCCTCTCACAGAGAGGAGGCCCGTGTCCCAGCAGTGGGAACATTTATTGGGGAACTTTTTTAAAGAAAGCACTTAATATAAAATAAAATAAAAATAATATAATAAATAGCAAGTATTGCTTTACATAATTCTAGTTCAACACTTTTTCAGTTTCGAAATAAGAAACGATCGCTCTCTCGGCAGTACCGATCATCAGAAAAGCCACAGAGTAATATAAATGGCAAGCAATACTTGCTGTTTAGCATTGATATACTGGATGATTACTCGTATATATGGAAAGCACTACTCTATTCCAAAGTGGGTACTTACCAAGAATATTACTGACTAAGACAGCTGATTGTCAAAGTGTAGCAGTCACGTTATATTATTATATTATAACTAAAATCGCAGTACGTGAGCTCATATAGAATATGATACGCCATAATATATCTAGCATAATAAATCGCTCGCATTTATCACACTGAACAATGCCTTAGAAACGTACCGTAATTTTTGCGTCTTATTGAATTTCATAAGAATGATTATCTTGTATTACACCTAATGTGTAGTGTCGCAGAATTATTTTAAAGTTAAAATTATGATTCAAAATGATATATTCTTATGAGATTTATGAAAATTTTAGGTACATAATTTGAAATGAGGGATTCGGTTCTTGAAAAAGTTTGAATTCAATTTTGTGAAAATATTTTTTGGTGTCACAATTTGATATTATAATTTTATATATAAGTTTTATAATTTATGAATTGCATTTTCAAAGGAGACATATTAAATGTATAAATGCGATGTAGGTATGCATGACTCAGTATTATTTTCATAGTGATAAAATATTTACTTGGATTTTGTATATAAAATAATTTTATATGTCTATAATAAGATTGTGTAGAAATGTTTGTTTACATGCTAATTTTATTGATATTGCTAGTAATTAATAAATAAAAGCTCTTTCAATTTTATTACAAATATCATCAAATAATAACAATGTTTATATTTTTATAGAGCAATACATTATTAAAATCATGATTCTGAATTAACAAGTAATTATTATTATGTAAGTATTTATAATCATTTGTTAATTCGTATTAAAATTGGTAACGAAAATATACGAACAGCAGGTATCAAAACTGCTAATTATTTTATCGCGATTACGATATTAATCCCATGTAGAGAATTGTTCAGTTTGAAGGTCTATACCCCCACCCTTAAATATGACCACACATTTCTAATACACGCTGTATTTTATACCAACGTAATTTAAAGTTATTAAAAGCTGTCAAAATATCAAGCATTAACATTATTGTACGAAAGAGCGTTAGGCTAAGAACTCACGGAGCGATTTTCGCCCGCGTCCGCTGCGGTTGCGGGCCCGCAGCTTCTGTAGAATGCAAATATTTATATAAAAAATTAAAGCACATTTCACGACGCGTTTTACGCCCGCGGTGTACGCGGTTGTATGCGGCTCCCGCTGTACCGGCGGGCAACTAGTAGAATCGCGCGGGCCGCGGTTACCCGCAGCCTCGGCGGGTGGCGCCCGCGCGCTTTGCGATCGGTTGGCGGGCGACCGCGGGGGCCGGCGGACGGCGCGGCGGGACCTCAACTGATCGTTAACCGCCCGTCTTGCAATCTTGCGATCATCGCCCGCCACGTTTGCGGGCGATGATCGCAACCGCGGCGGTCGCGTAACCGCGCGAATAACCGGTCTCGTGAGTTTTGAAATAAAACCGCAGATCCACGACCGCGGCGGTTGCGGGCGAAAATCGCTCCGTGAGTTCTTAGCCTTAGAGTCTACCAAATATTTGATATAACATTTAATATTAAATATGTGAAATAATTTCGCTCCCCCCACCGAATAACATGGTAATGTGGTACTACGACAGTTTTCGTTTTATTGCATATTCGGTGTCTAAAACATTAATATTATCTTGTAATTTTTTTTTGTATTTTTTCTATGTATATTTATAAAAGTACAATAATTTCAATGGTACCGTAATGAACATAACAACATTATTCCCTTAAAATCTAAACACACTTTTTGCACGAATAATACCATAAGATGTTATTACAGATCATGCAATCGTTAACTTTTTCGGTAGGCGACGATTACCATTATATTCGCGTAAGAAATGCATGCCTTTTTCCACGTAAAGTATAAAACAATTATATTTGTGTATTATTTTTGTTTACAATATAATAGAAACGGCTTATTCGATTTAGATGCGGTTTTCACTAATATATTGTAGTAAGCTTCACTTAACATTTAGTGTTTATTTCATGTCAATCGGTTCATAAATAAAAAAGTTATATCAATTTAAAGAATCACGGCGGACATTTTTAAGGTATACTATCAGAGTACGTACATGGACGCGCACTCTCGAGGCTAACTGATGAACAGCGTTTGATATTTGATCTGGTGAGCGTTGATAGTACTTTGGAAGAAATGCTATTTGTAGAAGCACCCGGTGGAACGGGTAAAACATTTCTTACGAAAGTTATTTTGGCGAAGGTACGAAGCCAAGGTAAAATCGCGCTTGCTGTCGCTTCATCAGGCATAGCAGCCACATTGTTGCCAGGTGGGAAAACTGCTCATACAATGTTCAAAATTCCGATCGATTTAGACCGCACAGAAAGCCCTGTTTGTAATATTTCAAGAAACAGCGATAAAGCTAAGGTTCTTCGTGATTGTAGCCTTATTATATGGGATGAGTCCACAATGGCCAATCGAAAAGCAGTAGAAGCAGTAGACAGAACGTTGCGTGATGTCAAGCAAAATGATGAACCCATGGATGTGGATGGCATTACTATGCTTTTTTGTGGCGATTTTCGTCAGACTCTCCCTGTAATACCACGTGGAACAAGGGCTGTTGAAGTTAGAGCCTGCCTAAAGAGTTCTCGACTGTGGCATTACATTATACCTTTGCATTTGACATTAAATATGCGTGCGCAAATTAGAGGCAACGAAAATGCTCAAGAATTTTCAGATTTGCTACTTGAGATTGGTAACGGTGTGTTACCGCAGGAACAAGGAAAATTTTTTCTTAATGAAAACCTATGCAACATAGTTTCATCAATGCGAGACCTCATATCATCTGTGTATGGAAACGCAACGCAAATACCAACTTGCGAAAATTTCTGGCTTTGCGAAAGAGCTATTTTGACGCCACGAAACGACCAAGCAGCAACAATAAACGCTGAAATTTCGAGCTATGTTCCGGGGGATTATGTTGAGTATATCTCCATTAACAGAGTCATGGAAGAAGGAAAATCTACAAGCTACCCAGTAGAATTTTTAGAATCCCTCAATGCTCCTGGACTACCAGCACATAAAATAAAATTAAAAGTAGGCGTACCGATAATGCTTCTTAGAAATTTAAGCCCCCCAAAACTTAGCAATGGCACCAGGTTAAAAGTGACCAATTTACAAAGAAATCTGATAGAAGCAGAGATTTTAACAAGGTGTGGAAAAGGTAAAAGTGTTTTCATTCCTCGGATTCCTCTCATTCCAAACAATTTTCCATTTAGTTTTAAACGAGTCCAGTTTCCAGTCAGCCTATGTTTTGCGATGACAATTAATAAAGCCCAAGGTCAGACGCTGAAAGTTGTAGGTGTAGATCTAAGTATCAGCTGTTTCTCGCACGCTCAGTTGTATGTGGCTCTGTCACGGGTTAGCAATCCTAGGAGCCTGTATGCTTTCATCCCCGATGGCCATACGTCAAATATCGTATACAGAGAAGCATTACTGTAAAGTAAATTTTTAGCTACCCAAACGACGGTATATGTAATTCAAAATATGCTGCCCGAAAAGTCACTATTCCACGCTGACGAAGTCGCGGGCACAGCTAGTTAATAAATAAAAGGACTGATTATGATAAATAATAAAACCTTTGTTTTATTTCATAAATTTTAATAAAAAGCTATTATAAATTATCCAGTATTAATATCAACTTCCTCTATTATTGTTATTTTTCTGCCAAATCAAATAATAAGTACTGGATTATTTAATAAAACATGTATTTGCAACATTATATTACTGTTAATCTTTTGACACCACACATCGACGAATATTACTGTAATGTAATATTACATTATACACTATCGCTTGGATTTCACACGAATAATATCGCAATATCATATTGCCGTTAGGTTTTTTGACACTGTATTACAACGAATAATACTATAATGCATTAATATTGACTACGATATTGTTGCGTTTACACGCGAATAATATGGTAATGATGCGTTGCATACTATACTTTTGCCATTTAATTTCAGTAACATTATTTTTGTGAATAACTTAATTTTATTAAAGTATTACAAAAAAATCATAATATAAATTAGATTGTAAAAAAATTAGCTTTGTTTTGACGTTTAAATGTCTACCTTACGATCTACCCGTGCCGAGATATACGCATAAAACAGTTTTTTATTTTTCCTGTAAAATTTTGATTTATCGATTACCATATTATTCGGTGGGGGGAGCGATTTAGCTGCCATATTTACATATACGGGTATTAAGATGTAGAATCTTAGTGAATTCTACCATAAATATTATAACGTATAATTTTATGTATTTAGTTGAAATAGTTTGGTAGTCACATCTCACCGATTTTATTAGTGTTTTGTTAAAAGTTTGGCATGTTTTGGCATTCACTGCATAATTTATCAAATGATAGAACACTTTCTGAATTTACTAGCGACCAGCCCCATTTCACACGGTTCTTAGAACTTCGAGATTTCTTTATACAATGTTAGTGTCATATCCCTTCCACAACCCCGCCGTGCCTCGGATAGCACGTTAAACCGTTGGTCCCAGCTGGCTGTCATTCGTGGATCTTTGACATTACGGGTCATCAGAAGCCCAAAAATCTGACAACCAGGCTTACCAAGGGGTATCGTATTACCCAGTAACTGGGTTGTGGATGTCAGACAGGCAGTCGCTCCATGTAAAATACTGGTATCCAGCTGCATCCGGTTAGACTGGAAGCCGACCCCAACATAGTTGGGAAAAGGCTAGGCACATAAAGATGATGTTACTTTCATATCAATGTATCTCATCTGGAATAAATTTCATAACTGATGGTGCAAACCGCAGAAAAATCCATTGCGTATTTTCGGAGAGCAATGCTGTCACATAGTAGACACGAAAAGTGACCAAAAGTTTAATTTATAATATATGTATATATATACTAGCGACCCGCCCCGGTTTCGCACGGGTGCAATGCTGATACTAAATACACTACAGAAAAACTGTGAACGTTGTATATAAAAACATAGCGGCCCGCTCCGGCTTTTTTATAGGCACGCTCTTGCCGCACCGGGCGGCCGGCCGGTACCGCCCGCCGCAAACGCTACGTCCCGCAATTTTTAAATCTGTAATATCTTCGAAAATTTTCACTTAAATCATACGGTGTAAAGGGCCATATAGATCTATATTAAATGAACAATGTATTCAAGGTATTTAATTGGTTAAGGATTAATGCTGTATTGGTTAAAATCGCTTCGAAAATTAGCCATTATTTGTCGTAAAAAGTAAATGACAAAAAAAAGTTATTGTGAGTTATCCATAAGAGATAGACATATACCATCACGGACTTTTCTGTAAACCTTTTCAATGTGTACAATACTTAGTACATTATTTTGATAAAACTCGTAGGGTTCAGCCTGCGTTTGCAATGTAAGCGGAAAAAATGTAATTATTTACGACATCACATTAGAAACCTCAAAAATAACAGTACTTCTCTACTATTTAATGGATGTTATTATACATATAAACCTTCCTCTTGAATCACTCTATCTATTAAAAAAACCGCATCAAAATCCGTTGCGTAGTTTCAAAGATTTAAGCATACAAAGGGACATAGGGACAGAGAAAGCGACTTTGTTTTATACTATGTAGTGATATACCTGTAGATGAAGTTACAAATTATATTTTAATCACACCTTTCAAACTTAATTGGTTTTTTACCACGAACGCTTCACTACAATTCATAATTAATGTACATGTTACACGAAGCTCTACTTTCCTAACTTTGGTTATAATGTGTTTCTAATCTCGTGTAATTTGCTGCTCGACAGCAAACATACGATTTTGATTAGAATAAAAATACTAACTGACCAGACTTCTAGTACCTAATTAATAGTCAAAATACAAACACAAATACAGCTCATTACTTACCTCACTATCCTGTCTTTATCATCATTATCTTGCCTTTATGCAATTTTATTTGTAGTCGGCGCAACGTGTCTTTTTTTCATTCATAATTCTCTATAAAGGCTCCTGCAAACAGGCGCGACGCGCGACGCGAATTGCGCGCGACTCAAAGGTAACGCTCTTGTTGCGCGACTTGCGGTGCCTTTGTATAGCGTGTCGTGTCGCGCCTGTTTGAAGGAGCCTTTATTCAACATCTCGGTAGTCGCCCACTTTCTAGTCATTATCACCGTAGTGTTTGGCCAGACTGGGGCGCGGGCGCGGGGCGGGCGCGGACTGCCTGTCCGCATTGGACCGCGGCTGCGTTCTGCGTATTGTTGTGTTTAGTGTTTGTCAAAATATAATATGAATGAAGAAGACTTATTTTTACTAGAAAAACTTCGAACTAGTTTGAGAACGCCAGTCCCGGTGCGGTCGCCAGCGCCCGCGCCGCGGCCACTTGTATGAACGAGCTATGGCGTGAGCCCGCGCTGAGCAGCCCGCGCCGCTCACCGCGCCCGCGTGCCCACTATGGAAGTTCATATGTTTGAGTTCGCCGCGCCGCGCCTGCCCCACGCCCGCGCTGCCAATCTGGCCAAACACTCAGTCCTTCCATCGTTTCTTTGCTCTTCATCTTACTCTTATAGCCATCCACATTCATACTCGAAACATTCCTCACTTACCTAACTATCCATCGAAACTACAAAAAAATATACTCGAAAAATACTAATCGTACAGCTAAAATTTGTTCGTGACATCCCTAGTTTGAAACGACTAACAACGGACGCGGACGGTAACTACAAAATCGAAGTGTCGCAACTGTGAACCAGAGTATCAATTTGCTTAACAAACAAAGTAGCCGACTGAGCGATAACTGACACTCGATTTACTGTCTGTATCAAAGTGCGAGGGAGAAGGCAGATCACATACATTCTATCCTACCTGTCTTCTATCTCGCTCTTTAAATTAGGGCGTTAATAGACGCGCGGGCGTATTTACGTAGTCGAACGCTGCTAGAACTGCTTCTGACTAGACTGAAAGTATTGCTGTCTTTTACTATTAGATAGATTTCGAAAAGGACGGATTCTGTTTAGCCATCAAGCTGTCTTTGAGGGATCCTGTATAAATTCTCTAGAACTTGCCCTTTGTCTGCAGTGTGATTACTTTAGTAGGTACAGCTGTTGTAGGTATACCGTCATTACCTATTGTTAAAACTTGAATGCTAAAACGTGCCAGACTTTTCTTTATAATTATTTTGTTTAGATCCTTTAATATGTAGATGTAAGATTACAGTTTATAATAAGTATAAGACCAAAGAATAATAACAAAGAATGTTTATGTTTTTATCTGGAGACACAATAGGTATGTCATTTGTTTTCCCAATTGTTTCTAAAATAATAAGGTAGGTAATTTATTCATTTTGGCATGGTTCAACTAACTTGGTACTATGTTACAATGATTATTTTATTATCCATGATATAAATTGATTCCCTAAACCTGACTGATACAATTCAGTAGACATCTGATAACGTAATAAAATGCCAAACAATTCTGATTTAGTGTCTCCAGTCTTAAAACTTTACCACAGAGCTTTGAAAAGATAGAGATACCCATTGGTTCTTGGAGATCTTATTCCAATATCTACTTAAAGGATAGTTAAAAGATATTTTAGGACGAAAATCGAATTAGTTTTACTACTATGGAACTAGGATTTCGATTATGGTTCGTGGACGGGGGTGGGTTACATACCGAGACCCCTCCGTGCCTCGGAAAGCACGTTAAGCCGTTGGTCCCGGCTGTCATTCGTAGATCTTTGACAGTCGTTACGGGTATTCAGAAGCCCAAAAGACTGACAACCAGCCTTACCAAGGGGTATTGTGTTACCCAGTAACTGGGTTATGGAGGCCAGATACGCAGTCGCTCCATGTAAAATACTGGTATTAAGCTGCATCCGCATAGACTGGAAACTGAATCCAACATAATTGGGAAAAGGCGAGGCAGATTGAGCTCCAGCACCTTAATAGTGCATTTGTAGAGATCAATTCAGTCATTTAAGCTGTACGGTGTTCAGATAAATAAGACTTCTCTAACTTTTTAAACGCTCTGTAAACTTACCGAATGATATAAAACAATATCAAATGTATACGTTTTAGTATTACATTGTACAGAAAATAAAGAAATATAAAGTTTATATTTTACCGTTTGCTTTTATTTTAAACCTGACATTGTTGGTGATATTATAATTATGGAATCCATGTTTCATACAGCAAAGGAGTATTTAATCTGTTTATTGCAAAATATTGTTGGAGGTACAGTTTTTCTGCTTTTTATTGATGTTTGAGTATCATTCCTGCTTGCCCATAACCTACACGACCTGATGGAATGTGGTTACAACTGGTCTATAAAAACCTGAAACAGCAAATTAAATTGGGTGTCACCAACATAAGATTCAAAGTTCATAGGACTCATAAATTGTCCTTTTTTTTTTCTAGAAATTACCTATGGCCCTTTAAAGGCTCCTCCAAACAGGCGCGACACGACACGCGACAAAGGCACCGCAAGTCGCGCAACGAGCGATGCCTTTGTGTCGCGCGCGATTCGCGTCGCGCGTCGCGCCTGTTGCTGCATTGTAGCAGTAATATAATAAAATACTTCTAGGTGATGTAATAATTTCAAAACGTTTTTCTTTCTTCGTGTTGCTGGCACGACAGTATTTCAGATCTTGTTGGGCAAAAACTTCGCCACCTTCATGGCGTCGTCTTTGGTAGCACCGAGGTCACTATGACTGTATGTTTTGAGATACAGAGGGCAGGATAGGAGGTGAAACATAGTTTGCGACATAGCTCCAAATCTACACCCTGCTCCCGTTTCGTTGAGGCCCACATTATCAGGTTGAAAACGCCAAGGAAACGTAAGGAAGAAAACGCTTTTAAATAAAGCATCTTTTATCCCATACAATTCGTCGCTCGCATGACTAAAAGTCTTGTTTAATTTTTTAGCTGATTTGAGTTAGGACAACTAGCCAACTACATTATTCTATTCGTGATTCTTTAAATTTTTTTGTCTTTTTGGTTTTATTTTTTTGGTTACATTATGAGATCCAAATAACATAGAAGTACGACGACGGTTAGTGAAAAATATAAAGAATCACAAACAGAAAAATGTAGTTCTCCTAACTCAAATCAGCTGAAAAACTAGAAAACTGAAATAGGACTTTTAGTCATGCGAGCGACGAATTGTCTACAAAAAAATCAATCAAGGCATCTTCTGGACACGCTCGTTCCATCATAGACCTCATCCATCGCTTTCCAACAGGCGTGATCGTTGTCAAGACCAGGCCCATTTAGCAATTAAAAAAAAACCCTTTCGCAAACAAATCCGCAAACAAAAGACTAGTCTTCTCTTATTATAATTCAAGCAGCATCTTTAAAATGACATTACAAATCGTGGGGGCGACATGATCTCGGTACAATGATATCTATGCTCCTAAGCGGATTGCGAGGCGACGAACTCAAGTATTACAGAAATATACGAGATAATGGGTTCTTCGTATTTTAAGAGAGTATTAGTAATTTATGGTAAGATTGTTGACATTATGAAAGCGTTTAAATCGGGGTGGTTCGGAGTTTGGATGAAATTTCAAAGATTCTTTCTGCAAATTCCTACTTATGCACCACATAAGTATGGGAAGTATAGTTCTTGGCAACAGCCCACAGTCGTATTATACTGACGTGGCTTGAAGATACTCATACTAGGTTAGTCTAATGGTCGACAGAATCGTAAACCAGTAAAATGGTTGATCGTTACTTTTATCGGCATGACTTATCGTATTTTAGAAGTCGGTTCCAAAGTTCTCATAGGCAATAATAGTCAAGAATTATTAAGTGCATCACAAAAACAGGCAAAAAAAAATATATTCTAACATGAGTTTTTTTTGGCAACGTTTTCAATGACCTCCGTTGTATGAAAACTATCCGTTATTTTATACTTTGTAGCCTTTTTTATGCTAGCCAAAAAAAAAAAAGATTTTCTCCAGTTTTCATTCAACTTGGGGGCAAAGTACTAGGTTAGCAGATCGTTACTATGAAATAAAAATCCAAAAATGCAAAATCGATTCGCCAACTCGAATAAATGCATCGATCATTCTAATCGATTTGTTCTATTCGAATACACTGCCTATTTGCGAAGTACCAGTATCAATATTTAGAAGCAAATAATATTCTTTGCAACGAACAAAAAGGATTTAGGAAAAACAAGACGATTAACATGGCTATTTATGACTTTTTATATACTGTTATGACAAATATGGATAAAAACACTCCAGTGTGTGCGATATTTTGTGACATGACTCAGGCATTTGATTATGTGCAACATAATATTTTACTAAAAAAGCTTGACGCTTACGGGGTAAGAGGAAATGTCCTTGAGCTCTTAAAATCTTACCTTCATGACAGAAAACAAGTAACCGAAATAAGTAAAATTAATATACGCACCAAAAGAGAAGAAATCTTTCGATCAAATGAACGTAACGTTGTGTACGGAGTTCCACAAGGAAGTATACTAGGACCACCGCTTTTTACACTTTATATTAATGACTTTCCATGGGCAATCAAACATCCGATGACACTATTCGCGGATGACAGTACAATAACGATACCGTGTAATCAGAGAGATTTTTATAAAGATGACATAAGTAATACATTAAAAGAAACTATAGAATGGTTAGACAATAATAATTTAAAAATTAATTTAAATAAAACTGTAATAATGCATTTCAGCCAGCGCGCGTTGACCTTTTCTAATCTTGACATAACATACAATGACATTAAAATTGACACAGTTAGTACAACTAAGTTTCTAGGACTTACAATACATCGAAATTTAAATTGGAAGGTGCATGTAGAGGCTCTGACTAAAAAGATAAGCAGTAGTGCGTATGCCTTGTATATTCTGTCACGCACTGTTAACATAGATGCGTTATTAACTGCGTACTACGGGCTAGCTGAATCTGTTCTCAGATACGGTGTTATCTTTTGGGGTAACTCAACTAATAAAGAAGCTGCATTTAAAGCACAAAAGAGATGTCTCAGAGCCATGTTTAAGTTGAAAACCACTGATAGTTGTAAGCCCTATTTTATTCGTTATAAAATTTTGACATTGTCATCAATTTATATTCTGGAAACAGTAATGTTTGTTAGAGGTAATTTTAATTTATTTTCGCAAATGGCAAATAAGTTTCCAAGAAACAGGCGTGATCAAAGTCAGCTTTGTCTGCATAGGAGTAGGACGGCACTTATGCGCAAAAGTGTTTTTTGCATGGCTCCCATTATTTATAATAAGTTACCCAAAAGTTGGAGGGAGCTAAATAATTCACATTTGAGAAATCAACTAAAATCATATCTTATCGACAAAGCTTACTATAATATTAACGAATTTCTGACAGAAGAATTTATATTGACATAAATTTTAATGCATTATTATCTATTTTTCTATTATCTATTTTTCTAATATTGATGTTTATAATTTATTTTGTTGTTTACTAATTCACATAAAATTAATGTTTTTGACTTCAAATTAATAATTTATAATATTTGCACGCCATATTAGGTGGCAAACATGACTGATCCTTTCTTTTTTATGTTATCCAGTATGCATTTATATTCTTGTATGTGTACCCATGTTTGAGCAAATAAATAGATCTTATCTTATCTTATCTTATCTTATCTTATCTTATCTTATCAATTCCACCAAAAAAAGTTGAGGTTCAACAACCGCTGAGGACGGCCATCTTATAAAATTATCTCTATTCTTTTTGGTCATTGGCTTGAACTTTTTCCAGTATATATCATTCCATCTTCGCACTTAAAATGATAAAAACTTTATTTTCTTGGACATTTTAGTAATTTGTTGAAGAATCAGTGTGTGACTAGATTGTAAATGTAATTGATATGAATAAGTTAATAAAATTGTCACTTTATTTTCATTACCATTGGAGAAAGTTGTGTACATTTTCCAAATCTATATCTTCTTCTATACATATAATAAATCTGTAGACGAGGCGTTTCTGTACATTGAAAATATAAAAAAAAAATATATTTGGGGTGTTAAAGGATCACCAACAGATGCCATTTCATCAATTTTTGGAATTTTTGTCCGTTTGTAGTTTGCAGCAGCATGCTTCCTACGTAAAGGTAGACCTTCCCAAATTAATATCGAATACAAAAAAGGTCATCCCCTTTTATGATCAGTATCTGGCACGAATTTTGAAGTAAATTGGGATATGAGCAAGAAATTATGAGCGAGTACTTCTCCGAACAAGCTCCTTTACAAACAGATTTTCCAAGTTCCTACCTAAGTATCAAAACTTAGGTTTAGTAAACCTAGACTAATACAGAATTTTTATATCGCGAAGTGACACGCGCTTTTCTTGTGTTAATCAAGTGTCTATTAATATATATAGGTTGTGATTAGGCGCATGAAGATGAGTAACGTCGGCACATAGCACATACACTTCCAACTTTGCCCATAATAAATCTCGGCCGGTACCGAGAACTCCTGCACTTACATTCACAGCGTCTTTGTATACTTGGTAACCACAAGTAAAGCGCGCGTCACTTCGTGAGTTAAAAATACTGTAGGTATCTAATTAGTTTCAATAACCTCGGTTAGTCTAGAAACCGTAAAACGGCAACAATATAGGAATGGAACGTACTCACGTCTAAGTGTGCCTCGTAAAACGGAGTAACAGCTCGGCGCACTGGAATGTTATGTGGTCGAATACATTGTGTTTTAGATAGAAATCTATGATGTGTATTGAAATAGGGAAGATGTTATGTGCAGCTGTGATTTGTTTAGAGCATCTCAGGGGTAGGTAGTGAATTTATCTTGTGAGAAGCGAGCTTTAATTTTACATTTATCATTTCCTTTTAGGTCGTCATTCTCTTGAGGTGATTATGATTTTTATTTTATTTATTTGGGAAAATAAACGGTTACACATTACAATATTGCATAAATATGAGCTACAGAGTGAGTAAATGAAAAAATACACGACATTTTTCAGAAATTATAAAGAAAATTTATAAAACTAATGAGATGTGCGCTTACATTTTGATAGTTACAATAAATTTAGATATATGTGTTAATGATAAAACTATATACTGAACAGGCATGTAAAATGAAAATAAGAAATTACAAATAGTTATAACGGAGCAATATTCAAAATAGTGTCGCGAACAAGGCCTCTAAATTTACTATTTGAAAGAGCGAAGATGTCAATATTTTGATGATAATTGCAATCACGATATCAGTGCAAAAGAGAAAAGGGAGTACTTATGCCTATATGTCCAATAGCAACCCTTTTTCAGACTGGAGACATGAAACAAAACTCTACTCTCTCTACTTTCTCTCTCTCTCTGTGTTAACTCGTAGTAGAAACAAAATCTATATTGGTGGAGGCAGTTCCTTTATGCACCTGACCAAACCACTAGGTCGATTCTGCAAAATTACTTTTACTTCAGTATTAGATTTCTAAATAAATACCAAATACCTAATAATTTTAACCATAAAGTATAATACTTACGCTTATTGATCGAAGCTTACACTGTTAAATACTTAAAACTCAATAAAATACCCTTGAACCGCCCGAAGACAACATCTGAAACTGTAAACTGAAAGGCCTACTAAGTCTAAAATTAATAACACAATTGTCGTCATTAAGCCTCTGTGTTTTAAGTACCAGACACCCTTATATAACTGGAGAACGCACCGATAACAAGATGCGATTAGGAAAATAATGCAGAAATACAACTTAATAATTTAAAGATAAATAAAGCTAAAGTAATTTTATTTGTCAAAACATGGGTGCCAGTAAAACTTGTATTCAAGTCAAATCAAATCATTTATTTCTTTGCAAACATGGGTATATTACGTAGGTGTTTTTATAATAAAGTTCTCCATATTTTACCGTCACATGGGCATGCAAAGGTTTACAATTCCAAATTCCAAAGCATACGAAGCATGCACAACTTTTTGCAAAGATAAATTAATTGCACTCTTAAGGCAAGACCATTATTGCAACGAATGGTTAGCTTTTGCCTGACTTTAAATTAGCTGCAATAAAATGACAGCTTATGTGTTACTTAAATGACTGAAATTGGCGTCTTTTTGTTTTTTCCCGGCCATCAACCAAATCTTGTTTTTCTAGTAAGTACAGCATCGTGTAACAAACGAAACTTATATGACATGCATATCTCTAAACTCAGTTCGAAATGAGTTATTAATAAGTTTCATTTTACTGCAGCTAATTAAAAGTCAGACTCTAGGTTGTGGTTTTTGAAGAAAGGAAAAGGCAACTCGAAGATTGTTCCTAGTTTAAGAGGGCGCCGACCAAACGCCGACCGCGCAGTGGCGCCTTCTTCGTTTGTTTAGTTATTTCTTTTATTTTAGAATGAAAATGCAGAAAATAAGCACGTTAAGTTGTGCTCCACAAGCTTACACATTAATATTATTATAAACGGTATTTTTACATTGTTTAGTTTTATTATAATCACTAAAATAATAGTGGCCACTATTTTCCGTTTTAGGATGCGATGGGGTGAGTCACCCCGTCGCATCTCGAATATCGAATTGCATCGCCGCGGGAAGAGGAAGACATCGCGGGCAGACGCTAGTCTGTAATATTTATGGTGTACTTACTTAATAAAATTAATATATCTAAAAAATACCTAGGTACAGTTTATCACACAATAAAGCAATACCCAGCAACAACCCGAAAAACAGACAAAACACATAGACACACAAAAACTAATTTCATTCCTACATCTGTTTTTTCAGCACTGTTGACAAAAAACAATATCTTTCTTTTATGCTTTAACAAAACTCCCCCGAACGGCAGTTAGCGCCGTATTTCTTAAACTTAACAATCTCACGCAAGTCTAGATTGTCGTAAGCCTTCATCCGTCACAGAATAGGCTTTGCTGTTAACATACAAAGTAACTATTCCCCCAGCAAAGATGAGACCGGTTTACGACTGAATAAACAATATTAATATAAGCATACATAAGCTTTGCCATTCTTAGCTCATAAAAAAGGGATATTTCCCTACTAAACCATTCCATAAACACGAAGTCTCAGCTTGATATCTTTGCTGTCAACGCCGCCCTTATTTCTCACCCCATTCAGTTCTGTTTCCTTTGTTTCGGATGTAGCTCTTAATTCTGCTATAAAAGTATAGCGCACTTTAGTTTATTGCAATCTAAAGTTAATAAGAGTGGGGATGGCTGCCTTTTTGGGGATTATATAATGGGCCTTTTTAATCCCTGTGTAACAATGGAGGTAATACTCTGAAGATGGCGGTACTTAAGGAAGGTATCGAATTAAGAATTTCCTGGTATATTACGCGTTTCAAACCATTTTCATGAGTTTTTATTTGATAACGTTTCAGTGAAATGTCGGACCATAGTACGTCACAATATTTGGAAAAAAATAGGAATAAGAATAGCATATTTATACTCTTTCCTATACATGGACGCGCAATCTGTTACCAAGAATTCAGTACATGATTCTATTGTATGAGAAACAGAGTGTAAAGTTCACCCATACTCTATAGAAAAGGGAGGATCCTTTGACCAGAATGGTATTCTGTCTGGAGGGCAACTGCCCGATGATTCATGTCGGGTTGTTGTATAATGCTAGTTGCGCGGTAAACTCTGCTTGCGAGATGCAGGATTTTTCGTGACGTCAGTATGACGCGTTGTTCGCATGTGGCGTTGTTGATACCACTACAATTCTGAACCTGATTCTGAACGACGAAAATGTTCAACGCATGGGGAGTTGATATTATTCGTAAATGAATTAATTCTGTACCATACATTTTGATCGTGTAGGTATTGCAGTTTTCTATGAAACAGCTATATTTTTTTCAATAACTGAGGGAAATTTTTTCAGTACATTTAGTCAGTCATTTTAGTCGTTCTGAATCCCAGTTCAGAATCATATACTGACTTACATGGTTACAGTTTACCACCGTGTATAATATATACCAATGAAAGCGTATAAGTTCAGTATCCCACTAGATATAATAAATCATATTAATATCCTATTACGATAACTTATTTGAGAAAATAAAGAAGAAGTTTATCAAAATACACTAACATTTGGTACATTCTGTAAAGCCGATTACAGACCCCAAAAACGAAAAAAAAAACGTTGGAAGGAATATTCAATATTCCTAATTGTCTGCCTTTGCCACACAAAAACCTTACCTATACAAACATTTAAGAACTATACAATTTACGTTTGAGTTGCGGTCTAAATTCTCTAAGACGTACTACGGAGTATCGTATAGGGGAGTTTAAATAAAAACATGGGCTCGAGAGCCTCCGCGGTTGTGGAAGTTTGGACGGAAGCCAAATTTCATCTTATAAGCTCATTTCACTTGATTACTTCGTTGCTGAACCAAAAGAGATATCATTTTAATGTTGTAATAGATGTTTTACTTGGTAACTGTAATGTGCAAGTTTTTGATGTAGGAATATTGATGAGGGAAACTTTGAAACTCCTTCGTTTCAGAATTTGCCAGCGAGGGTTTAATATTAAACGAAATACGAGTTATTTTTTGGTTAATGTTAATTACATATTACCTAAAGCAGTCGAGCTGACTATAAATTCTGTTCTGACACCAGATTAATTACTTATCTACAAGCTATATTAAAAAAAAGTAGATTTTGGGCAATTCTCTCGTTGCGGTAAGATTTGACTAACAGGTAAAAAACACCCTTAACGAAGCCGAGAGTCACTTGTTCTTCCCGCTATTATGTTTTGTTACTATACTGGTACCTGAGAACCTTCTGGTTAAAGTCTTCCAGACCGTATTTCGGCTACGGCGGCCAATCTCAACGGAGACTAGCCTTCGGCGCGGGAGATATCGTCGCTTTCTCAAATTTTTTGGCGATTTGGATTAGGACAGCTACATTTTTGTATTCGTGATTCTTTACACTTTTCACAAATTTTCTTACCTCTATGTTATTTGGATCTCAAAATATGTATAACCATTTTGAAAGGAAACTAAATGTAAAGAATCACGATTGGAAGAGTGTAGTTGTCCTGACTCAAATCGGCTAAAAATTGTAATTGGACTTTTAGTCATTCGAGCGACGATATTATAGTGCACAAGTGTGCGTGCAGACACAGGTGTACTCCCTCGTCCCTCACTCTCATAGTCTGATGGGACGGCAGAATTAAAGTCAAAAGAAAAAGCGAAATAAAAGCAAATGCGGATCAAACCGGAACTTTCTCAAAGTTTATAGTGGAAAGACAGAGATTAAAACAGAAGAAGAACTAGCAGGGGATCGAAGAGGGGAGGGTGGAGGGGGGGTTCAGGGGATCAGACCGGAATAACTCGACCGGAGAGAGATTAGGCGCAGGACCAACTGCTTAATGGCTTAATCTTCTGGTTACGGAGATATTGAAGATTTATGTATAGATTTATGTATAAATTTCAAATGTTCTCTACCACAAACTCCTTAAAACAATATCCTAATAAACATAATAAGCCTATAATTTTCCTACTGCTGGGACACAGGCCTCCTCTTTTTGAGAGGGAGCAGCCCGTAATCTTCCACGCGGGCTCGGTGCAGGTTGGTCGATGTCACATGTCTTCAAATTTATTGCGCCATTTGGTACCAGTTCGGTGAAGGAAGACGTCTTGAGGAAGCCAGCACAATATGTTGCGTGCATTTAATTGCGCACTACCGTTAACAGCGAATTTTCACAACGAAAAATTCAAGTGGTTTCCCAGTAATTGCTTTAGCACAAAGTTACTTAGTTTGATGTACATAATGCGTAGTCGTAAATGATGGCTTTGTGTCAGGTGTTATTAAAATAAAAAGTCAATTATTCAAATGAGGCTGCAAATCAGCACTTTTCGATCGTCAAAATGACATAAGACAGTTCCTAACAACGTTCGCCGTTCACCTAGAGCCTTCCTAGAGCTTATGCTGGGAAGAAGTGGCGCATCAAACTCCCCAGCAGTATAGCTGTCTGTTCAGTTAGAAAAAATTGATTCTGTACAGTAGTAGGTAAGTCATCATCTGCCCCAACTATGTTAAGGTTGGTTTCCAGTCTAACCGGATGCAGCTGAATACCAGTATTTTATATGGAGCGACTGCCTATCTGACCTCTATAACCCAGTTACTGGGTAATACAATACCCCTTAGTAAGACTGGTTGTCAGACTTTCGGGCTTCTGGCTACCCTTAACGGCACGGAGGGGTCTTGGGATGCGAAAATGGTCACCCATCCACAGACCAACCGCGGCAAACAGCGGTGGTGGGTAATAATAGGTAAGTATGCATTACGAGACACAGATCATTACAGTAAATTATTTGCCATATGTCAGCTAGCCATGCGAATATACCAACAAACACAATAATTACACCCTGTGTCTACGAGTTGGTAAGACAAGAAGGAAACATACGTAAGAAGTATGAAAAAAAAGAAGAAGTACTTACTAAAATATCGTTACGTCTTTTAAGAATTAACTTTGTTTCAGACGACAAATGAACATAAACTTACATACGTAGATATCAATCTAACAAATTATTTACTGTAATCCAACCAAACCGTCCTCAAGTAAATATTACAAACACAACACATTAAAAACTTTTCCTCGTCATAATTTACTAAAACACAGGCAGAAAATGTTTACATTTCCACACATTACATGTATGTATATTATCTACACCTTTGAGTACTTCTGACTACTGATTAAGTGGCGACCACAGAGAAGCCTCAATAATTCATTTCTTCATGTTTTTCACTAACATTATTTTATTACAACGCTTTTCTCTGACTTCCTAGGTAACTCCATTTTCTATAAGCTAGACCACAAAAAGAATAACTAGAATCGCAAACGAAAAGGCTGTGTTTACTGGAGAAAAGGAAACGTTTCTATTCAAACCTTTGCGGAATCATTTATATGGTATTACTGGACGTCTAAAGCCAGATTCACATTTGGCGGTTTAACCGTTGCGGATCACAGGCGCCTTCATGAGTGCTGCGGTTAAAACGCACTGTTTAAAACGCATCATGAGTTTTTTTTAGTGCAAAACAAAATAAATGGTGTTTAAACAAAGAAGGAATTTGTGAAATTGTATTTGCGATATCATTTGTAATCAGTTGTAGGAAATTAAATTACTGGCCTGCTTATTTCTTCCGTGCATAGAACCTTTCATAGCCAAACTGACTTCACAAAATTTAAACTACTTTATATCAATAAGCGAAGCGGTCTTAATAATTTGTTTATTCTCACCAATTCAATTCTTGACCCTTTTTTGTTTCTTCTTGGCTTACCGTATAAAGGACAATCACGACGTCGTCGAATCATTCGTATAATAATAATATAATCATTTATTACCAAGCCTACGTCCATCAACAGTGTAGTTCACCCTAACTGAATCAGTGTAACAATGCGAGCGGGATAGAGAGATACATGGTGCTGGTAAGTGGGGGCAAAATATGAATTTCAGTTGGCCGCGTGTTCACCTTTTTCCGTCCGTCGCTCCGCAAGTACAATCCATTCACAGTTATTTTACCTCTAACATCAGCCTTATTGTAACGATAACAAAGATCACAATGATATTGACAGACTTGTCAGTGGCAGCAACCCAGTATCAACCTTATTAGAATGAGAATAAAGATCACTGTGATTTTGACAGTGCAAAAGTGATGCAAATTTAGATGGAAAATAACTGGAATCGGACTGTGGCGTCTCGGTGACTTCCAGCCAGAGAGTAAAAAGAGATCGGTTTTTCAAAAGTCGATCGCTGTGTGTATGAAGCCTTACACGTTTATTTGTTACAAAACATGTTGAAACGAGCGTAGTAGGAAAATGTTTGCATTCAAAGGAATAAAATGTTCGATAATTGAAATCGTTTAGTTTTATTTGTATAAAACATGGTTATGTTACTTCAGAGGGGCAGTTATCGTAATTTTAAGAACGTTCACGGTTTAGGGGCCTGATAAGGTCACTTTGGCAGAATCATAAAAGGATTCATAGGACTCATAGGAGGATTCATAGGATGCATAGGACTGTCTGGGTTCCAACCTACCACTGTACTCAGCACATTAGTAATTCACACTAAATTCCATCTCACTTAGTTCACAAAACTAAAACCAAATTCTGAAAATTAAATCTAAACCAAACACCTAAATGAATGCTAAAATGTAACCGTTTCGAGTTAACTCAGCGTTCTTAACATCTAGTATCGAGTTACGATCTAAGTAACTACAGATTGCTCTGTTTCAACTGAAGCAAACTGATGAACATGAATCACACAAACTTAGTGTTTTAAAACTGCTAGATGTGGCAGTAAGCTGGTACTGATGTTTCTGTTCCATTTATTTTGCCAGTAATCCTCTTAGTAGATGCAGGATGTTTTCTCTTGACGTGACGCAGAAATTGTGGAAACGAAACTAATTAGACTCCTCTGCACCATTGATGGTGCAGTGCAATGATGCATACGGTACAACGGGAATATCTGTTATGTTAACCAGGATTTAACTGAGCTTTGAAATTGGGATATTATATATCCTAGGACTCATCAAACTGCTACTAAAATAAAGGATAGATGTCTAGATCGTTTCACTTCGCTCGATGACTCGTTAAACTGAAATAATACTACAGCCAAATTAAATAAATGAAATAGTAAATTAATAAATAACTATACGCCGACCTCTTAAGGGGCTTCCATGACCTAAAGCGCGGTGACTGTCGGACTGCTTAGAAAAGAAAGAGAAGCGCGATGACAAAACGCTGGTAATTTATTGCAAAATATGAAGCAATTATTTAATTACAAAAAATCTATTGTTTGGACTAAAAAATTAAAACACTAGTATTTTAGTATGTTGCTTGTAGAATGATCTGACAAAAAATCAGAATGATTGTCTGAATATTAGTTTGGTTTTTATTGTAAAAAGAAAGTTTTTAGAGTGTTTTTTTTTCTATCATATCTAATTAGTTGTATTATGTTTTCAACACACTATCTACCTAGCAATATCCTGAAGAATATCATATATTTTTTTGATTTTGTTTACTGTAGTCAATCATAAATACTTTTATTGTTTCTAAAACTTGCGTTTTTTGTGTTTAGGTCCTGTTTGCCCCTTAACTGAGACTTGCGGACGGCGGGAGCGGTGTGGTGACGTGATACGAGAGCTCAGTGATTCGTCAACTTGTGACTACTAATACCCCTCCCGCACCGCGCAGCTACCTCAGGCAACGTCTCAGTTAAGCGGTCGGCTTATTGCTTTTCTCAACGGCTTCGCTGAAGTATGAACGCCTGCACCGCAGTCTGACACATAGTCGTATCACTTGTCAAGAGTGTAAGGAGCGCTCTCTCATGTTCTATCTGTCATTTAGCTAACATTACCTATCGGATACGGTTGTAACCTATGATTTTATTTACTTAGCGTAACTGCTGACCGAAGTCCTCTCCTATATCCTTACAGGCATCCTTTTCTGGAACCACCTCGATATGACCTAGGACGTCTCGCCGCCTCTTCCTGGGCTGGCCTCGGCCCCCGGTTGTAACATAATCTTATTTAACAAATTTGTTTTCTAAAGTTAATTTCCCTTGTTATCATTTCATCACTCGCCCGCGGGGATGTCGAAAATTATCCCACGGAAACGTACTACCGGGATCAAAAGTATCCAATGCGTTTATTTATTTTATTAGGTTCACCAACAATTAATTACACTAATACAACCACATAATACATTTTTAAAAGTAAAAATAACAGTGCATCAATTACTTATAGGTAAACACAACATGCTTAAAACAATGAATCATAGAAATAAGCTAACTTACTTAGTAATAAGCGCTAATATTGATAAATTAGTAACTTCGGTAAAAAGTTACATTTAAATGCAATTCAAATTGGAAATTCTGATTAAAAATTATAAAATTGGTAGAGGTTGACATTGTATCATGAATATAATTGATAAGAAATTAAGTGAAATAAAAAATTATAAAAACATTCATAAATTAAAAATGAATTAACATGCGTAACAATGCGTTAATCTAGGATTAAACTGTCTATCTGTCAAACTTCACTAAAAAAATCCGTTCAGCCATTTTTGCGTGATTGGGTAACAAACATACAAACTTTTACATCTCAACTAATATCATTATAATAGAGAATAGATTTGATTTTTGTATTTTTTTTTTATTTTATTTTATTTTACTATTTATGTACACACATATATAAACAGATACGAAATAATCAGAACAGAAAAATAGGTACAAAGGTGATGCTTATTTCATAAGAAATCTCTTCCAGCATACCTGCGATAGGACAATAAATAGAGAGATGTAGACAGCGTGTGAAAGAGTAAAGGAGACAAAATATAATACATACAATCTAATCTAAAAACAATTCACTTAATAAAACTAAACAAATATTATAAGAATATACTTACATAAATACAAATAAACATACATACTTCTATAATAAATATCACTAGAATATTAATATATTAAAACGTAATCAGAAAACAATAATAAATACATACACAACTATGATAAAGTGGAAAGATAGTGTTCTTTTAATGTTCTCTTAAAAACTGCAACAGTTTGGCAGTCCCTAATTTCTTTGTTGTTATTTTTTTTGTTAATTTATTTGTATGTTTATTTGTTACGCTTTCAGGCTAAAACGACTGAATAGATTTGGATTAAATTTGACACATGGGGAGACCATGGTTTGGATTAGGATATAGGATAGTTTTATCCCGATATTCCTTCAGGATCGAGATTTATGAGGGTGAAATCACCGGGCGCAGATAGTTTATAATATTAGTAGAAAGTAGGATGTATGCTTATAATTCCATGTCACATCCAGTAACATACAAATCAAAGCTCCACACCAGTACAAGCTTCGACCGCGGTTACCCGACGCCTGACGTTTTGCTCTGCTGAATTGTGGAGAGTAGCGAATTTACTAGAAAACGGACTTCAACCGGTCTGATTGGGTCTTTGTCGGTGCTTCCTGGGATACTCGAATACTTAATAAACTAGTAAATAAGCAATTTTATTACACGGCTCATCCTGAAAACAATTATCTTAAATGGTAGTATTCGTCTCCAACGAACTCGGTCGCGTAGTTTTTTTAGAGTTCTAAAACATAAAAAACACATTGAACGCAGCTAGTGTGGTCTAGCTGTCAGCAGTGACGTTTAACAAATGTCAAATCACTTTTCGACTTCGCGCGCTCGCGTTACCGCGTAAAATATTGTGTGTAGTGTTAAATTATTTAATTCACGAAATTATAACTATTATATCAATAATAATACCATGTCTAGCTCAGAGCAAGACCCTATAATGGAAGAATTGTACAGAATTAAGAAGAAACTAAAGAAAATAAGTCGTAAACGTCGCCGACGCCATCGCCGCCATGTTCCGTCGTCTACATCTAGGACGCGATCTCGATCTAGGACTAGAATATCACAGTCGACGAGTCCGCCACAGTCACCGTATCGTGATAATCACTTGATGTCATCTCATTCGTTGCCCCCCACGGCTCCTCCGGAACAACTAGGAAAGGAAAATGTTGGTAAGTACCTACGTCTTTTATCTAGGTTAGAGAACCAGCTAATTGGACTCACGTCGAGAAAATCTATGGAACGAGATTCCTAAGCCGTTCGTACATACGAATTGAGGTGTGAATAAGACGACCTTGACCGCTAACCGTGCCAGTACGAGATACTTCCGCACGAAGATCAGATTTTGATACGAGATATCAACTCTGATATACCCTACCGTATTGTGCGCGACACAAAGCGGTAGTCGTACGGTCCTAGCAAACACTACTAGTGTATTGTTTTAGAGTTACAGGAGGATAATCTGTTATTTCAGATCCTGTTACTATCAATGTGGAGAATGTGGACGAGCCTGCAACTCCAGAGGCCTTGCTAGTTGCCTTGGGTAATGACAAACCCTTAGAGGAAAAGTACGGGCCAAATATCAACCAGCTTATTGGCTCAAGGTGGGAAAACACCCTATTAAATGATGATAGTGAAGAGATAAAGGATATTTTGAAACATACAAAATTCCCAATAACTGTCCACTTTTAGAGGCACCGGAACTAAACCCAGAGGTCAAAGCCGCTATTAATGAAGCAGCCTGTAAACGGGATGAGGTGCTGAAAACTAAACAACAACAATTGGGCATCGCTCTTGTCTAGCACCTCTCCTGGACAAATCATTTACAAAAATGGCTGAATCAATACCAAGAAATAAATACCTATTTGGTGAAAACCTATCTAAAAAAAAAAAAAAAAATAACAAAGATATAGTAAAATCAGGATTTGAGTTGAGAAAACCTAAGCCTACATTCAACCATCCGGGTAACTGGGGAGGCCCTTCACGCCAACCTCAACAGAAGACACAAACGATGCGTGCAAACAAGCGTCCAGCAGTACATTCACAGACCAGGAAGCCTTACCAACCAACCAAGAAGCCAGCGAAACGGGCACCCGTGAACCACCCCGAGAGGGACTACCAGCGTGCTCATCCACGACGCTGATCCCACAACAGGTACAGCACGCAGGTAATCTAGCTAGGTACTTAAGTTGTTGGCAGATTATTACAGATGATGTGGTTATACTAGATTGGGTCCAAGGTTATCATATACCTTTCACATCTGCACCGTTCCAAACTAGAATTCCATCCAATAATTTCTCTCAATCTGAGGAACTTAATATTAATAAATCAATTAATGATTTATTGAAACTGGGTGCTATTATACCCTGCCAACCAGATAGAGATCAATACATTTCAAACATATTTTGGTACCTAAACCTAATGGCAAATTTAGATTCATTTTAAACTTAAAACCTTTAAATAATTTTATCTCCACATCCCATTTTAAGATGGAAGATTTACGTACCTCTACTAGGTTGATACATAAAGGTTGGTTTATGACCACTATTGATTTAAAAGAATCTTACCTCTTAGTTCCAATTGCTGTAGAAGATAGGAAATATCTTAGATTTAACTTCAAGCAGTTGTATGAATTTACAGCTCTGCCATATGGCCTGTGTACAGCACCTAGCGTGTTCACAAAAATATTAAAACCCGTGATGTCATACATTAGAAGTTTGGGCTATGTAACAGTTATATATTAGATGATATTCAATGTATAGCAAGGACATATGAAGAATGCTTAGCTCAAACTCGTCATATCATACAGATCTTAGAATGTTTAGGTTTTATACTTAACCCTAAAAAAAGTAGCTTAATCCCAAGTAGACAATGTAAATTTTTAGGTTTTATCATTAACTCTCAAAATTTAACAATAAAATTGCCATCTGAAAAAGTAGAAAAAATTATTGATATGTTAAAGCAGTTTATGTCACAGAATAAATACAAAATTAGGAACCTTGCTCTTACTACTTGGAACATTGTCTGCAGCCTGTCCGGCAGTTACTTATGGTCGACGGCATACCAAACTTTTAGAAAGGGAAAAGTTTCTAGCCCTACAGTCATCTAATGAAAACTTTGAAAAATACATGAATATTTCCTCAGAATTAATTCCTGAACTAAAATGGTGGCTGTGTAACACACCTAAAGCTAAATAAAAAAAAAAAAAAAAAAAAAAAAAAAATCATTTACCACACAAAAAGAAAAATTGTTTAGAAATCTTCACAGACTCTTCACTTACTGGCTGGGGGGCTCATTGTCTAGGTGAATCAATTGGGGGATTTTGGAATTTAGTTGAGAAAGAGCAACATATTAATTAACAACATATAAATTATTTAGAAATAGTAGCAGCTTATTTTGGCTTAAAATCTTTCGCTAAGAACTTGTCAAACTGTCATGTATTACTACGAATAGACAATACAACAGCCATATCTTGTAAAATGGGTAGTGCCCAATTTATACACGTAAATACTATTACTCAAAAATTATGGCAATGGTGTGAGGATAGGAACATATGGGTAACAGCTTCCTATATAAAATCCGAAGAAACCCCGGAGGCTGACAGAGAATCTAGGAACTTAAATCATGATACAGAATGGTCATTAGCAGACTATGCTTATATTAAAATTACCGAACACTGGAACACCGGAGATAGATTTATTTGCTACCTGAATAAATAACCAAGTGTGAAAAGTATGTTTCTTCGAAAAGAGACCCAATGGCCTTTGATATAGATGCATTCACATTAAATTGGAGTAAATTTTTCTTTTATGCATTTCCCCCATTTTCAGTAATAACTAAATGTTTAGAAAAAATTAGAGATGACCAAGCTGAAGGTATTTTTGTCTTCCCCTGGTGGCCAGCACAGCCATGGTTTCCCCTAGCAAAATTACTGATGATATCAAAACCAATAAGCATTTCAGAGGAGATGAAAGCAATTCAATGTTAGCATCAAATAGATGCTAACACTGAATTGCTTTCACCTCCTTTTAGCAAACAACATCGCCTGAGCTCCCATCTTACCCTGGCTGCAGGACACTTCTCCGGACGGCACTTCAACTGAGATTACTCCCTCAAGCTTCCTTGGAGGTGATGCTTGGATCCTTAGCGCCGGGTACGCAAAAACAGTATGATTGCTGTTATAAAAGATGGTGGGCACACTGCCACAATAACAGTATTGACATTTATAAAGCTTCAATACCACAAATAATAGGCTTTTTGTCCGAATCATTTAATAATGGCTGTAACTATTCTACATTGAATACACACCACTCAGCGTTGTCCCTGCTAATAAGCTCTGAAGTTGGGAGAGACGAGAATGTGAAGCGGTTGCTGAAGGGAGCCTTCAGATAGAGGCCATCTCTTCCTAGGTACACAGAAACTTAGGACCCCACAGTGGTATTAGATTTCATTAATAAAATGCCAGTTGCCTTGGACTTAAAAGAACTATCAAAAAAATTTGTTACTTTATTGGCCCTTACTACTGCCCATAGAGTTCAGACTCTGGCATCAATTAAGGTGAAAGATATTCACTTTACTGCTGATTGTGTCATCATTAATATCTCTGATGTTCTGAAAACATCTGTTAGAACTAAAAATAGCACTACCTTGCGCTTACCTTATTTTGTCCAAAACCAGTCAGTGTGCCCAGCTAAGACCTTAAAATTGTATATGGAAAACACTAAGGAAGCTCGAGGAGATATGCCCTACCACTAAAAGACCTTTTAAAAAAGCTACACCACAAACACTAAGCCGTTGGATTAAGGAAATCCTTACAGATAGTGGCATTGACACTAGTATTTTTTCTTCTCATAGTACTAGACATGCATCCACATCTAAGGCAAAAACAGCAGGGGTGTCAATTGAAATTATCAAAAAGACTGCCGGCTGGTCAGACAAGTCAGCTATCTTTGCCAAACATTACAATTTACCAATAATTAGTAGTAGAACTGACCTTACCTTTGCCAATACTATTTTAGAATAACTTTGTTAATTTATTACATTTCTCAAGAATGTCAATGAGGATTGAGCTTCAAGCTTGTACCTTTTAATAATGATTACCTATGGTTAAGTTTGAATAATTATAACACAATAGTGATAGATTGCTATTAATTGATTTCTTTGCTATTTAATTTTAATTATCATCAGAATGTGATATTTGTTTTAACATAATTATTTAGTATAGCACAGTTTGTTAAGTACATTTGTTAAGTTATAACAACTAGATTATCTGCTTATTTATACTTTAAAACTTGATACTTATATATATTTTGATTGTATCATAGATAATACATTTTTTTAAGTACCATCGGATTTAATTTTTATGATCCTTTTACACACACACACACACACATGTATAGATGTTGCCATTACCTGTCTCTGAACATCTACCATTTAAGATAATTGTTTTCAGGATGAGCCGTGTAATAAAATTAGGAAATCAGACTAACTTACCCTAAGTGACGTCTGATGGTAATTTTATGAACGGCTCATCCTGAAAACAATTAGCTTCCCACCCTGTCTCATACAAGGTATCACCCACCCATCAAGTAATGGCAACCCTTGTTTGTTACTCTAAAGAAAGTGATTTGACATTTGTTAAACGTCACTGCTGACAGCTAGACCACACTAGCTGCGTTCAATGTGTTTTTTATGTTTTAGAACTCTAAAAAAACTACGCGACCGAGTTCGTTGGAGACGAATACTACCATTTAAGATAATTGTTTTCAGGATGAGCCGTTCATAAAATTACCATCAGACGTCACTTAGGGTAAGTTAGTCTGATTTCCTAATTTTCAATTATAACTTAAGGTTTGATAAATCATTGTGGGAGGAAGTTTGGTTTGAAGTTTATCATTGTCGTGACAAATCGAGTCGAGTTGTCGTGTGAGTTTTGATTGATCTAGAGTTATTTGATGGCAATTTGCCGTTAATGTTGTGTTGTACTTCATTTAACTAATATTAATATTTCATTGGAAATGTCCCTAAATTGTGTCCAGCCGGTCGAGTCTGTAAAAATCTCACCGTGAAAACTTAGGTGAAGTGAGTTTATTTTTGCTAGGAATTGACACTATTACAGCTCACTCCACGTTCACTTCATCTAAGTTTTCACGGTGAGATTTTTACAGAATAGCATCGCTGTAAGGTGTTTAAGTGTGCGGGGGGATCTCCATTAGGAGTGATACTCGCAGCACACACACTCACACTCTTTTAAGAGTGTGAGTGTGTGTAGTTATTTATAATTTAAAGAGAGAGAGAAAGTATGGATTTAATACATGTTTTATAGTCTGCGCGGAACTAGTTGGCCGCGTCTTGGGTGGGGATGGGTGTGAGGGCGGCGGGGTTGCCTATTATTCGCAACGCACGCACTAAGACTGAAAGTGCCCCCGCCCCTCCGTCCCACCGCTCACGTGCCTAAAGTGCGGCCAACTAGTTCCACGCGGACAATAATCCATATAATTATAATCATCTATTGGAAGCTGTCACAAAGTTGTCAGTTTGCATCGCTACTGGCTTTAGCACGCTAAAAACCATGAAAACGACGACACTCATGATGAAAAATTTGAAAATTTTGGCAGCTGCCTTCTTGTATTCTCATTTTGACCTCACTATTGGTTTCAGTACTCTCGAAAATTCTCTCTCTCTCTCTCTTTCTCTCTGTAAAGTCGCACGGAGAGACGGTTTTTCGTTTAGTGCCGATTTCTACCAGTTTGCTTCCACTGCAACTCGCGTTAAAGAACTTCGTTCCAATAACAAACATTGCTCACCATGTTTGCTCATTGAGTGAAGGCGACTACAGACCATTAAGCCCAGCGGGGTAATTGCGTAACACACTAACAGTAGCAATGGCTATAAATTTGACAGTTCATCAATATTCATTGCGTCATTTAAATTGTTGAGCGGACACATTTTTTTAAAGAAGGAAGCAATGGTTTAGCTGTATCCTTCAAAATGATTCAAATTGAGAATGTTAGTGCATTATTTTCTTTCACGGCTATGCTAGTTTTGTCAGGTTAACTTAGAATCATAACAAATTAAAATCATGGTATTAGTAAGTACTTCGTTAAAGCAGACAAAAATCTTTGGAGAGTTTCTAGAAAAAAGCAACTATTTATTCGTAAATACTTCACAATAGCCAAAGGGGAAATACTCATTCCGCCCTAAACAAACAAAACTCCATCTAAATGAGATTTCAATTTTGAAAACAGAGAAAAAATATTAAAAAAAAAATAAAACCGTAGCAAATAAAAAACATTCATTACGAAACATGTCGGCCAAACGAGACGGATCCCAATTTTCTTGGGACGAACTCGGGTTCAAAATAAATAAATAGAAGTCCAATCACGCTTAATGTAAACAAGGGTGCAGTGTTGGAGATGGAACTCCTGTGATGCGAGAAATTATGAGGGCGTGGTGACATCAAAAATATCAGGTAAACGAGAAACTGGGATCGTTTATCTATTCGTAGGTAGATTTGTTTGTATAGCAACCTAGAGTGAAATTCAAAAGAATAAGGCCCTTTGTACGCACACGTTTTTCTTGCCAAAAACTACCGTGTCTTCCTACATACGGCGAAAAATCCGTAGTTTTCCGCCAAGAAAGTCCATACAGTCAGTCAGTGACATTTCAACAACATACAGTGTGTTTAAGTTGTTGAGCAGACAGGTTTTTCGAACATACGAAGCATTAGATTACCAATATTTATTTATTTATTTATTCAAATAAATAAATAAATATCCTTCAAATTAAACAGATTGTGATTGGCAGTGTGTTACTCAATTAGGATGCAGCATCATGACAAACCTTTGAACATGATTAATCATTGTGACAGTTCAACAACATTAATTGTGTTTTTTACGCAAAACACGCCAATAAAAATTGTTAAATATATTAAAAAAAATAACGTTGGAGTTCCTTGCCCATTCTTCTCAAAATGAAACTACCTTTTGAAAGGGGCAACCATTATCAATTCTATTTTATTGTATATTGTGATAGTTCAAAATGCCTTTTATGTGCCTATTTGAAATAAACGAGAACAAAGTATTTAAATAGGGTGGGAACATGCCTTGCGAAGTTGCAAGTGTAACCGCTCGAAAAAGCTAGCTTCCGACCGATGATCTGCTTGATGTATCACACACAACTTCCTAACCAATCCAGCTTCCACCTAAGAAAATCAAAAACCTTCCTTAAAACAATTGCATCCCCCCTTCCTCCCCATAAAGATCATACAATACCGATATTTCCACACTATTTACAAGAAGTGCACACGGTAATCATCGATCACAAACGTTAAGACGTTGTCGGCCAGCCAAAGGGCTCCATAGAGCGTGTCCCATAAATAATACCATGACGCGACGTACCGTGAACCAACTGAAATATAGACGCAATAAAGACCGCTATGTGAGCAGCAACATACTATGTTGCGAGGGGTTGAGAACTATCGGGCATCCTGTAAAATAACTATTGGAACTGAAAAAAACTTCATCAAAGTCGGGAATTCTTCATCAAAGTCGGGAATTTTGTGAACACATTTCACAAAATTCCCGACTTTGAGAGCAGTGGAGGCCCAGTGGCATGGTCCCGACTTACGAGTTGTAGCTCGTGGGTACCAACCCAGGCATGCGCTTTACTTTGTGCAAATAATTACATCACCGCTGCTCTCAAAACGGTGAAGAAAAACATCGTGTGGAAACCGGCATGTGCTAGAACCGAAAATTCGAAGACATGTGACATTTACCAACCCGCAATGGGCCCGCGGGTCAGATTCTAGTCCACTCCTTTTCGAAGAAAGGAGGCCTTATTAAAATTCATGCGAATGATGACATACTGAAAACGCCTCAATAGTTTAATGCATTCTAGGGACTTCTCCATTTTCATATAAAACATTATTTCTCTGTATATAGCTCATTCGTTTATACGTCTATGATGGAACAAGCATGCCCAGAAGATGCCTAAGGCATTGGAACTCCCACGCATCGACGAAACACAGTAGCTTGCGCTACACAGCGCTTGGTTCAGTTGAGTAAATGGAGGAACAATCTGCGCTACACGAGGAGGCTTCTTCATATATCCCAAAAATTTATATTAGTACTAGCGTACTTCCAATTCATAATACATAATCAGTCGTTTCTGACAATAAGAGGTCTGTTTGTACCTCCTGTACAACATAATCAATTTCTAGGTGAGTTACTGACATTCCCCTTTATTTATAAACGTTGTGGAAATAAAAAGTTAAGGAATTATTGACGATTGTTTAACTGCACATTTTTGACGTTTAAACGCCTCAGAACTCTATGCATTTTTTATAAATATACCCCATAATCGTTAGACAGCTTTGTCGGTTTTTTTCTCGAATAACATAATGCCATCACTAATCTATTCATCAAACCTGGTTATAATAATCTTCCATGTCTCCGGTGACTACTCACAAAAATTACCTCATAAACCGGAACTTTACGATCCAAATTATAATGAGTCTGTAAATTTAAAAGACGGGTAAACTCCACGCTCATCGTTCAAACTATTATCTACACTTGCAATCCTCAACAAAAAAAAAGTAGGAAGATAAACTAGGAAGACTTAAAACTGTTCCAACCATCAAGTATTTATGGTCCCTCGTAAAAGTTTAAATAAAGCAAAGGGCGTACTTAATAACAATCGGTTGCAGGCTGAAGCTGGCAACTGCTCGATACAATAGGCTTTAATTCCAATTTGTAGTAGTCGCTGTGTTTACACCAAGTGAATGGCGATCGTGAACGTATATTGTTAGATAAATGAGAGTTCTTTCATTTATTTTTGACTTCAGGTGTAAAAGAAGTGGGTCTTTTTTTTAATTGGTAATTTTCAGTTTGGGAGCAACTCTGAATTTGATGAAAAGTTATGCAGAGATCCATGCTGATACAAGAAAATCTTAAATAAAAAAAGTGTATAGAAAATTTATAAGTCAATGAAAAGTCCCAAAAATTTCTGTGACAGACGGACAAGAAAGTTATCTAAAAGGTTCCGTTTACATTAAAGGGTAGTGCGAAGGTAGCCCGCGAAATTAAAATTTAATTTGCAGGTCAGTGTCAGGTTGCATGTTCAACAAAATATCATTCGCGACTGTAAAAAGTATGTTTTTTCAGTATTATAATCAGTAAATCAACAATACAACGCTCACAATAAATTCATATAACCTTATTATTTTAAGAAATATCAATTTCGCGGGCTACAGTCAACCCAAAATAGGTCTGGTTGAGAGCCTCTTAACGAAAAATGGTTCCTTGCGAAAATATATCTTTTCTGTCCATCTCTCAGTAAATCTGAATTTAACATGTTCAAAATATTGCCTGCAACATTCTATACATCTCCAATAGATGGAATTGTTGTGTAAGGAAGACGCGATTGTGAATTATTGGGGGAAATATCGACGGGAATACACAGATAGGTGAAAGCATCTGGCCATTGGGGTGCCTAACATAGATATTACGGGGGTGAAACGGTGGATAGCCCTCGTAAGGGGTTGGGTCAGTAAATACTGATACATTTGCCAAACGTCGGATGAACCTAGAGGGTGTAATCGAGGGCAGTTTGTTGTTTTTTCTGATTGATTAAACTTTCATGAATGAGAATTGGATGGGACAGTTGTTTTGCTGGTATGGATGAGTGTTATTAAGACTGATGGTGAAGGAAATACTGCTTATATCTTACTAGCTGTGCCTTGCGGTTTCACCCGCGTAAGTTTTGATCCCGTCGTAATATCGGGATAAAAAGTATCTTACTTGTTAATCCAGGAAATGGTCTATCTATGTGCCAATTTTCATCCAAATCTGTCCAACGGTTTACGCGTGATTGAGTAACAAACATCCAAACATCTTCACAAACTTTCACATTTATAATATTAGTAGGATGTTATCATATTAATAAATTATGGATTTCAATTTACAATGATTAAGATAGAATTCGAAAGGGTTATAGGCGTTATTTGAAATACCCTAGGTGTTTCACAGTTTTTGTTTTAATTGGTAGAAGAAAAAGACAGGAGGGCTAACCCTAATGGTGTTCTTCCAATGCATACACGGCAGCATGCTGAATGCGGTCCTCAAATATGCCTAAATTCCTTTGTCAGTTGACAACCAGTCTTGTCAAGGTATATCGTGCTACCCAGTATTCTGGGTTATGGAGGTCATATAGTCAGTCACTCCATGTAAAGCACTACAAAATCATAACTTTCCTTACCTTTGACCTCTTCTCCTTAACTTCTTCCAACAAGATACATAGCCAACAGAAGCTACTAACCAACGTGCGAAACAAATAAATCGTTCGAGTGAATTCTGTTTTAATTCGCAGCGCTGCAGCGCTTCTTAGCCAGAGTGCAAAGCTGCGTACAGCATACGTGGTCCACCTAACGTCCTGTACACGGAGCTACTAAAATGTGGAGTAAGATGTTGTTTTCAAGAACTATAAAACCGATGCATAAAGTTAAGCTTTAAAATGAACTGACGGTAAATAAGGGGCTTGTGGCTGACTTATGGATGGGTGACCATTTTTACATTCCAAGACCCCTCCGTGCTTCGCTTGGTCTCGGCTGTCATACGTGGAACTTTGACAGTCGTTACGGGTCGTGAGAAGCCCGAAAATCTGACAACCAGTCTTACCAAGGGGTTTTGTATTACCGAGTAACTGGGTTGTGGAGGTCAGATAGGCAGCCGCTCCATGTAAAACACTGGTACTCAGCTGCATTCTGTTAGACTGGAAGCCGACCCCAACATAGTTGGGAAAAGGCCAGGCAGGTGATGGCAATGATGTATAAAACTATAGATACGTTGTCCGCACTCTAAAATGGCAACATGAAATGAAGCCAATTGCCACATTTGCGCTCAGTCACGCACCAACCTGTCGCGCGACGCGACGCGACGTATGTTTGTTTTTAATTTATATCGTATGTGAAAACCTGTGCAAAACATAAAGAAAATATGCCGTCGTGTGTTTTCAGAGGATGTAAAAATTATACCCCAAAAGTTAAAGACAAAAATGTGTCATTTCACGCGTAAGTTTACAAAACTAGATTATTTTATTTTATTTTGTACGACGCTGCGTCTAATGGCGGCCGGCGCATGAAGTGACTCTGATAGCTACGTCACTCATGCGCTCGACCAATGAGCATGTAATTTGACTATTACTTATCCTGTGACGTAACTGAAGATGTTTATTTATCTCCCTCTAGCAACAGACATCCCGCCGTACGGTGTCATATTTTCTTTCCCTTTCTTTACGCGTATAAGTAGTTATCTAGTATTTTCGCCGTTTTTAAGCGCCGAGATGTTGGTTGATAACGTGTCTATATATAATACGTCATTGGGTGATGGTAAATATGCTGCACAGTCTGTTTTATTTACAACAAGCTTAAAAAGTACAGAAAGTTGTGCACCCCATTTTAAATCTTTAAAGCTACTTACTATGCCAGCTTTGTATATTTTCGAGACTGCTTTGTTCGTGAGAAATAATTTACATCTTTTTAAAAAGATCTCCGATGTAAAAAGAACTCTAATGCGTTCTCAATACATACATCAATGTGCGGTATAAAATGTAAAACTGCTTTGATGAAAAAGAGTTTTTTTGGTATGGCTTCAAAAATTTACAACAAAATACCTAATAATATAAGAAATCTGCCTCAATCAAAGTTTAAGAAAGTTCTCACCTCTTTTCTAATAGAAAAATATTATTATACTGTCCCAGATTTTATAAATGATAATTGTTAATATTTTTTAGTTTGTTTATGTGTTTTATTTTTCACTGTTTGTATTATTTCGTTTATATGTACTCTAGTCTTTTTTTTTAATCCTATTTATTTTAACATTTGTATGCCTTCACGGCAAAGCATAGCGCTCAATTATGTTACTATAAGACCTTTATGTAAATACCTAACTTTTACAAATAAAGATTCTGATTCTGAACACCTGCGGGATAATTGCGTATCACACTATCAGTAGCAATGGGTTTCATATTGACAGTTCAACTACATTCATTGCGTTATTAACGTTGTAGAGCAAACAAATTTTTCATACATATAAAGCAATGAATTAGTAATATCACTCAAAATGATTCAGATTGTGATTACATAATTGGTGTGCTGTTACACCTATAATTACAAAGTTAAATAAAGTTATGACTCCTTTTGAGTTGCTATTGTTAAAGACAGACATAAAGTGTCGAAAGGTGTTTCTAAACAATGAAATTGTAATAATGGGCCAAAAATACACCTAAAAAGCGTAGGAGTCAAATTGTCATATAAATATTATAAATGCGAAAGTAAGTTTGTTTGTTTGTTTGTTTGTTACCTTTTCACGCCTAAACTACTGAACCGATCATCCTGAAATTTTGCATATACGTTGTCAGGTGTACAGAAACGGACATAGGGTACCTTTCATCCCGAAAAAAATGCTGTTCCCGAGGAAAACAACAATAACGTTATTATGATAATAGATGGCGCCACGTGTCTTTCGAACGGGATTGACTCTTATGCGGGTAAAACCGCGGGGCGCTGCTAGGTATCATATATGCCCCATAGTTTTTTTTTTAATTTTTTGACCGCTTTTTTTTGGTACTTGATGGAATACTCTTTCTTTTATTTACTAGTTTCTCTTTCTATTTTTCAATTATCTAGTTTCAGCATTTACGATTTGATACAGTTACTCCCCATGGGTTAGGCAGGCATGTATGACACCCTCTTTTCAATAAGTCCCATGTAATTCTGGGCGAGCATATTACTTACTAACAGGGAGCCCAAAAATGCCACTTTGGCAGAATCATAAAAGGATAACATTATGAATCATATCATCGTCATCATAGCTATATTTATGTAATTTTTAATATTTATGTAATATTTAATAGAATTGATTCGCTCGTAGTCGCCGTCGTAGTGTTTTATGGTGATGGAAAAAAGTAGCATACTATTTTGCTCAATTTTAATATAACCATAATTAAAGTAGATAAATTGTTTACTATTTGTAGGAATATTTGATACCTAATAATTATGTATTTATAAGCACTTGAGTGACATACCTGAGATACAGGTTTATTCCTAGTTCAGGTAGAATCCAATTATTTTTTACTTATCACTAGTTTAAGGCTCTATTTTGTAAATATTTATGTAAATCAATTATTTCAATAAACAATTTCAATTTCAATATGTCTGTAATTTATATGGTGTACATAATAAAGAGTATTCTATTCTATGGCGAAGACAGTCCACGTGTTTCTTTTTTCCGCTGCACTACGTAGGTATAATCAAAGAGATTGGAATTGGATTTGGATTGGATTGATTAGTATTTTAGCACAGACAAAAAAAATAACTGAAAAATCCTTCACCAATGGGATTTGATTCGATTAACTTAACAGTTAACTGTCCATTATGATTCATAATGTTATCCTTTTATGATTCTTCCAAAGTAGCCTTTTTAGGCCCTCTGGTTTGCGTAAAGAAATACTTGAATATATTTTTGTCAATGAATATACGATCACAAGGTAACGGTAATAAGAATCTAAAAGTCACGCCTTTAGCTTTTCGCAGTATAATTTTATTGGCCATTTCTGGTGGTTTCCTACCTCCTCGTTGGATGCATTAGGCGTCCAGTTTACGAGCCGGCTCCGACACGGTGACCCGACGTGTGCGAGATCATTCGATACACGCTCTCCCGCTCCCCTCACGCTATAACTTGGCTTCGATTACGACTGCTGTTAGTTTACTTAGTATACTGACCCAACTTGACAGAATAAGGGTGTTTATCTATTGTATGAGGAAACTTTAGGAATGAGAAGATTTGATTTTTTTCTAATTTTTTTTGTTACGCTTCCACGATAAAACGGCAGAACAGATTTCGATGAAAGGTACATGGGTAGACCATGACCTGGATTGGGACATAGAATACTTTTTGATCGATATTTATGCGGGTGAAACCTCGAGGCACAGCTAGTTTGTAAATAAAGCTGCTGTCGAGTGGACAGCAGTAGCAAAAAAATAAACAGCCAGGGAAATTATATATTGAGCAAATTGTAACCATACGTCAATTTGCTGTGTTTTAGCCATTTTGCACAACGTTGTCACAATTTCACACACGAATGTTAAAGAATTACAGTTGTGACTAGAATGTATATCAGGGGCAATTTTAGTAGAAGTCAATTTGCTTTACAATTAGGTTCTCTGACTTTCTTTCCGCCACATCTTGGGCAGGCAGTCTTGTTTCCATTTGTCTGAATAGCCAGTGTTTTACCACTGCATCATCAGTTGTCGTTGCGCGTGCAAAAGTCGCTATGTGTTATTTAGTTATTTTCTGTTCTTTAGGCAGTTTTAATCGTTATTTCAATACACACATACTGTAAAAACAGCTATGTGATAAGTGCAATATTTAAAGAGTTACGGAATGTAGCTATGTGATATTCATACACCGAAAGTTCCGTATAAACACGCTAAGTGTTTATTATTCATATTACCTCAAATAAGTTTTTTTTTAAGTCTTTAAAAATATCCATTGAACATACTCGTACGTAGAAATGGAGAAAACTTCGATGCAAAATATGTTCGTACAAACACAACATCACATACAACCCTGCTGACCCACAAAAACTATGACGGTTTGATTTCATAAACAAATGAGTTAAAATCCCTGAGGCCCATATGTTCGGACCATTTAGGTCTCCAGAGCTCCACCAAAGAGATAAATTGAAACTAAAACATTTAAACATAGCTGTAATAAATTTAAAAGCAAATTAGTTTTCGGGCCAGGCTGCCGGTATGCCAGTGTTATTTTATTACCGAAACAATATGGTAAATTATGAGAATGGTAAATAGCCAGTGTTTGTTTTATTGTGTAATTTAGTATTGTGGTAGGAAATAGGTATTTAAAACATCCTAAATAATGGGTTTAATAAAAGTCACGCAGATCATGCAATCTGTGAGGCTGTGTTTGCTTCAGTCAGCCAGTAGATAATCCATCGTCTTCTTTGTGCCGCTGGCACGACAGTTATAAATTTCTTTTTGTCCCAAAGCTTCGCCACTTCCACGTCGTTATCGGTGGCAGCGCCAAGGTCAGTTTGGCTGCATGTTTTGGGACACAAATCCACATCCGCACCTTGCTGCCGTTCCGTCGAGGTTCGATATCTTCTCACTTGGGTTCGGAGACTTCCCGCATCCAACGAGTTCCTGCGGCCTTCACAAGGTCGTCGGTCCACCATGCTTTGTGTAAATTATTTAATCGCCATTGCTCTCAAAACGGCGAAGGAAAATATCGTGAGAAAACGTACCTACAGGTCCTAGGACCAAAAATTCGAAGACATATGATATCTCTAAAGCCGTACTGGGCCCGCGTGGTGGATTTCGTCCTGTAGTGGTATCTACAACGCCACATGCGAACAACGCGTCATACTCACGTCACACAAAATCCTGCATCTCGCAAGCAGAGTTTACCGCGCAACTAGCATATAAACAACTTTAAACAACGGCCCGTCATGAATCATCGGACACCGCCAGACAACACCCGTCTGGTCAGAGGATCCTCCCTTTTTTTCTATAGAGTATGAGTGAACTGTACACCCTATTCCTCATCCCTCTATAAGCCCACTCCCTTTTACAGAGTGAATGCCTGAGTCCCAGAAGTGGAAACATTATGGGTTGATTATGCATAGCAACTTGTTTTTAACCGACTTCAAAAAAGGAGGAGGTTCTCAATTCGAATGTTTATATATTTTTTTATTTATGTTCCGGCATAACTCCCCAATATATGTATAGACGGATTTGCAAATTTTTTTTTCGTTCGGAAGAGGTTTATTCTGTAATGGTCCCATTTAAATTTCGTAAAGATCTGATGATGAGTTTCGGAGACAAACAACGGAACTCTTCAATAAATGCCAGCAAATCAACCGCGATTGCTGCTATAGCATATGTATGCATAGTTTACGCAATCACACAACATAACATCACGCTTGTATCCTTTAAAGGGGTAGGCAGATGTGTTCAATAGCTTCCTGTCACTGATATTCACATAGCAAGTAGTGTTATATGAATTTGTTTGGGGTTAGGTAGGTACAACTAAAAAGTGAAAAATAAAAACGTTTCTACAAAAAAAGGCTTTTAAAAAAGTTTTTTCTAAGCCGTCTTCATAAACCCAAACCGCTTCAATTCCACAGCTGGGCCTATACACTGTACATACAAAAACCGAACGCGAATGTCCCTCGGTACAGTCACGTACAATATTGCTTGCGTGACGTCATCTCACCTGATGCGACTCCTACTTTAATGTGGCTAAAATGTTTGGGATTAAATGTCAGAGATATTGTGGTTTTGGTGAATAGGTTATTATAAACGATTCGGTTTAAAGGACTAGAATTTACTCAATGTATTATAGCTGTGCTTGCTAGTATACAATCTTTTTCTGGTTTAAATTTACAAACGCAGTACGTTTCCAAAGCGTAGTGTTACACAACACATTATAGCATACTATTGAATAGTATGCTATAATGTGTTGTTTATATACTGTGTTAACACTAGGCTTTGGAAACGTACTGTGCATCATAATCAGCCTAATAATGTTCCCACTGCTGGGACACAGGCCTCCTCGCGGTGACAGGGAGTGGGCCGTAATCCACCACGCGAGCCCAGTGCGGGTTGGCAGATGTCACATGTCTTCGAGTTTATGGTTCTAGGACATGCCGGTTTCCTCACGATGTTTTCCTTCACCGTTTTGAGAGCAGTGGTGATGAAATAATTTACACAAAGTAAAGCGCTTGCCTGGGTTCGAACCTACGACCTACAACTCGTAAGTCACGGCTATTACCACTTGGCCACCGTTGAATGCACAGATATATTGAATGACATAGCATGAATGACCTTTTATTATCATAATAATATGTATTATTAAATAAACTGAACTATGTGGAAAAAGTTCAAGAAAAATGCTAGTGGGTCTCTCACACACTAGCATTTTTTTCTATTTCTTTGTTGTGATCGTGGAATATAATGAGAGACGATTTTGATACATAAAAATGCCACTGGAATATTTTGACAAAAAACCATCATTATTGCAAAAGAAAAGGTTAAAATAATAACCTCTGAGTTAACAGTCTTCGAATATCTAAAAAAATATCAAAATCTTATAAGAATTAGAAATAATTATTATCATTTGAATGAACACGACGTGCCTTTATCAAAAGCAGTAATTTGAATAATTAAAACTTTGCTCGGTGAATTTTGTTAGGCGTTTAATGATCTTTTCTTGTCAAAATGATCGTAACTTTGTTATTATTTTTTATGATTGACGACTATTCTACCATTTAAATAAAACATACTTTAGACACGGTTTCACTAATCACATATTTGCGCATGATTTGTTGTTTAGACAGCCCAATTTTTTTAAAATATACTTTGATTTAAAATATTAAATCTATGTACAACTTTTTCGTTATTTTCCAACTCTCGCATGATGGCATCACCACTTAGGTGAGATATCAATGAAAACAGCCTATCAAATGCTTTTCTAAAGTCTTTTCTCAGTTATTTTGACTCTGACAGCTGCAACCCAACATCAACCTTATTGCCACGGTATTAAAGATCACTATGGTATTGACAGTGGTACAAAATTAGAGGTAAAATAATTGTCAACGGACTGTACGATAAATAATTATTGTGTCACCTTGGACACATGCTATTGTCATAGTATAAAGAGGGGAAGTAGGCTATCTCCGGCCCGATCCGCGATATAATTGCCTACTGTCTCAGGGTTGTTACTTTTAGCTAAATGTTAATTCAGTGCCTATAAATTGGCAAGGGTCGGGAAGTTGTATTTTTACTTGTATTGTCTGAGTACAGGGTTTGTGAGGTCGGTTTTACCTAAACGATGATGAAACCCTTCACGATAAAAGAAAGAGTGACGGGCCAGCAAACGGGCGGCGCGAAGCGGTGATGAGCACGAGAAATCAACGATCAATGGCAAATCAATTGACAGATCAAAAGTACCTAATGCATTCTAGTAGGAAAGTAGGTCTACCTACTTCCTCTGTCTGATATAAAATAATACTTACAACAAAAAATAAATAAGTAGGTATCTCATCATCAAGTAAAAATTATATGCTAGAACTTGCAAGCTGCAACTTGCTTACCTTTCCAGTTCAATAGGTAATCAGAACAGAGACAATTCTGGAATTACTTATTAAGACACCCAAACACACATCAATACGTTCTCCTGCGATTATCACACATTTTTCATTCATTTAGCGGTGCCGAAAGCCATGACGCGCGAAGCTCATGCGGTGTTAGCCCCGACTGGCGCACTGAGAAACGGGTCGAGATTTTATTAAGTGTGCGTGCGGCGACGCATAGATACTATGACGCACACATACAAGCCGCGCGCGGTGCGTTTGTATGAAGATAACGTACTTCCCCTCTTTATACTATGCTATTGTTTTATAGTGATTTGTGTATCTAAGGGCCTGTGCACACCACGTTTTTTAAACGCGCCGTCGACACGCGTTTGTAGCGATACAGACGCGATACGCACGCGAGTCAGACGCAGCCTGTAGACCTTCTGTAGGATAAAAGCGCGCCGTCGACGCACTTTTCTAAAACGCGCGTCAACGGCGCGTTTAAAAAACATGGTGTGCACAGGCCCTAAGGCACACCATAAACAGAACTTAAAAAAAAAAACTGGCACTCCGGTAGTGCCGACAGAAGTGAAAACTTGAACAATTACGAGTGTATTGTTGCGCGCCGCAAATAATGCTTGATACATGGCGATATTAGTTACTACTAGCGCCATCTAGTATCGGGTAGCGGAACTAGTACCTTGGTACTAGGACCTTGACCCTACTTGACCTTTTTCTAAGTACTAGTAATTCCGAGAACTATCGACGTCGAGTCAGTCGGGACCGGTATGTACTCGAACGTTCTAGATGTTTATGTACTAGCTCTGCGGCACTATATTATAAGGCCGGGTGGGACGCGAGACACACATAGTTTCGATGAAGCGATACGAGCGATAACATCGAAGGCGATATTCGAGTGCGACTTATAAGAGTGATCAGTAAGTGCAATTGTGTTTCTAATTAGTGTTTCAGTTGTAATTAGTGTTGGTGAGTAAAGTGTCATTTTTTTGGTTATTAAATCGGCAGTTTTTATTGTCACGAACCCCAAGCTCGTAACAATTGGTGTCAGAAGCGAGGTTTAAAATGCCGATTTTACCCAAAGACGACATGGAGGGTATCCGTACCCGGAGTCAACGCCAGCAAGAGACAGATCAGAGGCGATTTGGTGGAGCAATGCCACAGGGGTCGGAAGGCCAGCTACCGACCACGGAGGCCGGCCCGTCCACAGCTGCTCCAGCATCATCAGCACCAGATTTTGCTGCTCTGATGATGATGCTGCAGGAGCAGACTCGCCGACAGGAAGATTCAGACATCAAGCCGATTCTGGAGTGGATGAAGGCCAGAGCTCCTAAGCCCAGGTGGAGCGACGTCTCAGCGATGAGTTCGGTCACAAAAAGCTATTGGGCCCAATGGGACAGCTTGGTGGTTCAGGATGGAGTCCTGTGCCGTAAATGGGAAAATGCTCGGGGAGACAGCTGTCATTTGCAAATGGTTGTCCCTAAAGCTCAAGTACCGGATGTTCTACAGCTGTACCATAATGGTTGTTCAGGAGGTCATCTGGGAGTAAAACGGACTCTACTGAAGATACGAGAACGGTTTTACTGGGTCCACTGTCGGGACGATGTCGAGGATTGGTGTCGCAAATGTACAAGTTGTGCAGCTGTAAAGGGACCTCAGACTCGTAGTAGGGGTGCATTGAAATTGTACAATGTTGGTGCACCATGGGAGAGGATAGCCCTCGACGTTGCGGGGCCGTTTCCGGAGAGTGAAAGTGGTAACAAGTATTTCATGGTTGTGATGGATTATTTCACTAAGTGGCCGGAAGTCTTCGCCATTCCAAATCAAGAAGCTTCGACAGTTGCAGATAAATTAGTTCATGAAGTCTTCTGTCGTTTTGGAGTACCTTTGGAGATTCACAGTGATCAAGGAAGGAATTTTCAGTCCCAAATATTCCAGGAAACTTGTCGAGTTATGGGTACTCATAAAACAAGGACGACTTCTTACCACCCACAATCCGATGGAATGGTGGAACGATTTAATCAGACACTGGAGAGGTACCTAGCGAAAGTTGTGGAAAATCGGCAACGAGATTGGGACAAGCACATACAACCGTTTTTGTTGTCATATCGAAGTGCTGTCCACGAAAGTACAGCGGTGACACCAGCTTTCGCAAACTTCGGAAGAGAACTACGGCTGCCTGCAGACCTGATCACCGGAATACCACCTGATGCCCCACGCAGTGTAACTGATTATGCGAATGATTTACGGAACAAAATGAATGACATTTATGAGCACGTCAGACAATCGGGCCAGCAAATGTCTGAAAAGATGAAAACCCGTTATGACCGCAAAATGAACAATAAAGGGTTCGACGAAGGTTCACTGGTGTGGTTGCACAATCCAGTCCGCAGCAAAGGGAAATCTCCTAAGCTCCAAGCTAAATGGGACGGACCGTACCGGATTGTGACAAAGATCAATGATGTAACCTACCGGATACAGAAAGGTGCAAGAGGTACTCCTAAGATCGTCCATGTGGATCGACTGGCGCGTTATTATGGGGCCAATAATGCTCGGGACGAGCATGTCTAAGGAGGGGGCAGTGTTGCGCGCCGCAAATAATGCTTGATACATGGCGATATTAGTTACTACTAGCGCCATCTAGTATCGGGTAGCGGAACTAGTACCTTGGTACTAGGACCTTGACCCTACTTGACCTTTTTCTAAGTACTAGTAATTCCGAGAACTATCGACGTCGAGTCAGTCGGGACCGGTATGTACTCGAACGTTCTAGATGTTTATGTACTAGCTCTGCGGCACTATATTATAAGGCCGGGTGGGACGCGAGACACACATAGTTTCGATGAAGCGATACGAGCGATAACATCGAAGGCGATATTCGAGTGCGACTTATAAGAGTGATCAGTAAGTGCAATTGTGTTTCTAATTAGTGTTTCAGTTGTAATTAGTGTTGGTGAGTAAAGTGTCATTTTTTTGGTTATTAAATCGGCAGTTTTTATTGTCACGAACCCCAAGCTCGTAACAGTATTTTGTGAATCGTCTTATAAACAAAACACGCGTGTTAAGGTGTGTTCCTTATTTTATAGGGTTTTTTGCAAATCAGGTATGATGACCAAAGTGACTGGTTTATTCTTCTCGTGAAAGGAATTTATTCAGATTTACAAATAAGCACACAGGATAGACTTCAGTTCGTGGTGTTGATCGCGGCAGTGGTAAGAGAAGCAAGCCCATGGAGCTCGTCGTCAGTTATATATCCGTGGTTCAGCGCCATCTCGTCGTTGTTGGATGAACTACGTAGTTAGTACGCGAGGCCCTCGTAGTTCTTCCCGATGTGCATAGATGGCGCTGTCCTCAACAACGCGCGTCTTTCGTTTTACGTCTTACGAATCTTACGATCAGGGTCACGTGACCTGACGCGAATTTAGAAGTTTTTACCCATTCCAAAAAAAGTACACAGCGCCGCTAAAGAAGTTTTCACTTCAAAAACAAAATAAATTACCTATCCAAAAAAAAACCGCACATCTCTATCTATGACACTGGACCCAATTAACGGGGACCACCTAAACAAACTGGGAATACACTGGCAACACTCATTAGCTACCATAACAAGGTCCTTCAATTTCGTCACCGCTTGGATTTGAGGCCCCATTTCACAATTAATTAGTTCCCTGAACATAGTTTACACATTGTACACGCAGCTTCATTAAGTGATTACCCCTCCAAAAGACATGTGCGTTCAAATCCGTGATAGGCCCAAGTTGGTTTTTGTATTTTGCAAAAACATTTTATTTTAATTAATTTATTGTTTTAGTGAATAAATAAGTTTAAGATAGTATTTATTTTTTAAAATTCTGTTTTTATTATTGTTTTTTTCAATAAAACGTTAATACTTTTTGTAGCAGCAGCGGTGAGGTTTGGTGAAAACTTATGTGTTTTATAGATTGTGTAGAGGATTTGCAATTAAAACGATGCGTTAGGTTTAACGAACAAAAGATGTATATTTTCTCTTGACCTTACAATATTCAAGGAAGGGGGTGAGGGCACAATATTTTAGATGGAAACCAATCACGTTCGAGAAATAGGTATGACGTAGCGTGTGGTGTCGTTTCTTGACTCAAGATGTCGCTACCAGTCCCTGATGTGCGTTGATCTAGCAGGAGTTAACAACATGCCCCCGGCCTTGGAAGCAGTGGCTTTCAATGGTCTTCAGTCACTGCACCAGTGTCGATCACGTCCTGTAGTAGAGGACAAATGTTAGTAAATGCGCGCCTCACCACGCCCGATGACGTCCGTATATCAGCCACCCGGGATATACCATCCTTTCCTGGGATAGTGCAAAGGACACGTCCCAAATGCCACTTCAAAGGTGGGAGGTTATTATCCTTGATAACAACTAAGGAGTTTGGTTTGAGCTCGTCCTTATTTGCCGTCCATTTTGTCCGCACCTGCAGCTCGGAGATATATTCCTTCGCCCACCGATTCCAGAAATGTTGGCGAAGTTGTTCTACCCTCTGGTATCGCTGGAGACGACTAGCAGGAACATCGCGTAGGTCATCGCCGGCTGGCGCAGTCACTGGTCGGCCAATTAGGAAATGACCGGGAGTGAGCGGGGAAAAGTCATGAGGATCGGGGGAAAGAGGAGACAGAGGGCGAGAATTTAGTACAGCTTCTATTTGAGCCAATACTGTGCTGTACTCTTCGAACGTGAGGTGCGCGTTACCTATCACACGGCGAAGATGGTATTTACTCGACTTTACTCCTGCCTCCCACAGACCACCAAAATGCGGAGAATAAGGGGGAATAAAATGGAATCTAATATTTTGACTAGATGCGAATTCTAAAATATCCTTACTACAATTACTTAAAAATTTGGAAAAATCGTTCATTACACCCACGAAATTACGGCCATTATCAGAGTAGATATCTGCAGGTTTACCACGGCGTGAAATAAATCTTTTTAAAGTAAGTAAGTACGCTTCACTAGAGAGGTCACTGACTAACTCCAAGTGTATAGCACGTGTCACGAAACAAACAAACAGACAAATGTAGCCTTTGATAAGCCTGGCACCCCTACCCTTGCGATTCAGAATGAGCACTGGCCCAGCGTAATCCACCCCACACCGAACGAATGGAAGACTAGGTGTAACTCGCTCCCTAGGCAAGTTACCCATCATAGGACTAAGCGTCTTACCTCTAATGCGAGTACAAGTAATACACCTATGCACTACCTGGCGAGCTAAATTTCTACCTCCGACAGGCCACCATGATTCGCGTAAATGAAAAAGTAATGCCTGCGGAGCAGCGTGGAGAAGCTGAATGTGCTCATGACGAAACAATAAAATGGTAAAATAATGTTTATTATGAATTACAATTGGATGTTTTTTGCCATAAATGAATTCTTCAGAATTGACTAAACGACCACCCACGTGCATTAATTTGTGATCATCTAAAAACAAATTTAATTTAGACAAACAACCCTTACGAATAGTCTCATTATTAGATAATGCCTTATATTCAACTGGATAAGATTCCATTTGGCAAAATCGAGCTAATGTTTTATCTGCATGGTCTAACTCGTCTACACTAAGGCTGCCTGTACGCTTACTATTTTTACATTGAGTGTTATTAATAAAACGTAACATAAAGGCAACCGCACGCCTCATACGTTTAAATTGAGAGAACCGATGAAAGGGAAACAAAGATAGTTCACAACAATTCTGAGCTACAACCGCAGTAACGCAGCACTTAACCTCAGGTAACTCGCGATGTCTGAACGAATCCGAACCTTTGTGATCGTTTATTGAAAAACCAGGGTTACGAAGAAACTCAGGGCCCTCCCACCACAAGGTAGACGAAGAAAGCTCTTCCAAAGGAACACCGCGTGACGCTAGGTCGGCTGGATTTACTCCACCACTTACGTGACGCCACGGGACATCTAGTGTAAGGTCATGAATTTCTGCGATCCTATTTTGAACGAATGTCTTAAGTTGGTTCGGCCTCATGTGTAGCCAGCCTAAGACAATCGTGGAATCAGTCCAAAATACTAAGCTATTAAAATTACAACGTAATGAGTTGCGTACCTTGTCATATAGACGAGCTCCTAATAACGCTCCACAAAGCTCGAGACGTGGGATACTAATAGGTTTTAAAGGCGCGACCTTTGTTTTTGAAAACAATAATCTAACCGATACTGTTAAATCATTGCAAACTGTGCGAACATAAACACACGCGCCGTACGCTGTCTGAGATGCGTCGCTAAAAATGTGTAACTCAATACACATAGGCTGTGTACCTATAGCGTGGCGAGGTATACGAACAGTGCTTAGCGCTTGCAATGAAATAACAAACCGGTTCCACACGCGCGCCGTGCCGTCAGGAACGTTATCATCCCAACCTATTTTTAATAGCCACAACTGTTGTAAAAGAACTTTTACAACAATTATGACAGGGCTTAACAAGCCGAGAGGGTCAAAGATTTGCGAAACGTTTGATAAAATAGACCTTTTTGTAATAGGCTTGGTATTTTCAATGTTAACGTGAGAATCAAAATAAAAGTTATCGCTTGCATTATGCCAGCCTATTCCCAAGGTTTTAGAACTAACATTGTCATCTAAACTTAAAGGTTTAAACTGACTAGTCGACTGAACGTCATCATCGTGTTTAAAATTAAATATCCACTTCCTAAGTGGAAAACAAGCCGACTGCAGTGTCTTCTGAGTTTTGTCGCATAGATCTAATAATTTTATTTTATCATCTAAGCCCGTAATGCAATCGTCGACATAAAAATCCTCTTTTATAGTTCGAGCAACATCAGAATCAGGAGATTCCATGGCTAATTGTTTCAGGCACCTAACACTAAGAAAAGGCGCGGAGGCGGTTCCATACGTTACGGTGTTTAGTTTAAATATACCTAACGGCTTTGAGGGATGGTCACGCCACAAAATCATTTGCAAGCTACGCTGGCCCTTATCTACCAGGCACTGCCGGTACATCTTCTCCACATCAGCGCACACGACGTACTTGTGTTGCCGAAAGCGGAGAAGAATGGCAATGAGATCACCCTGTATAGGAGGGCCAACTAGTTGCAAATCATTCAGCGACTTACCAGAGCTGGATGGTGCGCTTGCATCAAACACCACGCGCAACTTGGTGGTGGTGCTGAGCTCGCGAAATACGCCATGATGCGGCATGAAATAACACGGGAATTCATAGGAATCTACCTGTGTCATATGGCCTAAACTAAGATACTCTTGTAAAAAATTAGAATAAAGAATTTTATATTCAGGCGAACGCTGCAATCGTTTTTCTAGCGCAAGAAATCGACGTTCTGCTTGTGTGTAAGAATCCCCCAAGGTATCAGGTGACTGATGGAGTGGTATGTGCACACAGAATCTCCCCTCGCTATTGCGAGTGGTAGTGCGAACAAAGTGATCTTCGCATGCACGTTCTTCCTCAGTCTGTGCGTCTCTGACCTTAGATGGTTCCTCAATCTCCCAGAACAATCGAAGTTGCGTATCTAAAGAATTAACAATATTGCAATGGATTGGCGCATTTTTTCGCGTATAATCAACTATAGGTCCGGAAATAATCCAGCCTAGTTTGGTATTCTGTAGAAACGGACCACTAGACAAACGAATCTTACCGTCATCTAACAGATCCCAAAACATATCTGCGCCAATCAAAATGTCAATATTTTTGTAGTCTAGAAACTCCGGATCGGCTAACCGTATGTTGTCTGGAATACAGACTTTTGCGCTTAATTTACATACGGCAGGCATCGAAGCCGAGATCCTAGACAGCACATAACAATTAATGCGCGCAGTAAATGAATTATCGACGCAGGATTTGATAACGATATTACAAGCTTGCGAACAATGTACTACCGAATCACCTACGCCTCGAACTTCGTTTGTGGACTGTATTAATGGTGTATTTAAGAGTTGACATAATGATTTAGAAACGAAACAGCGCTGGCTTCCATTATCAAGGAGTGCCCGCGCTTTATGATATCTACCGTGTACATCTGCTACTTCAACGATAGCTGTTGACAACAACACGAATTGCACACCTATAGACTTAATCGATTGTGGTTGCATGTGTGCTTTGTTTACTTGAATAGGGACTGCGGAGTCTGAGGCGGCTGGTGCGGCCGCGGGGAAGTGCGCAGGCGATCCACTCTCATTAGCACGCGACGCCTCAGTGTTCGTTGTGGAATGCAAAGCAACAGAACTATTAGCGTTACTATTGTGCAATAATGAGTTATGTTTTTGATTGCAGTGTCTACAAGGCCCAAACCTACAATTGTTTACCGAGTGTCGCGAATTTAAACAATTCTCACATAAACTGTGCTCGCGTACAAGTTTAAGCTTTGTGTCCAAGTCGCATTCGATAAACTCCTTACATGTATACAGTGGGTGATTCGCGTTACATTTTACGCATATTAACTTACCGCGTTGTTTATTTGATTTACTCGGCCCACTAGAAACATTGCAGTGTGACATATTATGACATTTTGTGTGTTGCTTTTTGTTGTCAGTGCTTTGAGTTTCTTTGATATGTGAACGTTGTAATGCCTCCAGCATGTCTGCTTTGTTGCGCAAAAAGTTAATTAAAACATCCACCGATAAACGTTTAGAATTATTATCCTCGGTTGGGTTCGGGAACAATGTGCACTTATGAGACCCCCATTCTCTTTCAGTAACCTTATCTAATTTCGACACCATGATATTAATAATTAAACTATCCCAGTAGTTTGTAGGCTCACCTAGAACCTTAAGAGCGCGTAAATTTTTCAAAATAGTGTCTATTAATGTTCTAATAGAAGAAGGCGACTCTTTAGTTAATGCAGTTATATTTAACAAAGCTTTGATATGGTGATCAATTAAAAGTCCGCAATTATTATAACGATTGAGCAACAAGTCCCATGCTACCTGATAATTAGCAGCAGAAAATTCTATGGAATTTATAACTAGTTCTGCGCTATGTTTTAGGGACGATTTGAGATAGTGAAACTTTTGTATGTTGGAAATATCTTTAGAATCATGAACTAGTGAAGTAAATGTGTCTCTGAATTCCAGCCAGTGCTCATAAGAACCGTCAAATGTAGGCATCGAGATAGTGGGTAACTTTACAGAATGTATATGACTGTTATTATGACTATGACATGACCTGGAGCAGTCAGCAACCTCATCAGTGTTCAGCATAAATTCAGCAAGTGATATTAAGTTGTAGTAACTATCTTCAAAATGTTCTCTTTGATTTAATTGTTCGCCTAATTCACTGTCAGAAACCTTTTCTTCTATTTTAGTTTGAATGTCGTTAAATTCAGAAAATAAGGTAGTACATCCTTGAATCCTCAACTTTAAATCAATGCGTTTTTGATTAGGAAAGTCATGATCACAATCTTTTAAAGACTCTAAATAATTATTAAATTTGGTAAGCCTGCCCTTAATTATACCACGCTTCCTAACTAAGTCGCGAACTAACTCACTACTTTCCACACTTAGCAAATTAGGAGATTTGTCACGGGATTTAGCAGAGTCAATAGGCATTTTGGTGGTCAGTGAAAAGAGGTACTCACGGTTTTATGATCGTCAGCTCAATTACCCACGGCACTGATGCTAGCAACGTCACCAGGCTAGTAATTGACTGGAATCGGATATTCCGAGAACACAATGCGGCAATTTCACTGAAATAAGAGCACAGACACACTATAGCACCAAATAAATAGAATTTAGGAGTAATGGGAAGGATTGGCCCCACCGATTGCGTATTATTTTCGATGAAACCTTTTGCGTTTTCTTCTCAATCCGCCACATGCAAGGGGTCGTCCAAAGGTCGGTCGGCGATCTTGTAGGTATCGATATCCCAATGTTCGGTTCGAAGGTCCAAAATGTAGCAGCAGCGGTGAGGTTTGGTGAAAACTTATGTGTTTTATAGATTGTGTAGAGGATTTGCAATTAAAACGATGCGTTAGGTTTAACGAACAAAAGATGTATATTTTCTCTTGACCTTACAATATTCAAGGAAGGGGGTGAGGGCACAATATTTTAGATGGAAACCAATCACGTTCGAGAAATAGGTATGACGTAGCGTGTGGTGTCGTTTCTTGACTCAAGATGTCGCTACCAGTCCCTGATGTGCGTTGATCTAGCAGGAGTTAACAACACTTTTATTATTGCGAAAACGACAAGCAATAATAGGGTTAACATTTACGAACGTTTTATGCATCGTCTAAATAGATTAGAGGTTTCAAGACCGCTTGCCGTGCCTATGAGTGGAAGTTCAAATCATAGCCACGAAATGTGCTTTTTGTTCATTATAATTATTGTTTTAATATATTTTTCTATTTTGTTTTAGTAATTATTTATAAAGAATTAAAAAATAAAGAAAAATAAAATACCTTAATAATCATATAATAATATTTATTATTGCTATTATTTAACAAAACTATGATCTTATTTTACAACAAAGAATTATTTTGATTTGATAATTTTATTTACAGTTATCATAATATACTATTTTGCCAACTGACACAATTGGGTTCCTAGACAAGTGGCATCCTATTAAGGTAAACGATAAAATAGTAAGCGGTAGAAATATTTTAGATTGACATAACCTAACGAAATGTCACGTGACCTGTCATGTCGTCTCAGCATACAAATTTGACATTTGACAGTCTGACAAGTGACATCGAAAGAGACAAGTTTTGAAGCGTTTGCAACTTGTCTAGGAACTAGAAGTTAGTTTGGCAGGATTACAATCATGAGCATAATAAGTGAATAAACATGTTATCAATAGATAATCAATTAACATCTCTTATTAGCTCATGATATCTACTTAGAATATTTTGCTATACAAAGTAAAATAGTGGAATCAAATGAGTTAAATGTCTTCGTTGTTTATTTTGTTGTCATACTTAATTAATATAACTGCTATTTCTGGGCAAATCGCAATCGTTCTCTTCGATGTTCTTCTGTTAGACATATTTTGCAGGTCGATAACTGTGAATGTTCGCTGCGTGTAAATGTCTTCGAACCGTGGACAGAGAGATATTCCATGCCGTTGCGAACTGTAACGAGTGGATGTAAACGGCGGTGTAGTGTGAACCTTACCAATATCCGGATGATGTTCAGATTGGTCCGTATTGTTACAAAATATAGTAGTATTGTATACATTTAACTAGGCAACACTGTTAAGAGTCGGCAACACCATACCCCTCTTACTAACCGTAGTGTATATGAGACAGCTAGGACTCGGGATTTCGATCGCTGATGGTCGCCTCGAGGAGTCCCAGTAGCGAAACCTCGGCCTGATTGACCGTTGGTCGTTTTAAATTCAAAATATTGTCAAGTACCGAAAAATATCATTATTCATTGTATGCGAATTTGCGATAAGCTGATTTGATTCTATGTTAATAAAGTGATTAATAAAGTATATTATCCTGAAACTGCAGTTTCTCTGAGTTGTCCAACAACTCAGAAGTGGGATTACGGTAACAAGGTAAGAAAATAAGTTTTTTTTTTTTTTCTGTTCTCATTGTCCGTTACTTGTTGTCGTCCACTTGCCCACAGACATTTAAAGAGTTGTGAGGGTGACTGTAGTGTAAAGATGTAAGGGTGAGATTTGTTAACATTTGGTCAGGGCACTCCCTGACAATGTTAATAAAGAACTAGTGTCTTCTACGATCACAACAACATTTGGCCGGGGTACTCCCCGGTATTGAGGTTGTGTGGTTAGAATTTACTTCCCGAATTATAGTCACATAGTTACCTATACCAACTTGACAATGTTATTGTTAGCACTTGGTCAGGGCACTCCCTGACAGTGTTAGCATGATATTGACTTGTGCAGTACCTAGTTCATGATCTTAGCGACATTTGGCCAGGGTACCCCCTGGTAATGCAGTTACGTGAATGAACTATTCCTATTGACATTTTCTTCTATATTTTTCGCTAATAGATAACACGGTTTGCATATTGACAGTGCTTCTTATAGTCTCTTTAACAACATCGGCCAAAATAATTTTCGCTGATGAGGTTAAGTGACTACCCACTTTGTTGGATTGGTAGCATTCGGTTAGGGCACTCCCTGACAATGTTAGTGATCCCTTGTGCTTGGTAAATTCGCACGCAAATGCTAAGCTTTGGCTTCAACATCAACCAATTTAAACGAAATGATGCTTTTTGTTTTTTTTTGTCTTTATCAGTATACCGATGGAACCTGAGCGGTTGCGAACACCGTCGCTTTGCCGGGATGGCAGCTGTGAGGCTGATAACCAATCCAGTAGGCGCAACCGGAGTAAGCACCGGCGCAGCATTACTTCGAAACGTCGCACCAAGCGACGTGACCATAGCGACAGCCGTGACGAGAACCCCGGCGAGCATCGAAGCAGGCGCAGCAGGGCGCGCCGCAGCGTAGTGACGAGCGAGTCGCGCAGTCGCAGCCCGAGCCGATCACGAGGTCGGCGCGACAGCCGACTTGGCAGCAAGTGTCGGGGCGACCGGCATCAGAAACGTAGCAGAGCGAAGCATAGTTCTGATCGTGAAGGCGAGGCTAATGAAGCGAAACGAAGCAGATGTGATGTAAGCAATCAAAATACTACTTTATTGATAGAGTCATTCTTAGATATTATGAAGTCTTCGAAATTCGGTTCGAGTGAGAAGTTTTCGTCCTTAAACCAGGTTATACCTGAATTTGACCCAATGATCAAAGAGCAAACTATTAATGCATGGATTTCTAAAGTCGAAGAATGTAGACAAATTTACGAGTGGTCAGAAAAACAGGTCATACATTACGCTCTACCTAAACTCACGGGCATCGCCAAGACGTGGTATCAAAGTTTGCCTAGTCTCTTGCATTCTTGGGAAGAGTGGAAAGCTAAATTAATAGACACATTTCCGTCAAGTCAAAACTATGGAGAATTACTTACAGAGATGTTGAATAAGAAACTACGTTTTGGCGAATCCTCTGAGTTATACTATTACGCAAAAATTAACCTACTCAATCGCTGCAATATTCATGGCAAAGATGCTGTAGATTGTATAGTTTATGGAATCGAGGACCGAGGTATAAGGTTAGGGGCCCAAGCGGCGCAGTTTTTAGAGCCAGAACAGTTATTAAAATTTCTTAAAAATATAAAACCGGGAACTCCTAGGGAGCCAGATAGGTCGGGTAAAGATAAAGAAAAACGTTCTACTATGCACGCGAATACAAAGGGATCTAACAAAACTAACAAATCGGAGGATAATGTCATGGTTTGCTTTAATTGTAATCAGCCTGGTCACCCCAGTTATAAATGTAATAAGCCCACGATAAGATGTACTCACTGTAGATTTTTAGGACATTTGGCAAATGCGTGTCCAAAAGCGAATATACCCCAAAGAAACGACAAGGAAAAATCTGTCCTTAATATTGCTAGTGAGGTCGCATCCAGTATATACACCTTTCCCATTATCTTAAATGGAGTAAAGGTGCAGTGCCACTTAGATTTGGGTAGCGAATGTACGTTAATACGCTTTTCTGATGCCATGAGATTAGGAATCAATTTCACAACTGACAGAAACTTACCACTGTTGAAGGGACTTGGCAACATACCGTATCAGCCTGCGGGTAATTCTAAAGTCACTATTGAGGTGCAGGATATCGTTGAAAACGATGTCGAGGTATTAATAGTTGACGATAATCTTATTAACTATCCTGTTCTATTGGGTCATACGTTTTCAGAACGCCCTGGTATAAAAATAACTAAAACTGCAAATAATTTAGACATTAGTAAAACTGCCGATGATGTCAAGATACACTTGATTTGTAGTAGTGACAGTTACGTCAAACCTAATGAAATAAAACCTATCCAAATAATATCAGCTCCTAATTTTTCTGGTCCTGTATTTGTAACTGGGGAAATTCGTGGTCCAGTTGGTTCCGAATATTTTTTGTTCCCAGGGGAATATGAAATAGATAAAGGCCAAGGTCGAATTTTAATTTTTAATGTAAGCACTAAAGATTTACATATAAAAAGTAAACAATTACTTACCCGTAGCAAAATACCTCAAGGCTGCAAATACGTGTATGATGTTAAGTTGAGTAACGAAGGCGATGAGTTTGAGCCGAATGTTGGAGATTGTGTCACAAACAAGCAAAAGCAGGCAGTTAAGAGCCTCCTTCTTAGTTATAAGGAATGTTTTTCTTCCTGTCTCAAGGACTTAGGGTTCACTACGGTCGTTGAAATGGATATACACCTAAAGGACGAGCAACCTGTGGTTTACAGGCCGTATAGACTTTCTCACCCCGAGAGGGAAGGTGTACGAGAAATGGTAGCGGAGATGTTAGAATGCGGTATAGTAAAAGAGTCTTCTTCTCCTTATGCAAGCCCTATCGTGATAGTCAGGAAAAAGAGCGGTGAAAAACGCTTGTGTGTGGACTACAGAACGCTTAATTCTAAAACTAAGCGTGATCATTATCCTCTCCCTAGAGTGGAAGATCTGCTTGACGAGTTAGCTGGCCATAATATCTTCATATCCCTTGACCTAGCGTCGGGATATTATCAAATTCCTATCTCGGAAAAGTCCCAAGAAAAAACTGCATTCGTCACACCAGACGGCCAATTCGAGTATACGAGAATGCCGTTCGGTTTGGCAAATGCGCCTTCAATATTTCAGAGGGCAATGCATAAAATCCTCCCCAAATCAAAGGTAGGGTACGTAATAATATATATGGATGACGTCCTAATTCCGGCTAAATCGTTTGAGGAAGCAATGCGACGGTTGGATGAGGTCCTAGGACTGATAAAAGAGGGTGGTCTTACTCTTAAATTAAATAAATGTAAATTCATGTTTGACAAATTAGATTTCTTAGGGTTCGAAGTTAGTGGTCAGGGGATTAAGCCGGGATCCTTAAAAACAGAAGCGATATCTAAGTTTCCCACTCCTGCCAACGTTCACGATGTTAGGCGATTTATAGGCTTGGCTAGTTTCTTCAGACGATTCGTGAAAGGATTTGCCCTAATAGCTAGACCCTTAACATCTCTTTTGAAGAAGGATACGCCTTGGAGGTGGAGTAATGTAGAAAACGAGGCATTTATAGGAATTAAGGAACGATTAATTAATAGACCTATCCTCGCTCTATATGACAAAAACTTAGAAACCCAGCTGCACACCGATGCAAGTAAGCTTGGTATAGCAGGAATTCTTCTTCAGAGGGATAGAGAGGGGTTATGGAGAGCAGTAGCTTATTTTAGCCGCCAAACGTCGTTGGATGAGCAAAAACTCCACTCGTTTGAGCTAGAAACATTGGCAGTGATAGCTTCTTTAAGTAAATTTAGGATTTATCTACTGGGCATAAGATTTAAGATCGTGACTGACTGCAATTCTCTGCGCACCACCTTGACAAAAAGGGATTTGATTCCCAAAATAGCGAGGTGGTGGGTGCAATTGCAGGAATTTGATTGCGAGTTTGAGTATCGCCCAGGAGATAAAATGGCTCATGTCGATGCCTTAAGCCGGGCACCTATATGCGCCAGACCTGAAAGTATGCACGTAGTTGATGTTCTTGCCGTTACAACGGAGGATTGGATCACCACAGTTCAATCCTCTGATGACGAGATACAACGGATCAAACGAATTTTATCCGATCCCGAGACCGCAACCATTGTTGATATGCAACAAAATTATAAATTAAAAAACGGTCGCGTCTATAAAATCGTAGCAGAAGGCTTGTTAAGATGGGTAGTACCAAAGGGCTCTAGGTGGCAGATAGTTAAAGCTAACCATGACGATGTAGGACATTTCGGATTCGATAAAACATTAGACCGGGTTCGTGCCTTGTACTGGTTCCCTAAAATGAGATCATTTATCAAGAAATACGTGTCTGCGTGTTTGGAGTGTGCGCACCACAAGCTACCGAGTGGTGCGCAACAGGGATATCTGCATCCTATACAAAAGGTAGAAGTTCCCTTTCACACCATACACGCTGACCATTTAGGCCCCTTCAGTAAAAGCAAAAAGAAAAACTCTTACATTTTAGTTATAATCGATGCTTTCACGAAATTCATTACATTGGCACCAGTCAGGAGTACAAAATCTTCAGAAACTATAAAGGTAATTAAGAGTCTGATCGGATATTTTGGAACCCCTTCTCGTCTAATCACGGATAGAGGGACTTCCTTCACGAGTAAAAAGTTCAAAACATTTACTCAATCTCTTGGCATTAAGCACATACTCAATGCCGTGTCAACACCTCGAGCTAATGGACAGGTTGAACGGTCGAATAGGACTATCCTGGCTTCTTTAGGTGCAATGGCCCACGGGAAGGATCCTCGAACATGGGATCAGTACCTTCCCGATGTACAGTTAGGTATCAATACTACAATACATGATATCACTAAGAAATCGCCTAGTGAACTATTATTTGGGCGTAGGGTAACCAGTCCATCACAGGGTATTCTGAATGAAGTAATTTCTGATACCGGTGATGGATTGGTACAAGGTAGTATAGAAGACGTTAGAGCAGATGCCAGCTGCTTGATGCAAAAGCAAAATGAAATCAGTAAAGAACGATACAATAGTCGTAAGAAAATAGCTAAACAATATAAAGAAGGAGACTTAGTCCGAATCGTACGTGCAATTGCATCAGGCAGCGGGCAGTCCAAGAAGTTAGAGCCAAAGCTACAAGGACCATACAGAGTGATAAAAGTATTGCCAAACGACCGCTATGTCGTTGAAGATACCCCACTATCACGGAAAGGGCGACGCTATGAAGCCATTATTGCTGTAGATAAGATGCACCCCTGGTTATCATTTAAATCCATCCCAGAAAGCGATGATAGCCCTAGTTCAGACAGCGAGTGTGATAATGACGATTTTACTGACCACGCCAAGAACCCAGTCGAAACCTTCTCACTTGAAACCAACGCTTAGACTATAAGTTATTAAAATATAAGCGAAAAGTCCATGCGTATACCGTGACCAGGAAATGATTCATGTTCAAGGTATGGCATGGCATGATTGACAGGTTGTCTATTGTGGGCATGATTGGCGCAATGATGTGCCGCCTAAGGATAAATCAATGGACAACCTGAAGTGATGTTCGGGACTACTTATTGTGGGCATGACGTGCACATGATGTGCCGCCCAAGGAGAAGCAATAAGTAGTCCTAGGGATCTTGATTTAGACCGCTTATTGTGGGCATGACGTGCACAATGATGTGCCGCCCAAGGAGAAGCAATAAGCAGCTCTAGCGATTTGGCTTGGGGCATGATGTGCACAATGATGTGCCGCCCAAGGAAAGAAAGAAAATAGAAAATATATTATATATATAAGCAGTAGTGAAATCTTGTCTAAATTAATATGGTTACAAAATGATTTGATGTCTTAGTATTAATATCTTATTAAAATAGAGGATAAGTACTTGCTTTCTAGACTGTTTTTCCAGGCACAATGATGTGCCGGGGATTTTGTGATGTAGTATACTAAAACTAATTTAAATAATTATGTATTCGATAATTGTTTAATTGTGAGATACTGATACTTTGCGTCTTAAGATGTAATTTAAACAAATGGAGAATTAGAGTTGGTTGTTTTGTATTTAATTGCTACAAATAAATCCGTGATTTATTGATTACGACAAATATAGGTATGTAAATATATACATATCTAAACCTGAAAGAAGTCAAATAAAATGTAGATAATGTATTATATAACTGAAGTAGTAATTCAGATTTACTTTACAGTTAAACTGTATTTCTTTTTATTGTACTTGCAAAATCACTAAAACAACGAAGGCACTCGTTGGCGAGCGGATGGCCGAGCTGTTACAAAATATAGTAGTATTGTATACATTTAACTAGGCAACACTGTTAAGAGTCGGCAACACCATACCCCTCTTACTAACCGTAGTGTATATGAGACAGCTAGGACTCGGGATTTCGATCGCTGATGGTCGCCTCGAGGAGTCCCAGTAGCGAAACCTCGGCCTGATTGACCGTTGGTCGTTTTAAATTCAAAATATTGTCAAGTACCGAAAAATATCATTATTCATTGTACCTATGCGAATTTGCGATAAGCTGATTTGATTCTATGTTAATAAAGTGATTAATAAAGTATATTATCCTGAAACTGCAGTTTCTCTGAGTTGTCCAACAGTATAGATCCCAGTAGTTCTCCGACCCATGGTCATTGTCTTAGCATCGCGGGTTTCTTGAAATCTGCGCACCCATAAGAGCACCGTTTGTCTCTGTATAGAAAAAAATGGTTTTAAATAAGTTATTAAATACCACACACAAGATACCGCAAATAGCTCAACAAGAAAAAAATCGGAGAACACAATTAATATTATAATGAACTTACTGCTATGCCAAGCTGTCTCGCAATTCCTTTTATGCTCACATTTTGTTCACACAGAACAACTATTTTAGTTCTCATAAAATCATAAATCATTTTAAAAATTAATGAATAAATCGTAGTCGTTTACTCTTCGCCGTTTTAAGTGAACGTATTATACATCAAACGTTATAGTTATAACTTGAGGGTATGGGTTAATTTTATAAAGACAACGTATGTAAGTAAAATTAATGGATACCCTCAAATTATAACATCTATCGATTAGACATCCCACCTAAAGATAAAATGACTCAGACCATAGTTAGTAGATAACAATTTCAACGCAATTCATATGGGCTCGCTGGCTAGTTCGTCAAACTGCCGGTATGAGTATTGACGACGGTTCGAATCTGAGTCGAAACAATGGGTTCTTTTTGAAGTATTCTTTAGATTATGTGTAAGGAATTTAATGTGTAACATTTTAAAACTTGAGGGGTTAGCACATACTGACGCCGACAAATTTATATAAAATTGAAGTGGGTGTCTGTTTGTAATGTCAAAATAACAGCTTTTTACTAAATGCATAATTATGAAAGTAAATACAGTACTTATTAGGTACTACATAAAAAACTTTTTTCTAAATCTGTTTATCTGTTTGTTGAGGCTAATCTCCGAAACGACTAGACCGATTTTGACGAGACTTTTTCTGGCAGATAGCTGACGTTATAGGGGTTAATTTAGGCTACTTTTATTTTAGAAGAAGAAAAAGTTTATGGGTTACGCGAAAAAAAAACCTATGAAATACAATATGCACGGGAACGAAGTCGCGAGCACAGTTAGTAATTAGAAAAAACCGAGAAAAATCCTTTACGTCATCATCCGCTAGGACGGTAATATTTCTCATCACAGTGGCAGAAAGGTAGACAGAGTCTCATCATCTGCCTAGCCTTTTCACAACTGTGTTGGGGTTGGCTTCCAGTCTAACCGGATGCAGCAGAATACCGGTATTTTTTATGGAGCAACTGCCTATCTGACCTCCACGACCCAGTTACTGGGTAGTACGATGACCCTTGGTAAGACTAGTTGTCAAATTTTCGGGCTTCTGACTACCCGTAATGACTGTCAAAGATCCACGAATGACAACCGGGACCAACATCTTAACGTGCTCTCCAAGGCATGGAGGGGTTGCGGCAGGTAAAGATGGTCACCCATCCACAGGCCAACCGCGGCAAGCGTAGCTTAACCTGATCGATCAATCTGTGCAGCTGTTATTATTTAGCCACGGGCCCCTCAAAAAGATGACAAAGTTCAAAGATGGACAGAGTCTGTGTATCTGAAATTGGAGAATAAATTAATCAGCTAGACTGCTAGAGGGTCAATAGATTCAAGACACGTTTCCAGAGCAGCCTCCTAATGAGGGTTTTCTGAAATAACGTTCGCTATAGGTGGCAGCACTGACACGTCAGGTCCAGGTATCTGTCAAAGAGCCTATATTTTCTTTAGTCATGACTGAATGATGAACGAATGAATGAATCGAATGATGAACGTCATCATACATTTTATATAGGAAGACCTCTTGTCACAGTGGTGCCAACTGGTGTCGTAAATTTTCACGAAAACCCTCATTGCGTAACACTTTCAATCAGAATCTGAATCATTTTGAAAGATATTACTAATCCATTGCTTCATATGTAGGAAAAAATTGTCTGCTCAACAACGTCAATAACGCAATGAATGTAGTTGAACTGTCAGAATGAAACCCATTACTAATGATAGTGTGTTACGCAATTAGCCCGCTGGTGTAGTATACTGGGGATCTTAATAAAACTATCACCACGGTCATGTAAGTGAAGACATTTTGGGTTCCAAGTTGATTAGGAAAATTTGACAGTTTCGGGTAGCTTGATGTGCTGGCGACTGTACCTACCATACTTTATTCGATTCATTTCAATTGACATTGCGTTCGAATATAGGAAAGAAAAAAATAATAGGAAATTATAATCTGAAACATCCAACAGATTGGCCTAAAGTCTACTCCAGTCTCTCAAAAGTAGACTCACCATGCGCTTGCTAGATTGTGCCCTGACCAAGAGCCGAGGGAGTTCACCGTATAAGTGTACACACATATGGCGTGGCGCCGCACCGTTACTACGATGCCACAGAATGCGAAGATTGTTGTAGTAATTTTTTATTTGTTTATTCATTCACAACAATTTTTACATTCTGACGAATATTAAAAATGATTTTATAACTTAAAAAAAATATAAATGTAAATGTAAAAAGTATGATGAGTACAATCTGGCCACTTAAAAAAAACACAAAAACAAAATAACACAACCATAAAAATATACCTAATTGCATTAAATATTTCTATAAATAGCGCAGTCACAATTTTTCTTCCGTCCCAACCAACTATAACTTTGCAAAATATTTCTGTTGTTCGTCCAAGATCTAACTCAGAAAGAAACAATTTAAGCTTCTACATCTACTATACACTGTCATAGTTTAAGTTTTCCTAATAAATTAGGTAGTACTTTATCCTAGTGTTGTTAGAACTTCCCAACTTGGTAAAGTCTAAAACAGGTGAACTGGAGTTATGCTTACCCATCTATTTGGAGGAGGAAGTTTTGGGATCTTTGGAGTTAGTTCAGGCTCCTTATCTTGATGTGAGCCTAGTAATTAAGTGCTTGTTGAAGCAAATTATGGGATATTTGTTGGTGAAACAAATTGGGACAGTAAATACATGAATCTATGGTTCTTCGCTCATCTCGTGTCTATGAAAACTATCGATTGACACATTGAATAAAGATATTTGGACGACTAAATGTTTGTTAATATCATAATTATTACTCAGCTGCCACGGCTTATTTCAATTAATATAATTTTGTCTCTGTACATCGTTCTCATCGTTCAATAATTTATGTCGATGAGTATATCTACTTGGGCCAGTTAGTTTCAATCGAAAACAGGCAGGAAAAGGAGATCGGTCGCCGAATCGAGAACGCCTGGAAAAGCTACTGGTCCATGAAGATGCTAATGAAGGGTGATCTACCGATCTCCCTGAAGCGCAAACTCATCGACATGTGTATCCTGCCTGTCCTAACCTACGGTGCTCAGACCTGGTCGCTCATCGAGTCGCAAAAGTTCCGCCTTGGAGTTTGCCAAAGAGCGATGGAACGCAGCAATCTGGGTGTTAAAAGACAGGACAGAATTCGGAACACCACGCTGCGTTCCAAAACGGGCATACTGGATGTAGGAAAGAAGGCTGCCAGGCTCAAATAGGATTGGGCGGGTCACATCAGCCGTATGCACGACGACCACTGGGCAAAAATCTCCACACAATGGGTGCCTGAAGATGGACGGCGCCACCGAGACCGGCCCAGAAAGAGATGGCGAGATGACCTGGACGCGTACCGCGAGGGCTGGTTCGAGGTGGCGCGGGAAAAGAGTTCCTGGAAGGATTTGGGGGAGGCCTTTGCCCAGCAGTGGGACAGCATAAGCTAGTAAAAAAAAAAAAAACATCGTTCTCATAATACAAAAATCTTGTAACAATATTTAAAAAAAGTGTTGGTGGAGTTCTTCCCCGTTATTCTCCATATGAATCTAATGCGCTTTAGAATGGGCAAAGCTTAACAGTTTCCCTGTCCCATGAGTCATATATATTCATATTGATTGTTTAACTATTGTGTCTACTTTATGGACAGTTAAGTTGTTAATATTTCTGACTGACCGACTCCTTTTATTTGTTTAGGACCTCAAACAAATGATATATAATGTTACCGGCCAAACCCGATTTTAGGATGAACTAGTTTCGTCTAGGCCAAACCAGTTCTCTGTACACGGGTTTCATGGCTGCGGTCGGCCGATAGGCGAAGGGCACTCCGAGGTTAGGTTTTAAACCCTTTACACAGAAATAGGAGTCCCACGAAGCGGGGCTCCGTCGACATAGGATGCAAGAGCGAGGGAGAACTGGTTTGGCCTAGGCGAAACTAGTTCATCCTAAAATCGGGTTTGACCGGTAACTTTATACAATACATGACACATAAAAATAAGAAACATCAGAGGGGCAATTCTACTAATTTTAACAACGTTCACAGTCTGATCTCAGTCTCAATCTGTCAAAAAATACGTCTATTTTCCCTATATTTTGACAAGTTTTTGACATTTGCTTGTCGCCGAGATGAGACTGCGACTAGATTTTGAACGTTTTAAATTACGAGAATTGGCCTTCTTAAGGCGACTACGTGACCTAAAGCGCGGTCTTTGTCGGACTGCATAGAAAAGAATGAGAAGCGCGATGACAACGCTGGTAATTTATTGAAAAATATGAAGCAATTATCTATTTACAAAAAAATCTATTGTTTGGACTAAAAAATTAAAACACTATTGCTTTACTATGTTGATTGTAGAATAATTTGACAAAAAATCATTATGATTGTATGTATATTAGTATGGTATTTGTGGTAAAAAAAAAGTTTTTAGAGGTATCTTCATGTTTTTTTTTCTATCATATCAAATAAGTTGTATTACGTTTTCAATACACTATCTACCTAGCATATATCCTGAAGAATATCATATATTTTTCTGATTTTGTTTACTGTAGTCGATCATATACTTTTATTGTTTCTAAAACTTGCGTTTTTTGTAAACACAAAAAACGCAAGTTTTAGAAACAATAAAAGTAAAGTAAAATAAATTAAAGTAGGTGTACTTCTTCACTTATAGGTAAGAAACCACAGCGTGCACAATAAAGCTAACAACTAAGCTAGCAAAGTTCAAAATGTTGAAAGATAACTTACGGACACCTTTGACAATTAAAAAATGCCTGTGAATGTTTTATTTGCAACTAGCAGCGCCCCCGGATTCACCCGCATAAGTTTCGATCTCGTAAGAATATCGGGATAAATACAATTCTATGTTTTAATACTGGTTATAAACTATCTGTGTGCCAAATTTCATCTAAATCCGTGTAGTAGTTTTTGTGTGAAAGAGTACCTAAACATCCATCTATCCATCCTCACAAACTTTTGCGGTTATAACATTAGTAGGATAGTAAGATAAATGCTTTGAGTTTGACGATGAGGCAGCCTTCACTGTTTCGTCTGCTTGGAATAAGTAAGATTAGTATATTCAAGGACAGATTTTCATTTAAGAGCGATCATTCCGCGCGGGCTGGCAACGTCGCATTTCTAATGGTTTTTCGTGATTATTTTATTAAATTTAAACCAAATTTCTATTTTTTACAGCCAAGTACTAGATCGTTGGTATTCATAAAGTCCGGGAGTGTTCTCGGATTCTTAAATCGAACCACTCCGCATTGTTTTGAAAAAGGTTTATAGCTTCTTAAATGGTCGTGAATTCCATTTTCTCATAATTATTACACCAAAATGACGGCCAGTATGGCTTCAAAACTACATAAATATTTATACCTTGTATATCATGTTTTATGCAAATAAAATAAATAATAATAAATAAAAACTTTTTTGACACATTCATTATTTTTATATTTGTGGCCTTTTTAACTAAAGTAAAAATCCACAATGGCTCGTTTTGGGAGTCTGGAAGTGTAGAGTCATTATTAAACCAATAATAATTAACTAGTTCTTGTTACGATAATCTGTTTATAATGTAATTATTTTAACAAACTATACCTTAAACACAACTCACTTTAATCCACCAAAGTACTACGTCTCAATTTGCAAATTAATTCAACAGACATTTAATTAAAACATGTTTACTCAAACACAGTGAACAACTAAATTATCTTAAAACAATTATTGTTGAAATTGAACTTCAGGCCTGATTATGATAGGACAGACGCGGTAGCGGGCGATGCGGCGGGTGCAACTTGGTGGTTCAAGTAACATCCCAATTCCGGTGGTGATTCAGTCCATGCTCGGTAGCGTGTCTCCTCCTTTTACGAAAAGTAATGGTAACAGAGACGCACCGGAAAGAAAGCAAGTGCCTACAACTGAGACGTTGTAGGCATTTGCTTCCTTTCCGGTGCGTTTCGCTCCGACCGCCATAGGTTGCCTGCGGGCTACAGATTTGGGAAGCCTGTTACCTAAACACAGGCCTAAATGGAGTACCGTGTTCCACGCTTGCCTCTCAGAAAGAACTGCGGAGTTGGTTGACGCGATCTTTATAATGACATTACTGGAACGCATTAGGTTGGCCGAAGCAAGGAAAACCTGTTCAAGTGGAGATTCATAGATGACTCCGCCTTCAGACGTAAATGTGGTGCTGTTCTACAAACGATGGGACACGATAGTGTGTGTAATATCGTGTCTTGCGTGTCCTGTTACAAGAACTGATGGACGCTGGTGATGGCGCCAAACAAATCGCCGAATTATGGGCCGAGTCCATTTTATATTGCTATCGACACGCTAAGAGGAAGACTAGGAATGCATTTAATTATGGATTCTGTTTGATTTACACTAGACGCTCCCGCCTAAGCACCGCGTAAGCCTCTCACTATGAATGAGCCTTATAATGTAATATTACGAAGATCAAAACCAATTTAGAACTACATATATATAATAAATTAATTACATTCAGAATTCAACAAAATATTTAGACAATATAATATGTAATTTATTTTTAATGAAAGGATGAACGTTGCTACGGATTTCATTTAATCTCCGTACAAGTTGCTGGATTTTATTAATTAATAGTCTTAACTTATAAAGCTTAGCAAAAAACAAACCTATGTAAAATATTTTCAGAATTAATATGATTGTACTTTGTTTGGTAACGGTGAATGTAACCAATAACAAAAACAGTGCTGCAATATTTTTGAAGTGAAAACTTCTTTAGCGGCGTTGTACACTTTTTTTATAATGGGTAAAAAATTTTAAACTCTCGTCAGGACACGTGACCTGATCGAAAATTCGTAAGACGGATGGCCGTAGCCGGTACCGCGCGTGTTTTGTTTATAAGACGATTCACAAAATCTATACTAATATTATAAAGCTGAAGAGTTTGTTTGTTTGTTTGTTTGTTTGGTTGAACGCGCTAATCTCTGGAACTACCAGTAGGATTTGAAAAATTCTTTTTGCATTTGATAGCCCAATTCTTGAGGAAGGCTATAGGCTATATAACATCACGCTATGACCTTTAGGAGCCGAGCAAAACGAAAAAAAGTCAGAAAGAACGCTAAGCAAAAACGAAGTAATAGCGCGGGCAGGCGATGCGATGCGACGGGGTGGGTTGGGGAACAAGAAATTTCACGCGGACGAAGTCGCGGGCAGAAGCTAGTACACACATAATTGTTCAAGTTTTCACTTCTGTCGGCACTCCCGGAGTGCCACTGTTTTTTTTTTATTATAAAATTGTAATCTTTAACTGAGAGAGCAATGGTGGCCCAGTGTAGGTTTGAACTCTGACAAGCACTTTACTTTGTGAAAATCATTTCATCACCACTGCACCCAAAACGGTAAAGGAAAACATCGTGAGGAAACCTGTATGTCCTAAAACTAGAAATTCAAAGACATATGGGATCTGCCAACCCAAAATGGGCCCGAGTGGTGGATTACAGCTGACTTTCACCGAGAGGAGGCCTGTGTCCCAGCAGTGGGAACATTTTAGGCTGATAATGCTATGTTAGGTAATAGGGGTAGTAGGGGGAGGTGGGTAGGGGGGTAGAGGGGGTAATACGGGCTGGTGAGTTTCGACATCGTCGCCTGAGAAATACATGAGAAAGAGTTCCAATCGAGTCTGAAACTGGTAAGAAAACCATGCACGACAAGAAAGATTTGTATTCTAGTAACGTTAACAGAAACACCTAAACTGGTAATGACTAGTAGAATATCAGCAAAATTCTTAGTCTATTTATTTCGCGTCCAAATGAAATAAATACAACATAGACTGGAACTCACTAGCAGAACACAACGGTGTGTCAATCCTCTCAGTTTCACACAATTTCGAAAAGTCAACATCATATATATTCTTGTTACTATCACTTTTCACCATTTGTATGAACCGACGACCCCATAAGATATCATTTTCTGTGTAACTCGTCCTAGCTTGCACCTGCTGCCCTGTAGATTCAATAAGTCCTTCAAAAACTGCCAAAACCTCGAATTTTCCCATCAATAAATCTGCAGCAGAAATACTGTACAGAGGACTCTTTTCATCTATGACATGTATAACAGATACAGGCCATAAGAAGAATGTTGACTCACAACCGTCCATTTCAACATCCAACTCGGTTTGTTCATAGTTCTCATCATAATCATCACCAAGTTTTAATACAAACACTGATGCTTTGATGTTAAGTATCCTAGATTTTCTCATGTCTCCTACTCTGAATATCATGCACAGCTTCCCGTCTCTCAATGTGACTACTGCTTGTCTGCTAAATAAAATTGTCTGGGTCCTCCCTTTCGGTCTCGTGAGCTTTGCAAACAAGATCCCTACCATGAAAGCTTGGAAAATCGAGCAGACCATACATTGTAAGCACATCGCCGTTATCGTCTGAGGGCATTCCAAAGTTATAGCTCTTTTACCATATGCGACGGTAGTATGAACTTCAATACTGAACAGGAAAGTGGAGGTAAATCCATAAATGTTTGCGACACATGGTGTCCAGTCGGTTTCATTCTGATTTGGAGGAAGGTGGTCTTCAATCAGGTCTCCATGAGTCAATGCGATGATCCAGTATATGAAGCCGAAGAACAGCCAGTCTCCAGTGAAGGCTAAAAAGAAGTGGACAAGGGTCCACCTCCAACGTGCTTCGACCATGGTGACGAACCATCGTGAGAAGAATCCCTGGTGGTTGGTATTCCCCTGGTCAATGTTAAAGTCGCCGTTCTTGAAGATGAATCTTTTAGTTTGATTGGTTGAACGGGTTCGTTTCTTTTGAGTATGGAGTGGCCCTGTAAAAAAATAATTAAAGTTATATTTTTGAGAGCGTTAAAGAACACGAATTAGTTATTCTTGTGTATTAATATGTCACCGTATAATTTATTATGAACAGCGCTAGTTTATAATCTGTCTCGCGAAATTATAATCTATCGAAAAATTTTATACTGAACTGAATTTAAAGCATCATTTTTCTATAGTTTATAATTTGTCCATGGCAAACCCACAATTTGTGAACAGAACTTGCATGCAACTGATTGCACCTTGCGCTAATACCTTGGTTTGGCACAACTAACCTAACCGATTTGGTCGGGTGTCCTGGTTTATTTACTGCGACCAATTCCCCAAGACTGACAAACCCGGTACGGTTCACAATGTTTCGGGTGATACAATCGTACAGGTTGTGAACCCTGTCGATAAGTGTAGGTTTGTTCACAATTTGACGGTTTGAGACGGATAGATCATAAGCTATCGAAAACTAATACGTTACATTGTAAGCAGTATGGTACAGTTTACAATTTATCAACACTCTAGAATCTCGCGAGATAGATTATCGCGAGATAGATTATAAACAAACGGTATGTACAATCATACGGTGACATAAATATACATGACACGAGTAAACTTTTAAAAAACTACTCAAACAGCACATCATGAAAAAATCATATTCCATACAATAATCTCCACATCCAGCTACGGGATTATCAGTGTTGAACGGAGACCTGTTCACTTTTGTATTTGATGTTTTGAGCCTGTGTATCAAGCGACATTGACTTGTTTGTAGTTTTTTTTTAATCTACCGCGAAATATTTTTTTTAACAAGTCTACTTTTTGTGAAACTCTCAAAAATTTCAACTCCTGTCATAGTTTTAATATTCTCATGTTACTGATTTTTTGTATTTTTATGAGAATTAAAGCTATCTTTAACCTCAAACAAAGTCTGATTCGTACATATTGAGCACACTTTTTTTTAAATTTTTGAGTTACAATAGTATCGATGTAACAAGATAAATATGTATGTACAAAATTCCATGCACACCATTGTAATTATGTAATTTGGCAATCAAACAACATTTAATAACCAATTAACGAGATAATTTTCTCATATTTCCTTTAAATCATGAAAATATTTTTGTTCTTTATGTTTCATTTGATGTATTAATTTATACAATTTATACTTGATTGTACACCACAAAAATTCATTTTAAAATATTATTAAATGCTAAAAAACATACAATGGGCGGCGTTCTCGCTTATGTTTATTATGCTGTAAATTACATGTCTTCTAAGATACACCTAATTATATTTGTAACTTGGAACTTACTGTTACTAGGGTAATAAACTCCTGGTTCTAAGAATATTGCTTCAGTTATAAAATTTTCTTCAGTATCATCAAAAGGGTCACTGAAACATTTTAGATCTTCCCGCTCACTCATGACTGTTTAGACCTGAAACAAGAAATACAAATCTGTATTTGACAAACATGATAATTATACTCGTAACATCACGCCTATTTGCCCGAAGGGTTAAGAAGAGGTACCTATTAGTACACTATGTCCTTTAGTATACCATGTCCTTTAATACACTATGTCATTTAGTACACCATGTCCTTTAGAATCCATGTCCTTTGTACACCATGTCATTTAGTACACCATGTCCTTTATAATCCATGTCCTTTAGTACACCATGTCCTTTAGTATACCATGTCCTTTAGTATACTATGTCCTAAAGGACATGGTGTACTAAAGGACGCGCAACCATGGTCACGCTGCCAAAAAATGTAAGGTTGCTTGTGCAACCGATCAGACCCACCATAAAGCTGTGTATATTTTGCTGGCAGTGCGACCAAGGTGGCGCCAACATTATCCAATGGTCACGTTGTTTTTTTGCCCATTGCTAAATGCCAAAATAAACACAACAATAGGAAGAAGTATATAACAGGATATGACTTACCTCCTGTCAGGTAGTTTTGAAGTCAACTGGTGTGGTGGTCCAAAAACACAAGTAGCACACAATCACAGCATCAGGCTTCGAACAGCGCGCAATGACTATCATTCTTGCAAAGTCAACGCCTACTGATATGCTATCTTGAGATTTTCAACTGTAATTATTGTAGATACTTACTTCATCTAGTTTTGATAAGACGTTTTATTTGTTTATCTTCACGACCGGTTTTCTTTGTGAGGTTAGTAGAATTTATAATAAACTAAAAGAGTATTTAAACTCGTGCAGTCATGCCAGTCTGTATCCACTAGGTTTTTAAATTGGTTATTATTGTTGTGCTGGCTGCTGCAGCTACGGAAAACCTCAAGCGGTGAAAGTGTAATAACCATATGGGTAATTATATTTTTCAGGTTGAAACCCTCAAGCCGTCAGGTCCGAGTGCTCATGGCTTGTTCAACGAACTCTCCTAACTTCTGGTTGACAGTTCCTGTGACTCAAGGGCTGGTTTTTACCTTGGCCAGAGGTTCACCACTGCCATACAACGTGGCAATGCCGCCAGTCTCTTGGGTATCTTACCAGTCGATGGCGATGCGGAGGAATTGTTTCACGCCATATTTAGTTTATTAATAGTTTCAGTTAGGTTACGATATTATATTTTTTCAATTAGTTATGTTAGTATATGAAGTTTATCCAGGGTATAATTTTTATCCTCTTTAATAAATATAACTTTTTAAATTGGTTATTCAATATCATCAGTCTGTAGCATTCCACTGCTGGAGTGCTGGACATAGGTCTATTCAATCGCAAGCCATTAAGTACGATCCTCGACTACTCTCACCCAGCCGCTGCCACCCAGTAAAGATCGTCGTTCCACCTTGCTTCAGGGACCAACCTACCCTACGTTGTGCAAACTCAAACTCAAAGCATTTATTTCAATTAAACCATATACAGGCACTTTTGAATTGTCAAGATTGTCAAGAAGTCGGTCAGTCAGAAAATATGACGCTAGCTCGCGATCTCTAATTAGTCGGTTGCCCGGTGTTTTAAAAATCCCATAGTTAAGACGCATTTACATTTAGAAAAAGCTAATAGAAATAATCATTAAGATATGAGATCCTCCCCCCCATCCCATAGTATCCCCATTTAGCTAGCACGTCTCTTTTTTGAGTAGGTGATATACTTTTTTAAATCGTCAAATTTTCATCCATAAGTATGTATGTATATGTATTTATACAGGCTGGTCCAAATAGAGACGTCACTAAAATAAATTTAGATTCCTCATATCTAGGGGTATCCGAAATACTCCACGTATGTTGCGCGATTTTTCATAGTTTAATAGTACATTACGATATTAGTGCGTAAAGATGGTTATAACATGCGAGGCGGAATTTCAGCCCGAGCCGAAGGCGAGGGCGTAATTGAGCCGAGCATGTTATAACCATACGCACGTATATCGTACGACGTTTTTTAACACATTTGCGAGGAAACAGAAAAAAAAACATTTTATATTTTGTTCATTTTTAATTATTGAAACAGTTAGTGAAATTACAATTGTTAAAATGATACGTAGTTGTAGTTGGTTTTTTAATTATGTTTTTATTATTATTATTACTATTCATAATGTCATTGTTTTGTGTTAGGGTAAATGTTGGAGACGACGAAACTTCTTGAAAGGCGGCAGAAGAGCATTGTAATTCGTCATTAGTTGTAAATAAAAAAGTATCATCAGTAGAAGAGGGGCGCGGCTCAGGGCAAAACTTCTTCGTTTGTGGCTCCAAATTTATTGTCTGAGTTATTTTGGCACTTATATTTGCTTTGTTTTGGATGGAATCTTTAAATTACCGAATAAACTGTTTTTTTAATTTTAAATAAACTCAATCTGTGAATGCACACTGTTGCTTTCCCGCCATTTTAACAGCGCGCTAGCGCTGCCTACTGACTGGCGCCGCGCGGCGATTAGTTCGAAATTTGAATAGCAACAGCGCGCTGCTCACTAGCTGGAGTCGTGCGGCGGCGCGGGCGATCAGTTCCAAATTTGAAATGGCAAATAATGCTGTTATGGAATTTGTATGGACTATAACTTAACTATTTGCTTTGGTAACACACGCGTTTTTTATGACCCTCTTTACATATTTAAAACCGGTGGAATTACATCAGCTTTACGAGCAAGGGTGTTAAAAAAGATAATTATGAATGTTTTTTTTTACTTTTTGGGGAAATTCTTGAGACATCTTTAAAAAATTTTAACTTTTTTCAGCAAGCTCTTTTTATTTATGATTTTTGTTGCGATGGTACTATCATGAAATACCCTTTCATGTATTTATGAAAAAAATATTCTCCTAGCATTAGTGCAAGATACACTTTTTTTATCGAAAGTAAGAATTTACATTCTTACGATTTCTTTTCAATTTTAAAAATGTTAAAAAATGTTTCAGGTTCCACTAGTCAACTCAAACTTTTAATCGATCTAAGTATATCTTTTAAACTTAAAATCAACTTTACAGGGTACATGAAGGGGTGATGTTGAGGGGTTGGGGTTGATGTTAAGTATTCGTTATACACACTTTGATTTCGATACTATCTTGTGCCGTGGCTTCACCCGCGTGGATGTCGGAAATTATCCCACGGGAACGTGCTACCGAGGCAAAAAGTAGCCTTGTCCTTCCCCAGGATGCCATCTATCTCTTTGCTAAAATTTTATCGAAATCCGTTCAGTAGTTCTGGCGTGAAAATGTAACATACAGACAGAGTTACTTCCGAATTTATAATATTAGTATGGATGAATGTTTTTCTTTTTGTTTTTATATTACCTTTATATTATATTCATGTAGGTAATTGATTATCATCTAATTGTACTTTTGTGTGTTGTGTTGTTTTTTGTGTGCGCCAAATAAATGGTTTATTTATCTATCATAATAATATTCATTTGAAGCGATTACGTTCGATCATCACTTAGTACGAGACAATGTAATTTAATACGCATAACAATTACATTTTTTTTTGTCTAAATCTGATACATGTACGGTATCATAACGTCTGTAAGAAGTCATACTTACATAAGATAATTCAATAAGATAAGGCAGTGTATATTTATTTTTTAACGCAATTTAAAATTAACTTTTACGTAATCTGGAATAGCTGCTGTCAAAAAACGGTTAGCCTAGATTCAATATTTTTTTCCTCAAAAACTAAACATGCTAACAAAATGGGATTATAAAATCTTGCATTTATAATTATAATTATATTATGTCCGAAAAATGCGTATCATAAACAAACACTGCCCCCCTTATTATTAGCAAAACAAGGTTTTTCACAGAGCCAGTTATTGAACTAAGAACCGAACTGTTATAGAAATTCAGTTCTTTATACAAAAATTACAGCTTAGTTTGGTGCTGTGTTGTCATTTCAGTATTAAGAAGTATGTAAAAATTGAGATAAAGTTCGAAATACAATGTCGGCACAAGGGTTTAGGCTAGAACAAAAGTTAGGTTTTGTAAGTCGGTTAGGTCAAATTGTCTTTTCCGTTTCTCTTGTTGGAATTAGGGATGCTGCGCAACTGACAATAGAGTCACAGCCCTCTATCAGGAGGCAACCTGCGCGCAATGGCAGCCAACTTGGCGTTCATCATACCCCCAATTTCTATGGATCCATCAACGCTGAGGCCCACCGGCCCCTTACAGATGAGGCTGAGTTGCTCCGCCATTTGTGCCACCGCTGCTGTGAGGCTAGCGAGTTTCGAACGTAGATCCGCGTCCTCTCTCTCCAGGCTCTCAACTATGGCCCCATCCGAAACAAGCAGACCACTCTCCCCTAACACTGCTCGCTCTGTTTCTGCCGCCTTCCGCGTTCGCTTGGTTTTGATGACACCTTGAAGACGAGTGACATTTGCGAGCAGTCGGAATTACCGCTGTCGCTCACAATGCCACGCACTGGTGTAGCCTGCCGCTTCAAGCGAGACCGGGTCACCCTCCCCTCTGACACTGGCAGTGCCTCTACGACGCTATGCGTCCGCTGTTTTGGTTCCTGAGATGCGTACGTGTGGGAAACATCCAACGATTCAACACCTCGGGGACGTGAGCCACCCTGGCTCTCTGCGTCGACTGACAGTTGATGGCGGTCGTCACCTCCCCCAGAATTCGTGGGGCACATCGAACCAGGTTCGGTGAGGGATGCTCCGGCTGCGGAGCAACCGGTACCCTCCTGGGGTAGTCTTTCTTTACAGTGCGCCTGCATAATTTTACTTTTTTTTTTTTTAGAGGTGGAGTCCTCTATCTTAACTTATTTTTTTCCCTTCCTGACCTCTCTGCTCTGGTCTTTCTCAGCCTAACTACCCTTATTTTTCCAGTGTGTCTTCTGCCCATCATATGGTCAGATGATACAATGGTCCAGAAGTTAGTAACAGGTGATTATCTCGCCTGTTTCCCAGGTACACCAAGGTCTTCTGGCACCGCACCCCAAATACCTACATACCTAAGAAGTATTTGATGTCTAGAAATAGATGAACAAACAGACTGACGAATAATATTATCACCTTTTATACAGTATATTAATAGAATATTTAAACTAGCTACTTCAAAACGAGACAAGATTTCCATGACGTATCATAATGATATTTGTTTTGACTTATGCCAAGATTTTGTAAGATATGTATTCAAAATAGTGCTAATTGTTAGGTGCTAATTTACTGGTGTTACGTATTTTCGGTGGTTGTAAAATGATAAATTATTTGGTTAATTGAGCTAGCTGCGCAAAATTCGCTAGATATAAATTGACGTGTGGTGTGTGAGAGCAGTGACTTACAAGTTGTAGGTGGTAGGTTCCAACCCGGCAGGCGCTTTATTTTGTGTAATTAATTTCATCACCACTGCTCTCAAAACAGCGAAAGAAAAATTGTGAGGAAACCGGCATGTCCTAGAATAAAAAATTCGAAGACATGTGACATTTACCAACCCGCACTGGGCTCGCGTGGTAGATTACAGTCCAGTTTCTCTCACAGAGAGGAGGCCTGTGTCCCAGCAGTGGGAACATTATAGGCCAATTATTTATGTGTCTTATGTAAATTGACGTCGATGAAAATCACATTAAGGCTCCTACAAACAGGCGCGACACGCGATAAAATCGCGCGCGACACAAAGGCACCGCAAGTCGCGCAACGAGCGGTGCCTTTGTGTCGCGCGCGATTATATCGTGTGTCGCGCCTGTTTGTAGGAGCCTTTATGTTTTGAACCGACGAAAAAAAGGAGGAGGTTCTTAAGTTGCCTTTTAACAGCGTGGCCCAATTTTGGAGATTCTTTTTTTTTTACACATTATTAAACTCAACGAGTAACATTCACTAGCTTGATATGAGTCTGTTTGTCGGAGCCGTGGGCACGTCATCTAATTGATTATAAGTTTTTTTTTATTGTGTTTCCTTTGCAACTGTGTACCTAAGTATTTTATCAAAATTGGCATCTAATTATTGAAATAGTGTCTACGAAGATAATCTTTCGAGTCTTCAGTTCCTGTGAATAATATGCGATAATGAAATTGATTATATATATTTTACATTAATCATGAATATTAATTTTATTGTTACTTCAAATATATTGCAGACTTACATTGTCACGAAATCGTGATTAGGTAGTTATATTTTCTTTTTATCTAAATGCCAGGAAAATTTAAATTGTTCAGTCTACATAATTAATGAAGAATAATTGGTAAGTAATAAAAACCAACGTAGAATAAATTTCATCAGAATATAGCTACTGAAGTTATTATGCTAGACCAAACAAAGTTTTAGTGATGGCAAACACTTTCTATTTGTTTTATTATTTCAAATAAGAAAAGCAAATAAAGATTGTACGTGATCTGGAAATAAAAAGTACTTACTTGAGTGTAGGTACATAACTGCATAGATATGCATGTAGAAATAATATTAATTAACACGTATTTGCCACAATTATATCAACTGAAAAATGCCTCATGGGCCAGTTCATCTGACAGTTATACTGATAAACTACCTACAATGTTTTCAGTATCAATCATCATCATTTTTTACCGACTTCAAAAAAGAGGAGGTTCTCGATTCGACTGTATGTTTTTTATGTTTGTTACGCGATGTCTCCGGCAATTGTAAATCGATTTCAAAAATTTTTTTTTTAATTGATGGGATGGTCTCTCAGTGGTGGTCCCATATAAATTTTATTAACTTTGCTTGGGTAATTTTTGAGTTAGCTTCAATAATACGTATTTATGCCACTTAGTTCATATTGATGATTTTACAATAACTTCCTGTCACTGATATTTACACAGCAAGTAGTGTTATAGTAGTTTGTGTGGGGTAAGTACAAGTTACCCCACACAAACTCTTATCCATCTCTACTATCCAATAAAAAATTTCGCGAAATAAACACACAAAAAAAACAGTCGAATTGAGAACCTCCTCCTTTTTTGAAGTCGGTTAATTTTAAACATAGACCCCCAAGCGCCGTCACATCGAGAGGTCCTTTGATTCTCGCATAAACTGGATTTCCGTGGCCTTCATCAGGTCATTGGTCCACCTTGTGGGAGGTTTTTCAGCGCTACGCCCCTCAGTATGCGGTTGCCACTTCAGAACCTTTCAGCCCCATCGGTCAACCGTTCAACGAGCAATGTGCCCAACCCACTGTCACGTTAGTCAGAAAAAATATCAGTCTACCTCAAATCTTTATTCCTTCGTGCGTTTCTATTAACATCGTTAACACACTATCAGTTTTCTTGACACAAATACCCGTGGAACTACACCCATTTATTAGATATAAACACTGCTAACATTATGAACTTATCGGCACACGACGGAGGGGATAAAAGGCTTCCCGCGTGATCGAACTCCCCCATCCCCCCCCTTCCCCCTATCGTATCGCGTAATTCATTACGACATTATCTAACACAAGAAATTGTTTGGAAAACATCAACGCTGTAGCTAGAAGCAAAGGGTCGTAAGTCTAAATGTTGCGTTATTTGTGATGGTGTTTCATGAAAATATCATGAAGTTAATAAGTAACTTTATGCTGGTGATAATAAAGTAACTAAAATAATAATTCTTGCTGTGAGTAAAAGCAAAAACTGCAGAGCAAAACTTTTTGCCATTTTAATCGTTACTAATAACCTATCTTTTTCCAGTTTTTTTTTGTAACGGTATTCCACTGTTTTATTACAAATCCACAGCGCTAATAGTATCTTGTACCAAAAATAGGCTGCCGATGTACCTTCTACCGAAACCAGCCAATCAAAAAAGAGACTCCCCAAAATTCGTTAAACAAGACATTATGACCGTTGCCCTCCGCATCACATCCGGCAAAGGTCGGGTGAAAAGGGATTCTGACAGATGACGAGCCATCCCTCCGCGGGGTGTTTGTCATTCTATTAGGAAAGAAAACATTTTCTAGCTCTACTCGAACCAATTTGGGGAACGGCGCGATTACTTGGGAAATTAAATAGGTTATGTTGAGACGGGTGAAAAAATGGCTAATGACAAAATGTTTCAGGGTGGCAGGAATATCGACGCGCCATCTGCAACCATGAAATCAGCTCATGATTCTAGAGCGCTGAAATTTTTCGACGGTTATCAAAAAAAAATCTGTTGTTTCTTAGAAAAGTGCTATATTTACTCAGTCAAAATGTACCTAAAGAGCAACTAACTTTTTTGAATATACGACGAATAATTGCAACCCCTGTATTGAAATTATACGTGAGAAAGAAAGAAGGAAAATACGTTTATTTGCGGCAAACATGGTACCTACATCAAAAAAAAAACCCAACCAAAAAAAAAACTAAATAACAATCTTCGCCGTCGTCGTACGTCGTTTATTTAAAAAAAACATCAGAAGTTCAGAATCATGTACTGAATCCATGGTTTTAGTTTGCGCGTCGATATCCTCATACCTGTATATCGCGCCTGTATTTCCCGAAGGCGTAGACAGAGGTCTATTAAAAACCTAAATACATTTTGTTTAGGATTACGCCAACTATTTTTAATCTTCATGCATTTCCCACTTCTTCGTATTTAACTTCAAGATCTCCGAACCAATCAAAATGCTTAAATATCACGCGATACAAGAAATACGGCTCTGGCATTGGCTAATGATTGTTCCCTTACCTCACTCTCCTCGATCATTTTTAATTTTTAATACACACGCCGTTATGGTTTTCAACGTCGAAGCATTTTGATTTATTCTACTCCCGAAATTTACCTCAAAAAGGCCCAGAAACCAGGCCAGTAAAGTTTTTACCCCAACCCAGGGATTTATCCCGGGATCCCATGCTCTGCAGTTGCGCTTCCGAATATCGAGATAGTCATTGTATCTATTCTATGGACAAAGAATCACGGAAGGACCTACCTTATTTGCGTGTCATAAAAAGTTTAACTAGCGAGCAAAGTTGGTAACTTGGTGGACTAAATGGCTATTATTAATCGTGTAGGCCCTCTTTTAATGCACCTCGTAATAACCTTCATAGTCATAACTCGATGCCATCTCCGAAAGGCCGGAAAATCATAAAAGGGGAAGACATTTAACGTTCCACTTATAAGGCTGTACAAAACAAAACGTAGTATCCCTATAAAGTAAACACCCAAACATAAAATGAAAAGGTTTCCCTAATATTAACATAAGAATTTCATCAGCGGGGCTCCTGTCCGTATTTTCCGAGTGTGTCCGAGGGTGTCCGTGTGTCCGAGAGTGTCCGAGCATCGCTCAATGTCCAGCTGGATCTCATATCCGGACAACCCGACCGTTTTCAGTAACGACTAACGTAAACTATTCAATGCTTCAGCGAAATGTTTTTATGTATATACCAAAACATTGTTGGGATATTATGTTGTAGTTAGGTTTTTATTATTACTAATTTCAAGGCGTATGTTAAAATATAGGCAGTTTTTCAAACTGCTGTTGATATCACTGCAAAAAAATGGCTGTAACATATTGAATCATAACCAGTTAGGCAGCAAATAGATAAAACTAAAAACAATAAAAATATATTTGTTCTATTTAATCAAAATAAAATGTAAAATGTTCGTAATAGGCCGAACTAGAAAAATTTGAAAAGTTGACAGTACAATTTGAAAATTTTGGAAAACTGAAAGTGCATTTTCTTTTTTTTTTCTAAGTGAATTTCGGGTCCGTTTAAAATATATTGCGAAGGATGTGTGGTGTGAACTACGGGTATGAATGTGATTTAAGACAACGTGGCTTAAAGGAGATGTAGTGACAAAAAAATAAAAGAGTATGCTAAGATAGTTTGGTCATATTGAGAGGAAGAATGAAATGCGACTAACAAAAGGTACAAGGCAGATGTGAATGGAAACACTGGTAGGGGATGCCCTAGAATTATAAGTATATTATAGTAACCTTATTGGTGATGTTCTTCAGAAATATCAGGTGCGTACCTAGTACTCGCAACCGGCGTGCATGTATGACCAGATGTATGAACGTAAACAAAGCCAAGAGTATTTAAGGATCATTGTGGGTGACGTTCTGTAGTATTTGCCTGCCCCATGAGGATCTGGCGTGAGTTTATGTATGTCTAAATATGTATGTAAAATTGAAGCTTGTTCAAACTTTTTGTTCAATCATTGTGCAATCTTCAATGATAACCCTAAACGGTCAAATGCATTGCGCAATTGGTGATACTGCGCAATAATATTAAATATAGGGGCCGCCTAAGATCTACTCACGCCAATCTGTCGTGTGCAGCTCCGCTTTAAGAATACCTTCACAATACCTTAACCGGGTTTCAGTACCCGCGTTGTAACTGTATATCGAATTCATATTTCTTATCAGCTAATTGGGAATGACTAAAACAAATCGTATTTAATTAAAGTAATTACGTATAGATTTTAGAAACATGATTCTACATTTTACCGTTATAATTTTAATAGAATTTCTGAATGTGTCTTTAAAATTCATACGTGTTAGCTGATTGCTTGGAGTACTTCGTTCTATGGACTGAATTATTTTTTTTTGAGTGTCGAGCTTTATAACAATGTTAAGAAAATAAAAATAATCAGTTGAACTGATTAATTTGTGTTGTTATCACATCTAAAACAAAAGAGGATCAGCTGATCCGAACATCGAGAAAGTCTAAAACGATCGATTGTCAATTTTTTCAAAGAATTTCATCCATCGAAAAATGGAAGCCATACTTATACCGTTCGCTCTTTATCTTGCTGTAGCTAACACAAGGTACATCAGCCGTACTGTGCTTGTACATCGGTATATATGCCCGTATGTGGTTCTGATGGAGTGACCTACAGCAACGAAATGTCAAATGAAATACACAGTGTATGAGGTGCGGGGATCCCACTGTCCCCATCGTCAGGTATGGGCCTTGTGATGACGAAGAGTACTCCATGTTGGAAAAACTAGGTATGCTGTGGCCACAGAATTGACTGTTGTGATTTTCTATAAAAAAATTGTGATGTCAGATTTATGTTTGTTTTTCTTAGCTTGTTGCCCATTAGAGTGGAACTGAAGTGCAGTGGTAGTAGGTAGGTTAAACCTCCTCCAGAGAGAGAGAGAGGGAGAGTTCTTTGCTCTCTTTGGACTCTCCCATAGCAATCTACTATTCCCTGTATCCTGCCATTTTTGGCCAATCAGCCGAGAACTTGTCCATGTGATAGTGCCTGAGTGTGCAATCAATTAAAAAATCTCGCTTTTAAATCGTTTTTTTTTTCGCAAATACTATTTTATTGCTTAATTTCCCTTTTTAATTAAGGAGCTCACAGGACCTAAACATAAAAAAACGCAAGTTTTACAAACAATAAAGTATATGATCGACTGCAGTATACAATATTAGAAAAATGTATGATATTTAGTGTGTTGAAAACATAATACATCTAATTTGGTACGTACGAAAAAAATCATGAAGATACCACTAAAAAACTTAATAAAGACCACACTGATATACATACAATCATTATGTTTTTTTGTCAGATTATTCTACAAGCAACATAATAAAATATTAGTGTTTAAGTTTTTTTAATCGAAACAATTGATTTTTTTGTAATTAAATAATTCCTTCATATTTTGCAATAAATTACCAGTGTGGTGGTGTCATCGCGCTTCTCTTTCTTTTCTATGCAGTCCGACAGTGACCACGCTTTAGGTCATGTAAGCCCCTTATTTCATTTATTTTAATACAGTTACCAAGTTTTAAGTCATGGAATATAATTAGCAGGTTTCTTTTGTGTAGTATCTTCGTATTTATTGCGGTTTTCTCCTTTAATCAGCTTAATGTTAATTAATCTTAATTCTCCCCTACACCGAACTAGTTTGGACAGCTAAAAGATTAAAGAGTTAACCTTTTGTTTAAAACTTTACTCGAAATTAACTTTGAAGGTTGTATTTAAATAATTGAGTTTATCCCGTAAATTCTTTGAGGTTTCAAATGTTAGATTTTAATTAAGATTCTAGATAATGTAATCATAATAAGTTAGAAGCAAGAATATTGGTACCTACTTAAGATTTTTTGGTACATTGTTATTCCTTGCGAGAACTTATGGCTGCCCGTTCACCTGCATTTAAAATAACAATATATACAGACGCCAGCACATCAAGCTACTACAATCTGTCAAAGTTATTTAATAGATTTTCAACTTTATCGCTTAAGCATAAGGTTTAAAGTTCATTGGAAAAATTTGACAGTTTCGGGTAGCTTGATGTGCTGGCGTCTGTACGTGTATATGAAAAAATAAGCAAAAGAGTCATAGGACATCAAAGAATTCGTCCGCATCGCTGTCAACAGGAACAGTGCCCATGATAATTATTAACATAATTGACACAAAAACCACACAAGCCAAGACACAAAGCCGTGTTGACCTGAACAGCACGGCTTTGTATCTTCAATGATGATGAAATTAATGATAACCTTTTTATGTCCCTTAGGTTTAGGGAAGAGGGCGAAAGAAGACGATAAAAATACATGTTACCAATATAGGCCATTGTGTACGCCAGCACATCAAGCTTCTACAATCTGTCAAATTTTTTGTGAAAATTTCCCATTTTCTTGCTGATTGTATTATTTTTTTCAAATTTTGTGAATGCAGATTAATGCAAAAAGTTAAAAACAATCTTCTAAGACATTTTCTTGTAGCGACAATGGTTAAGGTACAGACGCCAGCACATCAAGCTACTACAATCTGTCAAATTTCTTTAATAGATTTTCAACTTTATCGCTAAAGCATAAGGTTCAAAGTTGACTGGGGAAATTTGACAGTTTCGGGTAGCTTGATATGCTGGCGTCTGTACATCCTTATGCCTTATGTCAGGATTGACTGCTTAGGTACATAAAGATGTAGCGTGATGATAATAATCGTTACTATCTAAGTAACGTCGGAGAAAAAAATAAAGACACATGATTTAAAATACTAAACAAAACTATTTAAACCACTAGAACCCCTCTTTACCGAGTTATTCTGGTTTGATCCCCTGGACCCCCCTTCTCGATCCTCTGCTAGTTCTTCTTCTCACACTAAAACTAGACATTCATTTTTACAAACAAAGCTCGACAGTATTCTCTCCTCTACTCTTGTAAAATTTAAATAAAACGCTTATTTTATAAGCGTTGGAGTAATAAAAGTAATAAAACGGGAGAATTTCTCTAATAACTTATTCAATGCAAGTTCCCCGTTCAACGCATTCATGGCTATTATCCAACCTTAAAATTTCATCTTCCCTCTAGTAAAAGTGGCTGGGATCCCGTGAGAGCGAAGCGAAAGACAGACGAAGCAAGAAATGTGATTGGTTAATGAAGTTGAGGCTGTGGTTGGAGGGGGGGCTTCTGACTTGGTAATGAAAGCCTCACAGGTCGTCGATCAGGTTAAGCTACGCTTGCCGCGCGGCTGGTTTATGGATGGGTGACCATCTTTACATATCAAGACTATTTAAGACCCCTCCGTGCCTCGGAAAGCACGTTAAGCCGTTTGTCCCGGCTGTCATTCGTCGATCTTTGGCAGTCATTATGGGTCGTCAGAAGCCCGAAAGTCTGACAACCAGTCTTACCAAGGGGTATCGTATTACCCAGTAAATGGGTTGTGGAGGTCAAATAGGCAGTCGCTCCATGTAAAATACTAGTGGTGAATCTGCATCCGGTTAGACTGGAAGCTGACCCCAACGTAGTTGGGAAAAGGCTAGGTAGATGATGATCTCATGGTGCCCTTTAAACTTATTGCGCGAAATCATTCGCAGTTTCCAACTTTTTAACAAACACCTGCTTATTAAGACTACAGATACTCATTAACTAAAGTCAACTAGGTTTTAAACACTGCCTATCGCACGATAATCTTGATGACCGATGCGAGTGTGAGCATATGCGGCGGACGAAATAAGCGGCCTGGGAAACTCAAAGCAAATATTTCAATTAAAACATCAGGCTGAGCAGTGGTGCCACAGTGGTAATGGCCGCGACGTAAAAGTTCCAGGTCATAGGTTCAAACCCAGACGGGTGCTTCACTTTGTTTTTTTTTTTCATAACCACTGTGCACTGCTCTCAAAACGGCGAAGGAAAACATCGTGAGGAAACTAAAAATGTTCTAGAATCAAAAATTTGAAGACATGTGAAATCTACAAAACCGCACTGGGCCCGAGTGGTCGGTTACCTTTGAAGAGACGAGGCTTGTGTCCCAAAAGTGGGAACATTATGGCTTATTATATATTTACAGGCACTTTTCAATTGTCAAAGAGTCGGTCAGTCAGTCAGAAAGTTGAAGCTAGTTGCCCATTCCATTCATCAAACTTAGATCTCGTAAAATAAAATAAAGTACCTACCTATCTCTTACTTTAAACTTGCGTTGGACCGTTACCTTTATCACAGGACAGTGTCACACGTTTCTGTTTTCCATCTACAGACACAGTGTTTTGTTTTAATCTTATTACAGTGCTGTTTTATTGAAACAGCGCACGAGTTTGTTTTAAAATACTTGTGCAGATAATTATGTAGAATCGGTGTAGGTGTGGCATTTGATATACCTAGTTATTTTCTAGGATGGTCTTTGTTACAAAGCTACTGAAAGTTTACAGTATATAGCGGCTTTTTAGGGGTCCGTACACAAATGGTGCCAACGAGACCCTATTACTATATAAGCCTCCGCTGTGCGTCCGTCCGTCAGTTTGTCAGCAGGCTGTATCTCAACCGTTATAGATAGGTAGTTGAAATTTTCAGTGTGTATTTTTATTATCGCTATAATAACTCTTAATATTTTTTTTTTATAAATTTAGAAAAAATATGTAGTGTTCAACATTGTACGGTAGTTTAGTGTTCGACGCGCACTTGGCCGGTTTTTTATATTATTAATAATAATAAACATTTATTTCAGAATATATCCATATTTTAACATACACTATGGCTACAAGCTTTCGATTCTGCACGGTAAATGGCACTTTTATGTCATGAATAAAGTTTTTCTATACACTAAAAAATTAAATCACTTTAAAAGTCGATATAGATAGATAGAATTTGCTTTATTATGTACACCATTATAAATTACAGCTATAAATGTAGAATTTATTTTAATTAGAATTTATTTTAATTTGTATTTTACATTGGGTGTAGGCATTTTTCTGAGACATTCACTGGTTTTTTGTATAATAACGAAATATGTTTGCCGAAATCAATTTTTTTTTGTATTCACCAAAAACAATACAAAATAAGCATGAATTAAGGCTCCTTCAAACAGGCGCGACACGACACGCTACACAAAGGCACCGCAAGTCGCGCAACGATCGGTGCCTTTGCCATGTGTCACGCGCAATTATATCGCGTGTCGCGCCTGTTTGTAGGAGCCTTTATTATCTAAGATATTTAATGAAACTCGAGTAATAACCGATAACCGTTCACTTATCAAGCTTGATAGTGAAATCATAACAGCTATCAACTTTACGTACCAAGAGTTTTCATCGCATCTAAGTTGCATAACTTCGCTTATGGGTGAACAGTTTAAGTGTACTTCAAACTTCTACAAATAATAATGCTTGCGTAAGTTAAAGCCATACTTTATAAGGTTTTAAATTTTGCTTGTACAATGTTCCGCTTCCTTAAATTGTTTAATTTATATGTAGAAATTGTTGGCGTATTATCAGCCTATAATATTCCCACAGCTGGGAAACATGCCCCCTTTCGGTGAGAGGGAGTAGGCGAAAATCCACCACGCAGGCCTGTGCGTTTTGGTGGAAGTCACATGTCTGCGAAGTTTCATCACCGTTTTGAGACCAGTGGTGATGAAATAATTTACACAAAGTAAAGCGCTTGTCAGGGTTCGAACCTACGACCTATAACTTGTAGGTCGCGGCCGTTACCAATGAGCCACCGCTGCTCTATTCACTACGGCTTATTTCAGAGAGATTGGTCTTTTATTATAAACGATTTTGAATACCCTCTCTTATCATTTTCATGTAATATCTCCATTGCAGTCGCTCCATGTAAAATACTGGTATTCAGCTGCATCCGGTTAGACTGGAAGCCGACCCCAACATAGTTGGAAAAAGGCTGATGTTGATGATGATTTCTATTTCAAAGTCAATGTCAAAGCATTTATTTTAAAATGTTTCAACATTGTTATATACATTCATATTGGTTTACTTACCTTTTATAATATTTAACAACAGCTCACTATTTACACTAGGTATTAATTTAAATTACTGTTAACTAACTATAAAAATTAGTAATAAATAATACTATTAATATTATAAATTCGAAAGTAACTCTGTCTGTCTGCCTGTCTGTCTGTATGTTACCTTTTTAAGCCTAAACCACTGAACGGATTTCGATAAAATTTGGCAGAGAGATAGATTGCATCCTGGGGAAGGTCATAGAATAGTTTTTATCGACATACCTTGCGGGTGAAGCCGAGGGCGGAAGCTAGTATGTATATAATTTTATGTGAAGACGATGGATGCTCCTAGAATGAAATTACTATACCACAATAGATAAAAATAATTTAAAATGAAGCAATGACAAATCAATTATGTGATAGATATATCGCAGGCTTTTTGTTTTATTCCGCGTTTTACAAACGGCGTCGTCCGTTTAAAAACGCTCGCTATTTTAAAATATGCAGAACCCCGAGGTTAGGTTTGGTTAGGTTATCTTAAACCGTTTATTGTTAAAAAGCATAGGTAAAATGTCTCTAATAAAAAGAAACGTTGAGAAAGTAAGCGGTAAACCTGCGGGGCGGGGCCTCCTAACACAGGCAAAAATTGCTTAAATGAAGTCCCCAAACACAACCACCCATTGTTGTAACAAATTTCTTGAATAAATTTCTTGAATAAAACCTTAAGTTCAATTCTCATGATTAAAAACGTTGAAATCTAGTCGCAATCTCATCTAGGCGACAATTTATTTCAAAGAATTTTGAAAAATGTAGGGAAATTATAGATTACTAGCTTCTGCCCGCGACTTCCTCCGCTTGAAATTTCTTGTTACTCCGACCCACCCCGTCGCATCGCATCGCCTGCCGGCGCTATTACTTCGTTTTTGCTTAGCGTTCTTTCTGACTTTTTTTCTTTTTGCTCGGTTCCTAAAGATCACAGCGTGATGTTTAATATTGGGCTTAAGATAAGAATTGGGCTATCAAATGCAAAAAGAATTTTTCAAATCCGACTGGTAGTTCCAGAGATTAGCGCGTTCAACCAAACAAATAAACTCTTCAGCTTTATAATATTAGTATAGATAGTATAGACTTTGACAGATAGAGACTGAGATCAGACTGTAACTGTTCTTAAAATTACGAGAATTGCCCCTCTGATCGCAGCAACAACGAATGTCACAAGCTTGTCCAAAATGTAGGGAAAGTAGAGGTATTTTTGACAGATTGAGACTAAGATCAGACTGAACGTTCTTAACATTATGGGAATTGCCCCCCTGTTTTCTTTGCCGAGAAACACGCGACGGGACTTTAAATTAACACTTGAAAAAAGGAATAATAAAACAGGATGAAAATTATTTAGAATCTTCTAAATCATTTTCATCAAAAGGAGATACTCGTATAGCGGCCTATTTTTAACGATTTGCCAGTCAACAAGGAATGATATCATATAAAGAGACGTAAGAGAACTATAATTTAGACAGCAATAAAAACTAAACCATAATAATATAAATCTCTTTGCACTATGAATATGAAATTGTAACACAAATCAAAAAAATGCGCTTCCTCCATTCCCTGTAGACTAAAATTACTGCAACAGACAATAATATTTCACCCCCTAGAACCCAACGCGCCACTACGGCACTCAAAAGGCGCGTGTCCAATTTTATTGTAGGAAGACCAATATTTTATTTAAAACCCCATATCAAAGGCACACGGTACAGCGCCCCCCTGAATTATACACCGTTCTGCGTTTAATGGCTTTAATTTTCAAACTCTTGAAAAATATCTGTGCAAAGTTTCTACGTTAAGTGCGGCAAGAGATTCAAGTTGGACAAGTTAAGGAAATCTTTTGTCAAGTTCATGTGACGCCACGATAAGGATGAATTTTTAATGCGACGTCAATTTTCGGGGGGGTGAAAAGTTTTTTTTTTGGCGTGATATTGGTTTCGAGATTTAATATTTTTTTTTATTAAATGTGAAGTAGTACTTTAAAAAAAGAGCAGAAATCTTGTCACAGTTAATATTGTTAAATTGTGTAGCTAAACACTATAAAGAGTAGTAAAATACGACGAAAATGATTAGCATGACTTGGAAATTATCTATTTTTCTTTATTCTAATAAACTCAGACCATTCATGCTAAGATACTGACTTAATGTTGTCAGTTGCCCACGTCTTGTATTTGATTAAATAAAATTGACTGTCCTGAAAAGTGACATTGCGGACCCACAATACCACTGGCCATACCTGGTGGTATGGTGCGTCTAAAACTATACCACTGAGAAAATAGTGTTGTGGACTACAAGAAAATGATGAGATGAGATGATGTATTTATAACCATAACCATATTTTCATCATAGCACCTGCCATCTAATCTCTTCACCACCCTAGATTGAATGAAAGTTTAAATAATTAAATAAATAAATTCCCCAAATCGACATAATGACCCCTTTTTTGTACATTAACGTTGAAACAACTTCAAATCGTATTGATTATTTTACATACAGCCTCATTTACGAATTCCGGCCAATTTATTTCAACCCTTGTTACACAATAAGCAGATTTCAACCCCATTCACCCCCAAAAGCGAAACAAGAACTCCATTGTAAAAGTACGGTTTCTTCGTATGCAAAACATTTTTGTAAGCGTTCAGGTGTGACGTTCCCACGTGGATGATTTTATGCCTCATCGGGTCACAGTCGCCTGGGATCGCAATATCGGAACTCGGAAGTTTTGCTTCCTTTGAAATAAGCCTATATGTAGATACGGACTTTACGATACAATATTATGTTGTGTATGTGATGTGTATGTATATGTATGTATGTATATGTATTGTGTTCTTTGGGATCATTTAAAAATGTTTTTTTTGAGAAACGTGTTCCAAGAAAGCAGTGGAATAAACCTGGTTAATTTTTTAAATATAAATGTTACTGAACGAAAAAGTGAATGAAATTTTTTTTAGGTAAATAATAATATATTTGTAATCTATTTTTTTTAATTTAGCTACACACAGTAAAATAGATATAACAATACAAAGGTACTGCCTATCAGACCTGCGAAAGGAGAAATGAAAAAGAAAAGTAGACAATAGTGTATGAGAACAGGAAAGAAGAGCTTGATTTCGTTTAAACGAAAATATTAAATATACCAACATTATAATGAAAAAAAAAATACTAAAATAAATACATAATGCTAAAATAAATAAACACAAATATTTAATTGCTCACAGTAAAGAGGAAAGGAAATTCTTGGTTTTACTCGATATATGAATTGAGACATTTACATCACACACACACATTTACAACATTGACATTGATTTTGATTGTGTTGTTTTGACAATTTAAATCACGAATGCTGGGCGAAACTAAGTTACACAATGTTAGTGCTCATACACACGAGCGATAAGTGTCGACGACAGAGGCAACTGCATCCGTCGACAGCGTGTCGCTCGTGTATTTGAGTACGGTGCTCAAATACACGAGCGGAAATTTGTAGACGGTTGCCGCCGATACGCGTCGACGGGTGCTTGCCTCTGTCGTCGCCGCATGTCGCCCGTGTGTATGCACACTTACAGCATGATCATGAGAATGAGATTTAAGAAGGGATCTAAGGTGTATTTTGTTTTATTTCATAATTCCGTTCTGTCACAAAGGCTTCTCTCTAGATCATGTAGAAACGAAAACCAATACAGCAAATATCCACCAAATGCCGAATAAAATCAAATGAAATAAAACCAAAAAAAAAGAATGAACCCATACAAATCAGCCAAAACAAAAATGTCTCCAAAAAATAAATCACAAAAATCACTTTTTCTTTTCAAACATATTTACCAATACCCGTTTTATCCTGCTCCTTCCAATTAATAGGACACAGCACCCCGGGGTCTTACAGACTTATTTAGCCGAAGGTAAGTAATCCAATCGTGGCCCGATTCAATCGGTCTCAGAATCAATGGATGCAAATCGTTGGTTGGATGTTGCTAAGAAGATTAAGAGTTGTTGTAATTAGTACAGTACTGTAGTCTGTAATTAAAGGTTCTGTTCTAATTGGTTGGGTTGTGGCTGTTGCAATTTATTGGAGAAAAAAAGGAAAACGATGTTTTGGTTCTTTGTGGTTTGGTCTGGAGGTATTTAAATGGACTACCAAATCAACTCAAAGCTGGAATGAATCTTTCTTTAAAGGGCCCGTCCAGACATGGCCCTGCATTGTTAGGCTCCCATACATATTCTAATAATATAATGTTTGGACTTTAAAAGAGACCATGACCCCTGAGTTTGTTTCGGTATTTTTTTTCAGGGATCAGTGAACTAGGGAATGCCAGCGTCATCTAGTTTTTTATTTATTAACCAACAAAATATTGACGTGTAAAAGTGTCTTAAAAGATATACTTACATAAATAAATATTTCATTTCATTTCAAGATACCTAGAACCAAACCAAACGCTACCTAGAAAAAGAACATCATTTATCATTTATTTATAAATATCTTGATCCGAGGGTTTAAATACAATCAGGAGAATTAATTGTGCATTAAATTAACACCCTGCGTCAATTTACCGTGAGCCATTTCATACAACTGTCAAAGAATGACGGTTATGATTTGGATATATAATAATTTTAATACGGACAGTTTATGTAGGTCTTTAATTTTTTCCCACAAGGTGGACCGACGACTTTTTCATTTTGACCAAGTAGGTATTGTAGGTACTTTTCTATGGTTCAGCAGATTTTTTTTGTTGATCATCGACGATATATTTCTACGCTGTCTAGAACCATGTGCTGAATTCATGGTAACAGGTCCTGCCGGGTCAGCGGGATTGTCCGAAAGGGTTACCGCCGGCCCGGAACATAAAGGGCTAAGGAAGGAACACGGGGGGTTTTTTTTTTTTTCAGGATTGTAAATCATCTAATGACTCCTCCCGCTCTGGGTGGAGCGGAAGGGAGTGTCAGACTCTTACTGACTAAAACCCACCCGTGTTCCTTCCTTCGCCCTTTATGTTCCGGGCCAGCGGTAACCCTTTCGGACAATCCCGCTGACCCGGCAGGCTTCGGCCCTTACGGGCCCCTTCGTTTAATGCTGACATCTTTTTGAGGCGCGCGTGGAACACGTACGCGCCATCCGGCATGGGCCTGGTCCTGATCGGACGGTGAGCTACCCATTACTCTCCGCCCGCAGGCCCGCGCCTACGGTGGCCGGGAGTCGTCGCGCGGCTCCCGACGCCCGGAGCGTCTCCCGCGGCGGCTGGGACGGGAGGCTCTCTCCCTCAGCCGTCCCGCCGTCTCCTTCGCTAGCATGACTGCTTCGCAGAAGGAGGCGACTGCCCCCCACTCCCTCTCGCCCCGGACCATGGCTTGAACCAGCCCCGGACGCGAGAGGTCGCCGCCGCTGCCGATCGCCTCTACGAGGACACGGCGGTGCTCCGCCCAAGCGGGGCAGACCTCCACCGTGTGCTTCACCGTGTCCTCTGGGCGATCCTGGCAATGGTGACACCCGGGAGAGTGAGAGGGGTCAGTTGATGATTTCCCATCCTGAAAAAAAAAATGTTAACAGGTTGCGCGGCGATGTCCATGCTACACTGTATATATAGTCACACTGTAAATTTTCGTACATTCTAACTATTCAGGATGTGCCAAACATAAAATAGACGACCACGACAGAACAAAATTATGTTGTCTTTTAAACGTTTTCGTCACTTTCGATGCCTGATTAATAAAGGATAAGCTCCTAAAATATACCCTTTTTCAAGTTAAATCCCAATTAAGTACTGAATTGTATTAACCTTATCCGTTAACCCCTTACACGTGAATTGGCTAATGATTCCTACACCGATTTTCCTTTTAGGTATGTAAATTACTGAGAAAACAAAAGGTCAATTTTAATGTTTCTTGTATGTAAATTGATTAGGGATGTAGATAAATGTACGTACTGTGGAGGGTGCAGATGGGAGCCTCACGATATAATTGAAAAAGGCATCGACTTCAATAAAATATATTTACGACTTTACATTATCACGTTATTTGTAGCACTGCTTCTACTAAACAAAAAAACCATATTAGAATATTTGACACTTGCTTGAACGTTCGAATGTGGACACACCGCCAATTATAACCAGCCGGTATTACTAAAGGTAGAGCTACACAGATAGTCTCTACAGTACTCAAGGATTGAATACAGCAACTTACTGTGGAAATTATAAAAAACCGTTGGATGTCTAAAACAATGTCATGTAATCAAGCTTTAATAAGACAGTCGTTTTATAAATCATATATTTTTTAATATTCAGTTACATCTAAAATTGACTAAAACGTTGTGTGGTGTAACGTGGTCGTGTGCAGGATGAACACCACGTGAACAAGAAGCTTATAGATAAAAGTGGAGGCAACACTCTAAATACTTAAGTGAAGACGGCTGTGGTCGGACCCTCTCTTTCTAAATACATACATAAGAACGAGACAGTTATATGTGTTTTCTTTGTCATACGTATGTATTTAGAATGAGAGTGTCCGACCACAGTCGTCAAGTATTTAGAGTGTTGCCTCCACTTTTATCTATAAGCTTCTTGCACGTGAAGCGACTGTTATTAGTATAATCTAGTCCAGTCGCAATACCATCTCGGCGACATACAAATGTCAAAATCTTATCAAAAATTTTGGGAAATTACGAGGTATTTTTGACAGATTGAGACTGAGATCAGACTGTGAAGGTTCTTAAAGTTACGCGAATAATAATTGGACCTCTGGTGTATGAAATATTAAATCCACCGGTGGGCAAGTAAAACTATACTTTTGCTGAGATACGTTATTATAGGCGAGTATGTCGGCCATTGCGTCAAACAGTAGTAACACTAGTGCTGTATATACGCCATACTATAATAATGAGTGGTAGTGTTGTAACACCTAACAAAGATTGCGGAGGACGAAGAAAAATATCGTGAGAAACGTTTTAAGGCGAAAGCGCCAGGGTAGCCCGCGAAATTCAATTTTTTTTTAGGTTTTTTGGAATTTGCTGGTCAGTATTAAGTTGTACGTTGATTAATATATGAATCGCGGCCGTAAGAAATACGTGTTTACAGAATTATAATCATTAAAGCCATCAACACAACTCTCTAAGATCACGTAAGTCCCAAGAATAACTGTTTCATGAAATCATCATTCTTTGGACTTACGTGGTCTTAGAGAGTTGTGTTGATGACTTTAATGATTATAATTCTTTTTTTTTTTCATTATACATTCCCATCTTTGCACCATTAAACCCCATACATTTTCTATAGGGTTTAAATCGGGGAATCGCGCTCGCTTCGGAATAACTTTAACATCCGAATGCTCAGTAAACCACTCACGAACAATACCAGCACGATGTATCGGACAATATCTTGAACCAAATAAAATTCACCAATTTCATCAACTGGATAAACATTTCGAACAGTAGGTAGCATTATATCGCTCAAAACCTCGACGTAATTAGAGCTGTTGGCCCGCGTCGGTATAAATGCCAACTCACCCGGCCCTTGAGCACTAATCCAACCTCACATATTCACACTAATTCTTCCTGACTCCGTATTATTTATAATATTACTATCAGACCAAACGTGTATTGTCTCTGCGCCATAAATGAAGTCTTCCTTTTTGACACGATTTGAAAGTCTTCTCGTCAGTAAATACAGTCGTTTCCCAATCAGTCTAAATATTCGCGAGCAAAACGCAACCGTTCCTCCTTATGCCTTTGCGTCAAAAACGTTTTTTTTTGCTGGTGTTCGATGATGAAGTCCTTCAACATGGAGTGCATGGCGAACAGTGCGCAATGACGTATCAAATTCTTCGGCAAATCGTCTTTTAGGTATGAAACCATTCGTTTCATATTCACCAACCATAAAGCGTCGCTGAGACTGGTTAATAAATAAGTGGCGGCCTACCACGTCTTACACGGCTCTTAAGAATTCCCTCTTCCTCAAATCTCCTCACCCAACGTCTCACAGTATCTCTCTAAAAAAAAGAAATCCTTATTACACATTTTGAAGCGTCACTTATGAGAACAAATAAAATCAATAACAACAAAATAACTTACACAAAATCCGGTTTCATTGGATATTTCAGATATATTAAACCCATTGTTATACAAGGCTACAATGTTCGCCCTGGCTTCCATATATATATTTGCTTGCATTTTCAATAAAAATCTTCAAACTCAACATTTCTAATATCAATAACACAAACGCTCATAAGGAAAGTTCACCAACCAACAACGTCACACCATTATAACTACAGTCAGTATATTAATTTTGTTTCAAATCTGCCCTCAACTTTTATGTGATTAGTTTAAAATATTCGCTGTATTTTTCTCATTACCATAATTAGAAAAAGACTACGTGCCGCGATAGGCCTATGATGATGATCATATACCGCGCTTTTTCTGTTTCGTACGTGATGAAAGAGTGCAATATACAGGTGTGTATGTGTGTGTGAAATGCCTAAATAGAAGAAAGTCTCAAGTGTGACGAGTTACGATGTGATAGTTTTGTAATGCTGGCATTGGAGTCCTTCCAGCAGAATAACATAACAAAATACTACAAATTGAATCTTAGCCGTTCCTACTTCAATATAAAATGAAGGAAGTACATTCCAGTCAGGCGATCGAAGGTTACTAATCGAAAGAAACCACTCACCTTCAGGCTCTCGTCAATACGATCGTTCCCGAGAGATTCCGAATTATTCCGAATATGTTCTTTGTAAATTGGTATAGGTAACTCTGAATGGTGCACGTGTGTTAGATATTTTTCTAGTCTATGAGTAGATGCACTAAGTCTTTGTGAGTGTACTTTGAATGCAAGTTTCTTTGCCCACGTTGTTGCCGATTTAAATAGGTAGGTACTTAATAACGGGTATTGATTTAATGGGCATCTTATTATCCTAATCCAGGGTAGAAGATAAGGCCTCTTCGGAATGAGACCCTTACCCAGAACTAACATAGAAGAAACGAGTATCAACAAACGACTATTTAGTTTCCTCAAGATTTTCTACATTTACTGGAAATGAAAAGGAAATTGAATATTTTAGTGAAAACAAAAATATTGTAGTCCTTAGCAAATAAAAGCTAGTCTTAAAATCTTTCTATGAACTCCCGCTGAAACATAAAGTTTTTGAAGCATTATTAAACTGTTTCGAGAAATATTCTAAGTGAAAATATAAGTTAACTGCTCAGTAGATGAAACTTAATAGTCCAGGTTTCACTGCGAATTCAATTAGAGCTCCGTTCAGGTGCGACTCGAGCCGGTTTGAACCACTCCTAGCCAATGTAAGGCGGAAATATCCAGATATTTCTAGAAATTTCACTCCACGCGAGGGTTAATTTCATTTGGTGCACAGAAAACTGTGTGAACGTTATTGCTCCAACCGTTTTTGTTTATATTTTTTGAATTTATACTAATAAAATGTTGACCAAAAAAACAAGGATGGGAGTTCCGCTATTTCGGAATGTTAGTTTACTTTTCCTGTTGGATTGGGGTCGCAATTGTTATTTTCTACTAGTTTTTAGTGGATTGCGAGCAATTGGAATAATATGGACTGCGCCAGTGTTTTCTTTGGGGCTTGTCAGAAATGTAATATTGATATCCTCAAAATACCATTTCAGGCATCAATTTACATGGTTTTCACATGACCAAGGTTAAGTCTGGACTATAAAAGAGACAAACTCAGAGGTCACACCTCTGAGTTTGTTTCGGCCTTTCGTCTTAGAGTAGTCAGATAGGAACCGCCGACCTCATCTAATTTTTAAAATATGTAGTGTTAAAAACGATATTCGATCACGACTGAAAGATATCAGTCAGTCAGTCTTACCATGACATCTAAAATCAAAATCAAAATTCATTTATTCAAGCTAGGTTGAGAACCAGCACTTTTCGAACGACTAACGATCGAACTCTTCTATTACTTTTATAGCTTTCTGTAGCTACAAACTTGGTACAAAAAACTTAGAATCCCGGACTATCCAACCCTGGGATAAAGGTCTTAACAGCGACACACATGTTGACTCGACGGGACAAGTTTACAAGTAGGTTCTAACTCGTCACGCAAATATGGCGGGATAGGGATGGGACACTGAGTGAGTTTTGCTGTATTTAGTTTAGTTTGTGATCTTCCTGTACGAGTCGCAATAAATACTTTTCTTTCTTTCTTTCAAACATGAAAGTAGTTTGACATAAGGCCAATATATTTGGGGTCGACGCAACAACTTATCTTCTTCCATACTTCTCTATTACTCACCTTGGTAATCACCCCCATTCTAACCATATGCTCGTTCACACAGTTCATTCATCGTTTCTTTGGTCATCCCCAAATCTTATTGCCATTGGCATACGTACTTAAAACTTTCCTCACGAAATTTTTCTCCTTCCTCTGAATCACATGCCCATACCATGACAACCGATTTCTGCAAATTTTTTCAGTTACCGGTGCCACTGTCTTCCTCTTATTTACTCATTTCTTAGTTTGGTATCTGTCTCAGAAAATAATTCTTTCAGATATTTGTAAAAAAATTATAAATATATTTTCAAGCCTGCAGGTTAAAATGATTGTCAAAAGGTTTCCAAATGAATGTCATTATTTTGATTTAATAGAGCTGCAAAGATACAGATAGGTTTTATGTACTAAGAACGGTCGTCAGACTCTAAACTGATTGATTCACATGCGGCACGAGTCATCAGATAAGCAGCTACAATAAGGACATTCACAATCGACGTAAAACAAAGTAAGGTAAGGTATAAATTAGACTGATTGATTGATTGCCTCATGAGTTTTATCAAACTCACGGCAATCATTATAATTTATACTTTATTACACTGAGATAAGTGTTACATTGCAATGACTTACTAATGGTTTTACGCCATTCACGTGAATGTCCAGCTTAAGATATTTTCATTCCCTTTAATCACTGATGCTAATGGTTAAAAAAAGTAGCTAAAGTAAACAAGAACATCAAATAAGACTTTCTAGAAATCTAGTACTTTTTAGATTTATACACGTTGCTGATAAAGTGTCCATCACTACAGAATGTCAAACGAGAGTTTAATCGTGGGACCGCGGATGAGCGATGTCGTGTCGTGTCGTGTGCAAGCGTGTTGCTCATGAACTTACCATGTTCATTAATTTGAGGTGTCATTGCGTAATCCAACTAATTGTTGAAATGTTGGACTTCTGGGGCTCTTTAGTTACTGAAAAGCTAGCTGGCATTTCAAAGCAGTATTGGAAAGGGAGCAGTGGTGGCGACGTGGTAAAGGCCAAGACATACGAGTGCTGCACTGCTCTCAAAACGGTGAACGAAAACATCGTGAGAAAACCGGAATGTCCTAGAACCAAAAAATTCGAAGACACGACTATTGTGACATCTATCTACCCGCTCTGGGCCCGCGTGGTGGATTACGGCCCACTCGCTCTCACTGAGAGGAGGACTGTGTTTCAGCAGTGCAAACGTTATAGGCTAGCATTTCAAGAGAATTCTAAGCGATTCAATAGGTACTAGTAACAAAATTACTCTTTTAAAGTTCTGAATTATATTAAAAAGAGCCGCTAAGGGGTCATTTTATTAGTGAGGACCACGACAGAGTCATTTTTGGCATACGCAATATGATAAGAGCCAGAAAATATGTCTGAACGTAGATGCTTTATACCCGTATTCACAAACATTACTATGAGGTCTCACAGTGGGCTCAGACGCACAGGGTTCTAAAAATCTATTCATAGAAAATACTTGGGTATGCGTCCCTTAAGGCGCTACCTCGAAAATCTAAAATCCTCGAAAACCTACTAAGCGAACGAAAGTGATGCAATTATTTTTGAAACGCAAAAGAAGAGTGATGGCAATAAGGTGCGTGCGCTCGGAATAAAACGACGTATGTGCCAAAAAGAATTTACTTCTCTTTTTTAACAAAATAAATGAACTAAATTTAAAACTACTTTGAGTAAACTTTGATATGATAATTCTCTATGTTTTAAAGTAAATTCCATTGAATAACTCATAAGCGTTACGCCGTGGTGTCGAAAAAAGTAAAAAAATAGATATAACTTTGCAATTTTTCTGTATCAAGAAAAAAAACATTGAATCGTGTATTCCTTTTACATGATAATAGACCAAAGAATCAAAAATCATAATATACCAAAATGTTAAATCCCTATTCCGCATACTTAACAAGTTACACGAAATAGAAAAACCACATTTTTTCCAACATATTATCACCTTAATGTTTATGAATTTAAAGGCTGGTCATATGGAACGTATTGAGAAATGCCTTACTTCCCATAGAATAGAATAGAATAAATACTCTTTATTATGTACACCATATAAATTACAGACATAAATATAGAAACTGTACAAAGGGTGACACAATGGGCGGTCTTATCGCTAAGAGTGATCTTATAAAGACAACCTTTGGATGAATTTTTTGGATGGACAGACAAATACTGTAGGTAGTCCGTGGTGTATCATTTACACAATACAATAAATACATACATAAAGTTTATTATACTAATCTAAATAAATATATATAAATCGATACCTCTTCGCATAGTATAGCTACTTTACTTGGACAAGTATTGTTTGTGAATACAACACTTTCTAAAGATCATTGGACTTGTTTGCCGGGAGATGGATAGATGTGTGTTGTGAATATGTTTAAGATTTTGTGATAAGATGGATGAAAGATATTTAATAAATAATTAGATAAGTATAAATAATGTTTTTATTGTTTTGAAGTGAAAACTTCATTAGGCGCGTTGGTCATTTTTTGAGATGGGAAAAAACAATTGTACTCCCGCCATTGTCACCGTAAGCGACACCGCGCGTGTTTTGTTTATATTACGATTAAAAATATACCCGATTCGGATGTGTTCGGCTGTCCTCGGGATGTACTTGGTTTTATTTAAAGTATATCCGATATGTCAGTGAGTGATGGCAAAGTATTCTGTTTGTGTTTTGTTTTCACTTCTGTCGGCACTCCCGGAGTGCCACTGTTTTTTTTTGTCACTTGATTACATTTTTACCTAGCATACTTGAGTATGTTTTTGTGTAACTTTTTAGTTTGTAAATTGCTCTATAGGTACAACGTCTTGGGATTCCATTATGTAATGTTGTGCATGTAATCCATACTAATATTATAAATTCGAAAGTAACTCTGTCTGTCTGTTTGTCTGTATATTACCTTTTCACGCCTAAACCACTGAACGGATTTCGATAAAATTTGGCAGTGAGATAGATTGCATCCCGAACAAGGACATAAATAGTTAGGATAGATAGGATAGTTTTTATCGATATAACTCGCGGGCGAAGCCGCGGGCGGAAGCCAGTCTTAAATAAATAAATTGGGTAGTTTTAGTCTGTGAAAACTTTCAAATGCACCCCAAATAAATGCAAATTACCTCCATCGATTTTCGCAACTTTACGCTGCCAAAATCTGACCTATATTTTTTCAGAAGTCAATTAAAAAAGTACTACAAAATACTTTACCGAATCTACAACTCAAACTACCAATTTGAACTTGTAATCTTCTAAAGGAGCCAAATAAAGAAATGACGATAATTTCGTGATTAAACATAAAAGAGTTTAAACTTTCGATACGTGAGTACTGTTTATGTTACTGGACCGGATATCCCGGAAAGGAAGTTCGCAATGCGGGTGAGTACATAAAAGAACGGACCAATTTGTGGTTGTCACTGTATCTAAGGAAAACAAAAATCGGAATCAGTACCTCTATCGGTGAAAGAAAACATCGCGAGGAAATATCATATCCTAGAACCAAAAATTCGAAGACATGTGACATCTACCAACCCGCACTGGGCCCGCGTGGTGGATTACGGCCCACTCCCTCTCACCGTGAGGAGGCCTGTGTCCCAGCTGTGGGAACATTATAGACTGATTATGATACTGTATCTAAACGATATTACTATGTACTGCGGAGTGCTCGTCATCTTTGAAACATACTCGCATTGGTAAGGGCAGTAGAACTGAATCTGAAAAGTGTTTCAGTGTAGCGACTAGAGGTAGGTAAGTACTCTCTTTCTACGGCTTTGCACGCTCTCTCTCGCACACCGCTCGACGTCTCACTGTACAACAGAGAGTGCGCGAAATGTAGTCTGCGTTATCGCGACAATGTAGCCGTACCATCAGGAAAATAAATCGTTTGTCAAATTGACACATCACGTCAATTTGCCGTGTTATACCCATTTTGTTATCCTTAACCAATTAAATACCTTGAATACATTATTCATTTAATATAGATCTATATGGCCCTTTACACCGTATGATTTAAGTGACTATTTTCGAAGATATTACAGATTTAAAAATTGCGGGACGTAGCGTTTGCGGCGGTACCGGCCGGCCGCCCGGTGCGGCAAGAGCGTGCCAATAAATAGCGCATCTAAGGCCGCGGTTTTCCCTATAGCACTTTGAATTTAGCAGCGATCGGACGCGTTTATTATAAAAACGTGCTTTTCAGCGCGACAACGTATCAGTAATTATAAGTAAGTTACGATAAATAATTGTATGTAGCCGGAGCGGGCCGCTATGTTTTTATATACAACGTTCACAGTTTTTCTGTAGTGTATTTAGTATCAGCATTGCACCCGTGCGAAGCCGGGGCGGGTCGCTAGTTTTGTTATATATAACGACTGTCAGAGAATGACGGTGTTGTGGTTCGAATATACACGGGCAATTTAGGATTGTATTGCTTCCACTTCCCGTGAACAGGCCTTGCCATTCAACGTGGCAATATCGCCAGTCTCTTGGATACATTACCAGTCGACAGCGATATAGATGAATTTTTAACTTAAATAATATTTCTATTTTTATTAATTAATTAGGTATAAGTTATTACATATCTACACTATCTATAGCATTACCTCTATATATTATATTAATTCTGAATAAATACTATGGTGTGCAACAACCACAACCTGAGGGGCAATTCTCGGTCAGCGGGATTGTCCGAAAGGGTTACCGCTGGCTCGGAACATAAAGGGCTAAGGAAGGAACACGGGTGGGGTTTAGTCAGTAAGAGTCTGACACTCCCTTCCGCTCCACCCAGAGCGGGAGGGGTCATTTGAAGATTTCCCATCCTCAAAAAAAAAGGGGGCAATTCTCGTAATTTTAAGAACGTTCACAGTCTGATCTCAGTCTCAATCTGTCAAAAATACCTCTACTTTCCCTAATTTTTTGACAAGTTTTTGACTGTTTTGTTTGTTGCCGAGATGAGACTGCGACTACATTTTGAACCTGTTATGTTACAAGAAATTACCTTCTTGTTATTGTGCTCTATGATAAAATATTATATTAGTATTATATTGTAAAATTTAATAAAACAAAAAATATCTGACTATAGCTCAAATTTAATAAAAAAAAAATCCTTGACTATACCCACTGCTGAGCTTAATTGCGAAGAAAATGAGACTATAATAATAGGAATGTTTTATTTTAAGGCGACTACATGACCTAAAGCGCGGTCTTTGTCCAACTGCATAGAAAAGAAAGAGAAACGCGATGACACAACGCTGGTAATTTATTACAAAATATGAAGCAATTATCTATTTACAAAACATCTGTTGATTGTATTAAAAAATTAAAACACTAGTTCTATAACTTAGTATGTTGCTTGTAGAATAATCTGACATAAAATCAGAATGATTGTATGTATATTAGTAAGGTTTTTATTGTAAAAATAATGTTTTAAGAGGTATCTTCATGATTTTCTTCTATCGTATCAAATTAGATGTATTATGATTTCAACACACTATCTACCTAGCATATATCCCGAAGAATATCATTTATTTTTCTGATTTTGTTTACTAGAGTCGATCGTATACTTTTATTGTTTCTAAAAGTTGCGTTTTTTGCGTTTAGGTCCTGTAAGCCCTTTAAGAGAACACGGAATTTAAGGAGCTGTAGGCACCCGTAAATATGTAATTCAATAGTTATGAATACTAACGAAGTGCCTTACGAAGGTAAATAGTATATAAAGTTACCAAAAGGAATTTAATAAACCTTCGCATTTTGTTGTAACGTAAAATTCAGTAAGTATAATTTACTACGTTTTTTACTTTAGTTGGGTCCATTTATGTGATAAAGTTGAGTAATTTGACCTATCACGTACGTACAGGCGCCAACACATCAAGCTACTGAAATATGTCAAATTTCTATAATAGATTTTCAACTTTATTGCTGAAGTATAAGGTTCAAAGTTGATTGGGAAAATTTGACAATTTCGGACAGCTTGATGTGCTGTGGCGTCTGAACATTTTTATTATTTCAAAAACCTTCATTGTCATAGTAGGTACTAAAACTGACCCATTCAAAAGCAAATTAAACATTATAACATCTACAGGTCAGTAATTCGCCAAATATCCAAACAAAAGTACATTCTGCAATCTTAAAATAAAATGTGTACCCATTTTTTATTTAATATTAAAGAACGCTGTTTATGTGAAACAAAAAACCGACTAATTGATTCACGATAAGTTAATGGATATCAGACATTCTTTACTACCTGTGATTGAAATAAATTATTTTTATAGTTGTCTACCGTCACTTTTCCTTTCTGTGACTTCGCCCGGGTAAACTTTCTTGTTATAATAAAAAATATCCTCATATGCCTTATTACTATTAGTGAAAGAATTTTTAGAATCGGATCAGTAGTTCTGAAGATACAAACAAATTCGTTATATTTTTTAGATGACAATAAGTTTTTTAATTTTCAACACGGTTTTTGAATTTGGAATTTGGTTTTAAATTTTTTATTGACCGTGTTGTTCTATTCAGCCATTTTGTTTTCGAACTAATCTGTGTTTATTGATGCAAACGAAATGTTCAGACAGGTTTTAAAGCGTTTTGTTGGAAATTCATTTAGTCTATTCCTATTAAAGAGGTTTCATAACTTTATATTTGTTTGATAAAACGGTCATGATTTTGATGAATTTATTATTTCAATCGTATTACAATCAACATTGGATTATTATTAAGTTTTGTTGGGCTTGTATTTGTTGCAGTCAAAACTCTTAACCAGTCAAAAGTACTATTGACTAGCAAAATCAGTCAAAAGTACTTTTGACCGTATGCTTTAGTCAATAATACTTTTGACTAAAATAACAGTTAAAAGTACTTTTGCCCAATGGAGCTGGTTAAAAGTACTTTTGACTAAGTGATTCCGTCAAAAGTGGTTTTGACTGGTTGTATCAGTCAAAACTCTTAAAAATTATTTAGCATATTTATTTCTTTGAAATAATGTCATTTGACCGAATTTTCAAATGCACTAATTTGCCTGTTTAATATGATATGAGGTACCTAAAGGTATTTGTATTCTCATTCACTCGCTCTTGCATCCAATGTCGACGGAGCCCCGCTACGCGGGGCTCCTATTTCTGTGAAAAGGGTTTAAAGTAACCTAACAAAACCGAACCTCGGGGTGGGAACATTACATCAAATGAACATTATACCTTTTGATCAACAGCGCAAATGTTGTTATCGCAAATAAATATTCGATGAAATGAAAATTATGTTAATCGATGTTATACCAATTGATTATTATCCTAAACGTTGTTCGAATTAGTAACATTACATCAAAAGTTGTTATACCAAACATGGATGAACCTCTTTTTTATTCACATCTAACGAGTTAATAGTGCTTTTGAGTTTTGACTGATGCTTTATTGCAGTTAAAACTACTTTTGACGAAGAGCGTCAGTCAAAAGTACTTTTAACCGCAAATTTGCAGTCAAAAGTACTAATAACCAATAATTTTCAGTCAAAACCACTTTTGACCAACCTATTCAGTCAAAAGTACTTTTGACTGATTTTGCTAGTCAATAGTACTTTTGACTGGTTAAGAGTTTTGACTGCAACATATTCAATAATTTGAATAACAATGATAAAGTCAAATTCCAACACAAATTGAGACCATTTTGTGTTGGAATTTGAATTAAATCGTTGTTGTTGTTGTTGTTTGTTATAGGTAGATGTGATGACATTACCTACGTCTACATTGACAAAGTAAATAAGAATTATCTGAAAAACTATAAACAAAGTCATAAAAATTACGAGTTAATGAATTGTGTTGCGTTAGTCGGGACGCGCTTATTTACGAAACGTCTGTGTTTGAACCTAATTAGCGTGTTTGCATGTTTTCAGCACTTTCATAGCGTTGTAAATGTGTAGACAACTTTGAAACTCGTTTGTTTTCTTTAGTGTCTTGAAAATGTGGTGAGCTGGATTTCATTAAATCATCTCGCTGATAAAAGAAAGAGAAAAGTAGGAATAAACAAAGAAATAAAAAAAGGCTTCAAATTAAAGTCAGCAAAGTTGTAGGTATATTACCTAGTATATATTTATCTAGTAGAAATAAAGAGAAATGTAGGTAGTGTTTATACATACCTAAATTAAATTCAAAGTCTTGACTGACTGATCTGACTGACATCTACACACAGCCACATAGCCTAAATCGCTGGTCCTAGAGACATAAAATTTGGAGGGTGTGAACACATCCAACCACTCAGTGGATATCTATCCACTAAGAAAGGGTTCTTCGAAATTCCACCCCTGAAGGTGGAGGGTGGAGGTGAAGGGGAGGGTGAAATTTCACGCGGACGAAGTCGCGAGCAGAAGCTAGTAATACATAATAGTGGATATAATAACGTTGATGGCAGCGCTGTGCTGTGGGTCCTCATAGCACAGCATCATGCTAAGTCGAAGCCTTCTTGTCGCAGTAAGACGAACTAGCAGGGGATCTAGGAGGGGGGGTGGAGGGGGGGGCGGTTCAAGGGATCAGACCGGAATAAATCGTCACGACGCTCAGCGGTCGACTATTACCTCTATTTTTATATTTTTTCAAGTTTTCTTTATTATTTCAGTTATTTTATATTTTTGTATGCATGTGTTTCTGTGACTAAAATAACCTTTTTTTCTACCTACCTATTTTTCATTCAGCCAAAAATTTTTTTTAAAAGCTCACGATGGTCTGTACTTTGTAGGTACAGATACCCTGAAATGAATAGGTACCCCAAAAAAATATACTATATGTATTCTAAATAACAATTCCTTGTCAAAATTCCATTCCCACGCCGAGCTTCCTTAACATAACAACAAAATACCCTTGCAGCGTACCCTAACCTGCCTTAAGATCCGCGCCCAAGCCATATCATCAGATACTACCCACTTAGGGCATGTTTGCACCGATAAACGAATATGTGACGTATCACACTAAGGGATCGACTGGCCCAGTTGGAGATTCTTCGTCCCCTAAATAAATATTGGAAACTATGTTTGTGGAGAACCCGAGTGTCCGATGGCTTAGCTCTGTATTTTCCTCGACTTTGTAATTGGTGATTGGCTTGGTTTGTCATTTTCTTGGTGGAGTTTTAAACGTGGATGTGTTAGTAGGTAAATAGTATAGCTGACCTGTCATAATTTCCAAATACATATTAATAAGATATGTAGTTATTTTAAATACTAAATATAAAATTAAAAGTGTGTGATTTGTCTCAAATGATTTTTGTATCAGTGTAATCATGAAGTACTCATGAAAAGTATCCCATTTGACAGTTACCGCAAAAGTATTGGTTTTTCAATAGAATGGTAATCGACAACAACAATGTTTATTGTTTTGAAAAACATGATACGTTGATGTTGGAAAAGACTAAATTGTGTGGAAAATGCGGTGGGATATTTCGAGCATCGCCTAGTTTTGAAATTCGAACCTCGATACCAAAAAGTTTTCTTCAAGAAGCCTATATTGATATTATATTGAGTACCTAACTAAATAGTTTGTTAATATTGCTATTACAAGTTTGTATGTGTGCATGAATATAAATACAGAAATATTTATACTGGAAAAGGCGAGTTCATTTCAGACCAGACGGGGTGTCATGTTTAAATTTCAATAGTTCATAGAATAATCCCGTAGACAAAAGGACGTTCAGTTTTTTCCGAATTATTACATTTTCTGGGAAACGTTTCTAATTTTCTTTCCTTAAAAGCCTCGCATTATTAAGGCTCCTGCAAACAGGCGCAACACGCGATATAATCGCTCGCGACACAAAGGCACCTTTAGACTTGCGGTGCCTTTGTATCGCAAGCGATTTTATCGCTTGTCGCGCCTGTTTGAAGGAGCCTTTACGTTTACATTTTAAAACAAAAAATAACAAAGTCGATCTAGCCGTTCTCAAGTGATGAACCAACGAACAGCATTTCATTTTTATTATACAGGGTTACTGATAAAACACTAACAACTCTGCAGGACTAGATTACTAACATCATAAACAACAACTTTTGTTCTATGACTTTTTACAAAACATAATGCATTTACCAAAAACAAACCTTTAAGATTTCGTTGTTCTATATAACCTCCGCCCCCTCCGCTGAATTTTGTACTAGACACGGCAGTTAGTTTATCTAACTAGTCTTTTGCTTCGCGTAGAGTTAGTAACAGAAAATCGAATAATTATTTCAATTCGTTGAATTGAAATATTTTTATTTTTATATGAAATTCTGATGAATTAATAAAAGTCATAGAACAAAAGTTGTTGTTTGTGGTATTAGTAATATAGTCCTGAGAGGTTGTTAATGTTTTACCAATAACCCTGTATAGATAGATGCGGAAAGTTCAGATGTTAACAGGTATAAAGTGAATGTGTAGTGTTTTATTTTTGAAAGGGTAAATGCTTAGAAAAAGTTCCTTCTGGATGTCTCATCATCATCATCATTTCAGCCGAAAGACGTCCACTGCTGGACATAGCCTCCCCCAAGCACCTCCACTTCGAACGGTTCTGTGCTTCTCGCATCCAACGGGTTCCTGCGGCCTTCACAAGGTCGTAGGAACCTTGTGGGAGGCCTTCCAACGCTACGTCTTCCGGTACGCGGTCGCAACTACAGAACCTTTTGGCCCCATCGGCCATCTTTTCTGCGAGCAATGTGCCCTGCCCACTGCCACTTAAGTTTGGCAATTCTTCGGGCTATGTCGGTTATCTTGGTTCTCCTGTGGATCTCCTCATTCCGGATTCGATCACGCAGGGAAACTTCAAGCACAGCCATCTCCATTGCCCTTTGGGTGAATTTTAGCCTTCTTATAAGGCCCATTGTGAGCGACTACATTTCAGTGCCATAAGTCATCACTGGCAACACGCACTGGTCAAAAAATTTCGTCTTGAGACACTGCGGTGTGTGGGACAAGAAGATATTGCGTAGCTTCCCGAATGCTGCCCAGCCGAATCGGATTCGACGATTGACCTCTTTCTCGAAGTTAGACCTACCTAACTGGACAGTTTGTCCTAGATAAACATACTCGTTCACGACTTCGAGTGTAGCGTCTCCGATCTTTATGAAAGTAATGATGAAAGTAACGATCTTAATGTAACACCCACTGTGTTACATGGGCATTTGACATGACCTTCTGGATGTCTATCTAGGTTTAACTACTGAAGCCCGAAATAGCCGATAGAAATGTAGCGAAAATTAGGTCCTTTTGTTTGTATTAAAACTTTATAAATGACAGATTTATCGTGCAACAACAAAGGTAAGGGGACCATTATTACGGAAACTACTAAAATAAAACCACATTGTTTCATAGTTATTTAAATCAAATTCCAATTCATCTTCTCTAACTTAACGACATCAACCGAAATCTAAAAAATCCCATCGAATTAAAGAACTGCTAAATCGCCATTGCGTTTCTTAATCTATCCACTTTACAGTATCACTACTTCCCTCCCTCTTATGTCCTTCCACTTAGACAGAGACAGCACCACCGTTCAATAATAAGGAGTTTCCGAGAAATTGCGAAGTGAAGTTTCCAAAATGGGATTTGTCTTTGAAGATCTTACAAAAGTGCTGACTGTACGTTTGTCATCAGATCATAAGAGGGTTGGAAGTTTCTTCTGCTGATCTGCATTTGGATATGTTAATGCTGAGCGTAATGAAGGCTTAGTTGATGGTAATAATGGAACTACATCTGCTAGTATTTTTGCGGATACTTTAATTCTAGCAGGGAAATATTTTGATGTTAGTAACAGATGTGTAGAGATGATGGAAATTTAGAGAAATAAAGAAATATATTTGATTTGGGAGACACTCAGGAAATACAAGTAGTGAAAAAGGAGCATTTTAAACTAACAAAGTTACCTTAATAACAACAATAAAAAAAAACAAAAGGCTCCTATCTCTGCATAATTCTGCGATTTAAAAATAAATACGTCAACGCTGGTATTCTAATAGGGTCCGGGTCACATCTACAGACGTCTATAAATGCCACTGTAGGATTAAATAATAAGAAAACAAAATATGTATAAAATATAGACACACTAACTCGCTTAGTACATACTAAATTATTGTTTATTTTGATTAGACATTACTACATTTATTAACAAACATATTGCAGGCTGCATAACGCATTGAATTTTGTGGTGGTCGTAAGAAATGACACTGCTACCTATCCACACAACAGAGTTTGCGTACTATTGTATAGAATCAAATATTTATAACTGAACAGACAGCTGCTGCTTAGGAGTTTGTTGCGAAACATCTTCGTCTTAGCTAAAGCACTAGGAATTGGTGAAAAACTGGCGTTTTGGGGGACTGACTTATATAATTTTGACGTTCTAATTGTCAAGTCTAGTTTGAATAAATGACTTTCAAATTTTAATCTTGAAATAATATAAAATAATTCAAATTAAAAATTGATACCACTTCAAACTTACATCCAAAATTATCGTGGTTAACTTGTCCTTTTTTCAAACCGCATGACTCATTAACAGTACTCCAAAAGCTGACTGAGCACGCTTTGTGCAGAAAATTACGAAAATTTTACGATGTTACATAATGTCACCTACGAAGTTGATAATCCGTCAAAGTATGCTGTAGTGGGGTCAGCGTAGACTTAGGACCCTTTCAAAGCATTTACTGGGTCGAATTGCTTGCCTAGTGTTTTGATTGGTTGATAGGATGCTATATAGCTTCTACGTAATAAAATACATTATAGCTCGAAGCACTTAATGTATTAAAGGAAGGCAAGTAAGTAAAGACAAAATTGCCTAAACAAGAGCAAGTCGTAATTGTTTTATGGCAATGATTCAGATTAAAGTGATGGTCCAGTGATAAGGGACTTACGAACCCAGCGTTCTGGATCTGGGTTCACAAACCTAGGCATGCGCTTTACTTTGTGTAAATAATTTCATCACCACCGCTTTCAAAATGGTGAAGGAAAACATCGTGAGGAAACCGACATGTCCTAAAACCAAAAATTCAGGGACAACATGTGACATCTAACAACCAGCACTAGGCCTGCGTGGCAAATTATAGCCCAATCCATCTCGAAGGGACGAGGCCTGTGTCCCAGCAATGGGAACATTATAGACTGATTATACTATTCAGATTCTATGACGCCTAACACACCACACATCATTTTTGTCAGTCCACATCTAAATTCCTTCTACACTTTCTAAATGCCCCAAACATTTTAGACTCCATCAAAAATCCTCTAAACAGACTGCAAACACAACATTTAAAAGTGGAACGCCATAATTATTTTATTTACGCGTTAAAAACGGACCAAGGCCAGAGTTTATTGTGCCACAAAAAAAGAAGAAAATTTCATTCTCTCGACACGAAATAGATAGGTACAGAAGGCCGGCTCCATAGAATAAGCTAAGGCAGTCACACCTCCTCTTTATCACCTCCTTCTGCGAAGCAGTCGCTAGCGAAGGAGGCGGCAGGACGGCTGAGGGAGAAAGCCTCCCGTCCCAGCCGCCGCGGGAGCCGCGCGACGACTCCCGGCCACCGTAGGCGCGGGCCTGCGGGCGGAGAGTAATGGGTAGCTCACTGTCCGATCACGACCAGGCCCGTGCCGGACGGCGCGTACGTGTTCCACGCGCGCCTCAAAGAGATGTCAGCATCAACCGAAGGGGCCCGTCAGGGCCGAAGTCTGCCGGGTCAGCGGGATTGTCCGAAAGGGTTACCGCTGGCCCGGAACATAAAAGGCTAAGGAAGGCCAGAGCGGGAGGGGTCATTTGATGATTTCCCATCCTCAAAAAAAAACACACAAACATACACATAGACACATACTTTCTTCGATCTCAAATAAATGCCAGTCGCGAGTACGCTTGATATACGTGAAGCCACAAAGCGTGTCTATATGTACGTACGTTTTAACTTGATGTAAGCAGCTGACCTTCTGTACCATCTCTCTTGTGCTCTCGAGCTCCTGATAACCACCTCAGTAATTAGAGAACGAGGAGCCTCGTAAAAGTTTAAATGAGTAACTGTCCCTTATTTAATTCAGTTATCTTTACATTTGCGTTTACGTTTATAAACGTCATTTGTAGGAAAGAGTTGTTATTTAAAATATAGACGGAGTGATGTTTGGAAGACATTGGAAGAATTTGCTAGAAAATAAATATATTTATACAGCTAGTTTTTATGACTGCCTCATCATCATCACCCTACAGTAGTTCAATGTTGGACAAAAGCCTCTCCATTCAACTCGATTTTCAGCAACTCTCACCCAGCTGCTACCAGCCATCCTGCAAAGACCGTGACCACCTACCCTGAGGGCGTCCTACCTTACATTTGCGGATTCGCGGTTTCCACTCAAGAATACGTTTACCCCATCGATTATCGGATCTACGGCTAATATGACCGGCCCATTGCACTGACTGCATTGGTTACTTAAGGTGAAACTGCTAGCGGCTGTATTGCTGCATCATCGTTCTCATGGCCTCATCCTACTTTATACTATCCCTACGAGCCAGGTGCAGCATGACTTCTGTATTTTGTGTTTCAGTACAAAACAAGTTTCAAATTTTTGAATCTTTTGGACAAGCATGACATAAGAAATAACTTTTTCTTGCCCGTACCCTTTGCCAAATCCGCCAGCGATTTGCGATTTGGGAAAAATGGTCTCATGGTAGATAGACAGAAGTTCAGACTTTGGTCTATCTTGCGACCATTTTCGATGTTCACTGGCTAGAGTAGGGGAGAGGTGTGTCAATAGTAACAAAAAAAAAATCAATTCTTAATAATATTTTAATTAACAGTCACAGCGCAATCATTTTTGGTCACAATATAGGTGAGTTATCTAATTATAAAATCAAATATAGTAAACAACAAAAACTTCGATGAAATACTAAGAAATGGTACTTAATGAGATCAACTAATAGTGTTACAATTGCTGCACCAAGAGGGTCAATTGTAACAGCAATGAGAGTCAATTGTAACATATAGAAATGGTCAACAATAAAAAAATTAATTTAACAAAATCTTGACAGCAGTTCACTCTAAACATCAAAAAAGAACTTATAACACTTAAAAAATATATATAATAATTTAACAGACATACTGACAAACAGTTTAAACACACAAAAAGGGGATCACTTTTTGCACAGCTGGAGTGTGCCCATTTAAGGCAGTTTCTGAATTGCAACCGATCTTCTCTACTGGTTTTATAATGTTCAAACAGACTATACAATAATTATCATCTTCGTCTGCACCATCTGTGTCTTCATTTATATCTTCTTCTGCCTGATTATTTTCAGTTCTTTCAGTATTTTTTTGTCAATTTTTTCCTCGCTTGCTTGGGTTCTAAATTTCTTAATTTTAGTCTCTTTTTGTCATTAATCTTTCTTTGCTTTGCCTCCAACTCTTCCTTTTCTGGCGTATCAGTGTATATCGCACTTTTCCCTTTAGATCTCCCATTCTTAAATTTGACTCGAGGTGGTGCTTTTGGAAGCGGGAACAAATCTACTAGTGAAGACCTATGTGGCGATGTATGATTAGAGAGGTCTGGTGTTAGTTGAGCTACGTCTGGGGCAAAATCTGATATTATGTCGAATATGCTGAAGGGGATACATTGTTAATCCGTTACAATTGCGTCTCCTTGTTTTGTTACTTTTGCACCACTACCGCCATTTTGCATTGAAGACTTATTTAATAAAAATCTACGGTAAATTTGAACAAATTACATACCTGCACTACTAGATTGGATGGTAGATTATCCTAAAATAACCACTGAACTATTATAAAACTGTTTTATTTAATTACGATAACAAAAACTGTGAAGAAAAATAAATTTACATAACTTGCTATAATACAAACTATCTTCAACTGACAGCACACGCGCGAACAGTTTTATCTATAAGTTCGGTCGATAAAACAGCACCAAATAAAGCTTCGATTGTCATGTAAGGCTACCGCTACTGAACGACAGATTTCGTTAAAACAACATTGTTACAATTGCCTCCCTGTAACAATTGACACACCTCTCCCCTACACTTGCGCACCTAGACAAAGTGATATTCTATCAGCGATAACGATGATGGAAATGTCAAAAATATATTAAACTGACATATGCTGCCGACAAGCTTATAACAACCCTATTGAAAGTCTATGTAGAAATACGAACTGCTTTAAAAACGAAAAAAAAAAATTCCAGTTGACCTCAGGTCCAAATACTACCCACATAACCAAGTACGTACGCCTGTATCAGGAGGTTAGCTTTTATTCACAAGACAAGATTCTCCACCAAAATCGCCAGTCACACATTGAAATTCGCCACACGTTGCCAGCTCAGCAAGATCATGAACCATTTTTATATACCCGTCCGACCAAAACACAGATGTTTATACTCACAAAGCTTTGAGCTGTGAATATTTTAATTTCCGGTTCGTCCGTCGCTGAGATTAAGGAGGTCCAGCTGGAAATACTTTATTAACTGCTCATCCCGCTTCGCTTTAGCGTGAATGTAGGTTCCCTTTTTAATTTGTGTAATGAATTTTAAAGTGAAATGTGGGGTGTTTAGCCCTGGGTGTGAATGAAAAATAATTAAGGCTATTTCATTTTTATCAATAAATGTGAAATTCTTCAGTCTGATTGTGTTTATGAACAAACTCTCTTTTCAACTAACAGGCATTCCCAGTTACTAGTACTGATTTTTAAAGCTTATATAAGAAAATAATGCATGTTTCTACCAAATTCAAATTGGCTTAGCATGAAGGTCATATATGGTCATACCATAGCATTTATTTCAATGAAACCATTTACTTTTCAACTGTCGAAAAGTCGGTTAGTAAGTCAGAAAGTTAAACCTTACCATAACAGAGTCAAATTCAGCGGATAAAACTGCATATGTGCAACCTCGCAAAGAAAAATAAAGGTATTGTTCCCTTTTTATTTATTTGTTGTGTAAAAAACGTAGTTATGCATATTTAGATCAAACGTCCAAAGCTCTAAGATGCTTTTAATGCCTTCTGTTGATGATAATGAACCTCGGGGACGTTCAATGGCAGCCATTTTTTTCAGACAGTTTTTATCTTTCCCTGTAAAATAACGTTTATTGCAATCACTGCAAGGCATCAATACGAGGAACCTTACGGCCGTTTGTACACTGCTACGTCAACAGGATGACAACGAGAACGAGATGGCGGTGTCGAAGTAGCCATTAACTATGACCGCGTGTCCATCGCACGTCCGTCAACGGAACGTCACGTTCGATTCAAATAATCTCGTTTTTCGTTGATGTCCCGTTGAAGGTGCCGGTGGACAAACGGCCTTACATGTAAATTTGATTACCTACCTTGATTTATAAAAATAAACAACACACGTTACTAGGCCACCATTAGGATATACGAGTTTCAATTAATTATCGGCCTTAATAACAACGCCTGAAAATAACTAATAACTACCAACCCTCAAAAAACTTGTATAAAGCAAAGTTCTAAATCACACCATCAAACTCAAAATGGGAACACAATTATATCCTCAATAAAATTGCCTTCTAACGACCATTTTCAGTAACAACCCCGTTGCCATGACAATGGCTAACAAGCACAGAATGTTTACACGGGGACTTAGCAAAAAACGGTCTGTTTGTGAAATTAATTAACCAGTCACAGCAAAATTTCAAATAATAATTAGTACCTACTTCTCAGAGTCGCGACACGGAACATATAGGACACAGAAGTTCGGCTCCGTTCAACGAGCGAGAATGCACGCACTTGTCTCTATATGGCTAGTGAAAGTGCATTCGTTTGAGATCAAAGGACGGACGCATCTGCGTGTGCGTGCGCCTGTGTTCGACATTTGAATAAAGCCAGCCTTCTTAAGGTTCTTCCATCTATCCATTCTGAGGGCGGGACAAAAAATTATTTTTATAATAAAAATATGAGTCAAAGTAATTCTAAAACACATTTGTTTAGGTATTTTGATAACTTCGGAGAATTAGATGTCACGGTGACAAGATTCAATTTTGTTCAAGTTTACAAGTTGGTAATTCGGTAAATACTTTGGATGGCAATTATTTGGTTTAATTTGTTATGTTTGACATTATAATTATTTGAGAGGCTCGTGACTAATATTGTTAGGACAGAAGTGAAATCACAATTAAATAGAAGAATTATTTGATATCCTAAAAACTAATTACATGAATCTTAAAAATAATATCAACCATAGCAAAATTACAATCAGAGGAACAAAATCATCACTAATCAAATTAAAGAAATTTACAAGAGATTATTGAGATATCAAATTACACCGAACGGCTGACAGCTGACGGATAGCGCTTCTGCACGCAACGCTGTCAAAAACCATAGACCGCCAAACAAAGACTAGAGAGCCTGGCCTGCCGCCTGCTGCAGCCTACTTATAGTGACCGCGTCTCACGCGCTCCTGGGCCGGGTAGTAGTATCCAACAATATAATATCAGCCGCACAGGTCGATCGCAGGTTAAGCTACGATTGCCGCGGTTAGTCTGTAAATGGGTGACCATCTTTACATATCGAGACCCGTCCATGCCTCGGAAAGCAAGTGAAGCCGCTGATACCGGCTGTCCTTCGTAGAACTTTGATAGTCGTTACGGGTAGGCAGAAATTCAAAAAGTTTGACAACCATTCTTACCAAGGGCTTTCGTGTTACCGAGTAACTGGGTTGTTGAGATCAGATAGGCAGTCACTTCAAGTAATAAGCCAACCCCAATATAGTTGGGAAAAGGCAGGCAAATTGATTAAGACATTATCAGCGTATAATGTTTCCACTGCTTTGGCACAGGACTCCTCTCTTTTGAGAGGGAGTGGGACGTAATTCACCACGCGGGCCCAGTGCGGGTTGGTAGATGTCACAGGTCTTCGAATTTTTGGTTCTAGGACATGCCGTTTCCTCACGATGTTTTCCTTCACCGTTTTGAGAGCAGTGGTGATGAAATAATTTACTGGAATTAACGCACCTGTCTGGGTTTGAACCCACGACGTACAACTCATAATTCGGGGCCGTTACAACTGGGTCACCACTGCTCTCAGAGACATTATAATTATTTAGATTTACGCCATATTGCTTATCCTGTGCGATTTTGCCTTTTCTGTCATCCGTGGCTCCTTAAAAGTTTTACATATGGAGGCAGTTTGATAAATCAATACGTAAGTACGTGATTCTTATTATGTGTAGCCTAAAAAAACTGCTTTCGGCACATAAACCATGCCAAATCGTCTATCACAGTATTCAATACGCCAAACGTGGAAAAAAAATTGAGGTGTTTTAAAACGATTAATCACTCTAACAATACCTCAAATTACAATTAAAATTACGAATAAAATGTTGATTTAGCATTCAGTCGCATAAAATATTCAAATTCTTAAAACAGTGGCTCCGAGATAACGTTTTAATGTCACAAAATTGTAAAATTTCACCTTATCTTACTTTTAATGTGAAGGAAAAACAACGTTTTGGGGACCTTTGTTATAGGAAAATTAAATACAGAAGGCCTGCATGCAGAATTTTTGTTATAGACATTTCATATTGCTATAACGGTTATGTTATATTTTATACTAGCTTCTGCCCGCGACTTTGTCCGCATGAAATGTCTAGTTCCCACGTATACTATGCCCGTGCTATTACTTAGTTTTCGCTTATTGTTCTTTCTGATTTTTATCTATTTGCTTGGCCCCTAAGGGTTCTAGCGATAGCTTATAGCTCTCATAAAGAATTGCGCTATCAAATATTTTTTCAATTCCGACTGGTAGTTCCAAAGATTAGCGTGTTCAAAGAAACAGACAAACTCTTTAGCTTTATTATTAGAATGATTATTTTTACCTATATCAAATTGGCTTGTCCTTTATTACAGAGGAATTATAAAAAAAAAACTCTTAATTTGTTTGACTGGAGGGAATTATGATCATTGGTGACGGCGCGGCGGCGTGATGTTATGACAATGTCAAGGCGTTGCTGGCCTTCCTTGAGGAGCTGGGGTGGATCGAATACATAATCGATTTTCCCACTCGTACGCAAAATACGCGCATTGATGTGCAGTTGTAGACACCAGCCAGTATTACCTATTACCTATGACATTATCATCAAATCAAAGCAGTTTTTGATCGCAGTTTACCTTCTGTGTATTATCGATTAGTGCGAATATGCAGGGAATGGATTTACAGTCGCAGTAACTAATTGAAATTATCATAAAAACTTTTTATTGTCTAGATAAAGGTGCGTCTGCATCTAATTACTATTTTAATGGCACCTATCTTTTGTTGATTACATTCCAGCTTGTCATTTTTGAACTTGAAAATGTGTTTTGCTTTTATTTTAAGTAAATTGGGTTTTTATTGTTTGTATTAGAGTAATTAACATTATTTTCAGGTTTACTAGATAATAAGCGGTAATCTGTGTCTATTATAATTGGAGTAACTTTTAAATGTATTACGTCTATAGGAGATGCTTTAAGTACCCAACAATATGACGTCGATCACACAGAGACAAAATTGAAAAGTTGAGTGATAAGAGTCTCTAATTTTCACGGATATGGTAATTTTATTGGTCTTCACCGACACAATTCAAATAGAAATACTGCATGGGAGAAAATAAAATGGAATAATATCATTATTATTATAGAAATCTTGCATAAACTCTGTAACAAGGAGTTTCACAAACCACTAAAGATAGTTCCCAGAAGGTCAAATATCTTTAAACTTACCACTTACAGTTAGCAAAATTTAAAGGCACAATCATTACCAAAAGGTGTGCTTTACCATTTAGCTTTGAACTTTGATCCATTGTCGAATGGTCCGTTGTCGTTTACTTATCGATTACTGCCAGTTTTTAGAGACGTTGATAGATCGCCACGGGCGGGCATTCTGCTTCCACCTTTTAAACCTATTCGTGGGGGTTTAAGATATGAGCGAACGTTTTACGAAGTGGAAGGCTGTTTCTTTTTCAGTATGAGGTTAGTTATTTAAACAGCAATTATGGTCAGATATTGCCACAAGCTATTTGTGTGTTTCGGCCGAAACATGGTGGAATATTGATAGTAAATAGGCTTTAAATTCTCTTATATGTACACTATAAAGAGCGTCGAAATTTTGAGCATTCGAAGCGTTGTGAAATTGTATGCGATTTATTTATTTGTTTATTTATAAAGGTACATACACCAACAGCTTCTGTCTACAAAATATCAAATAACAGTAGGTAACAGTTACGTGCTGAGCTCTGCAGTTGTGTGCTGTATGTGTGTGTGTGTGTGTGTTGTTTAAATAGATAGATAAAACGTTTATTCAGTGCAACAAAAGACACAATACAGGTATCAAAATGGGTGAAAAAAAATAAAAAAGATTAATAAGATAAATTGACCCATAGACACCTAGCTCATAAACATCTATAACGGTCGATCACTACTAGGCGGTGTGTGTCTCATGGTTGTACCAAATGGGAGTCCAGCTCAGCATATACCTGACGCTGGTATTCTGCTGCATCCCGTTAGTGACACACGGATGTCGAGAAGACACATCTGAGTTTTAACAAAATGGTACTTACATAGTGCGGCGCGTATATTATAAAGTTGGTGTTGTTTGCCAAGTAATTATAATCTCTACCAAACAAACTATACAACGTATTTACAGTAAATGCGCAAAACCTCTTAAGAGGTCATTGTACTCATCATTATGAACAACTTTTACTATGGGACCAAACTTGAAATCGCAAAAAATCAGCTGTTTAGTACATTTTGACGAGTTATGCGAGCACAAATGTAGGGAACAACTGATTGTTTTTTCGCGATTTCAGCTTGGGTTCTATAGTAAAAGTTGTTCATAATGATGAGTACAAAGACACCTTAAGAGGTTTTACGCGTTTAACGTTACACCTTGTATAGTGCTTTCACGCAGTGTTTTTAATGCTCGGTCCAACGCTCCTACTGCTAACGTGCTCGTAGCAAAAGTGCTACAAGTGGTAAGATACGTCGTGGCGTAGATACACACGAAAAAGATAAGAAACAATAAGTGCCAAAAAATGGTTAAAACAATACATTTTATTCCTCATACTGATTGGTGATACTGATTGGTGATATTGTTGTTAAAATACTGGTATTCAGTTCCATCCAGTTAAAGTAGAGGCCAACCCTAATATAATTGGGAAAAGGCTAGGCAGAAGATGATGATGTTTGTTTGTATTGTATTTAAAAAAAAGTAAGTAGTTTGTTTATTTTAAGAATTTTTTAAAAGTTAACAAAAACATACAAAAATCAAATCTTGTCTCTTTATAATATTATGCAAACCTTATTTTGCTCAAAGAATATTTACAAATCTCAGGGGCAATTCTCGTAATTATAAGAACGTTCACAGTGATCTCAGTCTCAATCTGTCAAAAATACATTTTTAACAGATTAAGATGAGATGAGATTAAGACTAGATTTTGACAGTTTTTAATTACGGGAATTGGTCTCGCTTCCGCTTGTAAATTAACCACTATTACCTACTTTCATTTATTAAGTGTAAATATAGAGCTGAAACTTTTCTATTACTGGCGTTTGAGATTGGCCAGATATTTCGGCGTACAGGTCTTCAATCAACATTCTTTTTTCCAGGATTGCAGGAAAATATTTTTATATACAGGGTGACTTGTAATTTAACGTAGATATTTCAGGTGTGTTTAATGGGTCGTAAGTGGAAAAAATTACAACGGACGGAGCTTAAAAGTTTCTGAAATAAAGGTCTAGGGTATTTTATATTGATGCATGTGGTGCACTTTTTGAACAATAAATTATTTTTTTAACCGACTTTTTATAGGAGGAGGTTATTAATTTGACTTATCTTTTTGCATACATGTTGCACGATATCTCCGGCAATGGGCATTGTTCATATTTTTTTAAATGTTGTAATTGAAAAACCATTTCGAGGAATAGCGTTACTGATCATTACGGACTAATTAATTTTGAAAAATATTCATATGTTATTGATATTTTTGATAAAATACGATTGACCTTCTTTGCCCTTCAAATTACGTACGACTGGCCGTACAGTTTTGTATCGTTGCCTCAGAAAATAAAAAGTAAGAGGCAAGTATTGTCTACAATCTGTCAAATTATTGTAAATATGTCAAAAATATAAACATTCTTGTTTATATCTCATTATTACATTACATACATTAGTTCAACACTCGACAATATTTAATATACTGGAAGAATTATGGAATACAGGAAGTGCTTTGTTCCAACTTGCAGCATAATAATGTCGCCGCGTGCGTTATTATTCTATTTCTAAGTCGCCGCGTCGATTGTTCTAGTGACGATAGAGAGTAGTATATTCCTTGGAGGACACTTACACATAAAAAAACCATTTGTAAATAAATACGCTAAGCTAGGATTCGATTATTTAAGACGTCTATTCGGCCTATTGACACTTTGACAGATGTGACATTGTTGACGTTGTGTTGACAGATTAAAATTTTTAATTATGTACTAGTAAGGCAACGGCACTTAATCTTTATGCCAATGGATGACGTCACCTACCTTAAAAACTTAAAATAATTAAATAATTTTTATTAAAATAACTATTGAGCCAATCATCAAAATATTCAAATTAGTTTCTCAAAATGCTCTAAATTTACAAAAAATAAAATAAAATATAATGGTTAGAAATTTTGGACAATCCCCATTGTGGATCGATTTCGAATTTTATTATTTTAATGAATAGCGTATGCCTCGGGATTTGTTCCAGATAAATTGTATTAACTTTGTTTTGGAAGTTTTTGAGTTAGCTTCAATAATACGTATTTTTCCCACTTCATGTATATTGATGATCATAAAATAACTTCTTGCCGCTGACATTTACATAGCAAGTAGTGTTATACGAATTTATGTGGGGTAAAAATTTTTATAGTAAAACTGTATACAAAAAAAAGGGCTGTCAAAATACACTACAATGTAAAAAATAACTTTGATTTCGGAAGTCGGTGTCGTTAGTTCTGCATTTTCGTTTTTTGCTACCGACTTTTTGTTTAATGAGAGTTTTTATTTTATTAATTGTCACCTTTTTAAGACCTAAACCGATTAATTAATTTACGGTTACGAGATCAAACTAGCTCAATGTTTCATTAAAATGTTTAGAAAATAGGAGGATCTGGTAGTTGAAATTCATTTATATTCATTCCAATGCTGAACAGGTTTTAGAAAAAAAGGTTGCTTCACACTAGGAATTACTCCTGTATTGTGGGTGCGTTTACAAACATTTAAATTCACATACACAAACAGCCAGACCCGGAAAAACTACCTGTAGGCAATACAAATATTGGTTCCGTGTGGGGATCGAACCCGCGACACGCAGCGCAGCAGTCGATCGCTCAGCCACTGCGCCAACCGTGTCGTCATATATATAATTTTGAATGAATTTTCTCCCTTTTGTTAGCACTATTACGTTTACACACGTAGAAAAAAATCGCACATAAAATCACCCTGTACATAATGTCGCTTACTATTTCGTATACATTCAGACAAATTGTTCCTCATATTGGACGAAAGTGTTTTCGTATTTTCTGATATTTCCTGGGCACTGTATAGCTACAGAATTGATTGAATTTCTCTTACAGATTGATCTAGATTAATTTGCTGAACATGTTGATACTTTGTGGAACCCTGTGGTTCCTGGGATGGGTAAGTCTAGGAGTTCGCCACCGTTTGGGTGCTATGAAAGTCCAGGCGCTGCGGGGCAATTGCGTAACACATTATCAATCGGAATCGGTTTTATTTTGACAGTTCAACAACATTCATTGCTTTATTTACGTGTTGAGCAGACAATTTTTTCGAACTTATGAAGCAATGGATAAGCTATTTGCTCCAAAATGATTCTGATTCCGATTGATAATGTGTTGCTGGCCACCGTTTGGGTGCTATGAAAAACCAGGAGCTGGCCACCGTTTGGGTGCTATGAAAGAACTGGAGCTGGCCACCGTTTGGGTGCTATGAAAGAACTGGAGCTGGCCACCGTTTGGGTGCTATGAAAGATTAGGAGCTGGCCACCATTTGTGTGCTATGAAAGACCAGGAGCTGGCCACCGTTTGGGTGCTATGAAAGAACTGGGGCTGGCCACCGTTTGGGTGCTATGAAAGACTAGGAGCTGGCCACCGTTTGGGTGCTATGAAAGAACTGGAGCTGGCCACCGTTTGGGTGCTATGAAAGACTAGGAGCTGGCCACCGTTTGGGTGCTATGAAAGAACTGGAGCTGGCCACCGTTTGGGTGCTATGAAAGAACTGGAGCTGGCCACCGTTTGGGTGCTATAAAAGATTAGGAGCTGGCCACCGTTTGAGTGCTATGAAAGATCAGGAGCTGGCCACCGTTTGGATGCTATCAAAGATTAGGAGTTGGCCACCGTTTGGGTGCTATGAAAAAACTGGAGCTGGCCACCGTTTGGGTGCTATAAAAGAACTGGAGCTGGCCACCGTTTGGGTGCTATGAAAGACTAGGAGCTGGTCACCGTTTGGGTGCTATGAAAAACCAGGAGCTGGCCACCATTTGGGTGCTATTTAAGAGGGCTAAATCCCGAATAACAATAAAAAATAAACATACAGAGTGGCGGGGACATGGACGCGCAACCTGTTACCATTCTATACTAGGGGGTCTAGAATAATGTGCTGAATTCATGGTTAGAGTTTGCGCGTCGAAGTGCCGAAGATTTGGGGACGGCCTTTGCCCAGCAGTGGGACAATAAAGATTAAAAAAAATACATAAGTATCCGACAAATTAAAAACCTCCTCGATTTTTGAGGGCGGTTAAAAATGGTTGAGTCCAGTTTAGATATTTTATGATAAAAGAGTGTTCATATTGTGATATTGAATTTTATTGAAACCCACAGACTATTCAACTACAAACCACCAAACTATACCAGGACTGGGTAAACTCAATAAATTAAGTCATGAATGTAATATCCCGAAGATCAATAAAGAGGTTACAAATTTATTTGTATAATGAAATTAGCCTGCAATCATAATTACCAAGCAGGTAAATGGTCTTAATTTAACTTGTCTAGTCGACCTCGTAATTGTTTAACCACTTTTGGCTACAATACTCAGTAAAATGAAATTTCATTAGGCTTGGCACACACTATGCGACACGCGACTGCGACAGCTCGGCGACTAGATGAAACGTTAAGCAAATTTTCTAATATTTCGTTCAAAGCTCCGCACGCTTGGCGTCTAGTTGCGGAGTCCCAACGACAGGCTAGGGGAGGTGCACACTCTCGCTACTTGTTACAGAATTAGATGCACGGTGCTCTCGCACACCCGACGACAGTTGCTTGCGACGGGTTGCGGGGTCAGCGTCAGTCTTGCTGTGAGCGCTGATAAAGGTGCATGTGTGTTTATATTGCGCATTCGCATTCGTATAAACGTTAAGGCTAATGCAACTATAGGTGGGTCTTTATGCATTCACAAGACGACCATGTCTCTTGAATACTTAAAGAAAATGAACACTCCTTGCGCGATGTCCATCGTAACAACTAGTCGAAGACGAAAACGGCAGCACTGCGTCTAGTTTCAGAGACAAAACGCATATCGACGGCGAAGTGCCAATAACTCCTAACTGACAAAGTCAAAAATTTACACGTACTGGAAAAAAACGTTCAAAAATAGACACGTTGTTTTAGTTGGGAGGTACATATTTCCACATTTTAATTTAATGATGTTGCAACTAAAAATACACTTAGGCATATTTCACTAAAACATGCGAATAACGCCTTTAAATTCAAAAAGAAAAAAAAAGGAATTTCTCAAAAATAAATCAGTTAGGAGGTATTGGCACTTCGCCGTCGATATACAAACGACAAATATGCGTCTTGTTGCAGTGACAAATCGCACAGTTTGCGCCGACACTTTAAGTTAAAACTATCAAACTGTCACAAAGAGAAGTGATATACAACTAAGGTGGTAACGGAAATACGAGGTCGACATTACAAGATCGAATTTTAATGGCACGGTGGCGTGAGATTGTTCCGGTAGGAAAATTATTGTCAATTACTAGTTCTATATGGCCATAATTACCGTGACACCGTAAGTCGGTCATCGTCATTACTTGTTCCGTGATTGGTATTTCATATTATGTCGTTATTTGGAACTCAATTTCTCGGAATTATTTAGTTAGCCTATGAAATGATGTGACCTTACATCAATCAAGGTTAAGCAGCGTTTGCAGCATCTGTGCCCGTTTTCACCAACACTAGCTGACACGTGAATCAATATCTAGATTCAAGCGCGATGTTGGATTTTCGACCCTTGGCATTGGTCATAAACTAGTCAGTGAGTGATACAAACTAGTCAACAACGTGACAACAGTGATGAAAATGCTACCTGTCCATTTGAGCGGACAGTGAGTTCACGGCATGGTTTCTTTACGGTACGGCGTATAAACCGCGCCGTAGAAAAAACGTATCCGCCAACAAGCTTTCATAGTGTTCCATACTACACTGACGACCGTATACGGTGAATAAACCGTACTTTTTCACGGCAAGAAAAACATGTGTGTACAATGGGTCTAAGGGCTCCGGGTTAGGCTGGAATCTGACTACAACAAAGTTGGGAAAAGGTTAGGCAAATGAAGCTGAGTAGTTGCAGAAGGGCTACTATGGGGAGCTAGTAAAAAAACGACACGATTCTGTTGACAGAAACATTCTGCTAGACTGTTATAATACGGGTAGCATAATTAGCCTATAATGGCCCCACTGCTGGTACATTGGCCTCCTCTCTGTGAGAGGGAGTAGACCATAAACCCCACACGGGCCTAGTGCAGGTTGATCGATGTCACATGTCTTCGAATTTTTGGTTCTAGGACATGCCGGTTTCCTCACGATGTTTTCCTTCAACGTATTGAGAGCAGTGGTGATGAAATAATTTACACAAAGTAAAGCGCCTGTCTGGGTTCGAACCTACGACCTACAACTCGTAAGTCGCGGCCGTTACCACTGGGCCACCACTGCTCTCCAATATGGGTATTACAATAAAATTGTCATTAGCTTATTTTTCTCATTTAAGAGTACTACATGACCTAAAGCGCGGTCACTGTCGGACTGCATAAATCATCGTGCTTCTCTTGCTTCAAAAGAAAGAGAAGCGCGATGACACAACACTGGTAATTTATTGCAAAACATGAAGAAATTATCTATTCACAAAATATCTATTGATTGGACTAAAAAATTAAAACACTAGTGCTTTAGTATTTTGCTTGTACAATCATCTGACAAAAAATCAGAATGATTGTATGTAGGTATATGGTTTTTATTGTAAAAAGAAAGTTTTTAGAGATATCTTCATGATTTTTTTCTATCGTATCAAATTAGTTGTGTTTTCAACACACTAACTAGCTACCATATATACTGAAGAATATTATATATTTTTCTGATTTTGTTCACTGAAATCGATCATTTATATACTTTTAATCATTATAAAACTTGCGTTTTTTGCGTTTAGGTCCTGTAGTCCCCTTAAATGACCAAAGAGCCTTACTGCCTAAAGTTGTGCCAGATGTACGTTCAGCGCCAAAACCGTTCGTCACCTGTGAAGGCTTTTTAATGAAGTCAGAATCACATAATAAATTATTATAATCAGCTATTTAAAAATCATGAATAAACAGAAACAATATATCAAAATAAACAGAACGATTTACATTAAACTGATTTGTAATTAAAATTTCCTCATTTTGATGGATCATCGCTAAATATTTGCGTCAGGCCAACACGTTTTGCAACAATATTTATGTGCTACCAATATTTTATTTATTGCATTTTAAATAAGTAGGTAATCCTGTAATTATTATGGAATAGCTGCATCCCACGGTTTCACCATTAAATATGTTTCGATCCCGTGGGAATATCGAAATAAAAAGCCTATATGTTAATCCAGGTTGTCTGCTACCTCTATACAAAATTTTATCAAAATTGGCCCAGCCGTTTGAGCGTGAAGCAGTAACAAACATATAAGCATACACACACACTCACAAACTTTCGCCTTTATAATATTAGTGTGATGTGATTAATTTGTTGTTAATAATTTAAAGTATTTATTTATTTATTTTACTAAGTAATTATTATAGTAGGATTCTTTCAATCGGATTACATTAATATCATTTTAAAAGGTTCAATTAAATAACATTAAAATGTCAATAAACCGTAAATGTCAAATCCGCCGTTTTTGCGTCTGTCCGGAATATTCGGAACATACATCCAGACAAACGGACAAAAAACTATATTTTCAACATCAAACTCGTTCTAACACCTCGTGAAAAAATTCGATGTACAGTTTTGAATTCATTATTATTGTAATATTAGCTTTTGCCCGCGGCTTGGCCCGCGTGGATAATGACAATGATGCGCCTTCTTGCTGACGTATTATTTAGTCTAAAATAATTGCTATAATACCTCAAGGTTGAATGTCACTCGCATGTCTTGTAACAAAAAGGCTATGTATGTAGCAGTTATTAGATACATAATAATAAGTATTTCCAGCCGTAGTGAAGTTTCAATTTAGTGGGAATTGTTGTCAAAGGTGATTGAAGCCCGAAAGTCTGGTCAGCGGGATTGTCGGAAGTCAGCGGGATTGTCCGAAAGGGTTACCGCTGGCCCGGAACATAAACACTGAAAAAAAAAGAATTGTTGAATGTACTAAAGTAGCGTAGGTTGAGTAATGAACTGCCGTAGTCAACCCTTTTCATAGTTATTTTACTATAACAAGAGTGAATTTAACAAAATCCACTTTGTTGATTTTCATAATCAACCAGTTCTATTTGGTAAAATCAACAATTTCGTGTGTAGGACCTATATAACCCGCGGATTTGATAAAATTTACGCGGAATTTAGTAAAATCCATCATTCTTTTTTTTCAGTGAAGGGCTAAGGAAGGAACACGGGTGGGTTTTAGTCAGTAAGAGGCTGACACTCCCTTCCGCTCCAAAAAAGCCTGAAAGTCTGATAACCAGTCTTACCAAGGGGTATCGTATTACTCAATAACTGGGTTGTGGATGTCAGATAGGCAGTCGCACCATGTAAAATACCGATATTCAGCTACATCCGGTTAGACTGGAAGCTGACCCCAACATAGTTGGGAAAAGGCTAGGCAGATGATGATAATTTTGTCAAAGGTGTCAATTACGAGGTCGACTGTACGTTGGTGAATCTTTGAAATAATGAAAATACATTTATTTTTCCCAGGTTAAGGCACACAGTAGGTATTCACACAAAAACATAGAACAGAAACTTAAAATAGTATTTTGTGCCTCACGGCTGCGCCAAATATGCCCATTTCAGCATAAATGCCAGGCAACTAGTGCCTGTCGCTGGTTTTCAACTGAAACCTGTGTTCCGCGGACCTAAATCAGTTTTATAGTGTGTGTGAATATGTTAATAAAACAATTGATAGATATTATGTGGAGAAAATAATAATAAAATCGATTAGGTATTTGTTTCAATATCTAATTGATTTTAGGGCTGCCTGAGGCACACGCCTTGCGATTATTTTAAAGAGCGTCACTATTTTAGTTGGACTTGAATACTTTACGGGAAAAACAAATAATGTCACTTTTTTATGAAACTGACCTTTTAATGCCATCTGTTTACTTTTGTGGTGTACTATTTTTACACAAATCACAATTGGGAAAAATCATCGTAGTCGCTGTAATATTTTTTTGTATCTGTTCATTTACCGCAAGAACCAGGAATGTTCGCGCGCCGAACGTCGAAAGTCGTCGTTGTCAATTTGACATTCGACATGTAGGCTGTGCTGTGCGTTTTTTCCTAACCTTCTAATTATATCCTAAGCTACATAGTTAAGTTTAAAAGAAGATTTTGTCAATAAAAGAAGTTTAAACAGGTGATTGTTTCAATACATGTTATCTATTTTAAGTTATTTTAAAAACTGAGCTGTACTATTGAATGTCAATGTAATGCAAAAACCAAGAATGTCAATGACTTATATTGTTTATGCTTGTTTAGACTCTACCTTCAGCCATTTTTCAATAATTATTAAAATATAATACTAGAGCATATTTCTTTAGTAAAGTCAAATCCATACTAATATTATAAATTCGAAAGTAACTCTGTCTGTCTGTCGGTCTGTCTGTCTATATGTATGTTACCTTACGAACGGATTTCGATAAAATTTGACAGAGAGATAGATTGCATCCCGGGGAATAATGACATAGGATAGTTTATATAGTTTAAAAGTCTTACTTTGAACTAAAAAAAAAATCTGATTAGTACGAGAAAAACAAGTAACTATAAAAACTTGTGTTTCTCGTAGGTACCAATAATTTTTTGACATTCATTGTTTGTCGTAGTAGAGTCGTCACTTTGAGCAGCGGATCAAAGTACGTTTCAGTATTGCGACTCGCGGGAGCTTCATCGTACACTAAAACAAGCTTCTATTTTAATGCATGAAAAATCTAAAATACAAGAAGAATCTCAGAAGTTTCCTACATAAGTTAACCTCCTTAACTACATCCCTAAGATATTCAATCAAAATCAAAATATTTTATTTCATATAAACCTACATGGGCACTTATAAAACAGAGACTAGGTGCACGGTTCCAATTGATCGTTTTCTATGGAGGAGAACCGGCAAGAAACTCAACGGTTACTCTTTTTAAAAATAATTGGCTTTTAAAATGTTTGCAAATTACAGTAGGTATGGGAGGACAGCGTAGGCCTGTCAACATGTACCAGGTACTTGATAAAATAATAAATGGTCTATAGACCTAAAGTCTACAAGGCCTACAAAGTTCTATTCTATTCTATCAATAACCCTACAATTTCGAGCTAAGTTCAAAACATTTTCAGAGTCGGATCGTGTACAAGCTTGTACTACAACCAACTAGATCCATGTAAGTTCGGGCTACCTGCAGTAGTCCCACATAGCAATAAGGAAACCGACAATGTTTGTAATGTAAATAATGAAGGAAGGGATGGAAACTTGAGGGACTAGCGGTGAATTGGGAACTGGGCGGTACCTACCTATTGAGTGGGAGTATTGAACTTTGATGGGTTAGGTTTATAGTACCTATGGGATATATAAATATCTATACGCAATGTCTAATAGCAAGAAAGAAAGAAAGAAAATACGTTTATTTGCGGCAAACATGACGCATAAAAATAAAAAGACAAACAAAAAAAAAAAACAATTTGGGAATGGTTTTCTTCAAAGTAGTAATAATGTTTGTTTGAATACTAGCTTCTGCCCGCGACTTCGATGTCGTGGAAGTAGTAACACGCTGCAATATCTATATGTCTTGTTCCTCCGACCCACCCCGTCGCATTGCATCGCCCGCCTGCGCTATTATTTTGTTTTCGCTTAGCGTTTTTATGCCTTTTTTTTGCTCGGCTCGTAAACCTATTATTAGCCATACAATACTGAAATTCACATACTCTGTAACAAACTATTACGTATCATTGCTGGGTGCCTAAATAAAAAATAACAAAATAACTAGCTAAATAAACCTGCCTACAACCCTTTTACCTGAGTACCCCTACGATTCTAATATTACTTTTTTTTTAAATAGGTAAATGTTAATTTCTGCAATGCAATGTTTTTGGGTAATGTTTTTATCTGTTTGGCCGTGTCCAGAAGTACCGCATTCTGAATCCAGCTGCCCAACTTATATTGAAGTTTCAATAAATAATTATTTCTGCTAGATAATATGGATATTCCACCAGCTACTAAGCGGTAACCTATCTCTATTTCATCTGCAGTATATCGTGGGTCACGTCTACCTAAGATGTGTTCTACGTGTCACTGCATCGCACCCGCCAACTTGAGAGAAATTAAATAGACTCATGTCCCGGTAATTTCATCTTTCAATGCTGGTAAGGGGTACATTAAAATAACCACCACGAGTGGCCTTAGTAAGACTATAGTATACTAGCTTCAGAGCAGTGGTGGCCAAATGGTAACGGCCGCGACTTACGAGTTGTAGGTCGTAGGTTCGAACCCAGACAGGCGCTTTACTTTGTGTAAATTATTTCATCACCACTGCTCTCAAAACGGTGAAGGAAAACATCGTGAGGAAACCGGCCAAAAATTCGAAGTCATGTGACATCTACCAACCCGCACTGGGCCCGCGTGGTGGATTGCGGTCCACTCCCTCTCACTGAGAGGAGGCCTGTGTCCCAGCAGTGGGAACATTATAGGCTGATGATGATGATGATGATACTAGCTTCCACCCGTGGCTTCGCCCGCAAGGTATGTCGATAAATTCTATCCTATTCTTCCTATTCTTCTCCGGGATGCAATCTATCTCTCTGCCAAATTTTAGCGAAATCCGTTCAGTGGTTTAGACGTGAAAAGGTAACATACAGACAGAAAAACAGAGAGTTACTTTCGAATTTATAATAATTAGTATGGATATAGTCAGGGAAATTCAACGTTAAACAAAATTTACCTTGGTTTCTGTACGTTGTTTTCTGGTGACCACTGATAAAGAGGGGCAAGCCTAATGCCACCAATCGGACAAAAATCCACCCTCCGAGCTAATACTAACAAACTTATGGAAAAACCTAATAACACTTTTCAAACAAGAGAAGCAATTCCCGTGTTTATACGAACCATTCAGTCCAATACAATTCAGCACCCACAATCTTAATCACTTTGAAGGATATTGGTAATCCATTGCTTGCTATGTTCACAAAATTTGTCTGCAAATCAGTACAAATAACGCAATGAATGTTGTTGAACTGTCAAAATTAAAGTCATTCCTAGTTTTTGTTGCTTAATTACCCCGCAGATTACCCAGTAAATGCTGTTATGTTATTTTTGTATTTAGCGTCTATCTCCAGACAAGACAGATCCAAGCCAAATTCTGAAATAACCCAATAACACTCACTTACATGGTAATAACATCAGACTGCGATCAATATCTGTGTTCCAAACATAACGATTATAGAATTATCCCCTGAGGAGCGTTTACCGTGCTGGGCGCGTAAATTATCATGACTTTATAACGAAGAGCCGAAACACGTGCGAAGTAAACAAAGTTACATAATTCAAAGAGTCCTAAAATATCTTGGGAAGACTGTGGTGGACGCTTATTTTGGACGCTGTTATGAAGTTCAAAAATATATTTTGACGTAGGTTAATAATTAATTGCAACTGTGTGCAGGTGATAATAGAACTACTTATAGAGGTATTAGGAACAGGTGAAGTTTACTCATACTCCATAAAAAGGGAGGATTCTCCGACCAGACCGGGTGTTGTGTCTGATGGGCTTCAGTCGGGACGCTGTATATATGTTAGTCGCGCGTAAACTCTGCTTGCGCGATGCAGGATTTTGCGTGACGTCAGCGTACTGCGTAGTTCGCATGTGGCGATGTAGATTTCACCACAGAAGTATACGTGGGTTCCATAGCTTTCTAAATCAATCTTGGACTTGACTGACATCAGTGAGCTGCAGTCTACCGTAGGTACCACAAAAACAGGTGGCATATATTATACTCGTAAGTCACACGTCATCGGCGTCACGGGACAGGAACTCAAAAAAAAAACACCAACACAAAACACAGTAACTTACAACGAAAACACAAAATGGCGCTGTAAAAATAAATTGTAATCATTCCTTACTAGGTCGAGAGGCGGCTCTGACAACCAGTAACTGACATGACCACTCGATTGTACAAATATTGGGCAAACAAGACTCTGTTATAATAATGTTTGTCGCCAATGTTTGTTTTTATTGGTTGTAATGATGCAGTGTCTCATGTTTGAGGACGAGGGCAAACGGTAGCTTGGGTACTTATTATGTTTATGCTACATTTTGAAATGGAGAATATGAACTGGTGTAAAAAGATGCATAACGAAACCGAGAGTCACTGTAATTGCCTTTTTGGCCTCGCAAAGGTTTTCTTTTTTTTTTTTTGCTGTTTTTGTTTTATTTTAATGTTCTTTTTTATTCTTCTTACAAAAATATGTATTTCCTGTACGTGTCCAAAATAAAATATTTTTCTTCTTCTTTCTTTAATAAATTCCCGTTATTGTTGATTGTTTTTCACACACCTTCTGGTTACGGCGATAGTTTTTGGAAAAATAACTTTAAATCCTACTTAGTAAAGTTCAGTTTACGCTACAACTTCAAACATTTTTATAACTTTTTTAACAGTGCTTTTCACTTTGAAATCAACATAATTACCATTAAAATAAAGTTGATATTTGTTTAACTTGAAATAACATTAATTTGAAACATACATTTGAATAGACTACTTACATATCTCTGCCTGCCCCTAAATGCCGGGTGTCCTGGGAATACAAGTGATGATTTATTTGTAAAACGTTAGTTATTTGTTTTTGTTTGTGTTGGTTGGTTGGTTGTTTGGTTGTTTCACGTCCACTTGACGCACGCGTACACGTCAAAAATGGCGCTAACTATCATCAAACCCAAAAAAGCGTTGTTTCAAATTACAATTAAAAAAACAAAATAATGGCCTTGACTTACGTCAAATAATAACGAGTACGTAATCATTATTATTTGACGACGTACGTATGTTACGTTAGCCAATCGTTTGAACAACCGGCCTTAAATCTAGTCTAATAGAAGAATACCTAGAAGGGCACCTAGCAAGCCGAATGTGTTGCAGACTCTCAAAAGTTTATAGTTTTTTGGTGGAACACTATTTATAAATCATTATAGCCGAGATGATTGATTTTTGACAGATTCGATGGATTACCTAAAAGTTTGATAAAGTTTGAAAATTCGTAATTGTATTGTTTGTTTGTTGTACACTATCTTCTGCTCGCGACTTCGTCCACGTGAAATTTCTTGATCCCCCAACCACCCCGTCGCATCGCATCGCCTTCCCGCGCTATTTCTTCGTTTTCAGTTAGCGTTCTTTGAGATTATTTTTTCACTCCCTCTCACAGAAAGAAGGCTTGTGTTCAAGTAGACGGATCATTTTCGGCTGATTATGTAAGGCCATATTAATTATTATAGGTAAAAAAAAACTTAAGCAACACAAACACACGACATATGTACTTCTCACGGACTTCACACACACTACACACACACATTACACTTCTTTTTTTCCTTTTTTTTCAAAAATCATGGAAGTTATATCAAAATCAACGTTCACCAAATATTAGTTAAAAACTTCCTTTGCGTAGGTACCGTACGCATACCATGCCATAACAGCGTTGTCACACTAATTTGATGTGCGGTAACGCGACTCTTGGGAGTAATAGGACGTGAGCCCGTTCCAAACAATTATGATGGTAATTTTTATAAGAAAAAGAAAACAATTTGGATTTTTAATGTTCATTTTTTTTTCTTAAGCCAGCTTAGCTTATTTTCCGGTTTTGTTTTTTGTGTGTGTTAGAAAATTACCTATTTTTATTTTTTTATTTAATTAATCGTAAACTTAAATACAGGTTTATGTTTTTTTTGTACCATTAAACCAGAAATGGTTTGTATTGGTACTCACATTCGCTATAATAACACTCCTTAATGATGGATAACTTAAATTTACTTACTATACATCATATTATATCATTCATGTACCCACACCACTTCATTGTTTGTGTTAAAGCACCGAATATTACCGATTATTAAACTCATAATTTCGATTTCTGTCTTTTTTTTCTATTTTTGTCTGTCTTTTTATACCTATCCTACAGTACTACTAGATTAGCCTTTTCATAATTTTTCGCAAGTATATACGAGTACATATGTATGGGAGCCCCTTTAAATATTTATTCGTTTCTGTTTTTAGTATTTGGTGTTACAGCGGCGGTGTTTGGTGATTCGAGCGATGCGAACACTGAATAGTGTGTCTCGGCGTTTGGATATATTTTCTTGTTCTTTGGCGGAATTCCAGAGGGTGACACTTAGTATGTTGTCCACTGTATAACTGCGTTCCTTCCCAGACCCGGTACTAGGCACTGGACTTTTAGCAATTTATGACTATTTTTGTTAGCTTGGGTCTTACCTGTTAAAACAAAGTATGTGTTAATGAATAAATAAATAAAATAAATAAACATAAATACATCATCTGTGAAAAATTCAACTGTCTAGCTATCACGGTTCATGAGATACTGCCTGGTGACAGACGGACAGATGGTAACAATGGTAAAAACGGGACCCTATTACTAAAACTCCACTGGTTTTAGTAATAGGGTCCCGTTTTTACCATTTGGGTACTGAAACCTAAAAAGAGGAGAAATAATCAAAGGACATCGTACGCATCGCTTTCAACAGGAAAAGTGCCTAAAAGGCTGGCAGCATTGCCACGTGGTATGGCAATGCTAATTCTTTGGCCAAAAAATAGGCCAGCCCTATTTTTAGATTAATTAATTTTATTGACTTATTTCGTAAGTAAAACACGTCGTCGCAAGCAGAATAGATAAATACTTCTAGAACACTATGTTTAAAACACAACAATATCATTTCACAACTGAGAGAAAAAAGCTTAGCTTAAAGAAAAAAAATACTGTAAGCACTGTATCCAGTAAAATACCTTGAAAAAACACACGAAGTCACACGTCACGTAAAGAAAACATCTCAATCTTCCGCAAAATTAAGACCCCATAAACCACTTTACGGAAGTGCTACAAAAAACCCTCTTGTTTTTGTGCACGGCATAATTTACAGATGCTACCAAACGTGTCGAATGTTTAACTAAAAAAGGAGAAAAAAAAACAAAAAAGCATCGGCACGTGGAGACGGAGCTTTAAGCGCAAGTTCTAGCGCTTTTATGTATGCGTGGAATGCATTTGTGTGCGTGCCGTTGCAGGTACGCTACGGACCTCAGTTCCCATCGGGCTGTGAACGACGCACGACGTCGCGACGCTCCCCGGTCTGAACGCGAACGAACGAAACGGTCGACGAAATACGTTTTCGCGACAAAAGAAAATTACCGGAAAATTTTCTGTTGGATTTTGACTTGTATCGAAACTGTGAACAGAGGATTCTCTCGTGTGTTTAGTGGAGTTAGGATACGCAGTGGATTGAGTATCAACAGTTCATGTTGGTTTTAGTGAATGAATTATACAGGTGTGAACTTGTGAATGGTTTGATTTAAATTATTGTGGGATTCGGAAGTTGATCGCAAGTAAGTTTTAAGTGATAGATTTTTATGTATATACGAATAAAAACTTTTGCGTGATGGCTGTAACCTAACAGGAATAACAACAATTTCAAATCAACTGTTCTTTATTGTATGCTCTTTATAAAATTTCTTTATTTAAATAAAACATATTTAATGAAGAAAATGACTAAAATTAATGAACGTACTTAATTCGGTTAATTCAATTATTGTAATTCATTGATACGGTCCGATTCTGAATTAATGATAGCCGGAATAATATCATGAATTGGGATATTCATTTATTCATTTTAATGATTTAATTAAAGTCACTATTGTATCGGGCAATCAATTTGTAATATAGGTGCGTAATTAAAAATCAATAGCTAATTACAACTAACGTGGACATGTTTCGCAAATTGAAACCATGGACAAAAAATTAATTAATATAAATCGTTAGTATCATGCTATAGCAATTACATGTCAGCCAATTTTTTTCGTATTGGTTCAATGTCAGTATTCAGTGTAATCTTTTTCGTTATCTACCAACATGTCAGTCTAATACATAACCCATTTTTTATTCAAATCAATCAGCTAAACTGTCGTTTTCTTTTCATCACTCATTTGTTTTCCTTTTTTTGATAGAGGTAAAACACACAAAAAAAAGACCGCCACCTATTGTGTTTTTAATGATTCTCGCCGGAACATTCAAACGAATTGTCATTGAATGAAAAAAAAATATCCCCTGGTAAAGAATAGAGTCAATTATTGGGTAAAGCTTCAAGTTTTTTCCGTTTTTAAAGTCATGTTACAAATGTCATGTAAAATGTAGGTATCGAACTTTTAGAGACTAGTATCAAACTGACTGGTGACGTAAAAACTACAATTAGTACTTTAAAATAATACATACAGTAGGTATCTATTTATAAATAGGCACTGTACGTAGTGTACGTACCGTACTGTATGAAAGGTTCAACTTTGATAAATACTTAATATCTGTGTGTTAAAGCGATAATTTTGTATTACATAGTTATTACTTTAGTAAGTCACAAATTCTATGTGTCTTCGAATAAAAATAAAACCACGGGGAAGTAAGCTACTGAAACGTGGCCGGATGGGTACCTACATAATATTTATAGGTAGTCATTTAGAAATTCTCTATCACGGCGAAAAAGCACGAAAACTTAATTAAAATATTTTTTATATATTTTTATTTCCTCATTTACCGCTAGAATTCATCTCACTTATGAGTTGTTGATCAATCGTTTCTAGGCAAACCTGTTAAGTTGATAAGTACCTACGACTTTTCGTTCCTATCAATTATCCTTTTTGTATGAGAAGACACGCTTCCGTTTTTGTTGAAGTCTTTTTCATGTAGGTAACAAATGATTAAACATTTTGTCTTTCACTAGGTATAGTCTGGGGTGTCATTTAGGTTACGTGTGTGTAGTATTCAGCAGTTTAGACTTTTGCAGGCTCACAAGGTAAAATTAGCTATAGGATATTTTATATACTCTTTTTAGTCAAAGGATTATTTATTCATCATAAAGTTATTCTATGTTACTGAAGGTTGCATTTTAGGCGTTTACTTCGTATGTGAATACCACTTTTAACACTGGGAGTTAGATGCTTACTGAGGTTAGTTACCCTAGCATTTGCCAATGTAACTTTTTAGTCTCATTATAATGTAAAGGAAAAATTGTAAAGAAAGTGTGGATCTACAATGGTTTGAAATCACCCAGTATGAGAAGACCTTATCTCAATCTGTCAAAAAAACACTAAATTCCTTATATTTTTGACATTTATTGTCAATGAGATGAGACTGCTACTATATTTTAATCGGTTTTAATTACAGGAATTAGCCTTCTGGTAAAAACAAATCGACAGTCAGTAAGATGGTAGCGGGGTTGTCTGTCAAGGAATACTCGAATGCATAAGATGTAAATATGGCAACTCGTGTTAGGCCAGCAAATTCCAAACTAACATAGTTTAAACGAGAACTAAGTTATAATTGAGACTCCGTTTACTCGGAAGGCATTTCTGAATATTGTCGCTCTTATGTGTGGAACGGCGCGTGACAAAGCGTCGCCGTACGAAAGTGACAATAGACGAGCCTGCGTACTAAGCCGCTGATTGGTGTTCATGATTGTCAGAGCACTCGCACCGGGCACTACTGTCACTACTGTAGAACGGAACTGGCATATTTGTTTTAGAGAGGTTAACAGGAGTATTAGGTATCGTGCATTGCGTGTATGACAAAACAGTACAGAATACATTTACTACAAGTTTAATGGTGTGTCTCTGTCTGCTACCGAACTGTTCTAAACATAACTTTAGGATCACGCCTCATTTCTCGACGGGGTAGGCAGAGGTGGCAGGCCGGTTCATTGTCTTATATAAAAACTAGCTACGCCCCGCGGTTTTACCCGCATAAGTCTCGACCCCGTAGTATTATCGAGATAATAAGTATCCTATTGTTAATCCTGGTTATAAACTATCTGTGTGCCAAATTTCATCCAAATTCGTTTAGTAGTTTTTACGTGAAAGAGTAACAAACATCCATCCATCTATCCTCACAAACTTTCGCGTTTATAATATTATAGTATGATCTGTAAAAAAAAAACAGAGAGGAGCAATTGAACGTTTGCATTGTAATCTCATTCTCAATTTTCGGTCAGTGGGTCGTCTTAGGGGCTTCTAAAAAATACCTCTAATGTTTCTAGATTTTTAACATTGACTGTCGCTGCGATGAGATTTCGACTAGATATTAGGCGTTTTGAAATACGGGAATCGCCTTCAAGTAGTTCAGAACCAGGATAGAAAAAACTTTTGCACAGCATTAATTTGCTTTTTTTTCCAATCCCAATCGCGTTACTATACAAATCCAATCATTATAATTGCCAACCAAGCTTTGGCCAATTGGCCCAAGTTAAATAAAGTGTAGGTAATTTCTAGTAGTTTTTTTGTGAGGCATTCGGCATTGAACCATAATTATTTATGGTCATAGACCTCAATTTAGGCCAGTTCGGTCTAGACGCAACGTTTTTTCGTTCGAACTTCTTGGTCCGTAAAATAATTGGTTTATAAGGGTAGAAGCCCAAGCGCTACCTGCGGGGTAATTGCGTAACACTAGGACACCAGGAATAGTAGGAATAGCTTTAATTTCAGCAGTTCGACAACGTTCATTGTGTTATTTACTTTTGTTGAGCAGACTTCTCGTACATATAGATACCTATGTTATGGAGCAATGGATTAGCTATATATTTCAAAATGATTCAGATTGCGTTTGTTTGAGTGTTACGCAATTAGGGTGCTGTCAGTATAGGGTAGCAAATACATTATTTAGTAACTAGCTTCTGCCCGCGACTTCGTTCGCGTGAAATTTCTTGTTACTCCGACCCACCCCGTCGCATCGCATCGCTTGCCCGTGCTATTACTTCGTTTTTGCTTAGCGTTCTTTCTGACTTTTTTTCTTTTTGCTCGGCTCCTAAAGGTCATAGCGTGATGCTAATAACCTATAGCTTTCCTCAAGAATTGGGCTATCAAATACAACAAGAATTTTTCAAATCCGACTGGTAGTTTCAGAGATCGTTCAACCAAACAAACTCTTCAGCTTTATAATATTATAGATTATAAGCTAGAAAGATAAGCGCTTTGATTATTTGACTGAATCAAGATGATTTTTGGATTTTCAATTATTCTCTCTTTCTACCTACCTACCTATTCATTCTTTTATCTGGTTGGTATGTTCTAATAAAATATGCCATCAATCTATTTGAAGCCAGAGCATCTTTCACTGTAGACTAGGTACCTATATTGTCAAGTTATTTGCTAATAATATTGATTTGAGCAATATCCCCTTCGTCAGACTTTCAAAGTCAGAGTCATTTATTTGCTTTAACTGCTGCAATACAAATGTTTATCTTGCGTTGTAACAGAGAATAAGTTAGTTTATTTTAAATCACTTTGAAATCATTCTCTTAATTTTTAGGTATGTATTTTTGAAGTGAAAACTTCTTTAGCGGCGCTGTGTACTTTTTTTGGAATGGGTAAAAACTTCTAAATTCGCGTCAGGTCACGTGACCCTGATCGAAAATTCGTAAGACGTAAAACGTCAGACGTAAAACGTAAGACGCGCGTTGTTGAGGACAGCGCCATCTATGCACATCGGGAAGAACTACGAGGGCCTCGCGTACTAACGTCAGACGTAAAACGTAAGACGCGCGTTGTTGAGGACAGCGCCATCTATGCACATCGGGAAGAACTACGAGGGCCTCGCGTACTAACGTCAGACGTAAAACTTAAGACGCGCGTTGTTGAGGACAGCGCCATCTATGCACATCGGGAAGAACTACGAGGGCCTCGCGTACTAACTACGTAGGCCTCGCGTACTAACTACGTAGTTCATCCAACAACGACGAGATGGCGCTGAACCACGGATATATAACTGACGACGAGCAAATCTGAATAAATTCCTTTCACGAGAAGAATAAACCAGTCACTTTGGTCATCATACATGATTTGCAAAAAACCCTATAAAATAAGGAACACACCTTAACACGCGTGTTTTGTTTATAAGACGATTCACAAAATACACTCGTAATTGTTCAAGTTTTCACTTCTGTCGGCACTACCGGAGTGCCAGTGTTTTTTTTATTTGTCTAAGCTGTATAAGTCTTTAAGTGACAAATTCACCATACTAATATTTATATAATATAGTAAGTTCTTTTATTTAATATGTTATTAGTGAACAAGTCGTTGGAGTACCTATAATAAATAAATAAAATGTTAGTAAGAATTTTTTCTTGTGCGATGACACAGCGCATCTCATCTTTGTCGCTGTATTTCATCACTCAGCTTTAGCAGTCATCCTGAACAAGCTGACATTCCCTGGTGGGTTCAATTTTCCTTGTCGTATCTTTACGAATTATTTATCACTCGGTCTTCAGACAATTCATATTCTATAAGATGCGATAGCGACTGCTTTAGTCAATCTACCTAGTCCATCTATCCCAGTATTAAGGGGCTTACAGGACCTAAACACAAAAAAAAACGCAAGTTTTAGAAACAATTAAAAGTATATGATCGACTACAGTAAACAAAATCAGATAAATATATGATATTCTTCAGGATATATCCTAGGTAGATAGTGTGTTGAAATCATAATACAACTAATTTGATACGATAGAAGAAAATCATAAAGATACCTCTTAAAACATTTTTTTTTACAATAAAAACCATACTAATATACATACAATCATTCATTTTTTTTGTCAGATTATTCTACAAGCAACATACTAAATAGTATTTTAGTGTTTTAATTTTTTAGTCCAAACAATATATATATTGTAATTAAATAATTGCTTCATATTTTGCAATAAATTACCAGCGTTGTATCATCGCGCTTCTCTTTATTTTCTATGCAGACTGAGAGTGACCGCGCTTTAGGTCATGTAAGCCCCTTGATAATACCAACGCTAATGTTATATCTTCACACCTGGCTTTAGCAATCTCAGTTATAACGTACCTAATTCAGTTCGTGTTTCGACATTTTCCTTCAAATAACTACGATTCCTTGACCGACTTACGACTTCAGATGTTAATTGCCAAATCTTTTGTTGCGAATATAATTTTAGCATTGGGGAAAATTGTGACAACTAGCGAGTTTCTTTGAGGAATTTATAAGAGATACGAGTGTCTTTTAAGGATATTAAAGTCGAATTAAGTTTGTTGTTGTGTTTTGCGAATTCACTTTCGGTCGAGACGGGATAATGCATAAGGTATCTTCTTTAGAAGTCATTATATACAGTCGCGTCTAATAGTTAGTTGTCATTTTTCACTTCAGCTGTGACACACTCAAACTCAAACTCACAGCATTTATTTCTATTAAACCATTTATAGGCACTTTTGAATTGTCAAGAAGTCGGTCAGTCAGAAAATATGAAGCTAGTTGCCCATTCCAAAGCGTAGGTACCTACCTATGGAGAAGAACGCCATATTATGATTTGAAATTCTAGTGACCCAAATATTTGAACTGCTTTAACGTATATACATATATGACTAATTTAACTGCCTTTGACTTATCATAAAAAAAAATCAAGTACTTAGGACTACCTGATTATTTCTGAAGTGAAAACTTCATGAGGCGTGTTGGGCATTTTTCGAGATGAGAAAAAACCATTGAACTCGCGCCACTGTTACCGTAAGCGACACCGCGCGGATTTTGTTTATAAGACGATAAAAAAAATACCCTACTTAGGATGTGTTCGGCTGTCCTCGGGATGTACTCGGTTTTAATGTATATCCGATATGTCAGCGAGTGTTAGCAAAGTATTCTGTTTGTGTTTTGTTTTCACTTCTGTCGGCACTCCCGGAGTGCCACTGTTTTTTTTTTACAAATGCACGATTTCTGACAAATGCGTGCACTGACTGGACAGGACCTCTCAATCTTTGTGGTTCTTTCCTCAAAAGATCATCTCAGACATCGATCTACATTGTCTTCATATAACCTGACCAAGATTATATCTGGACTTTAAAAGAGACTGTGACCTCTGAGTTTGTTTCGGCCTTTCTTCTCAGAGTAGTCAGATGGAAAATGCCGACCTCATCAAGTTTTAAAAAGACATGAATGACATGTAAAAGTGTTTGTACAAACCTACTTACAAAAATAAAATCATTTATCATTTATCAATGTGGGGCATCACAGCTGAAGTGAAAAAATGTCAACTAACTTTTAGAGGCCACTGGGATAGATGACTCATCAGAAAACGTAATGGTAGGTCTACTTACTGTCATAACGACAAACGCCCAATAATATTGACAGAGCTAAGTTTCTTGTGATTTGTATTGGGTTTTTTCAACAAGTGAAGGTAACAATGTAATAAAGTCTTGAAAGTCAATTTTAACCTATGCATTTGTAATTGTTTAACTAATACTTTGTAGGAGAACTTTAATCATTTTTATACTTTGATCTTTCTAGGTTATAAATTAAAGGCTAGATATTTTCGTCTATGCAAAAGTCTTTTTCTTAATAGAAATACTAGCACTCTTATCAGAGCGGTCTAACTACATGAGGACAATGAGGTCTTCATATAGTTTCTTGGTCTAGGGGCTGATGTGATGCGCCTCACTATTTTTCGCCACCCACTCCGATTTTTGGTATTCTTATACTTATACATAAGTAGCACATTAGAATTACTTAATTAATTAAAACAATAAATTGAGCGCTTATTGTATTTTGCTTCCTAATAAACTAAAAAAGGTGAATTTGCTCCACCTTCGGCACCTCCACCCTTTTGGCATAAATTCTACTACATCCATATGTGTCAAAGGTCAACTATTTGTACAGCAAAATAAAGCAAGTTGTTTCCCGATTGCAGTAGTGAACACTTGGCCTTATTATTGCTCCGACAAACAGGCGCGACACGCGATATAATCGCGTGCGACATAAAGGCACCGCTTGTTGCGCGACTTGCGGTGCCTTTGTGTCGTGTCGCGCCTGTTTGTAGGAGCCTTGAATCGTCACCATCATCTTCCGTGTGCGATTATACCAATTCACAAAATCATACTTTATTAAAAAAAAAACACATTTGCACAGACAACCATTCATACATAAACAAAGTGTCCCTGGAAGTATATGGCGTGGGCAAGGTCATTTTTTTTAACCCTGAGAATTTCGGTAAATTTTTTACGGTTCAAAATTTGTGACCAATTTTTGTTTTTTCAATCAGTTCCCATAGTCCTCAAAGAAAATAATAATTAATAAAACATATCAGGGCTATCAATTTTTTTTTAGATAGCCCTGATAGTAAGTATTCTTAATGATTATTTCCTTGCCCACGCCCCCTATTCGATTTGATCCATACTTCCAGGGACACCCTGTATAATAAGGCGAAGTCTGACAGTGGCATCGGTAACTCAAAAGTTATGTGGAAATCAGTTGTCAGGGTCCATATCCTGACAACTGATTTCACATGCCCATGCATGTGATCCGGAAGAATGAGGAAAATATCATGAGGAAAGTTTTGAGCCTATGACTGTCGATAACTATAAGAGTAAGGGAAGGCCAAAGAAACGGTGGATTTACTGTGAGAATGATGATATGGTTAGAAAGGAGGTGACTACTGAGATGAAGACTAATATAGAAGTATAATACTAGAAATATAGAAGTATAATAATAAGTACTAATATAGAAGTATGGAAGAAAAATACAATTTGCTCCGACTCTAATTAAAATGGCTTAAATAAGGGCAAGAGAACGATGGTTGCTGTCAAGAATCCAAGTTATTGCATAGTCAAATAAAATACAGGAGTCCAATGTACCTATTTATAGCTACAGATATTCTATTTCACGAAGTCCGTTCGGCTTAGATTGTAGTAGTGACGTATCCCGACAAGCGCGCTCCCACAGCGGCTGCCCCTTGCTGCCGTCACATGAGGCTATTTCCGCGAATGTGTACCGTTTTACTTCACCCATTGTTGAGTCTGTTGATCACAATGTGCATGTGCACGCTTCACAACATTCATAGCCAAACGGACTTCGTGACATAGAACATCTGTACATGAGACATTTCAGCTTTATTTCTTAGAAGGCAACGCCTCTCGGAATATCAAATTCCATAGATAGTGGTGACCACTTAAGTACTGACTGGTGGACCATATGCCTAATTGTCAGGATAACATCAGTCTATAATTTTCCCACTGCTGGGACACAGACCTCCTTTCTGTGAGACGGAGTGGGCTGTAAACGCTGGCCCAGTGCGGGTAGTAGATATCACATGAAATGTACTAGAAATATTTGCACGACTGATAAGTCGAATATATTGAAACTAAAATTATTTTACCAAATCATGTAAGCACCTATATTCTGGCAAATAAATTTCATTTCATTTCATGTCTTCGAATTTTTGGTTCTAGGTTTCTTCACGATGTTTTCCTTCACCGTTTCGAGAGCAGTGGTGATGAAATTATTTACTCAAATCAACTCAGTCTAGGTTCGACCTACACCTTGTAAGTCGCGGTCGTTGGTCCTCCACTGCTCTCCATTGTCAGGTTGCCACCCAATAAATGGCGAGTAAGTTGGTCTTTGCCCTACAATGGAAAAATCCCGGTTTATAATATAGATAATTATTATGTTCCTTATTTCCTTAAACACAACCAACCCTGCCAAAAGCGTCCCAAAGACAGACAAGACAGAAAACAAACAAGGAATAATAATTGTAACCCCCCGTCTACCGCGTTCAGCACAGCCATAAAACCACCTGCCTTTCCCATTACGCTAAACGCAGAGACATACATAATCATAAATTAACGCCCATGGGAACTCCTTACCCCTGAGTTGACACTGAACTTGAAATGCAAGACAAATATTTAAAGACAGGTGAAAGGGTTATGTTTGTGAAGATGTTGTTTTACAGGTAAGTACTTGTGAGATCGTGACCTTTGCGCCTCGGCGATGCACTGAACAGTTAGTTGAGAGCAAACTTTGGTCACAGTTTTTTCGACTACTGAGTTTTAGTGGACTGCAAATATTGGTAAGCAAAATATGAAAGAAATTATTTAATCAAGAAAAATTAACAAATAAACTAATAAATTAAATCATCTTAATCATCTTTGGTATTTTGTACTCCTTCTTTTGTTATTTATGTCGTACGTGAACGGTACAGACTTGCTGAGAAAACTAATTAAGTTTATTATAGTACCACAAAGTATTTGTGTTGAACAAAAGGTAGATCAAGTGCATTCTGGAAGTTATGTGTCAGTTCTACAAGCAGCCGGTTCGTGTAAGCAGCACCAGAAACTGTGGAAGGACATCAAGCACAAGTACGAACAATGAATGAAAGAAATAGAAATGCTCTCATAGTAGTTTATATGACATTTTGTCAAGTTTAGAGTCTATATTGATTTGATTGAGACATGAACAGGAATAAAAACGATGTAGTTATATTGATTCATCACTAGCTGCAGCCCGTGGTTTCACCCGCATGTCTCGATCTTGTAAGAATATCGGGATACAAAGATCCTATGTCCTAACACAGGTCATGGTCTCCCATGGGCCAAATTTCATTCAAATCTGTTCAGCCGCTTTAGCGTTAAAGCCTAACCAACTAACATATAAAAAATCTTTTCTCTTTATTTATAATATTAGTTTAGATTATAATTAATCAAAAGCAATGACTTGTAAAACGTCTTTAGGAGATATGCTTTTATTGAAATTGTCACACTTTCATTCAAATCATCGAACAAAGTATTTAATTTTAAGAAATCATTTCAAACTTCAATTCCATTCATACATAAAGAAAAAAACAAAACTCTTCAAAAACAACGTCGTTTTTATCAAACCATGAACCTCACATAGGATTTTCAATTCATAACCCACAGATTATGGAACAAAATGTGCGAAAAAAAAATACAACGGGCCATGTACCCCATAATTTATGTATCGCCATCAGAACACAATACAGCTGGCTACTCGCAACCTTCATAATCCATGGTAACTTCCTAATTATTTAGCAACAATCTTGCCTTCTCCGCGTTCCGTATAAAAACATAATTAGTGCTCCTCGAAGGGTAATCTCCGGAGATTTATCATGAAATTAACGGACCTCCGAAATAATGGAAGCAGTGAGGTATTTGAAAATTTTTGTGTTTTACATTTTCGAGGTTTTTCCGGGAGATTTAAATTTTCTGATTTTCGGAATTAAGTAGCTCTTCGGCATTTAAAGCGCGATTAACTTGAGGGATTTGGAAGTGCAGTTGTTCTTATTTTCATTCCTGTGCAAAGGAGAATTTCCATCGATTTTAAGAGTGAAATATCATCGTCCTATTGCGACATAGATGACATATTCTACAAAAACGAATGATTCAATGATTTCAGACGTATTCAGTTTTCGTTACAAATGTTTTCTTTTACTGCGTTCTTCAGTAATATATATATATATATATATATTCTACTACTTTTGTTAGAGTTATAACTACAAGCCTTAGGAGTGGTTTTACCATTCTTCGTTATCCAGGCGAGACGCTATACGTAAATATGCGTTGCATACGTACTTTAAATTGTACGTACAAGTTAGCCAGTAATATACAAAATAAATATATATAATATGCACCTACACGTCAAAAACAATCTTTTACAGCACTCCGCTATCACCCTGGCACAACACTGCAATACTCCACGTAATTTCATATTACGAGCGACATTATACAGCCCTTTTTCATACAAATTCAACGGTATATTTAAAAAAATATATATAGGTAATAAGCTAGAAATGGTTCCTTTCATCTGCATGTCTGGGGATAAGAGGGCTCCACTTGGGTACATCTTCAGAGCATTTGTACTTACATCACAATAGGTAATTGCTGAGGACGAATCTTTATGTATATTCGCAGATTTTTTAGGTGTAGCGTCGTGGGTTTTATGTATGTTACGGTTGTCACGTTGATGTTGTGAAGATGTTTTGGGCTGGGTTAGAGAAAATGTGTAAATCATTACAATAATATTGTATGCTTACTGCAACTAGAATATTTAAGGTGTAACAAATATGGTTTTACATAATTCTAATCATTAGAATCAGCAATACAACTCGTTAAGTTAGAACTGGCCGCGAATGTCATGATTTCATGAAACAGTCATTCAATTGGGTAAAAATATGCATTTTGAGAGATATATGTATTGATGATTATTGTTCTATAAATAAATATGTGTTACGGCCGCGAATCATATGTAGATCGACTAGCATATCGCAAAAAAAATTAAGAAAATTTTACCCCTTTTTTTTTTTTTTTTCAGGATGGGAAATCATCAAATGACTCCTCCCGCTCTGGGTGGAGCGGAAGGGAGTGTCAGACTCTTACTGACTAAAACCCACCCGTGTTCCTTCCTTCGCCCTTTATGTTCCGGGCCAGCGGTAACCCTTTCGGACAATCCCGCTGACCCGGCAGGCTTCGGCCCTAACAGGCCCCTTCAGTTGATGCTGACATCACTTTGAGGCGCGCGTGGAACACGTACGCGCCGTCCGGCACGGGCCTGGTCCTGATCGGACGGTGAGCTACCCATTACTCTCCGCCCGCAGGCCCGCGCCTACGGTGGCCGGGGAAATTTTACCCTGACGTGACGTTAAATTAGCAGCGTTAAGGTGCCACTAGTCGATATTTTTCCCATACAAATTTCAGAAGAGTATTACTCCACTGTTTGACATTGTGCATCCAAAGTTAAACATGATATCGTTTTGACTTATTATAACTTTTGTCTGTACTTTCAGCGTGCTTTCAGTAAAAGCAACTAACAAGCTATTATTCTTTCCTTATTTTTTTTTTCTAAGTTCTTTTTTTTAGTTCTTAATTTTTTATTTATATTTGCGCCGTTTGAGGTTTTCTGTTCTTGCAGCAGCCGCCTCAGCCCACCGTGCTATGAAGATGGGATGGGGTTAGAGTGTCATGTGGTTGCATCCCACACCAAAGGAAATCTTAATTTGAAAAAAATTGAACCTTGAGTACTGCAATTATACAGTTCAAAATTGCTACTCTGTAATATTGCAAATTACATATTATTAAATTCTTATTTTTATCAGATATTTGACCAAACCCTTTCGACTTTGCCTAGGTTCATGTCTGAACGTTTTGGCTAGGTAAGTTACATACCCAGCCATAGTACTATCGATCCGAATGACAACAGTTTACAGTTTACTAGGAATGTAATAAACAGTGAATCATGTAATTGGTACATTATTTATAATAGTCGCAGAGTAGACGACTGGGTTTTATACTGAATTTAGTTGTTTATGATATGTTATCATTGTAATGATAAATGAAAGTTCTATAACTACCATATTTTATGTAACAGTGCATTTTTATTGACAGTAACAATTTTATTGTAATGTTGGTTGCTACTTTCGTTTTGTTGCCCATCAAGTAATAACCTATGCATAAAAAATACAAATAAATAAAATTGAAGTGTCAGCTTTAAGGCTCCTTGAAAACAGGTGCGACACGCGATAAAATCGCGCGCGACACAAAGGCACCGCAAGTCGCGCAACGACCTTTGTGTCGCGCGCGATTATATCACGTGTAGCGCCTGTTTGTAGGAGCCTTTATTCTAAATTACTTATGAATCATTCGGTACATATACATTTTTTTTACCGTGACACCTCCGTGTCTCGGAAAGCACGTTAAGCCGTTGGTCCCGGCTGTCATTCGTGGATCTTTGACAGTTGTTACGGGTAGTCAGAAACCCGAAAGTCTGACAACTAGTCTTACCAAGGGGTATCGTTTTACCCAGTAACTGGTTTGTGGAGGTCAGATATGCAGTCGCTTCATGTAAAATACTGGTATTCAGCTGCATCCGGTTAGACTGGAAGCCGACCCCAACATAATAGGGAAAAGACTAGGCAGATGATGATGATGGTACTTTTTTTTTAAATTATTGTCTGTGTGTCTGTCAGTTTGTTCCGGCTAATCTCCAAAACGGCTGTTGGTATAAGTACATTTATTATAAAATAAAGTCACTTTTCGTGTCTCTCTGTGTGACCGCGTAGATCTTCCTACACAATGGATTCTGATGCGGTTTTCACCATAATTTAGAACATTTAATCCGAATGGTATAAGTGTATTAATCCTTTAATATTTAACTAAGGGCTGATTTTTCCATCGACAGATAACATTTATTGGAGGAATAAAATTGACGATTGACAGGTTTTGTGTGAAATTACTGTCAAAATTTCAAAGTAATTCCTCGAATAAAATTATTAGATGATTGAAAAATCAGCCCTTAGATAAAGAAATCTTGATTGTTTGACACTTTGCTATTGCACCCCAGCGAAGCAGGGGCGGGTTGCTAGTTGTATAATAGTCGGACTTGTCACTTTCTGTAGTCTTTTGCAGACAATCTGGATGAACGGGCTAAAAAATCACTGCTGTCCGTTCACAATTATTTTACCTCTGACAGCAACAACGGAACAGCAACCTTATTATAACGAGAATAAAGATCACAATGATTTTGACAGACTTGTCAGTGGCAGCAAGTCAACAGCAATGTTTTTGTAACGACGCTAAAGATCACTTTAATTTGGACAGTGGTGCAAAATCAGAGGTAAAATGTGAAAGGATTGCAGACTTGCTGTTAGACTAGACTAGACTTTTTGTCTAGACTTTCTGACATCGGTCGCAGCGCCGTAAAATCATATTTTGTCTTCAGATTTAAATCATCATCATCATCATCATCATTTCAGCCGAAAGACGTCCACTGCTGGACATAGGCCTCCCTCAAGCACGTTCACTTCGACCGGTTCTGTGCTTCTCGCATCCAACGGGTTCCTGCGGCCTTCACAAGGTCGTCGGAGCATCTTGTGGGAGGCCTTCCAACGCTACGTCTTCCGGTACGCGGTCGGCACTCCAGAACCTTTCGGCCCCATCGGCCATCTGTTCCGCGAGCAGTGTGCCCTGCCCACTCCCACTTAAGTTTGGCAATTCTTCGGGCTATGTCAGTTACCTTGGTTCTCCTTCGGATCTCCTCACTCCTGATTCGATCATGTAGGGAAACTCCAAGCATAGCCCTCTCCATTGCCCTCTGGGTGACTTTTAGCCTTCTTATAAGGCCCATTGTGAGCGACCACCCACACGCGACCAGATTTAAATAATGAATTAAAATTCCAAATACAAACACGCAAATCCATATGACGATGATTCGACAAAAGTACTAAACCATTGGCAAACAGGTCTACCCATCAAACTATTTTGATTTATGTAAAAAAAAACCGTTTTCTGAGCAACCGGAAGATCATTCCGATAAATATTGACACCTGTTATTAAGTTGCCCAAAGGTCAAGTGTGGTGTTTATGTTTTAATTGCTTCATTTTAAGTAGGTATTAATATGAAGATTTTTATGGCCATTATTGTTTCATAATGTTTTGAATTATTTGAAATATAGTCGTTACTGTCTGTTGTATTCCTTATCAGTATAACGGTTGATTTGCAATAGGTCGATTTTCGCCCCCCCCCCCTGATGGGTTCCCGCATTGTCGAGGTGGGGGGGCTCAGTAGCCGTGGCTTGGACTGCACGGCGAAGCACGGTGCACGGTACGAGCACGGTGAAGCGAAGAGGAACCCGAGGAGGGGCCGCTCGTCAGGGCTTTTGCTGACAAGCCAACGACGTAGCGGCCAAAAGTAGGTTGCGGTGCCGGCGACATCGCAACTGAGGCGGGCCGCGATGTCGCAGAGGAGGACACCGTGGAGTTTTAGTGGGTTAGAGTCCCACATAACTGCACTATCTCCCCGTGGTAGTGCAGTATGCATGAGCATTTCTCCACGTTAAAAAAAAAGGTCGATTTTCGCCATGCTTCTGGTCGCTTACTAAATCGCCTCACAAGCCGAATCGCCACCCCATTTACACAAATCGATATAAATCGCAGGTGACTAGGGCCTGGGGACCTGGATGAGGCTGTCACAAAAGCTTGATGATAGGCACAAGAAAAGAGAACCTTAAGATCTGCAGTAGGTGTAATTGGGCTGCGGATGATGATTATAATATTCGTAGTTTTAGTTTGAACCTGTCCCTATTTTAGTTTGAACCCGTCCCTATTTTAGTTTGATCCCGTTCCTATTTTTATTTGAACCCGTCTCTTTTTAATTTAACCCGTCCCTATTTTCAATTTGAACCCGTCCCTATTTTACATGAAATTACTCTCATATTCTGCCATTCGCGACATGCTTGCGGGGGAAGCTTGCGTGGGCAAAAGCTAGCCAGACTTATGATTATGATCTTTATCTTACCTTTACCACTTTATTTATGTAAGAAACTCTTGCCCTCTAACCTTTGAGGAAAGATCATCAAAAGTGTTATAATAACTGACCCTGAATTTGTTGTTTCTTAAATACAAATTCTTGTAAATCACGTAAACAACATGCAAATTTTCAAACTAGTTTATATTTAATTAAAGTATATTTTAAGTAAAACCAACAGATTAATCTTGCGTTATGAATAAAGATTCGTCTTAAAATTAGCGGCGGATGAATTTTACGCTTTGTCGGGTTTTTAATTGGTGACAAATCAGCCTCAGGGCCATCTTATCTTACCGGGACGCCATGGCGACGTCGCCTGGTCGCGCTGCCAACTAAAATGTATACAGCTATAAAGTGGGTGGCTCACTCTCACCTGGCGTCCGCTTGGGTACGTAACCAACCATACATTTTGTTAATTTGCCCTAATAATGGCAATTTGTACATGTCACGAAAAAAAAAAACAGTGGCACTCCGGGTGTACCGACAGAAGTGAAAACACAAACGGGATACTTTGCCATCACTCACTGACATATCGGATATACATTAACCGAGTACATCACGAGGACAGCCGAACACATCCAAAGCGGGTATTTTTTTAATCGTCTTATAAACAATACACACGCGGTGTCGCTTACGGTAACAGTGACGCGAGTCCAATGGTTTTTCCATCTGACAAAAGTGAAAACTTGAACAATTACATGTGTATTTTTTTAATCATCTTATAAACAAAACACGCGCGGTGTCGTTTACGGTAATGGTGTCGCGAGTTCAATGGATTTTTTTCCATCTCAAAAATATCCCAACGCACCTAAAGAAGTTTTCAACAAGCTTCCATAGTGATCAATACAACACTGACGACCGTGCCTACACACGGCGAATAAACTGTAGTTTTTCTCGGCAAGAAAAACGTGTGTACAAAGAGCCTAATGATCTACTAGGTACCTACCAAATATCACGTAACTAACTGATACATGGCAGGCGTATGTCTATTACACCTTAGATAATACATCATGGGTCACGCCCACCTGAAGACGTGCTGTTGTTAATCGCATTGAGTCTGCCATCGAAAACTGTGTTTTTTTTTTTCAGGATGGGATATCTTCAAGTGACCCCTCTCGCTCTGGGTGGAGCGGAAGGGAGTGTCAGACTCTTACTGACTAAAATCCACCCGTGTTCCTTCCTTAGCCTTTTATGTTCCAGGCCAGCGGTAACCCTTTTGGACAATTCCACTGAATCGAAACCTGTGTTGACATAGAATTCAGTAGTATAATAATATTATGTTTGCCGTGGCAATAATTGGTTTTATTTTAAGTGTCGCTGCACTCATGGCTTATTTTAATGGACCTGTTCACAGTTATGGCATTTTGCAGTATTTCTGTATCTAAGTCATTGGTTCATAATATATCCTTTCCGTCAATTCTGTACGAGGCTTTTAACCAGCTCCGAGTCTCAAGACTTCTGTACACCACGAACTTTCTATCAATCATTGTGTCCACTTCGATTCTCTACCTTTTCAGCCTTGTTTGTATATATTTCTGTATAACCGGCGGCGGCGGCGGTGGCGTGCGTGAATGACCAGAAGGCCAATTCATTTTAAAACGTTCAAAATGTAATCGCAGTCTTATCTCGGCGACAAACAAATGTCAACAACTTGTCAAAATGTAGGGAAATTAGAGGTATGAGGTCAACTGAGATCAGACTGTGAACGCTCTTAAAAAATTACGTGAATTGCCCCTCAGATGTATGAACGTAAACGAGACAAAAGTAGTATATAAAGATCGCAGCACATGGCTTTTTGTAGTTTCAGCCTACACCCATGGGAAGAAGTCGTGAGTTTAAATATGTATGTATATCTGTATTTCCCATCTTATATCTATGGTATTTCTTTCTTATATCTGTGGTATTTCCCATCGTATTGTGAGCTCATTTTAATTTTATTTTGTAACCTAAGTATGTAATTCAACTAACGGTACATTGCCCGTCCCTTAAGCATTAAGGTATCTGCTAGTGCTGTGCACTTCTGTAAGTGATGTAGGTATTCACAATATCTAAAACTGTATGTGATTTTTGTTTGTATAATTATGTTCGAGTAAGTCGTTGAATGTCATATTAATGAATAAATGCCGACAGAACTGCAGCAGGGTGTAGATGTGGAGCTGTGTCACAAACTATGCTCACCTCCTAGTCTGCCCTGTGTGCCCCAAAACATGCAGCCAAAGTTACCTGTGCAGCTACCGATGGCGCCGTGGAAGTGACAAAGTGGGCCAACAACATTTAAATAACTGTCGTGCCAGCAACATGAAGAAGAACACGATGATAAAACAAATAAATAATAGGTATATTTTTTGTCGTCACAACACATCGGAGTCTGCTAAAAACGACAGTCATTCAACGATGAAAATCGTCATGTCACAGCAGTATAGAGGTATGAGGAAAAGGGTGTAAAGTTTACTCTATAGAAAAGGGAGGATCCTCCTACCAGACGGGTGTTGTGTCTGGCGGGCAACTGCCCGATGATTCATATCAGGCCGTTGTATTATGCTAGTTGCGCGGTAAACTCTGGTTGCGAGATGCAGGATTTTGTGTGACGTCAGTATGTCGTGTACTTCACATGTGGCGTTGTAGATACTGCTACAGTAGCAACGATGCTTAGGTACCTACTGAAAAACCCGAAACAAGTATTTAACTAACTTCACACTTCCAGTACCTATAAAAGCTCATCATACTGCTTCATCTAAGAGACTGTCACCACTGTGTTTATTTCGGCCTTTCCAGAGTACCTAGTCAGACTGGAAATCACCTCATCTAGTTTATAAAATATGATTGACGTGTAAGAAGTGTTTGTACACACTTATTTGCAGAAATAAAATAATTTATCATTCATCATCACACCGTGTAGCGCGTTCCTTCTAATCTTTCAGCGGATGTATAAATATTTACCACGTCAAAACACGATCCAGTAAAGTAAATGTATGGGAATGAACAGCTGATTGCCGTTCCGCTCGGCTTCAGTAATGACGTCCGCGGGCAATGGGCTTCAACCTATCACATTTGGCATATTAATTACACATAACACTGGAATAACAGGGGATAAAATGTATCATTATTTAACTCCGTATTTGAGTGGGATGAGCAGCACTTGTTTTTGTTTGACCCTCAATTATGTTTGTCTTACGTCGCAAAAATATACAGCACTAACCATTTCATTATTGCCTTATTAGTAATAGCTTCTGTCCGCGACTTCGTCCCGGTGAATTGTCTTGTTCCCTGACCCGTCGTATCGCATCGCATCGCCTGCCCGCGCCACTAATTCGTTTTCGCTCAGCGTTTTTTCGAACTTTTTTGTTTTACTTGGCTTTTATGGGTCCTATCGTGATGTTAAATAGCCTTTAGGATTCTTCAAGAATTGAGCTATCAAACGCAACAATTGAATTTTTAAAATCCGACTTGCAGTTCCAGAGATTAGCGTGTTCCATCAAACAAACTCTTCAGTTTTATTATTAGTTATTACATTGTCCTCCAGACCAAGTTTCAGTCATGGCATCCAATTTCAGCAGAAACCAGCCTTTCGTGACCCATTAACACTTTCTTCGACCTGGGAATTGAACCCAGGATCCCAAGCTCAGCAGTCGCGCTTACGATCACGAGGCAGTACAGTACCCGGCGATAAATATTGTACATCGACCTTTGGAAAGAGACAATCGGCTAATTTCGGCTTCGTAGAGCGTTATCTCTGTCGCACGAAATACAAACAGTCCGGTATCTATTAGGAGCTGTTAAAACAATAATTATGATTTGCTTCTTTTGATAATTATTTTTATTCTTTGTATAAAATGGTTTTGTGTAAAAAGGTCGATGTGCAATATTTATCGCCGGGTACTGTACCTATATTAGTAACGAATGAGTAGGATATACATAAAAACAAAATCAATAATAGCTATTAATGGCTGCCGGCTGTATTTCGTTGTTTGATTCTATTCGTCTGCAAATTGCGCTACGACCAAGGATAGAATCAGTCCCCCATTCGCCCTCTCAGGGGTAGAGTTTCGAAAAACCCTTTCTTAGTGGATACCTACTCTTCACAATGAACACACGCTCCAAATTTCATGTCTCTAGAACCAGCTGTTTAGGCTGTGCGTTGATTTATTAGTCAGTCAAGACTTATAGATATTATGATAACTATATATGTTATTCATTATCAGTCCACTGATTACCATTTATCCAATGAGGTAACTTTCCCTGTGGCTGTTTTGACAAACTTTATGCGCATTTACTTCAAAATATTTCATAACAATCTCATACAAAATCTCCAGCATATCCTGGTCTACGGCAAAAGAAAGAACTAAATTCCTAAGTACTGAAATCGCTGTTGGGCTTTGCAAGCAGCGCCATCTTGGTAGACCAATTTACGGCGGCCATTTTGTGTCTTTGCTAATAAACTATTAACTATGTGTGATTTGAACATCACGAGCTCTGATTGGCTATCACTTTTTTGTATATTCAATACTTTACTGACATGTTGAATTTCTTGCTAATCGATTCACTCTCTCCATGATTACTGTGTGAAGTGCCTGGTGATTGTTAATATTTGAAGGAGATTTGATGGTTTTGTCGTAAATCTGTTAGTTTTATTACATTGTTGGATGTTGTTAAGCAGAAGTGCGAGTTTTGACATTGATAAAACCAAGTAGATAAAGTGCCGAGTTTCTGTGACAAATAAACCTATTTTTCATTCTTTCCTTCTTTCCGATCTATTTTGTACAAATCTCTCCGTAAAAACTTAAGTGAAGTGAGCTGGAAGTGAGCTGTCATTCCATGCTAGGGATTGACACTATTGCAGCTTTACAGTTCACTTCACCTTAGTGTTCACACCTTCGTGGTAATTTTTTACATAATAGTGAAAAAAAAACTTCATATCGTTGGCAGGTCAGCTACTCATAAATGCCCTGACGACAATAATAGTCATTTACTTTTTAGGGTTCCGTACCCAAAGGGTAAAAGCGGGACCCTATTACTGAGACTTCACTGTCCGTCTATCTGTCACCAGGCTGTATCTCATGAACCGTGATAGCTAGACAGTTGAAATTTTCACAGATGATGTAATTCTGTTGCCGCTATAACAGCAAATAATAATAATTAAATAAAGTTAAAATTTAACGGAGTATAAAAGAAACGTATTTTTTCGGCGTTTAATGCCTTGTGGTACGGAACCCTTCGTGTGCGAGTCCGACTCGCACTTGGCTGGTTTTGCAATGACTTTGCAAGTGTGCATGCGCATAAACATTATTTTAATTTTAAACACGGTAGCGTGTACGCAGCTACAAATCTCAGATGTACAAACATCCGGAGCAAAGCAACTATCCGGCCATGCAAATATTTGTTCCGAGCGGGAATCGAACCTGCTACCGCTAATCGCTTCGCATCGTTAGTTAATATAAACAAAATGGTTGATTGCTTCTTTGTTTTAGTGGTCGCAAGCACGACTACTGACAATCTGCCTAGCCTTTTCCTAACCATGTTGGAGTCGGCTTCCAGTCTAACCGGATGCATTCGACCTATTGAATTCAATTTAAAAGAATATTTTCTTTAGTAACAGCCTAATGTCTGGCCGTTGATGATAATATGTAGACTTGCCAGCTATTAAAATCAAAATCAAATTATTTTATTTCACACAAACCTACACGGGCCCTTATGAAACGTCAGAAGCTACGTGCACGGTTCCAATTGGTCGTTTCCATTGGAGAAGAACCGGCAAGAATCTCCACGCTTACTCTTTTTAAAAATAATTGGCTTTTACAATGTTTTAAAAGTATAGTAGGTATGGGAGGGCAGCGTAGGCCTGTCAACAAGTACCTGGTACTTGAAAAAATTAAAAATGGTCTACAGATCTAAAGTCTACAAGGCCTACAAAGTCCTCACATTTACAAAATAAGAATCTATCAAAAGGATGAATAAAAAATAAAATATAAAAACCTACTAAAACCAAGTGATATGATTGCCATTACAACCAATAATAATAAAGAGGTGAACAATTAGAATTGGCTGTTTATAATGTCAAATAATAAAATAATTAAAAATAATGATACCAGCTTTTTACTGTTCCACTGCCGTGCAAAAGTCCCTTCTCATACAAGGAAACCATGAGTGCTGATCACTAAGGCTTGTTTAATACCGGCTGGCGATTTCAGACTTATTATTATAAGTCCAGTTTTCCTTACTATATTTTCCTTACTCACATGGGATTAAAACAACTGACGAAAAGTGGGTGCAGATAGGACACCTCAATCACTCTGTCCCTAGCACGCAGATTACAGGCATGTACTTATGTTAAAATTGCTAAACAAACCATCTCATTACAGCTTATTATTTAAAACTTAAGCTAATCACGGCATCGATCAATCACCGCGATACTGTCGACCGATATTAATGAACACGAGAAGAAACTTTTTATTTTCAACCTAATTACTTTGTTCAACATAAACGTGTTGGTAGAAAACTGTTTACTTTGTCGTCGCGTGTACATAGGCTCCGGGATGTAAGTGTGTTTGTCGTCGAGTGTAAATAATCTTCTTCGCGACAAAGTAAAAGTAAAGGGACTGATTCGTCGGTCTAGTGGTCACAAGACTCGCAAACGTGTTACTGCTGAGCAAGAGGTTCGGGATTCGATTCCCGGATTGGGCAGTGTTATTGGGTTTTTCCACCTGGAATTTCACAGTGGCGTCTGTTGATGGCTCGCCTAGTATTTCATTTGCGTGCAAAAAAATCCACCCACCCCATAATCTTCGCTTGGAAACAATATAATTCAACAAGTTTTACTAACAGACCTAACATATTGTAAACTAATATATTGTATACTAGCTTCCGCCCGCGGGGTATGTCGACAAAAACTATCCTATGTCCTTCCCCGGTGTCTACGCCTGAACGCAGCCCTTCTTCATATTAACGAAGATACGAACGCACCCAATGTCAACGGCGCTCGCGACAGGCTTCACGCGGACGAACCGGACGAACTTCACTTCATGATATTAGCGCGCACCGCCATACTTTTGTCGCGACACATAATTGTAATTTTCAATAATAAACTACTTACAATCTATCATCGAGGTCGGTCTTATTTTGTATCGCCCACACCCGGGATGGAATCTATCTCTCTGCCAAATTTTATCGAAATCCGTTCAGTGGTTTAGGCGTGAAAAGGTTACATACAGACAGACAGAGTTACTTTCGAATTTATAATATTAGTATGGATTAAAACCTTCTTACATTAGTGAAAGAATTATCAAAACTGATTTGTTAGTTTTTGAGAAAATGGCGAACTTACAAATATGGGTGTTAAATAAAGAACCTCCTTTTTTTTGCCGTCCGTTAACAAAATCTAGTTCAATTTTGATTAAACAAATAGAAATAAACAAAATTTGACATTTTTCAATTTCATTGACAAAAAACGTTACACACTTTTTCCGAGCAAAAGTGAGTGATGAGGACATCTGAAGAATCGAGTCGATCTTGTCAAGAATAATGCATGTAACAAAATATAGTGTATTTTCAAATAAACTGTAAGTACCTTAATTACCTTCACACAATATAAAATAATAAATTATATTAATCGATTTTTGAGGTATCTTGTCTCAAATGGAGAGCATGGGGGGGGGGAATTTTTATGCACGCGAGACTCTAACATAACTGGTTAAATGTGGGTATATTATAGGTATAGTCAGTAACAAAAGTGTATTATAGGTATAGTCAGTAACAAAAGTCGATTAACACTTCAGTTTTTTTAATCTCAGTTGTTGAGCAAAATATTTGTTCAAAATTGCAGCAGAAGTACAATGCAATTTTAAACAAATATTTTGCTCAACAACTGAGATTAAAAAAACTGAACACGCCTGTATTTACCGATGGGTTAAGCAGAAATGTAGGTACGGTCAGTAACAAAAGTCGACTAACTCTTTTGCGCGAATTGCGGTGCCTTTGTGTCGCGTATATTATTCTTATATGGGTATACACAAGGATTTTTTTTGTTGGCATATTCTGTCCTACTCCTGGGTAAAGACCTCCCCAAATCCTGGAACTCTTTTCATCATCATCGGTCATCCTGCATTCGGCTGATGTGAAAAAGTGAAAAAAGCTTTAATCTACGCTGTATGGGTGTATAAGTACTTGACACAGAGCGACAGTCATCAGAATTCTTCAATTACTGATAGTAGTAAGTAGGTTTCTTTTCTTCTTTCTCACTTTTTTAACCAGAATCCACTTCTAACGCCAATTCAATTCAAACTCCGCCACGAAGCAGCTCCCATCTCATGTGTGCGCAAACAAACACTCTTCTGTCCTATCATCATAAGATCCCATAATCCAACCGACCCATAAGCACAAAACCTACCCTTAATATTAAAATACACCCTTTCTCGCATGTTTGGCTTGAAAAAAGGCAAACTTACAGAATTACCGGAATCTATGTAAATATCGGCGTCGACCCTTCCCGACTTTTACCCCTTTTTTCAGGGATCCGCGAAGGTCTCTATTGGTTATTCGTCAAGGCCTTTTAAAATGGGAATAAATAGAGGGAGATAGATAAATAAGTATTCACTTTAGTATAGGGTAGGTTCCCTTGTAGACCTTCTGATTCGGAGCGCATCAATGAGCCTTGCGAAGAAAGTCAAAGTTCATTTCAATTAAACCTTTTACCACAGAATAGATAGCTGTGCTTTGACTACGTAGGGTAGTTTTGAATGGTTAAGGAGTTGGTCAAGTTAAACTAAGGCAATTCAATTATACATTTAGTCGGCTCATGTTGTCAATGTCACCCTCGTAGTTCTACAAAATAAATAGAGAATAGGTAGGTAATAACTTAGATCTTTACTTAATTAATTTAACAATCAAGTAATATAACTTAATAGTTAGTTTGGATGTAGAAGTAGCCGTGGCTAAATAATAACAGCCGCACAGGTCGATCGGTGAGGTTAAGCTACGCTTGCCGCGGTTGGTCTGTGGATGGGTAACCATCTTTACATACCAAGACCCTCCAAGCCTCGGAAAGCACGTTAAGCTGCTGGTCCCGGCTGTCATTCGTAGAGCTTTGACAGTCGTTACGGGTCGTCAGAAGCATGAAAGTCTGATAACCAGTCTTACCAAGGGGTATCGTAGTACCCAGAAACGGGTTGTGGAGGTCAGATAGGCAGTCGCTCCATGTAAAATACTGGTATTCTAGTTGCATCCTTTTTGGATGTAGGTTAAGACAAGATCAAATTACACATACCAACATCTTTTAAGTCTAGCGTGTGATTCCAAAGCTCTCCGTTCTGCCCCACCCCGAGGACTGGGTGTCCTTGGACACCCACCAAAGCATGGTAGGTGTTCGGTGTTTGCAATATGTAAATCAGACAGTTTGGGGCGTGCAATTTAAGGTATTTTTTAGCAACATAGTAAAGGCTTTTAAGAAAGTCTTAAAGATCAGAAAACGTAACAAAATTTCCCAAGTTTCTTTTTTCCATCTTTTTAATGCAAATTCTCTACTTAGATTGAGTTTACCTGTAACCAAACCAACACTGATTTTGGCCGTAAAGAGAAAAGGATAGTACCTAACTAACTTAGGTTAGGTAGTATCCCTTATCCTTTTTTGTTACGTTAAGCTTTATAGAAAATCGATAGTTATTTGCTTTAGGTTTGGGGTTTGGTTAATGTGATTAATCCTTTAAGGTTTTTTTTCCTATAGCCGTATTATTTATTTATTTTACCATTTATATATACACATAGTAAACAGACAAGGAAAAAAGAGAACACAAAATTTTGTACGAATGTGATGCTTATTTCAGAAGAAATCTCTTCCAGCATACCTGCGATTGCGACTGCAGATTACCATTATTTAAGTCTCTCTCTCTCTGTAGCCGGTCCCTCATGTCTGAGGATCGTGGTCAGTGTCGGAGTCGCATCTGGAGCGGATGATCAGCCTCCACCGGTTTCTGTTCAGCGCATCACTTACAACCATGTAGAATTTAGAGGACGGTGCTTTCTTTACCTGATCGGTGCACATCGTGTTCGTGAATGACCGCGCGATCGTATGCGTTCTTTTTTTTTTTTTTTTGGGGGTTGGAAATCATCAATATCCCCGAGTGAACTGGCATGTTCTAGAACCAGAAAATTCGTAGACATGTGTGGTCCACCAACCGGCACTGGTCCCGCGTGGTGGATTATGACCTTCCTCTTCCAGAAAGGAGGCCTGTGTCCCAGCAGTGGCAACATTATAGGCAGTTTATGATTATTATAACAGTACAGTCAACAGCACAACATCAGCAACAATTTGACATTCACAGCGCCTTTATGTCTTGTGTAACTACTAATAAGAGGATAACTGTACCTCTACCCTTTGCATTTACTAGTAAGTAGGTTATCATAATAATAATATACTGTGCTCGCCCTACAACTACTGATATACGATGTTCAATTATAGGCGAGGACGCTGGCACCCTAAAAACAAGTTAAATCTTACTATGGGTGCCAGAGTTCATCGAAATCACTCTATCCCTTAGTTGTAACGCTGCATAGTGTTTAATAAGTGTTTTTGTACAACTGAAGTTGATTTTCTTTTTTTTTTTCTACCTCTATGCCCTACCTTAGTTTCGACTCGTAGTTTTGTCCCAACCTTTAGCAACATCCAAAAGATTGACACTGGTTTCTGGTGACCAACACACGGTCGGACACAAGATCGTCGGACCACCGTAATTCTGAACGAATTACGGTGGCCCGACGACCTTGTGAAGGCCGCAGGATGAAGGCCGCAGAACCCGTTGGATGCGAGAAGCACAGAACCGGTCGAAGTGGAGGTGCTTGGGGGAGGCCTATGTCCAGCAGTGGACGTCTTTCAGCTGAAATGATGATGATACGATTGAAACTGGTTTCTTTTAAGGCGACTACATGACCTAAAGCGCGGTCACTGTAGGACTGCATAGAAAATAAAGAGAAGCGCGATGACACAACAATGGTAATTTATTGCAAAATATGAAGCAATTATCTATTTACAAAAAATCTATTGTTTGGACTAAAAAATTAAAACACTAGTGCTTTAGTATGTTGCTTGTAGAATAATCTGACAAAAAATCATAATTATTGTATGTTTATTAGTATAGTTTTTATTGTAAAAAGAAAGTTTTTAGAGGTATCTTCACGATTTTTTGCTATCGTATCAAATTAGTTGTATTATGTTTTCAACACACTATCTACCTAGCATATGTTCTTAAGAATCATATATTTTTCTGATTTTGTTTACTGTAGTCGATCATATACTTTTATTATTTCTAAAACCTGCGTTTTTTGTGTTTAGGTCCTGTAAGCCCCTTAAGCAACATTCCAGAATTACGCTCGGTCGAAGCAATTTGTCGTTGATTGTTACAAGCGAAACGTTTTCTAAACCAGCGGTTTAATCGAAACTGAGATCCATACTACAAAGGATAATATTAAATTGTACCTTCAGAATAAGGTTCGAATTCATCGGCAATATTTCAGGAGTAAAATTACTTACAAATAAGAACAAGGGAAAAAGTGAAATAGCTTCAAAAGGCCTCAGTTTTTACACAATGATTTGCTGGTTCCTAAGTTAATTTATATTAAAAAAAAAATTATGACATTGATTTTTACTATGTGTGACATAGTAAAAATTAATTTTATTATTTACATTTTTACTATTTTTACTACAGTAACTCACACACTTGTTAAAATTCTAGGAAAATCATCTACTTTTACAATATTTTTAAATATGTGAACACCATATCTATCACACAATTGATTTACCTGTCATTGTTTCATTTTTAATTCTTTTTACTTTTTGTGGTAGACTAATTTTATTCTAGGTGCATCGCATCGAATCGTCTTCGCATATAATTGTATAATATTATGTATACAAAACATTGTGAAATATTTTAAAAGAGTAACCGTGGAGTTTCTTGCCCATTCTTCTCCATACGAACACTACCTTTTGGAAGGGGCGACTAGAATCAATTAAATTTTACTGTAACTTTTGACGTTCAAAAGGGCCTTTAATGCAAATAGGCACTCTATTTGAAATAAATGATTTGACTTTGAAAATTTCATTCAAACGTTGTATCGAACAGCAGATATTTTTTTGTATATTTCAGAGTTGCTCTCATAGTAAAAAAAATACCGGGTGTGAAAGATTCTTCACGAAGCCATCATTTCAGTCGCGCGCTCGGTGCGATACCAATAAGACGTAAACCGCTTAACTAATTACCTGCGCGTCCGATAACCTTAACTTTGTTTACGACGCCTACGCACCGACCTATTCATCAACATGGTGAAATGTGCTAAGTGCGGGAAATTGGTGACGAAAAAAAGTCCGGGTATACAGTGTTCCAAGTGCAGTAAATGGATTCATGCATCATGTGCTTCAATATCAGCAGACCAATTAAACGTATTATACTCAACGGACGCCGTTGATTGGAGATGTCGTTCATGTGTGGGTAATGCCAAACCCAAACGTCTATCCTGTATCTTGCCCGAGGTTGATGACGAAGACATCATCGATACGGAGAACCTTATGGATACCAACATAACCCAACGCATTCTCAGCGATATACGGCGAGAGGTACGCGACATAATAAAAGAAGAGTTGCAAAGTACCCTACAGTTCTATTCAGACAAAATTGATGAGTATGAACAAAAGATAAATGGGTATGAAAATAAACTAAAACTAGTCGAAAACCAGAATATTGAGCTGAAAAACAAATATAAAAACCTCGAACTAAAAAATGATGTAGTGGAACAAAAACTTAACGCAATTGAACAAAGCCAATTAGCCAACAACATTGAAATTTGTGGGGTAGCCGAAACGGAAGACGTAGATAGTGTCATGGAAAACCTATGTACTAAATTAAAACTAAAATCCGATGACGTCATCAACACGTATAGAAAAAAAAGTAACCGACCTGAAGCTAAAACAGGAAAAGTCCCCCCCGTAATTATGGTGACCCTTAAGGAGGGCTGTCGGGATACATGGCTACAAGTCTCTAAGACTCAAAATGTTATTGGAAAAGACCTAGGTTGTGAAGGGGATACCAAAATATATCTCAGAGAAAGTTTATCACCCACAACGGCCTACCTACTCTGGGCAACGAAGTCTGCTCTGAAAGGAACAAATATATGTAAATTCGTATGGTGTAAGAACGGACAAATATTAGTTAAAAGGTACGAAAAGGGAAAAACCTACAATATTCGATCCGAGAAGGACATACAGAAGCTCGTCTCTGAATTTAAAAATAATCAGGATATATGAAGCGCCCTCACATTAACATAAATTAGTTTCTCCCTTACCAATCTAATAAATACCAAAAATGGATGACACATATTATGATAACATATTTGAAAATACATACAATCATTGGAATGAATACACAGATGAATTACCAGATGTATACAACTCAATAACAATGCTTCACGTAAATATCAGATCAATGCTGAAGAATTTCTCTCAACTCGAATACATCATCATGAACTGCCCTCAAACTATTCACCTGGTCATCATCACCGAGGCAAACATATCTGACAGGACTAAATCATTGTTCGAGCTTGTGGATTACGACATGAATACTCAGTTACGTGACTCTAAGAAGGGAGGCGGAGTTATCGTATATGTGCACAAGAGCATTTGCTTCACCAGACTACCTTCGCGTACACATAACTTCGAGTGTATAACCGGCGAGCTAAAAACGGACTATGGTTCAACGATTGGTTTGTGTGCCGTGTATAGACCACCCGATACAAATAAGACCATGTTTATCGAGGAGCTGCGTAGTCAAATTAATAAAATTTCACCAATAAATAATGTCGTTCTGATAGGCGACATGAATATCGATTTGAAACAAAAAACTTCGCTAACTAAACTTTATTTAAACAGCCTCTGTGAAATGGGCCTTGATTCCGGAATAAACCAGTTTACTCGAATAGATAAGCGAGGTGAGTGCATAACAAAATCATGTATAGATCATATATTTATACGTAGTGTCGACTGCCGCGCCGTACAAACAGCTGTTATAAAGAATGCGTTAGCCGATCACTTCATAACCGGTTGCGCGCTAATCGACAATACATATGTAAACAAAGCTAGTCAATATAAAATCATAAGTAAATTTGATAAGGGTAAATTGCAAAGTGAATTGAGTAATATTAACTGGAGTTTGGCCTTAGATTACGATAACCCTGAAGATATTTTATGTTTTATATTGAATAAATTTTCATATGTATACGAAAACTGTAAATACAATGTCAAAATTAAACTGGGTAAAAGACAAATGTGTAAATGGAAAAGTAGCAGAATAGAAAAAATGTGTGTAAAAAGAGATCAACTATTAGATATCTGGCTTAAAGATCAAAGCAATCTGGCTAATAGGTTATTATACAATAAATACAGAAATAAAACAAACAAGCACATTAATAATGTAAAGAATAATTATTTTTTTAAGGAGGTCAAATCCAACTTTCATAATACTAAAAAAGTCTGGGAAATCATTAACAACTTATGTGGGAAAATCAATAAATCTATAGATGACATAATTATAAAACATTTTAAACTATTGCCAAACATTGTGTCTAATAAGTTTGCTTCTGATTTCAGAGATAATGTAAACAATACATGTAAATACCAGTGTAACACACCTATTTTAGATGTTAAGTCCTATATCAATAATTGTAACTTATCTATGAGATTACAGAAGGCCAATGAGGATACTGTATCCTCTATAATAAAACACTTAAATGAGAAGAAATGCCCGGGTTTCGACGGTATCAGAGTCAAAGACTTAAAATACATATATAAGGAAATTACTCCCGTTATAACGCACTTAATTAACACATGCATTACCACGTCCTTGTACCCAGATCAGCTTAAGGTTGGAATAGTACGACCTATCCATAAAAATGGCTCGTACACAGATGTCAACAACTATAGGCCTATAACTATTTTATCTTGTATTGATAAGATAATTGAGAGGTATCTCGGACTCGAAATTAACAATTATTTGAAATCAAATGATATTATTAATGAGAAACAGTACGGTTTTCAAAAAAACAAAAATACCTCACAACTATTATCAAAGTTTAGTAATGAGGTCAACGGGTACCTGAACAATCGTGAACACGTACTTGTTGTCCTCATTGACTTTAGCAAAGCTTTTGATTGTTTAGAATATAAGACACTTTTTATTAAATTACAGCAAAGTGGTATACGGGGGCCATTCTTAGAATGGTTTAAAAACTACCACAGAAACCGCTTCACGTCGGTAAATATCTCAGGTTCACTAAGTAGCATGATTCCAACCGATAAAGGCACGGCTCAAGGTTCGATTCTTGGGCCGACCGAATACTTACTGTACGTGAACGACATGTGTAACATTTTCACGGAAGGCTCCGTGTACCAATTTGCTGACGACACATGTTTGGTTGCTGCACACAAAGACATACGTGAGGCACAGAGAGTGATGCAGAGTAACTTCGATCTGTTATGTAAGTGGGCTCACGACGTTGGTCTTGTGATTAATGCAAAAAAAACCAAACTACTGCATATACACTCGCCTTACCTGACGGCGTCTTGTGTGCCTTTTGTCGTTGCTCATGAGCACCAGTGTCTTCACCGACCGGTCACAGCGTGTAGTTGCCAGATGTTAGAGTTGGTGACTCAACATATGTATCTTGGTGTGATAATAGATAGTAATTTCCACTGGCGGCCGCACATTGATCATGTATGTAATAAGCTTAGGTCTATATTAGCAAAGTTATCGATACTTAAGTATAAACTACCTTATAGAACACTTAGAACATTGTATTTGGCACTGGCCGACTCCGTTATTGATTACGGCCTAAGTAGCTACGGGCGTACATACAAGACTTACGTCGAGGACATTTACAAGTTACAGTTACGCATTTTAAAAACGATTGTACCCACAAGAATAAAACATGAATTCCAAGATAATGACACGGGTTTATTTAAGCACTGCCAAATTGTAAATGTCTTTGACAAGGTACGTTTACGTGTTATAAGTGAGAATTACCATAATTTAAGTAATATTCGTAAATACGAAAGACTAAAGTATTTGCGTTGTTTGACCTACTTACCCACATTTATCGAACCTAAATCTAATAATATTTCGTGGTTTCATTTTCGATACAAATTAACAGGTAGTCCTTTGACCTACAAGGCAACATTCGCACGCTTTTAGAATTTTATATTTATTTAGTATCGATTTTCAACTCGATTAAAATCAATATTCTACCTCCCCACTGTAGGTACCTAGCCATGACAGTTCATTCTTTTTCCGTGCGAGGCAACGAGCGCACGCGCTCCTTCCTACCTTCAAGTTGTTAAGAAATTTCACGATGCCTAAAAGATCGTTTGACGAGAAGATGGAGTATTATTTGCATAAAATGGAAAAATTGAAAGATAAACATCGACGTAAACGTCGGCGTTTTGTTTCGTTCTCATCTTCAGATGAAGAAAAAATAGATAATGTTCAAGGTAAGTGGTGTATCTAAATTCATATATCCGCTAAAGAATCGTACAAATACTGTTCAATTTGAAAGTATCTTTTGTTACGATGATTTGCCATAGATTCTAATTAGAACCCGGCAAAGTTATGAAAGCTACCCGCCATAGATTCTAAAATGAACAAGGCGTAACTATACATGTTCTTTATGCAGGTTATAGATTCAAGTTATGAACTATTCCTGTTTATCGTCATTTTATTTCTGACTTACGTAACTTATTGGTCGTTGTTGTTGTCCTCTAGAAGGCGAAACTTCGACGGTGCACCTAACCGAGCCTGACCTGGTTGAAGCAGTGCCATTACCTGATTTGGACGAACATGATATCGCCACTGCGTCACCGACAATGGATGAACGCAATACACAAAATGATTTACCACTGCCACCGCCACCAGCACCGGCACCGGCACCGGCTGCGGCGCCATTAGAGACCGAGACTTGTCCACCTCTTGACCCAGAAATTCTATCCGCCCTGGGTGAGGCCACAGATTCGGGTCCAACGTGGGGTCAAGAGATACATAATAATTTAACCCAGCTGTGGCTCCCATTGTTAAAAAACGGTATGGACAAGGAAGTTAGAGAAAAGGTATTAAAACGGTACCTTATTCCCAGCAATTGCACTTTATTGCAAGCCCCAAAACTCAACATTGAGATATCGGCGGCAGTTATAGAAATGGTCAGATTGCGTGACAAAAAAGTCGAAGCTATGCAACAACAACTTGGCGCGGGGATCACCGCCATCAGCCGGGCGATGTCGACATTGTTGACAAGCGACAATAAAGTAGATGCAATAAAAATGCTCAGTGACGGTTGTCGCATTCTATGTGATTTGCATCATCATGAAACCCAGGCTAGGATCAAAATGATCACACCAGGGCTGGCAAAACCCTTTTTAAACCTCATTCAAGAAAGTGAACGTGACGAAACATTGTTCGGTGTCAGTCTGCCAGAAAAAATTAAAGCTTCTAAGACTATTGAGAAGCAAGGACTGCAGATCAAAAAGACAGGGCCTCCGCCGAGGTCTAATCCTGTTGCTCCCAGCACAAGTGCGGCCCGTCAACCATTTCAGGGAAACTGGACCGGGCCTCCTCGATACTCGACAAACAGGGGGGGGCGAGGAGGCCACAGGAAGTTACCCACGTCGTCGAGACGACCAGCAACAACCCCGTTGGCACAACCCAAGGCGTACCAGAACAAGTCACGTGCCCAACCACATCATTAATACAGGTACATGCGGGTCGCGTTCAATTTTTCTATAATTGTTGGCTTAACATTACAGATAATGTTAATATTCTTAACTGGATTCTCAATGGAGTCTCTATTCCTTTTATAACCAAACCATATCAATCAAATGTACCGCGACTATCGTGGTCAGCAAAAGAACAGCATGAAATGTACATGGCTATCGATAATTTACTTAAACTAGGAGCTATTTCACAAGTCGATCAATGTGAAGATCAGTTTATTTCAAGTACGTTTTTAGCCCCTAAGCCTAATGGTACTAAAAGGTTTATTTTGAATCTAAAATTATTAAATCGTTTTATACCAAAGACCCATTTTAAAATGGAGGATTACCGGACTGCCTGCAAGTTATTACAAAACAACTGGTTTATGGCAACTATTGACTTAAAGGAATCATACTTACTTATACCTATCAATACAGATTCTCGAAAATACCTCCGATTCCAGTACATCGCACCAAATTCAAATGAAACTATAACGTACGAATTTAGTGCTTTATGTTATGGCCTAGGAATAGCACCTAGGTGTTTTACTAAGATAGTCAGAGAAGTCGTAGCACACTTACGTAGTCGTGGTCACAAATCGGTCTGCTATCTTGATGACATTTGTTGCTTAGCTAAGAACTATGACGAATGCCTTCGTAATGTTCAAGAGACGATAGCATTGTTTGAGTGTTTAGGTTTCGTAATAAATTACGATAAAAGCCAATTACAGCCACAACAAGTGTGCAAATTTTTAGGGTTTATATATGATACCACTCAAATGACCCTTTCGTTACCTTTAGAAAAACGTAATAAGATAGCCTCTTTGGTTCAAAGATTTGCAAAATTACCCATTGTCACCATCCGTGAGTTTTCTCAATTAATAGGCGTCCTTGTATCAGCTTGCCCAGCAGCACGCTATGGTTGGCTGTATACAAAAATATTAGAACGACAAAAATACATATTCTTAAAACAACATGGGACATTTGAGGCTAAAGTAAAACTACCAAAAATTATTTTAAACGACCTTAATTGGTGGATGAATAATATTTACATAATAGACAGGCCTATAAAAAACGAAACTTATGTCATGGAAATTTACACTGACGCGTCACGTACTGGCTGGGGTGCCTGTTGTAATGGTTCCAGGGTAAACGGTTCTTGGAAAGAGAGTGAACTTCAGTTCCATATTAATTATTTAGAACTGTTGTCTATATTCTTGGCCCTTAAATGTTTTGTAAAAGATAAGTCTAATTGTGCTATCTTACTCCGCGTCGACAACACTACTGCCATTAGTTATATAAACCGCATGGGCAGTATACAATTCCAGCATTTGAACACACTGTCTCGGGATATTTGGCAATGGTGTGAGTCGAGACAGCTGTGGCTATTTGCTTCATATATAAATACGAAGGACAATATCGAGGCTGATGAAGAGTCACGCAGAGTGAATCCTGAGGCCGAGTGGGAGTTGTCAGAAGCAGCTTTTAATTGCATCGTTAAAAAGCTCGGTAACCCAGAGATTGACTTGTTTGCTTCTCGGATTAACGCCAAATGTCTCGAATATGTAGCTTGGAGACAGGATCCAGACGCTATAACTGTGGACGCATTCACAATAAGCTGGAGTGAGAAATTCTTTTACGCTTTTCCCCCTTTTGCATTGTTATTAAACTGCATACAAAAGATTATTCAAGATAAAGCTACAGGTATATTAGTATTTCCGATGTGGCCTGCACAGGCTTGGTACCCTCAATTAATGGACTTATTAGTTACTGATATAGTTATTTTAGACCCTCGACCAAACTTAGTACTCTAGCATTTCAGACAGCAACACCCACTCCACCGGACGCTTACCCTGGGTGCAGCGGTGCTCTCCGGTGCGCGTTCTCCCGCCGCGGCGTGCCTCCTACCGCCCTAAATTTAATGATTGGGTCGCTGTCGGATAAAACCTCGCAGCAGTACGGGGTTTGCTATAAGCTGTGGTGGAAATTCTGCCACGATAACGATTACAACGTATTTGATACCTCTGTTGCCCATGTTGTATCTTTTTTAACAGAATTGTTTGAAAATGGTGCGTCCTACGGCACGCTTAATAGTCACCGTTCAGCCCTGTCATTATTCCTTGGCAATAATATAGGTTCGGATGACTGTATCAAAAGGCTAATGAAGGGAATATTTAGAATAAGACCGTCCTTGCCGAAATACTCAAGTACTTGGGACCCACAACTAGTGTTAGGTCATATTTCAGATTGGGTCCCTAATAGTCAATTAAGTTTAGAAAAATTAACCAAAAAATTAGTTATTTTACTGGCCTTATGTACGGCACACAGAGTCCAAACGTTTTCTTTGATTAAAACAGATAACATTAAAATAAAAACTGATGGAGTTGAGATTGTAATATCAGATATGATTAAAACTTCAGGGATAGGACGAGACCAGCCAGTTTTGTTTTTGCCCTTTTTTCGCGAAAATCTTTCGATTTGTCCGGCCACAACGGTTGTTGACTACTTGTCTATGACTCGAGACTTAAGACATTCGAGTACTGATCATCTCTTAATTTCTATGAAGCGTCCCTACAGGGGTGCAACAGCACAGAGTATAAGCAGATGGATCAAACAAACGTTGTGCGCGAGCGGTATCGACGTGGCGGTGTTCGGCGCGCACAGCGTCCGGCACGCCGCCACGTCGGCTGCGCGCGCGACCGGTCTCAGCGTTGACGTGATCCGCAAAACTGCTGGCTGGACTGCGTCGTCCCAAACTTTTGCCAAATTTTATCATAGACCCCTCATACAGGCGTCAAGTTTTGCAAAATCAGTTTGCTTGCCGTTCAATAATAATGATTCAGAATAAACTTAATCTTCGTTTGATGATCAATTGTTTGGAAATAACTTAAATTATTAAGTTTTCTGTAATGGTTAAATATTTAAAGTAGGTACCTTAAATATTAATTAAATACATTGATTTTTCACTCTTACTTCGTATTTCATTTATCGTGTACAGATAAACCCACGAAAAACGCTGACAAAACTCAATCTTTAAACATCTACCTGTTAATTTGTATCGAAAATGAAACCACGAAATATTATATATGATCAAACGAACTTCCCAAGTGAAGTTCGATCAATATAATATGAGTGGTTTCATTTGAAGATACAAATCTCCCACCCACCCGTATCCCAGTTTTGTAAAATACGGGAAGAGTGAAATAAAATCGTTACTTTAAAAGAATGAACTGTCATGGCTAGGTACCTACAGTGGGGAGGTAGAATATTGATTTTAATCGAGTTGAAAATCGATACTAAATAAATATAAAATTCTAAAAGCGTGCGAATGTTGCCTTGTAGGTCAAAGGACTACCTGTTAATTTGTATCTTCAAATGAAACCACTCATATTATATTGATCGAACTTCACTTGGGAAGTTCGTTTGATCATATATAATGTTTATGGAGCGCGGACGTGGGAATGCATGCTGCCGTCTTACATGAATGATTTACCTATGGAAATCTGTAAAGTAATAAATGCGAAGAACTGTTCAAAAGTATTAAAAAGATACTTTCTAGATTGCAGTGCGATCTAGAAAAAAAAATATCTATGTACCTAATTGCACCGAGTTGCCGAGTCTGGCCATACCGCTGTTAAACCCGCGATGGTTTGTGTGGTATGTTTAACTGTTCAACAAGGATTTATTTATGTTTTGTTTTTGATTAATAAATAAAATAAAAATAAAAAAATAAATTTACGTATTCTGTACATAAAACTACGTAACTTTGTGCAAAAATAATTGCTGGGAAACGACTTTTATTTTTGGTGTAAAAATTCGCTGTTTACGGTAGAGCGCAACGTAACGCACGCAAAACACTGTGCTTATAATGGGTATGCAACGGTGCAGGATTCGTGGGATTATTTTAAGTTACGTTGGAACGTTTAAAACTTGTTTTCGTTAAAATCATCAAAAAGAGTTGGAACTTTGACGTTCAATATTTATGTTATAAGAAGGTTCTCAGGCTGGTATGGTCCTTTACAAAAAAAAATCATCATCTTAAAAGGATTAACATATATTATTAGAAGGTTACGGGTATTTCTACAACTGTAGGGCAATTTTCGTAATTTTAAGAATGTTCACTATCTAATCTCAGTCTCAATCTGTCAAAAATACCTCTAATTTGATTTATTCCAATCTGATCCCCTAATCTGAACCCCTGCTAGTTATTCTTATGTTAATTCTAACATTTTTGACAAGGTTTTTACAATTGTTTGTCGCCGAGATGAGACTGTGACTAGATTTTCATTATTTTTTTAATTTCGAGAATTGGCCTCCGGTAAGTACTCACTCACTCCTTGAAAATAGCTAGTTTATTCCATGTCACCCCGACTGACCCCGACTATCCCCGTATGTTGCAAATAACACAGGGCTTAACAAAACGCATTAACCCATAAATCAACCCCTAATAATTGTAGCTTTGGGACGAAGTTTCACCAACACCCGATACCTAAAAATTTTCAAACTCTGAAAGTTCAAACTCAAACCCTACTACCTATTCGGATTATGATAATTTTAAGGGTCCAAACATTTCACCCACGTTTAAAATAATTTTCGTCCAGTTAGGACGTGTTATGGAACAAGTTTAAATCTACTTATCAACGTTTGTTAGTAGGTTATTAGATGGAATTTAATCTGATTATAATCTTAGGCTATGTTGTAAGTTTTAGCGGGGTAATTAGGTACAGCTAGAATTGTGTTGAATTTACTTACTTGTTTGTTAAACAAGCTGAGGGAGGAGGGACTGATGGAGGGACCGTGCTATTCAACATTAGTTAAAGAGGTAATTTTAACCCATAACTGAAAAACTTTTACTTGGGACAGCGCCTAATGCACGCCTGGTTTGCAACCACCCTCCCACCGGAGTCAAGCAGCCTGCTGTGTTTCGTCGATGCGTGGGAGTTCCAGTACCTTAGGCATCTTCTGGATACACTTGTTCCATCATAGACCTCATCTATCGCTTTCCATCAGGCGTGATCGAGAACAAAAGCGGGCCCATAAAGCAATAAAAAAAAAATCAAATTCGTGCCAATCGACATAAGCCGTGCCCTGATGAAACAAGTCTTTATCATTGTTAGGCAGTTCACTTCACCTTTTTCAATCTCAAGCGCGTGTTTGAGATTAACATAACCTTTTAAAATAAACTAGAGCTCATTCTTTTAATATAAAACGTTATACGCATCGTCATAACACCTCGCACTTTTTGGTTAGGTAACTTGTTGCTATGGGTCTTATAAAGTTGTGATGTAACATGAACTTACGATTTTGATACTTGGTAAAGCATGGAATGATTTTTTTGAAGTAAGCTTGGTATCTAACGAGTTGCAGTGTAAAAAATTATACTTTGATTTGTACCTGAGTACCGCCGACAAGGGTTATAAATCTCTTTATCTGTATACATATAATATGATGTTCCCTCATGCAGATGGACTTGATTTCAACAAATAAGGTGTTATTGGTCTTGATCCAGAGAGTAGAGAGTATTACGAAAAAATTAAGAAAATTACTGAAAAATTTAACGCTATTTTCCTCTGAAGTAATCTAAAGCTTCAATTTAAATTGATTATTGGCCCATCCGACACCCAGTGCGAGTACTTCCGTTGTAGTAGTATGCTAAGTGCCCGTTCATCTGTACCTTGAGTGACCCAAGGAATACCAGTATATACTGGGCTCAAAAAATATAAAAACAACGGAGAAGAGTACCATCGATACGAAAGTAAGAAAATTTTTAATTGTGGCTTATTTTCTGTAATGTTAAACAGTATCTTTGCTATACATTAGTTGGTGTGAATAAAAGTATCGAATAGTTTAAAATAAATATTTGCATCATATGCTTTTTTATACATATATGTAGGTGTCTGTGTGTGTCTCTTTTATACCATACTATATTGCATAGTGAGTAATCACTCCAGTCAAAGTGACTCTGGTTCGCAATCAATGAATTTGATTTGATTACACTGACGAGAAGTGATAGATTAGCTAATTCTCAATTTCGACAATACACGATTGCCACAATAGTATTTATTTTAACGTTGTAATCTCTCGTAAGATTGTAATAATAGACATTGTCAATTGTATTAATTGCTTCTAAGCTATATTCCTGATCTGTCTAGACAAGGATATATTCAGTCAGCGATAAAGATTATAGAAAAGCTTAAAGTGTGTCGGATTGACATACACTATCGAAAAGGTTATGTTCATACTTCTGGAGAGAGGTGGGGCTGGTTAGAATAACCACAGACGCGCGACGGCCGCCATGACCAACGCACAATGGTCCATCTCAAGAACTAAATTCAGAAATAAAACCCTCTAACATAGAACATGTCTTATATCCATGCTGTTGAAAGTCATTGTAGATTTCCACTCGACTAGGCTCTATTACAATGAATTGCAAAACATATTTATTTTTTTGTAGATCCTTCCTTGATTGTGTGTTTGTTAATTGAGCTGTGATTTTATATCCACTAATCGTTATCAATGTGAACCTCCTACATACATAAACTCACACCTTTTTCTCCTGAGGGTATGCAGAAACTACAGAACGACACCGATACAATCTACACATAATCCTTTTGTCTCGTTTACGTTCATACATCTGGTCATACATGCACGCCGGTTTTGAGTATTACGCACCTGACCCTTCTTAAGAACATCACCAGTTAGGTATGTATGTCCTCCTAGGGCGTCCCCTCCCGGCGTTTCCACTCACATATGCCTTGTAAATTATTTATCCTCTTAACATGTGAGCCTCATAACCCTACTTAATTTGTCTGTCATATACTACTCCTGGCTACACCGATCCTTATAACCAAGTTACGGATGCCAGAAAAATGCACAAAAGCTTAAAAATATCGGTTTCATAGCCTGTCACGGTGCTCTTAAAATACCTTTCGCCCGTAGTCTCGATATACGAACCTACTTTTTCCTATCGAAACCAAACTATGAATTTTATTTTGTGCAACCAACTCTACACAATAACATGATTCGGAACTTTCGCTTTCAAACACTCTTTAGAACTTTGAACAATATAATGTAATATAATGAATAGATATATTCGTTGATCCCCAGTTTCCAGCGAAATTTTGGGCTACCAGTAATTTATCTAAGTCAATAGGTGAGCTTTAGTAAATCTCTGAATTTCATATTTTTCTCTGAATTTTCTATCTTTTTTCTCTGAATTATAATCGCCCTATAACGTTCCCACTGCTGGGACACAGGCCTCCTCTCAGTGAGAGGGAGTGGGCCGTAATCCACAACGCGGGCCCAGTGCGGGTTGGTAGATGTCACATGTCTTCGAATTTTTGGCTCTAGGACATGCCGGTTTCCTCACGATGTCTTTTTTCGCCGTTTTGAGAGCAGTTGTGATGAAATAATTTACACAAAGTAAATCGCCTGTCTAAGTTCGAACCTACGACCTATGTATGTCTTGTAAGTCGGGGCCATTACCACCGCGCCACCACTGGTCTCATTCATCTTTGACAATCATAAATGACACCATTAAACAATTTAGTAAATAGAAGAATACTCTTACTTGTTCCACATTAAACAAGATGTCACAAAACCTGACACTATCTCCAAACTGCAGAACAAAATTAATGACACCAATAAAATTACCATAAACTTCATAATATGAAACGGCATACAAACGACCGGCGTTTCCCCATAGAGACCTTGCCTCGTCAACTTACCATTGTATGGTCCCTATGAATATGTTTTGATTTCACTTACGTCAGTAACACCATAGATTTATCACAATCGAAAGTGAACTCTATCTTCGGTTAGTTTGAGTTGGGTTTTCGTTGTATGTATTGTAATGTAATAAGATTTTCCACTTTTGACTTGAAGACATGTTGTCAGCTTGTATTGACAAGCAATTAATTTGGGTTCTTCTTTTGTTAGCTCTTAAGTGTTTATGTTGTGGTGTAAATTATGTCTTAGTTTTTGTGATTGATGGTTGAGCATTATTGATTGTCATCAATAGCTCTCTTAACTTTCGTTTTCCTTTGTAGGTTTTTCACAATCGAATATTATTTTCATATAAGTACCTTAAGTGTGACTAAGTACTTTTTTACTAGATAATTAATTAAGAATGTCGTGTTGTAACCCAGGTCATGGTCTATCCGTCGTCCAAATCCATTCGGCCGTTAAGGTGTGAAAAAGTAACAAACAGACAGACAGGGTTACATTCGCATTTATTGGTACAGATTATTATGTAAGAATATTTAGCTACCTAAGAAGCAAAATAAACCTAAATAAATAAATAAAATAAGACAATTTCTTTCTCCACTTTTAATAACATAGACACCATACCAACATAATCAACTTATAATGTTCCCAGTCCCACTGCTGGGACACAGACCTCTCTGTGAGAGGGAGTGGGGGTTGGTAAATGTCACATGTTTTCGAATTTTTGGTTCAAGGACATGCCGGTTTCCTCACGGTGTTTTCGTTCACCGTTTTGAGAGCAGTAGTGATGAAATAATTTACACAAAGTAAAGCGCTTGTCTGGGATCGAACCTACGACCTACAACTTGTAAGTCGCGGCCGATACCACTGAGCCACCATTAAAAAAAAACACATTTAATTGTCAATTATATAGTATATTATAGTTCGTATGTATATACCTCAAAAAGGTTTAAGTTCACAAAAGGTGAACTGACCCAGGCATACTGACCTTCATCTTCTATGCATTACTTAGTCTAATACATATTTCAGTTGGGCGTCCATCAAAGTTCATCTGAGGTTCTAGTAAATAAGGTTTCTGTCAGATTCAGGTAAAAAGGTCAGAGTGGGTTATGTCATTCTTACTTTAGGTACGTACAGTCAAGCAAGTTCTCCAAGAATATTTTCCTTTTGTAGCAATCGAACTTATCGCTAAAGCTACGGGTTCTTAGAAGCGCGGTGGCCGTAACATAGCGTCCGCCATTTACCGGCAAATGACGTCACTAAGGTCTCCATGAATATCTCCCTTTTGTCACGTAGCAAATGAATTTATCGCTAAAGCTACGAGTTCGTTCGTTGTTAGAAGAGCGGTGGCCGCCTCATAGCGTCCGCCCTTTACCGGCGAATGACGAAGCGATATTTATGAAGTTGGTGTGTTTTCCTAGACAGCATTTTTTGACACCGTAAAATCGAAGCCCGCTGCCATTATTTTCAAGGCAGCTATCACTGAGTTCACGCACATACGTTCTAATATAATCCAACATGAAACATAAGTATTAGATGTAGGTACGAATAAACATTTTAGAAGTTAATTAATACTTAATTAATTTTAATTTCTTTGGCCAAAGAATTAGCATTGCCATTCAACGTGGCAATGCTGCCAGGCTTCTGGGCACGTTTCTGGATGACAGGGATGGGGACGAGTACTTCAACGCCTAAATTTTAATATCCTTTTGTTTTTGTATTTATTCATATACCTAGTTAGTTAGTCTTATAGTTTAGAACCTAGTATAAATAGTTGGTTAAGAGATTATGAAAATAAAAGTTTATTTAGTTTGTTTTGGTTCATTATGACGTGCAAACGAATTTCAATCTTAAAGCGTTAATCCTCTTTGTTGGCTGACTGTACAGTGTACAGACAAGTCACAGTGCACATCACCCTACTCCAATCTGTCAAATTTCTTTAATAAATTTATTAAATTTTCAACTTTATAGCTACAGCATAAGGTTCAAAATTGATTGGGAAAATTTGACAATTTCGGGTAGGTTGATGTGCTGGTGTCTGTACATCCAGGACGCATAAATATTGTTTGTATTCATAGTCACAATATTTATATTTATGGCTGTGTGTCATGTCATGACTAGTATATAAACAGCCTTGATTATCGACATCGATTGTCACTTACTTCAGTCAACTGTATTATTGTTCATAGTTGTAACTGTATATTTTGATATTTTCATAAATAACAATTAAGTTTCTATACCGACTTACGTTAGCTTTCATACCTGCGGGGTAAAAAAGGGGGGTAATAGCTAAAGTACAATGCGTGCCACGTAAGAAGAGACTTGACACACCACGTGGTTTGACATGCGCAGTACACGATTTTAGGAATCTTTAGCGGTATGAGGTCTGAGTGCGGGACGGGACCGGACGTCATAGGGGCGGCGGAAAGAGGCGGGGGAGGGGGGGCCAAGTCTCTTCTTACGTGGCACGCATTGCACTGTTAGAATGGTTTTCATTTTGACAGTTCAACAACATTCATTGCGTTATTTACGTTGTTGAGCCGATGAATTTTTCAAACCTATGATGCAATGCATTAGCAATATCCTTCAAAACATTTGGATTGCGATTGAAAGTGTGTTACGCAATTAGTGTGCTGATCTAGAAGAAACATTTTGTAAAAAAAAAGAACAGCCCTAATCTTGACACTCCTCTATCTTTCTGGTCTGATAAAATACTTTTAGGGTCTAATTAAAATTATTATAAAACTAATCCTCTTACCGCTTAAATTATTATCGTACACGGAGTACCTTTGACCCTAATTAATTAAACAAAGGGTGTGATTAAAAGGTAATGGGCCCAGCGAGTGGGGTTTGCCGCGAGCTAGTTCAACGTGAGTGTCGTGAAAGATAGGGGCAGAAGGACCACTTGTTACAAAGCACGATGTAGACATAAAATCAAAAATACTCAAACAAATCAAACGAACATTACACAACGTTAAATAAATAAATCCATTTATTTTTAGACGACACAGGCCCATAGAAAAATAATATCTATAATATAAAAATGAATCGCAAAATGTGTTGGTAAGCGCATAACTCAACAACGCCAGGACCAATTTGACCAATTCTTTTTTTTTAATGTTCGTTGAAGTTCAAGGATGGTTACTACGGCGAGAAAAAATTAAAAAATTGCCTGGATAAGTCTAAAAACAACACTAGGATACTTTTTTTTTTTTTGGTAGGATTAGGGTAGGAGTAGTGTAGGAGTAGGTTAGTAGTAGGGTAGGAGTAGTATATAAATAAAATAATGATATAATATATTAACCTTCATATTTTTATTGTAAAAAAATTGTGTTAATTAGTAAGGCTTAAGATTATGTTAGTAGTACAGACGCCAGCATATCAAGTTACTACAATCTGTCAAATTTCTTTAATAGATTTTCAACTTTATCGGTAAAGTATAAGGTTCAAAGTTGATTGAGAAAATTTGACAGTTTAGGGTAGCTTGATGTGCTGGCGTGGCGTCTGTACCTACTTTACTTTACACTAGCTTGACATATTGTCCTGTGGTATTTATCCCCGTAAGCGACGGAACACCACGTCCTGCGGCCAACTCTTCTTCCATGACTAGGTGCAAATAACAATTCTGTAATGATTGGACTTTAAAAGAGACCATGACCTCTGAGTTAGTTTCGGTATTTCTTATTAAGGATTAGTCAACTAGGAAATGCCGACGTCGTCTAGTTTTAAAATATTGTCCAACTAAATATTGACGTGTAAAAGTGTCTTTAAAATCTACTTAATAATAAAAATCAATCTACTAATTTCACACATTCTCATCCGCTGTTGTATTTGATGCAGTAGTACCTAACTGAACAGGGGGTCTAAAAAGGTCACATTGGCAGAATCATAAAAGGATAACATTATGAATCATAATGGACAGTTAATTGTTAAGTTGCAACTGTTTTTAATGTATTTACTGCAACACCTCTTATGCAATAAAGTTTTTATTTTTATTTTTTTTAAGTTAATCGTATCAAATCCCATTGGTGAAGGATTTTTCAGTTATTTTTTTCTGTCTGTGCTAAAATACCAATCAATCCAATCCAAATCCAATCCCAATCTCTTTGATTATAGCTACGTAGCACATCGAAAAAAAGAATAACACGAACTGTCTGCGTTATATTATGATTCATAATGTTATCCTTTTATGATTCTGCCAAAGTGGTATTTTTAGGCGCCCTGATTATAGCACATCTCGTGGAGTGGTCCTTTTGTCCAACACCTGTCTCGTGCCAAAGGTTTCCAAGGGCTTGCTAGGGATAAAGTACTGAGTACTATGTTTCTAGGATTATTACACGATTAGAGAGAAGCTCGGGGATGGTCGGAGTACCTTACGTAAGTGATCGTGGTGTGAGTGGACGTTTGAGAAGTAAGATGTTAAGTATCCGTGCGGGTAACATGGAGTCTCTAATTTATCATTTTCATTTATAGGTGTAATATACCGGTGAAATATGACTTTAGGGGGTGATATGATTATAATAATTTATAGTGTGGCGCTAACTCTGAATTTTAGAGCGTGGTGGTTTTATTATCTTGCATAACAGTGAAAATAATTTTTAAAGTTTGATGAGTGTGGTCTCTATAATAATTAGGTCTTATAAACTAAAGACCATGGAATATCATTGAAGACGATATGATAGTGTTTTTTTTTTCGAAAATGGCAGTCATTCATTAATCTCAGACACTAATCTGCATCATTCTATGACCTGAACAAGATTATGTCTGAACTTCAAAAGAGACTTGTGACGTCTGAGTTTAAATTCGGTGGAGTAGTCGGATAGGAAACACCTTCCTTCTCTAGTTTAAAAACAATAATTAATTACATATTTTTTGACGCATAAAAGTGTTTTGAAACCAATTTACAGACACAAATATAATTTATCATTCTACACAAGTACATCGTCGTTTCGAAAATGATCTCACAAAGTCCACCATCATTATTTTAACTATAAACTTCTTTCCCAACAGCTCAGTGATTAAGAAAACAAAATAATTACGCTGTACTTACGCAAGCAAGCAATTTTCCGCTGGGCGAGTCGGACAGTGGACATTATACTGATTGTTTCATTTTTATTTCACCGTCTAACGTCCTCGGGGCAGTAGTGGCCAGTTGTACCAGTGAAGAGTCCAGTGTTCTGCGCTTTAATAAAATTGTTATTTGTGCTTGGTTACGATTTAGAAGAAATGGTAAAATACTGTTTAGTTTTAGCGTAGGTTAATGCTAAGGGGTTTTGTAAATAGGTGTTTGGTTTAGCTGACTATGAATTTGAAATACCATAGTGACTATGCACCAATTTGATTTGCAAGCTTCTATCATAGAAACGTGTAAATTAGTCATCATCTGATCATTCAGCTGGTAAGCGGGAATTTTGGTGTAGGTAATATAATCTAAAATAAAAAAGTGAATCTACGAAACTAAAAGATACATGGTTGATGATTGCACAGGATAACACTATTTAGCACTGTTGTGACTCAGAATTTTGTAACAGAATCCCTAACAGTACTTTATTAATCTAAATTAAAAAGGTCAACCCTCATCCGACATTTAACTTTTTATCAGCCTTAGATATTCCTATTAAATACTTCACGAGAAATGGGTCCAAAAAATTCGCTAACACAAAATTCAAATACCACGTCCGGCTTTCAAAGCATGACAACATTACGATCGCAATCATTACCATTAATGTATGTAGGCGTACGTTTTACTCCATAAACGTTCTGAGGTCAAACCCTGGCCTTTTAAAGAATTCGTTTCTAAACAATGAGGCCGTGAAATCTGTTGTTTTGCTCCCCATTGTGTGTGGGAATAAAGCGAATGTCCATTAAGTGTGGTTTAAAAGATATATCTAACTTTTTTCACGGAACTCTGGTTGTGAAGGAAATCAGCGTTTTGACTTTTTTTCTTGATGGACGCTACAATTGTGGTGATAAGTCCCCTCTTTGAGGAGTGGCTGGAAAAACGCCACGGCGTCCTCACCTTCCGCCTAACGCAGGTTCTCACCGGGCACGGCTGCTTCGGGAGGTTCCTGTTCCGGATAAGGCAGGGGGAAACGCCCGGGTGTCACCATTCTGTGGATAGCCCGGAGGACAAGGTGGAGCATACGGTCGAGGTCTGCCCAGCTTGGGCATAGCACCGCCACGTCCTCACGGTGGCGATCGGCGGCGGCGATCTCTCGCGTCCGGCTCTAGTCCAGGCCATGGTACGGAGCGAGAGTGCATGGGATGCCGTCGCCTCCTTCTGTGAAACAGTAATGCTCGCGAAGGAGGAGGTGGAGCGCGTGAGGGAGAGGCAATCTTTGCGCCGTCACGCCCCTAGCCGGGCGTCGGGAATCGACAGCCGATTCCTGGCCACCGTAGGCGCGGGCTTGCAGACGGCGAGCAATGGGCAGCTCGCAGTCCGGTAAGGACCAGGCCCGGGTCGACGGCGAGTTGTGTTCCACGCGCACCTCAAAGAGATGTCAGCACTAACTGACGGGGTCCGCTAGGGCCGATGCCTGCCAGGGTCGCGGGTTGTTCGAAAGAGACACCGCGGCCCCTGGCACAGGCAACTGAAGGAACACGGGTGGGTTTTAGTCAGTAAAAGTTTGACACGCCCAACTGCGGATAAGGCGGGAGGGAACGCCCGGGTATCACTATTCTGTGGATCGCCAGGAGGACAAGGAGGAGCATACGGTGGAGATCTGCCCAGCTTGGGCAATAACATAATTATTTAAAAGGAAAAGTTATTTAATAAATTTCCACCCAAAAAATAAAAAGATAAGTACTTAGTCACTTTATAAAAAAACTGGTAGTCAACTACTTCTTGTTAGACTGGAAGATGACACCGACATAGTTAACTAGGCAGATGATTGTCCATTAGTCTAGCTACTCTCTGTATGAATTAGGCTTTCAGGAGTGTTCAGAGATAATCCATCCATACTATTACTAATATTATAAATGAGAAAGTTACTCTGTCTGTCTGTCTTTTGTCTTTTCACACGTTAACAGCTAAACAAATTTGGAGGAAATTTGGCACACAGACAGATCATGAGCCGGGTTAGGACAGAGGATATTTTTTTAGCCCAGTAGTATGTTCCCGAAAGATATTTAGTTCATACTTGTAACCCAGTGAAAACGTCGCCTATCTTAATTGGTATGTTTTTCCTCATAGGAGAGAATAATTGTATTGTTTTTGAGTGAAATAAATTATCTTAGGCCGTAATTTCCGAACTTCACGTGTCCGAAGCCGCGGGCAAAAGCTAGTCTGCAAATAAAGCCTCTGTAACTCGTGTAAAAGTTAGTCTGGCTGTTTCCATACCTAGTACTAAGAAGTCTGTTCCAACTAGTTTGTGATTTGTAGATGACTTCTAGATATGATGCACTAAGATAGCCCGCAAAATTAATTTTACTTATTTTTTTTGTGATTTGCAGGCCTGTGTTAGATTTAATGTTGATTAAAATTATGATTCATGACTATAACAAATATGGTTTTACATAATTCTAATCACTAGAATCAACAATACAACTCCTTAAGTTAGAACTAACCTCAAATGTCATGATTTCATGAAATAGTCATTCAATTGGATAAATATTAACTGTTAAAGGTGTATTGATGATATACAGACAATTCTAATTTTTCACCTCTTTATTAGTGGTTGTAATGGCAATCATATCACTTGGTTTTAGTAGGTTCTTATATAAGTCTGTGGTTCTTATATTTTACTTTTTATTTATCCTTTTAAGAGATTCTTATATTGTAAATGTGAGGACTTTGTAGGCCTTGTGGACTTTAGACCTGTAGACCACTTTTTATTACCTGGTACTTTTTGACAGGCCTACGCTGTCCTCCCATACCTACTGTAATTTGAAAACAGTGTAAAAGCCAATAATTTTTAAAAGAGTAACCGTGCAGTTTCTTGCCGGTTCTTCTCCATAGGAAACGACCAATTGGAACCATGCACCTAGCTTCTGACGTTTCATAAGTGCCCATGTAGGTTTATGTGAAATAGAATATTTTGATTTTATAAATAGATATGTGTTACGGTCGCGAATCATATTAAGCAAATCGCCAAAAATGTAAGAAAATTTTACCGATGAACGGTGTTTCTGTGCTTGAGAAGTAGACGTTGTTCGTGTAGATTAGCGTCTAACTGCTCATCACTGATACTATCTCTGTCGGACACGAAGCCAGGTGAGATAGCGTGCTTTTTGACCATGACCACCAGTGAGTTCGAGCTCGCGACTAGTTTACACTTAAGAATAGCATGTGGCGGGTAGCGACAAGCTAATTAGGAATTCCTTTATTAGGCCGTCCAAATTCGAGTCGCTCTTATGATTGAATGAACAAATTCCACTCCAGTAGAGTAGCTATTAATATTAGAATACCTGCGACTTCTAGATCCACTGTAGTACTTGACACTTAATTTTTCAAACCTATCTCGTAAACTCGTGACGTATTCACGTTAGTGCACTTTAGAACCCTGGAGCAATAGATATCCATCCACCCTCATACAAGACTCAGTACTTTTATACCACCAGCCCCGAAGTGCGCATACTTAAAATATATTACGTTTCTCAACTCAACGTTATTTTAAAGAGCCCCGTTGATATTTAAGATGTAAGCCATTTTAATATCGGCTTGCCATTGAAGAAGCTTTATTGGTGAAATATGAAATTTCTGAGAGGGTCTACATTGAGGGTGTCTTTGTAAAGAGATTGCTGCAATTTTGTGTCTTATAAGATGTTAATGGTTATTTAATGTTAGGGGAAACTGAGGCAGTTCATTTTTGAGTATTTTTAGCAAATTTCTTAGTAATCATTTAATGTGATTACATAAATAGACTTATTTACTTAAGTTTTCAGGTTACATCATTTTCGTTTACCTTATGCTTAAGCTCCATCAGTCTATACTGTTTTCACAGCTGGGACACATGCCTCCTCTTGAGATAGAATGGGCGTTAAAACGCCCATTCTATCTCAAGAGGAGGCATGTAAACTAAAGTTTATGACATAATTTTGTTTAAGATTATCTATGGGTTAATGTTGACTTGTATGACTTTTAGTCATCAATATAACACACGATTTTAGTGTCTTGAAGAGTTCGTCTTCAGAGTTCACTAACGGCTTCAACGGTCCTGATGTAAATGTCAATCTGTTCTAAGAACTGGCGCACACGATCGATATAGCCAGCGATCAGCTTCTGTTTCCACACAGTTTTGAACCGGTTTGAATTGTACGGAAATGGGAGATGAGCCACAGCAGCCGGGTTTTATACAAGACAAGTGAAAGTAAACCAACTGACTATTGTGTGCAAGAGCCATTACAAGGCACTTGACAATTCCTAAAACAAATAACCTATCATTTGAAGTAGCCCTAGACGGCGCTATTACCATTCATTATTAACATACGCACGCAATCAAAAGTATATATACTACATCCAAACATATCAAGCCTTACGTCACGATCATTACGTAATTATCGATACATCATAATACTGAAATATTCACTGAACCGTCCATATTTAACTAGAAAAAAACTAATTATCTATATTTTTTTCCCGTTCACTCTGACATTTCCACACTTCGCTAAATGTCGACAAATTCCGTCCTTCGGTTTCATGGTATTTAATAATTAAAAATATCAATGAAATGTTCGCTGGGATTGATTAAATTCTTTGTTTGAGCGTATCGTAGTTTTATACGTTATTTAAATGTTGTCTGAACGTGTTGCAGCGTGTTTTTATTTAACAAGGTTACAGTGAACATGGGGATAACATGAGCGCGCAAAATTGAGGGACAATGGTGTTATTGAAATGGGTATTGATTTAATTAGATTTTATGAGTACCCTGATGTCCGTTTTAGGGGTTCCAATTCTGATAATAATATGGATGGTAAACAAGAGCTGGGAGAAAGAGGTTACCGCTGCTTAGTGAATAGAGCCCTAGACCAATGGGTTTGACGGAGCTTAGGACCAAAGCTGAAACGGCTCATGTGCATGCTTTTTCGACATGCCGGAAAATATCACATGGCGCTGAATAGGGGCAGAAAAAAAGTGTTAAAATGTCTCCAAATTAACTACCAATTTAATGGGTTATCCATTAAATTGGACCATCAAATCTATATATAGCCAGTGCTTGAATTCTCAATGAAATAATTAAAAAAAGACCAAAGTGTCTTGAAACTATCCAAAAACTTCCACCATTAATCCTTCGCTCCTAAGACCCGATCCAAAGGTGTGTGGAAACCACAACAGTTGTGCCTCAATAATCCACTTACAGTTACGGCAACTTTGCTAATGATGCCGAATACGTGGACGGTTTCCAATCAACAACTTGCATATGCAAATAGCCCAGCTTGCCCCCCGCTGGATTCTGCGTTATCCCATTTAGTTCCCATTTTGGAGCAACATCCGAGCCCCTAATTGCTCGCCCTGTATTAACGGTTGGAAGGGTTGAATTTATAGAGGATGGGATTGCGTTGTTGTTTGACTATCGTTTTTTGATTTGAGGCCCGCGAAATTTGGCTAAAAGTTTGCGATACATCCATTTCGTTTATGAATTGAGAGATAAATGTTCAGAAGGTCAGATTTATTGTTGTGGGTTGAATGTATGTTCAGGAGGCTAAGTAATAACAGCTGCACGGGTCGATCGATCAGGTTACGCTACGTTTGCCGCGGTCGGTCCGTGGAAGGGTGACCTTCTTTACATACCGAGACCCGTCCATGTCTCGGGAAGCACATTAAGCTGTTGGTCCCGGCTGTCACTCGTGGCTCTTTGACAGTCGTTACGGGTCGTCAGAAGCCCGAAAGTTTTACAACCAGATTAACCAACCAAGTGGTATCTTAATTACCCAGTAACTGAGTTGTGAAGGTCAGATAGGCAGTCGCTTTTTCTCCCTCAATTTAATATTTCGAGATTTATCTCAAATTCCTCTTCTAATATAAAGTGTTCACAGAATCTCCTTTACAACTGAATATTGTTAATTCGCTAATCTTTATTGGAGTCAGATTCGAGCATTTCAATACCATCTCAGCTTACGGCACTCAAAATTATCTTGCGTCCGCGATTTAATAAAATTAAGTGATGAAAAATAATTCTACTAAACAGAACAAAGTAATAATTGGAATATTATTAACGAAACGATTACACTTCAAAACCTTACAACTGCCTACGCAAAAATTTGATTTCCTATTTTTAGCAATACTTAATAAATCTCCATAGTGGCAAATCCTACAAACCGGGCTTTCAATAAAGTATTCGAAGAAATTCTGTACAAAAGAAAATATTACTTTTCATCAAATTTCAATCTTGATCGCGCTATAATATCTATAATTTTACAGCACTCTTGAAAAAGATAGCATCTTTGAACGAGACACCCAATTACTACCAGGGGGTCTCCCTGGTACGAAATATAGCTCATGTCAATTACAACACTAATTTAACATAGAAATTACGTTTGGCGCAATAACGTTCAAGATATCAATATGTGACAGCAGTAATAGAGGCCCGATATACATCTGCCTGTATATTCCGAGCCTATATATACCAATAATATATTTACATTCGTACATCTGGCCAATTTAGTTCTAAACTCCCCGGGGGTGTAATATATTATTCTGGGGGGAAAGGGGAGCACAATTGCCAATAAATATGCGTTACTTTGCAATAACATGCGATATGAATGGTTATTGTTAGTGGTTGTGGTTCCAAAGGTTTCAGGAACGAAAAATATGGGGAGTTCCATGTTTGGGGTAGTATTAGCACCCTCTTCTTGCATTTTACAGCTGGGATTGCAAAGGATTGATTTGCGAGGATTTGATTGGTTTATCATTCGGGTCGGGTGGTTGGTTGAAACTGTTTTGTGTTTTTTTTTTATATTAGCGTTAGATTTGGGCCCTTTTTAACGTTATGGGTTTTTAATTAAATTTGTTGATAATAGAAGAATAGTATCAATATTTTTAACTTTTACTTTCTATATGTCTGCGTGAGCTATACTTTCATAAAAGACTTCTACTGATTGTACATAAAATAAAATTGTTTCTACTTTCATAATGGCATGATTTGCTTTTCAGACAGGCATCCGTAACTTGTAAAAGATTCATTCGCCCTCGCCTGGTTTTGATTTTATTTGATTGTTCTGTTCTGCGATCGTACCAAACCAGTTACATTTTTTACTAACAGTAGTCGAAATTGTTTTTTTCGTTCTAATTTGTTATGGAAACACATATTTTTGTAGCGTTTTAGTGACGAGTTTGATTTCTAATGGCATAAATGAATGATTATGATTTTACAATACATAAAACTTAGAATCGTTTAAGAAAATAGCTTTTCAATGAAGATATTGTTTCCCTCTGTCGTAACCACACAGTATATGTACAGACCAATGAAGAAGCCCAAACTAGATATCTGACAACAAACAAATTTTAGTCAAAAAAAGGCAACTAATAATACAATAAGACACGTACTCCTACTTTTTATTTGTCCCAAAACGCTTATGACAAAATTTTATTGCCTACTTCCAAATACTCCGCAAAAGGTCGCACCTACTCCAAACAAGGTTTGAAAACTACAGTTTTGCCCCAGTTCTGAGAAATATATTCAACTGGAACCGAACCCGCGGAGCTTAGCGTGAAATATGTTCTTGCTAAGTTATCTATGTACAAATGATTTGTATTTTCTATTAATTTTCACAGTTCTCCAACTTCGTGTTTTGAAAGGTTTTTGGCTTGTAAAAGGTGTGTTACCGATATTGTTTAGTTCATTAAAGTCATCAACCTTTTGAGGCGCCCCCATCCGTACAGCTTTTTATGAATGGGGAAGTTATACAACATCAATTGTATAAAGTCAATAGTTGTGGTCCATTGAAGAAGGCACAGAGTAGTTCCAGGCTACTATGTATCGAGCGAAATGTTTTATATACCTACTATAACTTGCGGTTTAGTTTACATCGTCTGAGAATTGGAACTTTGCTAGGAGACATAATGATATATAGTGACATGTATTAAACTCAAGATGTTAGTTTGTGTGGCTTTGAGCCGTGCCAGCGCATTTAGTAACTAGATACTGTTTGCATTTAGCTCGACACTAAGGAAAATTTAATAGATGAAACTGATTTTGGTAAAGAAAATGTTGTTAATATTAAAAGGAAAGAAAAAGATGCAGTTATGGATGAAGACAAGATAAGCGAATCCATTCTATCAACACAATCTCTCAAAAAAGAAAAAGATAACTTATTATGATAATAATAATAATAATAATCATCCTCATGACCTAGAACAATCCCATGTGAACAAAGTAGCCTCAAATAAGTTTCTTAAAATAGGTAATTTATTCCCAGAAACTGAAGGATTTATAATTGCTATACAGGACCAGATTATTAACACTAAAAACTATAGAAAATTTATTATCAAAGATCCCTCAGTAACAAATGATAAATGTCGCAAGTGTCACAACCAACCAGAAACAATTCAGCACATAACAGGAGCATGCACAACTCTCACGCAGACAGACTACACACACAGGCACAATCAGGTGGCGAGTGTAATTCACCAAAAATTAGCTCTCAAATACACACTCATACAAAACACAAACACTCCTTACTATAATTACACACCACAAACAATATTAGAAAACGACACACACAAACTTTACTACGATCGCGCCATTCTTACCGACAGGACAATTCACTACAATAGACCGGATATAACCCTACAGGATAAAATAAATAAAGTAACTTACCTAATAGATATTGCCGTTCCCAACACACACAACATTCAGAAGACAATATCTGAAAAAATAAGTAAATACGCAGAACTCAAAGATGAAATAACTAGAATATGGCGCCAACAAAAAGTTTATGTAGTCCCTATAGTCCTCTCCACAACAGGCGTCATCCCAAATTACCTTCTCCATAGCCTTAAATTACTAAACCTAAAAGAAACCCTGTATATCACCCTACAAAAAGCTGCAATTTTAAATACATGTCGCATTGTCAGAAAGTTCATGCAAATAGATGAAAACGAAATAGGTCCTCATCACAACACATCTTTAACTTAACACACCACAAGCTGCATTTACTTGACTTCGGTCCGTAAATGTTGCAAAAACCAGCCAAAGAGCTGAGAAGAGAAAACACTCTAAAAAAAATAATAATAATATTTATTCACAAATTTGAGACAAGCATACAGAGTAACTCAATAATAAACACAAATAGTCAGATCGTTGGATGTGAAATGGTACAATGAAAAGATGGTTTGGTTGTCTATAGTCTGATTCGCCCTATCCCCTCGTACTAGTATAAAACTGTATTACGAGCGGATAGTCTTCCTCAACCTTAGAACAACAGATTTTCACAAGGTTCCAGTTACAAGTCACATAGCAGTGGTTTGATTACATACTGTATAGGTAATAAATCATAGTACAGATAGTTATATTAAGTTACAAATAATGGGAATTGTCTGTGTTTGGATGTTTTATGTTAATGTATTTATGTATATGTGTATATTTTGTTTTTATGTATGTTTCTATATGTGTTTGTGTACAGTTATGTGTGCTTTATTATTTATTTGCTTATGTGCCTTGTTTATAGCATCGTTTTATATTAGATTTTCAGTGCTGTTGTAGTCTAGTGCTTTCAAATATTTTTCAATTGTTTTTTTGCATGTTTGGCTATCAAGATTCTTCAATTTTAGATCTTTACTTATTTTGTTGTAAAGGCTAGGACCGAGATAATTGTGAAATTTGTGTGCAAAAGATGTTCTGAATTTGGGTATGTTATAAACTATATCTAATCGCCGCCTGTTAGCAAAGTGTGGTTTTACTTTATGTTGTGCCATGATCTCTTGTTTTATGAATAATTTTCGCACCGTAAGGACTCCTAGTTCTGAGTAAAGTTGGTTTGTCGGATATGTGTACTTTTTGCGAGAAATTACTTTGAGTATCATGCGTTGGGCTCTTTCAACAGTCATCATGGTTGTTTTTGAGGTTCCTCCCCATACATTCAGGCCGTATATCAGTATAGATTGACATAGTGCTAAATAGATTTTTATCAGTAGCTTAATGTCACATGCATTCCTAATAGTTTTAAAAATATAAATTAGCTTTCTTGCGCGATTATTTACTTTAATGACGTGTTCTTTCCAGTTTAAGTTTTGGTCTACTATAACACCAAGATATCTTATAGAATTGGTTCTGGTGATTGGGTTACAATGACAGGTACTTCGATTGTTGCAATGGTGAGTTTGAATATTTATTGAGTTAGGAGACGGTTGAGTTCTACTGTTAATTGTGAATGTAATATATTTCGTTTTGTCAAGATTAAGTGTCAACAGATGATTGTCCAGCCATGAGGTTACTAAAGCAAAACCTTCATTTGCCACTTTGGTTACATCTTTCCACGTGTTAGAGCTGAACAATAATACTGTGTCATCTGCAAATGTTATTATTTGACCATTTTGTAAAAGCAAATTGCAGAGGTCATTAATATATATTAAAAACAGCGTAGGACCCAAAACACTGCCTTGAGGCACTCCGAAGGTGACATTTTCCTCCTGGCTTATACTGTTATCAATTTTAATAACCTGTGTGCGGTTTGTCAAGTAATCTTGGAAAAGTTGGAGAGGAATTCCTCGAATCCCTAAGTTATCGAGTTTGTTCAGGAGGATGGGTATAGAGACGGTGTCGAAGGCCTTAGCAAGGTCGAGGAATATGCCTAGAGACTTCTGCCCCCTATCCATGTTTTCGACTACATACGAAGTTAGTTTGTGAAGAGCGTCAGCGGTTGATATTTTTTCCCTGAACCCAAACTGATTACCCGAGAGAAGATTATGAGTCTCTAGGTAGTGTTTTAGCCTCTTATTTATAAGCTTTTCTAGAATTTTTGAAAAACTAGGAAGCAGCGAGATCGGTCTATAATTCGACACCAAAGTTTTGTCACCTGCTTTATATATAGGAATAGTGACAGATTTTTTAAGGGCATCTGGAAAGACTCCTTTTGAAAAACAAGCATTAAATATGTGTGCTAGTGGTGCAATAAGGCAATCCAGTGCTCTTTTAATAAAAAGCGTGGAGACACCGTCCCATCCCGAGGAATTCTTAGCTTTAATGTTAGCAATTATTTCTTTAATTTCAAATTGGTCTGTTGGAAGAAGCATAAAGGAGTTCAGGGTTCCGCTATTCGGTTTTGGTCTACACCGCCTGCTCAAATCTATCTCATTTGTGAGGGTCCTGGACAAGATGGCGTTTGCCAAATTACTACCGACATTGACAAAGTAGCTATTTATGTTATTTAACGCGTCCTGCTGTGTAGAATTAGTAGAAAGAAGCTCCGATGGCATTTTTGGGTTGCTGTTTAAATTAGCCATTTCTTTTACCAGTCTCCATTGTTTTTTTATATTGTTACCAAACTTAGCTAATTCTGATTTAAAATATTTGTTTTTAAGGTTTTTTAATAGGTTATTACATGTATTTCGGTAGCGTTTGTAGGTTATGGTAAGGGTTGGGTTGTCTGGGGATTTTCTTAGTTTTTGGTGAAGTTGATCGCGATTTCTCATACATCTACATAGGCCTGGTGTAATCCAAGGCTTAAGGATTATTTGTCGCCTAGGCTGTTTGACGGTGTGTGTGTGATTCGAAAGGATGTCTCTGATGGATTTCAAGAAGATGTTCATCATTGCATTTGGGTCATCATTATGAAACCTTTCTTCCCAGTTAATCCGTTGTAGGTCTCTAATAGCAGCATCGTAGTCGGGTTTTGTATGAAAGGGGTTTTTTTTGGGTCTATTTTTCATTTTCAGAGGTAGTGATATCATAACACTGAAATGGTCAGTTAAGGTTGAATTACAAACTATAGTCAACGGTTTTAGTTTAGTTCTGACGAAGCAGTGGTCAAGACAGTTTGATTCTCTAGTAGGCAGAGTATGCGTGCTAAGAAGGCCGTGGGCGGCAAGCAGATTTAAGTACTCTGTATGTTTAGGGTTAAGCTGTTCCTGTTTAATATTAATATTTAAATCGCCCATTAAAACTATGTTTTTATATTGGTTAATACTGGACAAGATTTTATCTAAAGACTTTAAAAAGGGATCTAGGTTTTTGAATGCTGGAGGTCTGTACATTGATACAATAGCTAAATCGTTATTGATTGTTGTCACAAGGCAATTTACTTCTTGACAATAATTTGGTTCATAGACATTCGCTTGTATGCTATCTTTCAGGTATAATACGATACCATCATTTTGATTAAGGTGAGATTTAGTACTATGAGTTGTGTAGTTTACCATTTCAGGTATGATCGAATTTTCGGATAGCCAAGATTCTGTAAGCACAATAAGATCGTAATTGATGTCTAATCTTTTGAGGAGAACAGCAAGCCCTTCATAGTTACGGTTTAAACTTCTGATATTTTGATTTAGAACTGAAAACGATTTTGCACCTGAGTTAAGGGCAGCCTTGCAATGTTCCGGAATGTCAATAGCTATAGCATCGCCGACACTGACTACATCGTCAATGTCATTTGCGATACCTTGAATATCAACCATATTCCTTGTATATAGAAACGGAAACAGAACTAGTAGCAATGGTATAGCAGAGACAAATCGTCGGAACATCAAAAGCTGCAAAATATGCTGCATTAAAGGCACACATTGAAAAGCACGAAAGTGTTTTGTGTTTTAGTAAAAATAATGTGTGAATGTTGTGTTTCGATGTGTGGTGAATGTAACTAGTTGAACAGTAGAAAGAACAATGGCAGAAATACTTAATTACTAACAATATGAACATATGAGATAATTTTGATTGAATACAAAGCATGCAAAATTTAAGAATAAAAAACTCGTGATAGTAATACGGGTTTGTAGTATAATAGGTGCATAAATACTCAGCTAGTCATTTAGCTTGATGTAGAAGATCTATGTCCGATTCGTTTTTAATAAGAATTTGCTTTTCTCCCTCACTCTTTCTAAGAAATACTTTTCCGAGAGAAGTCCAGCAGAACATATAGCTATTCTCTTTGGCGAATTTTCTAGCAAGGTAGAATAGATGTTGAGCTTTTGGTGTTAGGCACTCGGACAGGAATATCGGCTTAGGAGGGCCCTCTAATTTTACATGAGATGTGTTTAACTTATCTTGTTTATTCGTCTTATTAAAGTCCCGTGCATTTTTGATGAAATCTGCTTTAGTATGCATGCTCGTAAAATCTACTATTATTGGTGATACGCCTTCCTTCCTGTTTAGCCTGAACAAATCTTTAATATCATGCCGTTGGATGGATACACCGAGAACCGTGGCCGTTTCTGTGACAATTTTGTGAAGGTATTCCTTAGACTCTCCAGGTTGTTTCGGAATATTTCTAATTTCCATTTTCGACAGGCATGACATTCTTTCCAAGTTTTCGATTCGATCTTCTAGCTGAATAATATAGTTAAAATCTGATCTCCTCTCAGCCTCCAACTTCTCTGTTCTAATGACAATATCATTATATTGCTCAGCCATAGTGGTTAACTTTTCTTTTATTTCAGCGTTCTGTGAAATTATCTCCTTCATTGTAATCTGTATAGACTCTAACTTGCTGTCCATCTGAGCTGTATGAGATTTTAACATATCATGGATCTCCTTCATAAAGGTAGAATAGTCATTAACATGTTTGCGTTTACGGGTAGTTATATGTTTGTTTTCAGAGACAGCCGGAGAAGGGGTAAGTATTTTCATAAGGGTCTGAGTTTTAGAGCCTGTGCTCGATTCGGTTTCTGACTCAGAAGGAGTTCGGTTAAGTGGCATTGTTGAAACCTTTTGTAGGACTTAGTACACCAAACAATAATAATAGCTCCTTTTTTTGCGAGAAAAATACAAACAATCCCACAAAAAGTAAAAACCAAAAACTAAAAGACAAAAACAATAAAATTGCGTATCCTCGGAATCGAACCCACTACTCTTTACTCGCAAGTCCGAAGGAAGTCTTATCCTGCTATGAAGTCTCACGACGTGATGACAAAAATTGGCAATGTATTCCACCAGTGGGTGTCTCTTCGGTTAAGCTGTGTTGGAGTTTGTGACCATATAAGGTAGCGTTTTGAGTCGTCGTGCGTTACTGACTCACCGCCAGCCGACGAATTGGAGCGAAGCAGCTTGGTGACTCACTGGTAGTTTACTTGCGACGACGATGACTTGTTGTATTTGTTTTGCTTTACTCAATTAATTTATTGTGATTTAAACAAACACATTTCACTAAGTAGTCACTGATTTTATGACATGTAGAAGTACTCAATTTGCTTCGGTTTAGTAATTAATTTTAGTTGATACGGAGGAACTTTGTGCACGTCAGCTACGTGTGCGCGCGGGCGGAGGAATGATGTTTTGATTAAAAGCTTATGAAAGGATGTTAATATACACCTAGACATTATCTTGTCAAGAACTCTGACAAGGAAAATTCCTTTATTAATTCATCAAGATTCTACCTACAAACAGACTGGAGTCATAAAAATAAAAATTCTAAGAAAACTCTTCTTAAGACACCTTCGTCAAACGAATTTACCCTCTTCTGAGATTTTCAACTGTACAGAAAATATCACACTTAATTACGACCTTTTCACGCGGACGTTTTAAAGCTCGCCTAAGTAATATTTAAGGGCTTCAAAATCCCTTCGCCTTCAGAGAGCGACGTTAATGTATTTTGGGAATAAGGCTCGGTGGCGCGGATGGTGCAAGGAATTTTTTAATTGAACTCAATGTTTATCTTTTCACGCATTCTTTTTGGGTAGTTTGATCCCAAATAATTATGGTTGAACGGTTTTTTTTTCGTTACTTCGAAAGAGTTGCAGATTCCTGGAGGTTGTAATGGGATGGATTTCATCCAAAGATTAATTGAATCGGAGTTTGTCTTCCCTAGAATAGTAAAATGTTTTCATCATCTAGTGAAGAAAACACTTCAGATACTGTTCTTATCTGTTCTGTTCTGTTCTTGATGATGATGACTGTTCTAATTGCGAGACCTCTCAACTTCTATGTAATTTATGTAATAGATTTTCAAGCTAAGGCATGATAATTCTGAAAGTATCAGTACATAAAATGAAGGTTGCCTAAAAAAATTCAACCGAACATTTCTATAGTCCTCTCCCGCTTCTTTTGACATTCTAATAAGCCTTTTTTCTCGTCCTTACAATTCGTAACCAGCTGATACAACATTTTCCTTTCCTCGATGAGCGTTGAAATACTTATATGGATAATAAAAGACTATTCGTGTAAAAAAACGCCTCCGACCGGGATGATTCACTGAGGGATGCGAGTGTGGGATAAAAAGAAGTAAATGGACCGACCATTAGTTCTCATCCCTTTCCGTGGGTTTTCTTTAGTTTTATTTTATACTGGATCGCGACCTCGGTTGATGTTTGGTCTATTTCTGGATCGTATAAGCAAATGTTTGTTTTGAGTTAAATATCTTCGTTTACTGTTGATGGAGGGGTCGATCAAGTAGTACTTTGTGTTTGATAAATATTAACGATTAAAATCTCAATAGTTTTGGGTGTATTAAATACTATAATGGGAAATAAATTATCATAGTTAGGTACGAGAAAATATATCCAAATATTACTAGGTAGCAATATTGTTAATGATGGAAGTTCTAGGTTCAATTTTAAAAACCATATATTTTGTTCAATGTAGATCTAAAAGACATATTTGTCGAAAAAGGGTAAATAGGAGTATTTCAGTAAGTTTCTTTTATGTTATGTTTGTACTAGACACAGAAACCATCTTGACAGTTTCATTCAATGTTAAGAATTTCTTTTTCCCCAGTAAGCAATTCTGTTCTTCCTACAAGTTGATTAATTAACTTGTTAATGTTTTTTTTTGGGGTTCTAGCTATTCCTTTTTGTGTAGCTTGGAGGATAAATGAAGGGATCGGATAAAATAGTATAAATGTTTTCTTTCTGGAAACAAAATTTTATTGGGTTATTACTCCAAACGTAGATTAACGTATTATCTGCATGACGGTAGTTCGTTCTTTATTGAGGTTTAAATAATAATATAACAATACTTAAATTAAATTAAAAAAAGCTTAAAAAAGTGTTCATTTAGCCAACAGTATTAAGGTTTCCCATACGATGGTTTATTGCCTAACAGGCTCATCATCATCTGCCTAGCCTTTTCCCAACTGTGTTGGGGTCGGCTTCCAGTCTAACCGGATGCCGCTGAATACCAGTATTTTACATGGAGCGAAATCATTGCCTGAAAAACGAAAACTATTTTTTTTATAAGTAACAATTGTGGTTCGGAATTAAGAGTGGTAGGTACCTAGCTGATCTAGGTCTATTCAAACCTATGTTTTAGGCCTTTAAAACCTGTGTTTCAGGATATAATCACATATTATTATAGGTGTCCAAGATTTTAATTCAAAGTGAGAGTGGTATGAATTTGCATTAGTACATCTATTAAGTTCTTTTACGTTTATCTATTATTTCGTTCCACGTTGGTGTTTGTGCCATCTGGAAACAGTAATTTTGAAATCCAGTGCTCTTTATTCAACAATATTTTTTCTACTTTCCATAAGCTTCTTGTCCATATTGATCTCTCTATCATTTATTAAACTAATTTAACGAATGAAGTAGCCAACAATCACCATCCCAAAAATAACATTAGTGCAATCCTATCAAATTCCCAAAAAACCCACATCTATACAAATTCGATAAGCCAACCCTTATAACTTTCAATAAAGCCTCTATACTGGGATCGCTTGCTTTGTCAAGCACGTTCGAGCACGCTACGTCTTCGCAAAAAGTACATGCGCCGTGTTATCGTCTTTTATCTCATAAAGTGTCACGTTTCGTTGTACTAGTATAGAATACTAGCACTTTTACTGGATTGAGTCATAAGCGGTAGCGGGCAGCGGGACTATGTATTATCGTGTGTAAGTAGCTCTTGAAGAAAGAAAGAAAATTGCGTTTATTTGGCAAAAAACACCTTATAAATAAACAAAACAAATTCAAAATGCCGCTGCAATGCTGCTTCTTCGTCCTTCACTAGTGTTTTCGTTTATAAGGGTACGTGCCAGCTAAACTAAAAAATATACAATGGGGAAGCATCAGAGTAGCCCGCGAAATTCAAATTCAAATGTATTTATTTGTATACATAGGTGTAATGTAGTGCCTGGTACCTATGGTATAAAATAAAAAAAATATGTTGTGTCACTATGTGCTGCTTTGCAAAGCGTACAAATATTGCTTACACAGTAGTTAATGTATATATATAGACAGGCTTAGATAATTATAGAATACTGTTAAGTCAACAGTCTTAAATCTCTAGTAACAACATAAACAAAGAAAATGGTACAAATTAATTAAGTACCTACTTTCTTACTATAATTAATAAGTTTAGTTAATAATATAATGTATATGTATGTATGTGTATGTGTGTGTATAATGTGTTAAGTAGGTAATTAATAAATTTGCAGGTCAGATTGTATGTAGAACAAAATATGATTCGCGGCGTAACAAGTATGTATACACAGAATTATAATCATTAAAACCATTAATACAACCCTGAAAGGAAAGAAAGAAAGAAAAAGTATTTATTGAGACTCATACAGAAAGATCACATACTAAACTAAACACAGTAAAATAAAAATCCAAGTTCATTTAACCCTACTGATTGATATTTCATGAAGTAGTAAGTAATTCAATAGGGTGATTGCAAAAACACGTAAGAACATTTGAATTTCTCGGGCTACCCCCTGGTTTTCAAGGCTTAAGCATTTTTAATATACTCTTACATTGCTTCTTGTATAATTATCTCTCTCAAGTTTAAGATTTGTTTGAGAAGACATATTTTGTCTTGAAATAACTTACGTTCATTATTTCGACAACAATTTACAATATGCCTTTGAATTTAGTGATATCACCATACAACATGGTAATGCCGCCAGTCTCTTGGGTACATTACCAGTGGACAGCGATGCGGATGAATTTTTCGGCGTAACATTTTAGTTTCTGTATAGTTTATTTAAGTTAGAATTTAATTTTGTTATTTTTAGATTTGGTTAAAGTAAAGTTTGTAAAGCTTTTTTTTTGTGACAATAAACCTTTTCTTTATGATATCAACTAAATAAAATCAAAGCCTTTATCATGCAGAATTTGTGCTTAATATAGTCTTCCAGTATGTTGAACTTCCAAGATAAACAAATAGGTTATGTATGATAATTAAATGTCAAAGGGCACCTCATTAACCGGTCTCATTATCGATAATATATTACCTGTTTGACGCCAGGACATTATTAATTAAGCCTGATTTATATATATGTCGTGGATAGATGGCGCCACAGTAAAGCGAACAGCGCCATCTAACAATTTGATTGGTAAACGAAGAATCATGTGATCGGAAACGCAAGCGAGCCCTACCAGTCCACCCAGAGAGGGAGAGGTCTCTGATGATTTCCCATCCGCAAAAAAAAAGAAACCCTACCGCTTGGATACGATCGTTGGTGGAGGGGATGCAGCGAGGACTGGTGGAGAGACCGAGTGTTGTGACAGTCGACAGTGGACAGTCGAGCTCAGACAGTCTCAGCGAACGTTCAAGGCAAACGCATGTGTTTGTTTCCGACCCACGTGTGCGTTTCAGTTGTTAATCGCTAGTTTATTAAAGTTACTGTAAATTCAAATTATTTTTTCCTTCGAATACCCACTACAGTGCCCACACCTATCTAAACTATGTCGGATCGTGAAGAAGACCCGATGTTTCGCATCTTAGCCACCCAGTGATGCGACATTTATATTTTTAACAAATTGGTGTGTTCCTGTGTATGTGTCAAACTTAAATTATGAATATAAGTAATGATAAAATCATTGACCGGTCTTCTACATATTTTAATTTTCATAATTTATTTCTGAGCCTATCCAAAAATCTTTGATACCTTTTTAGTCGTAATCTATTTATTATTTTTGTTTGATTAGCAAAAATATATATTTCATAAAATTCACTTGGTTGTTTATGCTACCACCTGGTGAATAATATTTAATCAAAAGGAACATAATTTTCAGGATTGCGTTCCCAAAGGGCGCCAACGGGACCCTATTATTAAGGCTCCGCTGTCTGTCTGTCTATCTGTCAAAGAGCATCTTTTAAACCGTAAAAGTAGACACTTGAAATTTTCACAGAGTATGTACTACTATGGCCGCCATAATAACAATTAATAAAAATACAATTAGGTTAATGGGGGCGCAATACACAAGCGTGTTTTTTTTTATATGCAGTGTTAAAATTGTACGGTGGTACGGAACTCTTTGCGTGCAACTCCGACTCGCACTTGGCCGGTTTTATTATTATGTTCAAAGTTAAAATTATTACGTGATTAGTATTGTTAAGGTGGGAATAAGAGCACGCAGAAAGCAACTGAGCAGATTGTAAGAGTCAAGTAAATTGGGTTAATTAATGATCCTTGAGTGCGGTGGTTGAGCGAGCAAGCTGTTACATTTGTACATCATTAGACTTGGAAGGTACGTTACTGTTTCTTACAATGGCCGTTCGAAACACGTATGAGTCTTTAATGAAGTATTATTCAACAGGAATTCAAACCATTGAACTAGGCGCAAATGGTTTGTTTTCAGTGTTTTCATTATTCACTTTTTAAGCTGAAACTACATAATACAACTGTGTCCTTTTCAGCATAATCAGCCTATAATTTTCCCACTGCTGGCAGACAGACCTCTCTTCGAGAGGAAGTAGTTGGTAATCTAGCACGCGGGCCCAGTGCGGGTTGTAGACATCGCATGTCTTCATCGATTTTTGAAGTGAAAACTTCTTTAGCGGCGCTGTGTACTTTTTTTGGAATGGGTAAAAACTTCTAAATTCGCGTCAGGTCACGTGACCCTGATCGAAAATTCGTAAGACGTAAAACGTAAGACGCGCGTTGTTGAGGACAGCGCCATCTATGCACATCGGGAAGAACTACGAGGGCCTCGCGTACTAACTACGTAGTTCATCCAACAACGACGAGATGGCGCTGAACTACGGATATATAACTGACGACGAGCTCCATGCGAGCGGCTTGCTTCTCTTACCACTGCCGCGACCAACACCACGAACTGAAGTCTATCCTGTGTGCTTATTTGTAAATCTGAATAAATTCCTTTCACGAGAAGAATAAACCAGTCACTTTGGTCATCATACCTGATTTGCAAAAAACCCTATAAAATAAGGAACACACCTTAACACGCGTGTTTTGTTTATAAGACGATTCACAAAATACACTCGTAATTGTTCAAGTTTTCACTTCTGTCGGCACTACCGGAGTGCCAGTTTTTTCTGGGACATGCTGGTCTTCGCGCGATGTTTTCCTTCACCGTTTTTGAGAGCAGGGTTGATGAACTATTACACAAGGAAAAGCGCTTGCTTAGCTGGGCAAACCCATGACCTTCAACCCCCAACCCCAACCCCTCGTTAGTCGGGGCCGATACCACTGGGCCACCAATGCTCTCTATTCAGTACCTTTTTTTTTAAGTGAAAACTTATTTAGGCACGTTGGGCATTTTTTGAGATTTTTTGGGAAACATCCATTGAACTCGCGCCACTGTTACCGTAAGCGACAACGCGCGTGTTTTGTTTATAAGAAGATTAAAAAATACCCGCTTCGGATGTGTTCGGCTGTCCTCGGGATGTACTCGGTTTTAATGTATATCCGATATGTCAATGAGTGATGGCAAAGTTTTCTATTTATGTTTTCACTTCTGTCGGCGCTCCCGGAGTGCCACTGTTTTTTTTTTGGTGCGCTGTGGAAATCCTCATGGACTTTGTCCATCGTGGGGGTGACAGAGGGGCATGCCGGACTCTTACCGGCTAAAACCACCGCGGTGTTCCACCTCTGCCTATGGCCGGGGGTGCGGAATTTGTGTAAGTATTCACTGCTCCCCGGATAGGCCACGACCCGCTGCTCCTCAGCGGGTCCCACCTCCCCGTGCGGCCATTCCAGTAAAATTAGAAGTTTGAATTTTAATCAACTCGGTCAACTACACAACACCCTCCCTGTCCTCCGCGTTCCGCATCCAGTTTGTCCTAGCCACGTTTTTAAGATTATCGGTCTAGCATGACAGACGTCCCACACTACGCTAGTGTGAAAAATTACTATCTTTAGTTGAAAAGTTCGTTCTAAATGTCATCAACATCCATCACATGCTTAACTAGATTGCTAAGTATAGGTTTTTACCAAATTACATTTAGATGACCTATTATTTTCTTTTAAATGCCATTTCTATTTTAATAATTGATAACCTTTATAGTTTATGTTTGTCCCTTAAAGGTTACTTCTGTTGTTTTATCATGGTGGAAATTATTTTAAAAATAGTTTTAAACCATTCTATGCCGGGAGTGGCGTGCCTAGGGGTCAAAATTAGGGAAAGCCCACAGATTTTCAACGTATAAAAAAACGGCCAACTGAGGGATTGGCTGATTTTCTTATTGTGTACGTGTGTGTTGCGAATGTTTGACTGGTATTTTTTAAAATATATTTTTTATAGATAGGTTTAAGTACGTTTGTTGTTGTGAATTATGATTTTATTAGGGCAAGCCAGGCTTTTCGGCTTCTATGAAGGTACCGCCACTGGGAGTAGGTAACCTTTGAAAAAGGAGATTAGGGTGAAATGGATTAGCGTGTGGAACATCGCATTCATTCTGCGCCTCAGGCGGACCAGCACTGGCCGGAGTGGGACTCTATGACGACAACCTCGATGCCACAGAAACGTCAAACGGATAAACATTAATAGTATTGATTTATTTAAAGGGAATTTTGTATAAAATATAATGGTTCACAATAAACTATTTGCCTTCATTGGCAAATCGTTATTTTACTGAACACATACAATCATTATCTGCCTAGCCTTTTCCTATGTTGGGGTCGGCTTTCAGTCTAACTGGATACAGCTGAGTACCAGTATTTTACATGGAGTGACTGCCAATCTGATCTCCACAACCCAGTTACTGGGTAATACGATATCCCTTGGTAAGACTGGTTGTCAGACTTTTGGGTATCTGTCGACCCGTAACCACTGTCAAAGACCCACGAATGACAGCTGGAACCGACGGCTTAACGTGTTTTCCGAGGCACGAAGGGTTATCGGAATGGTAAGATGGTCACCCATCCACAGACCAACCGCGGCAAGCGTGGCTTAACCTGATCGATCGACCTGTGCGGCTGTTATTATTTAGCCACGGAACGCTCTAAGCCCCCACAATAAGTACCCATATTTGGTGACCCCGACGTCAAAAACACGTAATGGCCAAAAGCGAAATGTCTGAAGATTGTGACACAATATTGAAGACGTACATTTCTCTGAAACTGAATTAAAAAGTCAAAACCAAAATTGACGAAAGCTCCTAACTTGTACCACTTCATTAATGTGTCTCTTTGAGTGAAAATTTTGCGGAAAATGATAAATAACGGTACTGACGGCCGCCGAATTTTGATGGGGCACCCTTTTGTATCGTATCTTGTTTCAGAGTGGGCTTATCCGTTCTTCGTATAATAGTGTGGACATTTGCCTTGTTATCTGAGACGCCGTCGGACCGATATCATGGCTAATGGATTTAATGGCGAGAAGACTTGATAGCTGATAAATTTTACATAAGTTTGGGTTTGATACGTTGGATCTTTGTTTTGCTCTATTATGAGAAGGAACGCGGTGAGGGTCCAAGTAGGTATTTGTTGATTCCTGTTTTTCGTTTATTTTGTTTGACTTACTGAATTCGACGGCTCATCTTTCATTTCATGTATGTTTTACCTGACGTTACCGTGTATTAGACATTTTAATATTCCGTCTTCTAAAAGCGAAAATTGTGAGGTGTAATATTTTCTTCGACCTTTCTTTACCTGACTTGATAAGTGAACCGGTTCTATTTTCAATTTCTGGTTTTACGATAATTTGGTCCCCATATCGAGTTACCCGTTCTTAAAAGCTGTATTAAAATTATATTTTAATCAAATACTCATTTTAATTCCACGGAAATGATAACACGACATTTTCTTTAACCAAATACCAGTTTATTCCAGAAATATATGTGGAATGCAAATTAATTAATTCGAACACTCCAATCATCTGATTTACATGCCAAAGCAATGTTATCAAACGTACGTACTTATCTATCTATAACTTCGATTGGCGTTATTATTGAGATTTTGATTGTATTGCTGGTTATAAATATGTTTCTATTGATTAATTAACATCATAGTCAGACGTTGTCTATGAAATGGTTCCCGTTTATGGTTTTTCAACGATTGGGTATAATAATTTCGAGATCATAAGTAAATTTTCATCTAGTTGAATTTGAAAGATAAAGTTTAAGATTCTCGCGACAGGCGCAACGCGACGGTGTGACGCGATTCTGGTAGAACAATCTCCATCTCATAGTATTTGTTCTACTAGAGTTTTAAGGATTAAAAGCGCTATCTGCAGAATCGGCGAAGAGATAGATGATACAGTATTTAGTTTCTTAAAAGAAACAAGTGAAGAATCAGAATTGCTAAGCAAACAAAAAATTGGACTTTGAATAGTGAAATAAAATATTGTCATGCTGTATACAAAGTTAAATTAAACGTTTTCAGCTATATTGAATACAGTTGGGTAAATAATAGCTACTAAAAAATAACTATGCTTGTGTGTGTACAAAATTGTTTTGCGTACCCTGCTCTGAGAAATAAAAAGCAATGGCTGCGTCAGTCACAAAGATAGATTAACTGTCGCATTTATTTCTTTGTCTTGCTATTTTTCATTCATCAAACTAAACACAGAACTGAAGAGTTAATATAAAACCATTTTCTGTTTTTGTCTTTGAAATAATGTCGAGTTTATTAAGCTTTTGTAGTTACTTCAGGATCCCTCGTTTTTGTTTACCTAAGCTTGAAAGTTCATTATACTCGTCATTATAAACAACTGTTAAAAACCGGCGTGCGTGTATGACCAAGGGGCCTAAAAAGGCCACTTTAGCAGAATCATAAAAGGATAACATCATGAATTATTATAATATGGCGAAGACAGTCCGTGTTTTTCTTTTTCTCGCTGCTGTACGTAGGTATAATCAAAGAGATAAGGATTGGATTTGGATTGGACTGATTAGTATTTTAGCACAAAAAAAAATAACTGAAAAATCCTTCATCCATGGGATTTGATTCGATTAACTTAACAGTTAAATGTCTTTTACGATTCATAATGTTATCCTTTTATGATTCGCCAAAGGGGCCTTTTTAGGCCCCCAGAGGTATGAAACGAAGCAAAAAGAGCGACGGGTGGCGTTCTGTAATTTCTGCCCAACCCCGTGGGAAGAGTGCGTGAGTTTATGCAAGAGTTTGTGCAATCATAAAACCGTGAAAAACAAACAGCCGTTCTATACATTTTGTCGACGAACTGAATGAAAATGTTTAGAGCAGTTGAATTTTTGTATACAGGGTGGCATCGACGCGCTAACTGAAACCACAAATTTAGCACATGATTCTAGACCACCTACATAGAAAATTTTCGCCGGTTATAAGGAAAACGTCTGCCGTTTTATACAAAAGTTTTATGCAATATCTACGTGATCAAAATGTATGGAACTGCATTTTTTTTTTATAACCGATGAAAAAAATTAAATCATTGGTAACAGGTTGCGCGTCAATGTCCCTACCTTCCTGGTTTGTCAGCAAAAACAACTATCATCTCACATTTGAAGCACATTGGTCCAATTATATTATTCGACCCTACAAAATATTTCTCTCTATATTTTTTTTTATTAAATATCTTATGCCATCCCACGGCGTGTCACTCCTCAAAGGGCGACTTACGGCGTCCCATAGACTAATCTGACCGTTATCTCCAGAGGTCTACAACAGGCCCTCTGACGGAGAGGGCATTATCAGCGTCCCTCCGGGCCTCCATTCAGAATGGAGGGCTCTAAGGCACTTCCATTGCTTTGTCCATTATGAAAATTTTCTCCCCGTTAATATTTTTTATGAAGTTGCGTAGGAAAGGAATATTTTTATGAAGAAAGTGTTGGATTACTTAATTAAGGTATTGAGGTATCAGGTCGCGTTTTTTTGTGGTGTTTTCTTAGACTTTCTGCGTTGTTTTGAAACTCAGGGCTTTAATTTAGGAGGTGTTTCTTGGTTTTGTTACTTGATATTAATTAATTTTGAAATAAAAGTGAATGATAAAGTCAATAGACACGTGTCTGGTTTGAGCTTGATGACTTTTCTGGTACCAACATTTTTTTACCAATTGAAAGGTAAGGAAATATTAAATACAATAATAATAATAATACTAGAGTAATTGTGTCGACAGGGAAATAAGGAATTAGCCGTCCCCTGGGAACAAAAGGACAATTACTCAACGCAACCCTCAGGATTCCTAGTTATTAACCCACAAACGAAAGGCCATAATAAACATAATCGTATCATATTAAAAGCGGTGCGGGTAAGGCTACCACACTTCGCCCCTTTAATTACACGCATTGACCTGCTAGCTCTTTGAATAAGGTTGAGTTTTGCAAAAAAGAGCTGAAAACATGGAGGCGCGCCACTGTTGCTAATTTTATTCGGATAGTGTATGGAATCGGATATGGAACTGCTATAATTATTTCAAACTTTGAAAATTACCTTACCTAGTGTGATATTATGGACCGCTAGTAATTTTTTGAAACCTACATTAAAGAATGTAGGTATGTCAGATCATGCGTTTTTATGATAAATGATTTTATTTTGTAAGTAGGTTTGCACAAACACTTTTACACGTCAATTATAAAGTATTACAGCTCAGGTACTCCTAAGTCGACATCATCTGATGCCGTCCGATGACGTCTGATAAAGTGGTGGACGCACTCACTTTTTTACATTATTATGTTTAGTTCGATCGGCTAGTTTTGGCAATAACGAGCGAGCACAGCTCGGCCGGTGACAGATTAGGTTTATACCTCGCATTAGAAAGAAAATATAGGGCAATGTAGGAAAAACTATCCTAATTGGATATAGTCCCAAATCAAACTTATAATTATCTCCAGTCCAACTAGAATTCTCACAAAATTCCTAGAAGTAATGTCCTCACAAATACATACATTTAATATTATGTAATAAATTAAAAAGCCGCGCGAATAGGGTTGGCACACTCGGCCGCTGTAATTACACGCATTGACCTGCCGCCGCCTCTTTGCGCCAAGTTCTTGACACCCTTACTTCGCACTTTTGTGAGTTCTCTGTTCAGCTATAATAAGGCTGGCCGGAATCACGAACTGTGTTGCATTTAAAGAAAGTGTAGTGACGTAGTTTTGACGATCGTCTGTTTTTGAATTGAGAATGACAGTTGCAGTTCTTTTGTTTTCATTTGTTTAGATAATACATTAGTGGGTTCCGATTGTGCAATATTATGTATTCCAGTAGTATTATTATATTTTGGTGTTCTCAATGACATCGTTATCATAGATCGAAAAAATAAATGAAACAAATTATACTGCCGTCATAACGAAAAAGGGCACAACTAACATTTTATCCAAAATTGAGTTATATACATATTCGGAATCAGAAAAAAAAGGCGCATCTGACAGTTTTTTATAATTTTTTATGAGCAAGTTCTTCAGAGATACTTTAAACTAAAAGGGCACAATTACACCATTTTTCACATTAAGATACGGAAAAAGGACTAATTTGTCTTTGATAGGTCACAATAATTGTTTAGATGTGGCTTTTATTTTATTTATTTTTTATTACTTTGTAAATAAAAAGGCCCATCTGGTCCATATTTAGAATAAAAGGCTGAGTCAAATGTGCCTATTCTTTTTCATTTTCATCCACAATGAGTTTAAAAGGAAAGACACAACTAGTCAAATGTGCCTTTCTTAACAAGTATTTTTGAAAAGAGGTGAGGTGAGGGGTTTGACCCGAAACGAGTCACATCAGCTGTGCCTTACGTGTCAAGGCGAGACCAAACTTTTCTGTGCTGGTAAGAATTTCTTAATTTTGTTACTGTAGGAGACAAAACATACATGAGACTGGACAAACCTTAGCAGTTTTATGGAAGCTGTATCCGATACCAGCTCCCGCACCATGGTAAAGAAAATCACTGTGCAAGATTTCTATGATTTTGAAGACTGTAATGTTCCTCGGTATACATATTGCAAAATTCAATTCCTCGAGCTTTTAAGAATACCATTTCTGAAGCAACTTTCTCGAGAGGATTTAAATCTCTTCTGTACAAAAATAATCATAATACAGAAGAGCACTCTTAATTATTATTAGATTTTCTGAAACTGAAAGAAAATCTATAATACTCACCAAACTTGGCCCTCTTATGCCCACTAATAGAAGGGTTTTTTGGGAATCGTTACCTGTAAATGACGATTCCGCTGATGTCACTCAAAGTCATGATGACTAACCAAAGTCGAATTAAGCAAGACTGATTTATAACCTAATAATTATTAATGCTCTAAATTAAAAATATAATTATTATAAATGCTCTAAATTAAAAAATAATTTTGACACAACTAAAATAGAATTCGACAATCGCAACTCCACATGGTACTTGTTTGCCCTACCCCGTGATTTTTTTTAGAGCCGGAGGCGCGCATTGTGGGTCTTCCTCGACGTGTTTACATGGAATTTTTCACTTTTGTATGGAATATATGAAAAATTATTACCTACATGTTGGTTTTTAGGGGTTTATGGTTTTCATAGAGGGGGTCGAAAATTTCATTATTTTTGCGATATGACACATCATTTTGCAGATAATAAGCAAAAGAAAAAAAAAGATACCTTACCTACTGTATACGTGTTGGTGTGAATTTTAGTTCATGACAACTAATTTTATTACACTCCTTTTAATCGCGATTAAAAATAGTCAGATTAGACAATCAAAATTAGAGGCATTTGTTACAAGAGAATGCACTATTGCTTAATACTAAAACTTATTTTAACGAGATTACTTTTTATTAAACCCGAACAATTTTTAAACAACTGAGCTTATAAGTAAAGTAAAACTAATTCATTGCAACTTTTGAAGTATTTTATTATTATTAAAAGTTAAATGATTTTCTATTTTTACATCAATTATTAGGAACAACGGGCACATTTGGTAATTTATGCCTTTTATACTTAATAATCATATTTTTACACAATTTATTTTACTATGTTGAAAGAGAAAATGTTGATTATTTAATAATAGTGAAATAAATAAATTATTATTATTATTAAATCGTTTTGTAGGAATCAAGTAAATATAACTACATTCATTATCACATTTTTATAAAACAACTATTTGTATATTTTTTTGCCTAAAACCGGCAAAATATTTTAAACTCAATTTCCTTAAAATTTGCAAAATGTTAGATGTGCCTTTTTACATTACGACGACAGTATAGATAGAAACTAGGGTTTAGGTAGAAAATGGACCAATACATTCCACTATTATACGATCTAATAAAAACATTAGTTACTAAAAAAGTCCCGAGCGGAATTTATGGCTTATTTAAATCATTTTCAACACCCAAATACCCATACATAATAAACAAGGCTATTAAAAAGTTCTCCTAAAACATAAAATCCTCAAATAAATACCAAAGCAAAATTAATTCAGTATCAGTCCGTGGAAACAATATAAATTTTATTCAACACACGAGCACATGAAATTAAACAAAGTTTAGCGGTATTAGCATTGTTCTCGCTCCGCAAAGTCGGTTAATTAAACAATAAAAATTTCAGTAATATTATTTACTTTTTAAATTCTAACACCGTATCGTGAATGAGCGTATTCTTGAAGTTTAAAAAGACCCTTTTACGGGTTCGTGTAATTTGTCAGAATTATTGGTATATAATATATATGTACAATTATGGAAGGAAGAGATTAGGATTGTTTGCTGTTCATAAGCACGCCAGTTTTTCAACAGAACTTTACGCACTTTATATTTTTACCGTGTAAACTGAACTATGAATACACCGGAAAATCCTTTGCTAAACGGACCTCCATTAAACGCGCGGAATCAAAAAGATTTGTGAAAAAAAATAAAATAGGTTGCCTCATTTTTTATGTTTGAATGTGGAATGTTTTGTTTTTATTTTAGCTTAAAAATAAAACCGCCCAGTATGTTTTAGATAAAAACTTTGATGAACCTTCTTGCTAGCCAGCCTGTTGCTGCAGAAAAATTATTAATTTATTCATCATAACGCCATCTTTGTTTCACTTAAAAACTTGTTTATTTGCTTGTTTAACTTCTTAATTATTTTTATAACCGTTTTATCTGGCTTGATACTCGTAAACTTATTAGTTGATTCTTGTGATCGGGTATTTATGTTCTGTGCGTGTGATTGGATTTCCCCACAGTCTTTAGTCCGATTGAGCTTTTAAACGGCTTTGTAAATAATAATGTCACTTATTGGGCGTTTCAATCGATCTACAATTATATATAAGAAAGATAAATCTTTAAAAAACGTGATTGATTTGAACAAAGTACCCAATTAAATATGGTCGATGAGCATGATTTTCTTATTGCTTGAATATGGGAAATAGCCAATAGTTTCATCGTTATCACTATAGAATAGAATTTTTCTTTATTAGAGACTCAAACAAGATTGTTAATAAAACTTCGACTATGTTAGTAAGTACATACACTAAACGAAAACTCAAGAAATAACGGTTGGTCGACATCCCATGAGAGTAGGCACAACAGTGACCCACGTTAACACAATCCATGCGACTCGCAGCCATGTTTAAGATACTGTTGGAGCCGCCCCACACCCGGCGCACCAGGGAAGCGCACCTTTTATGCGTTGTTGCGTAAAGGCAATCTTATGCGCATCTGCGAACATCTCTGACGCACTACAGAAACGGGGCACCAGTATCCTAAATGCATAACTATACCCAGTTTGGTTATTATCACGCCTGTATATCCCCGACGAGCAGAGGTTTATATATCTCTATAGTACCACCCTAAACCTACTAAAACCCAATAACGTTTTGCCTGGAATCCCGGACCTTTAGTAATAATTGATCTAATATATTTTTTTGTGTTTCAGGAACTTACTGAAAACGTTGAACAAAAAGGATGTAAGTACACCTCATTTCATAGGTACAAAAGTTTTTTTCCTAAAAATAAAGGAAGCCTAAATTGAAATACTACCAACCAAACGCATGATGCTTACCTTTTTTAACCAACCATCCGATTGACCAGACCAAGTAATAGAAATTAGTTCAGGTGGATCCCGCTCATCCGCTTCGCCGGTCAACCGTTCAATTGAATGAATTGAACGAATCGTTCCCTCGATCGGGTACGCGAATTCGATAGTTAACGACAACATTCCATTTTTCAGTTGGTCAACCTTGCTTTGGATTAAGCGGTCCTAATTTAGAGCTTATTTCTTTTACGTTAAGGTTCGGAATTTTTCAGGTTATTTTTGCGAAGGTAAAGTTAAAATTGTTTCCGAAGGGAGTTTTGTGATGACTAAAGAATTGATTAGTCACAATGTTTTATTACTTTATTGGAAAATTCCAATTGTTTTTTGGTCTTTTTAAGGGAAAGTTGCTTGTTGGGTGGTAAATACTTGTTATTTTTTTCGTTCGTCGCCCAATCCCCTGCAGAGGGGAACCGACCAATTTTATACATTCCACAATATGGCTTTTCTCAAATTCCTTTTTATTATGTAGGCGTTTTTACCCTGTAGGCGTAGGGAAAGTAACCGCGATAATCAATAACCTTTAAGGAGCTTAACATATGCAATGTGCTTGATTTCCTTGCCAGTGTAAATCTTTGACTTCATCGATCTTACGGTAAAAAGTAAGTACCCTGAAATGAAAACTGTCGCGATTCATATATTTTTTATAAGAGAGATATATGTTAAGTAGGTAACCGACACTATGCAGTGTGGAAATATAAAAACGTAAGCTCCTGTTCATACAAAATGGCCTCCGGTATATCAAATATTATTACAAGACAAGCCGCTACGCAGTCTCAATATATTTTTCATGTTTATTGTGTCGCATTCATACCGATTCACTTGATTTACTTACCTGAATAATAAAAAAATATATACCTACTTCACTTTGAAGAGAAACTCCTTTTTCAAACGTGTTCATACTTTTTAGGTAACCTAGAAATTCATGGTGTAAGCTAGGTACTTTTAATTAGTATGGTCTGAGGGCTTGTGATGGCTAAATAAACAGTCGAACGGGTCGATCGATCAGGTTAAGCTACGCTTGCCATGGTTAGTCCGTAGATGGGTGACCATACTGACCATCTTTACATACCGATAACCCTCCGTGCTTCGGACAACGTTAAGCCGTCTGTGCCGGCTGTCATTCGTGGGTCTTTGACAGTCGTTACGGGTCGTCAGATACCCAAAAGTCGGACAACCAGTCTTATCAAGGGATATCGTATTACCCAGTCACTGGGTTGTGGAGATCAGATAGGTAGTTGATCCATGTAAAATACTCATCCGGTTAGACTGGAAGCCGACAACATAGTTGAGAAAAGGCTAGACAGATAATGATGTGGTTCAAAAGTAACTTAAGTCCAACCTGATTAAAATGTAATCAAATGGATCAGAAAATGTACCTGTGGATGCCAATCCGTGGTACCACTTACAAATTGAGTGCTTTGATTTGATTATTTAAATAATTAATCCCGAAGTTCCAATTTGAAATCAGCTATAAAAAGATGCTTTGCAATAGTGACAGTTGAGTTTAATTTTATAACCACAATTTCGTTGATGATATTTCAATTACAATTAAATAAAGTTATCTAAGTATATTCAAACAATAATTGTTGGAACAAAATGGTGAGAAATAAAGTTGAAACTTTATAAATACATGTGAATATGTTACGTAGGTATACTTTTTAGTGAATTATTGGGTAAGTATTTAGCCTGAACATGGTTTGTTTACATTTTCATCACATACTTTTGGAACAGACAGTACAATGACAGGATTGAAAGAATCATACACTTAAAAATGCGCTCGAAATCGAATTTTGACACTGACCTGCATATTGCAAAAACGCAAGAAAATTTGAATTTCGCGGGTAACTCTGGCATTTACGCTTAACAGCTTATAGGTGTAAGATACGCCCAGGTTAGATTTTTTACGTTGTACTATTTCTTTATCTATACCTAGAAGAGCCGACGAGTCATTCGTATCATAGCACAGGGGACCTAAATGTAACTCCATGAAGGTTGAATCACAGCAGCATTTGCGTATAAATTGTATGGTCCGACAACAGGACTGATGCCTTCGTAATTGCGATTTTGAGTACTATTTAGCATTATTTATTATAAACATGGCATCTAAATTAAAAAAGTTTGATGAAACACGTCTCAAGTATCTCCAAGCTTTAATAAAATAGCACACAATTTTTTGGAGATGCGTCATGTATTTTTTAATCATCCGAACTTTTATTGAAGAATCATCCTGAAGTGGCAAGGAGGGGAGTCCATAATTATTAGCCACAGAACCGGTGACCGTAGGTATAGAGGTTCGCGTATTAAAAAAAAAATGCCGATCGCACACGACGCGGCGTTGGCACTAAAAGTAGCGTGTTACAAACGCAAATCACCAATGAGTTAGAATGTCTCAGTATTTCTCTGCTTGGTATTTCAATGGCGGTTATTCTAGCTAGCCATTCGTGAGTTGAGTAGCATTGTAGACCCTTGGAGAAACTCTTAGGTCAGCTGGATCAACACTACTACTAATACTTATTTTGAATGGAGTTCTCGATATAGCCTTCCGCCACTTGATCGGATCTCCATCCACCGTAGCGTTTTGGCGATGTTATATTTGCACCAGAATCCGCCAATAGAGTGGCGAATGTTCTTTGGAAACAGTGGCCAGTGTACTGTTCCGGATTAGGCAAATTTAGATAGTAATCTCTTTTGGCATGTTGCTTAATTTATTTTTGCCTATAACTTGCCTTGTGGATTTTCCGTTTTGATAGCTGAGAGAAATCTCTGCGTGCCCACTCCACTCGACCGTAAATCTTGGTAGACTTTCGACAACTTTTTGAAATTCTCCACTTATAACGAATTTCCTATCCATAGTTGTCTTTGTATTGGGCAGATTTATGACTTGGCGGAGTTGTGTTAGCCAGTTCTATCCCTCTGCAGGCACCGCCTGATCCCAAAAATTAAAGCAACCTGTAAAACAAAAAATAAGTGTGTTAAAACTGTATTTTGGTTGGTACCTCTACCTACCAATTCAGACTGATGAAAATAATAGAAAAACGTTTACAAATGTAATGTAACCGCCTTAGTTTCCCAATTATTTTTAATTTGGTGCCTTATTTACGAAATTCTCGATATCTTTCCTCATGAAAGCTTCGGGTTTCTTGGCTTTGTAGCCGGTGGATAATTTCTTGAGAAAAGCCGTCAAATTTCAATATTTCTTTATATTGACATTGTCTTAACTGTATAGTTGTTTGTAACATTGAACATGTGCTCCAAAGGGTTGAACTTTGATATTTTTTGGAAATTTCATCACAATACGTAAGAAAAACTCCGTCCTTAAGCGAATCCACTCGTTTTTCTGTCCTCCACTTCATAAACTTTTCGTAAGTATTTAAATAAAAGCTTTGTGACCTTGACGGCAACAGATTGAAAATTATTTCTTTTCCTTTCTCTTAAATTTGCAAATTAGGGTCTCCACTCTCACTGGATGATGACATTTTCACTGATGTAAAATAAATTACGGTCACCAATTCAATTTGCAATTAGAGAAAAATTCTTGATGCAGAGTTATTTTCAAAACAAATAGCGTAGAGTCATCTCAACACCTCTCTCCTTGAATTTGTATATATATATTATAGTAAATAGCATGTATGTGTATATAACCTATTTATGTATTTGTGTACCTAGTTTTAATAGATTTTTTTAAATCATTTTTTCTCTCAATCAAAGCACCTGCCATCCAATCTCTTCACCACCCTTGGTTGACTGGTAGAGAATGCCTAAGGCATTAAGTCCGCCTTTGTACCTTTTTGTGCGGAAAGTTTAAATAACTAAATAAATAAAGATTTCGCGCCAATTCTTTTTTTAATTTCTTCTGTAGTCGCAACGCAATGCACGCATTCTACAGAAGAGATCGCCGCTTTTAGTTCCGTTTTCAAAAATAAAATATTCTTTTTTATGAAACAGTAATGAGTCGAGTCTTTATTCATGATTATTCTACTTATGAGTAAGGACTTCTTCATTTCTCTAGGCTCGTTGGTAACAGACAAAAATAAAAAAATAAAACTTTTTTCCCCTAGAGGAATATATGCTATTTTTTCCTCGCTCTGGTACGCTACAATGACGATCTCTTTCAGTAAGGGGAGTGAAAAAATATTTTTATTTTTAACTGTAGACATACTTAATATAAACTAGTTTTGAGAATACTTAACCAGGTTTTTGGTATTTCTAACTTGCTTAAGTAGCGGTAGTTTAAAACGGTTTAGTATTCAAGAAAGAAAAGACTTAGCGAAATCCTTTTTGTTTTAGCAAAATACAACTTCAGTAAAGTACGCAAAATACACGCATTGACGTGGAGTTGCGGACACTATCCCTTATTACTTATTATTAAATAAAGTACAGATAATATGTAAGATTTAATCACTATTCTTGTTTGCTACTTGGGACAAGTGTAAATGAAACCTGACACTTTACCGTTCCCATCCCCAAGCCTATCTCACTTACCCAATTTACATCAAAGCACGTAATATCAGTGCCCGTCACTATCTCCTAACGAAAATTGCGATCCAACGTCACTTCGAAGACAAAGTGCCTCAAAGGACACAATTTTAGCGTCAAAATAAATTTACCCTTGGAAAGGGGTAATTCCATATTTTCTGGAGAATAAAACTAATTCCCTTCTCGTTGTAAAAGCTATCGCACTTAGTGAGACGTTGGCATTTAACAAGGTTTGTAATTGAGGGGCTGTAGAAGTGGATTTATAAACTGCTCAGATGAGGTTCTGGTGATTGATGGTGATTTTGTTTATTTATTAGTGACTCATCTCTGCTTTCCGCAGACTTATGACTTGAGAAAACAACGTGATTAACCCAAGCCGAAGCCATGCCGAAGTTTAATATGCATTTCTCATACGTAAACGTTGCAGAATAAATTCTCTAAATAATTGTGAAAACCGCATCAAAATCTACTGTGTAGTTTATAATAACTAACAGAACGATTATCAAATTCGAAGACATGTGACATCCACCAACCCGTACTATTACACAGGCATAGTTTCCTGTGTGCCTCCTCTCTCCTCCTCCTCTGTGTGAGAGAGAGTGCCCTCTCACAGAAAGGAGGCCCGTGTCCCAGCAGTGGGAACATTTTAGGCTTTTTATGCTAAGCGGTCATGAAACTATACTGAAATGAAAAGCTACTTTATTTTATACTAGCAGTGCCCCGCGGTTTCACTCGCATAGGTGTCGATCCCGTAAGAATATTGGGATAAAAACTATCGTATATCCTTTCCCGGGAATTAAACTATCTCTATACTAAATTTCATCTAAATCTGTTCAGGGGTTTAAGCGTGAAAAGGACTGTTATAAGACAGACAGATGGACACACTTTCGCATTTTTCGCATTATAAAAGCGAAAGTTATAATTAATTCATTCCATAAATACATAGTATACTATGTATTAAATACATAGTATACTATGTATTTATAGAATTAATATAATTAGTCTCACCGGAAAGTTAAACAAGTCTGTATAAATAGAAACAATAAACTGGGAAAACAAAACATCCATTTCTAAAATTAAAAAAATATACCCTTTTCTCCACTTTAGAATTCACGTCATAAACAAGCGAAGGGTTCAACTTAAAACCGGGTTGATCTTGTTTGGGTTTAGTTCTATTTTTGTACCATTTTTGCAAGTCGTTGTTACAAATGAAGGAAACCGTTTACGTAACCTATACCCATTTGGGAGATCTTTTCGCGTAATTTCATAAGTACGCCTCTGCTGAACCTTTCGGGGAATGCGGGCGAGATGTTACGTATCCATAAAAAAAAAACACAACAGCACAAATGTGAAAATATGAGATATATCCAAAAAGATACCTCCATGTTTGTATTTACGACCATCACATTAGACCATCTCGGAAAAAATGTACATGCTACTTACAAGTTTGTAGGAAAAATGACCCAAATATATCCCAAGATTCCCGAATGGAGGTCAAAAGGATGGATGCTCACAATCCATATGATCGAACCTTTGCCCTCGGATACGTAAACAAACATATTTTTATGGGAATCGTGGATTAACTGTGCTATGCTTTGGAAAGGGCAACTGGCTTCATCTTTCACCTACCCCTTTTTTTTCAGGATTGGGAATTATCAAATGACCTCTTCCGCTCTGGGTGGAGCGGAAGGGAGTGTCAGACTCTTACTGACTAAAACCCACCTGTGTTCCTTCCTTAGCCCTTTATGTTCTGGGCCAGCGGTAACCCTTTCGGACAATCCCGCTGACCCGGCAGGCTTCGGCCCTTACGAGCCCCTTGAACTGATGCTGACATCTGTTTGAGGCGCGCGTGGAACAAATACGCGCCGTCCGGCACGGGCCTGGTCCTGATCGGACGGTGAGCTGCCCATTACTCTCCGTCCGCAGGCCTACGGTGGCCGGGAGTCGTCACGCGAGGGCCTTAACAATTCAAAAGTTCTTGTAATTGGTTAAAATCAAGTAGATATTTTAAATATGGAGTTGATCAATAAAATAATACTTCTTCGTTCATGTAGTGGTAGCAAGCGCTATCTGTGCATGAGGTCCTGGGCCTGATTCCCATTCTCGGTCTAGCAAAGTTTCATTGGTTATTTTCCGTCAGAAATTTCACAATACAAGCCTGGAGTATGGATCTGTGCCTGGTTGAAGGCAATAAAGGGCTCTCTACCACATAGGACTTAAAATAAGTTTAAAAACTAAAACCCGACTACTGAAAAGAGGAAACAAGAAAGTACCTTCCCGTGGTCGCATGCCACTGTACTGACATACTTATAAGCTATTATGGTAGCATGCGACCACGGGAAGGTACTTTCTTGTTTCATCCTTTTCAGTAGTCAGTTTTTAAACAAATTTTTTATTTAAATATTTTGGGGCTTATTTCAGTAATATTTATATTTATGAAATGTGCTTATTGATACTCAACAAGGCACCGTCATCCCAAAAAAAATATTTTTGAATTCATTATTTTATGTCCTTTAGAAGGCGCCATATTGAATTTAGTGTGACGTCACATATCCTATAACTAGCGGTCGGTCAAAACGCTTTTAACGATACCTCATTTGTCAGATTATTATAAGACTTTTTGAAGTTATGAGGAAACAGATGAATATGCATACATCATCATCATCTGCCTGACTTTTTCCCAACTATGTTGGGGTCGGCTTCCAGTCTAACCGGATGCAGCTGAATATCAGTATTTTACATGGAGCGACTGCCTATCTGACCTCCACAACCCAATTACTAGGTAATACGATACCCCTTGGTAAGACTAGTTGTCGGCTTTAGGGTCTGTTGGGCTTCTGACGACCCGTTACGACTGTCAAAGATCCACGAATGACAGCCGGGACCAACGGCTTAACGTGCTTTCAGAGGCTCGAATAGATCTTCAGCACACATACATACCGGTAAAATAATACACCCTCCGTAGTCGAGTAATAATATCAAATGCTAATGTGAAAGGTAATAAAACTTCTTCATGTAGCTGAGTGTGGTTCAAGCTGTAAATGTCAGGTATTGGAAATAGAATAGCTATAAGTCTCTTGTTAACATGACGTTTCTGATTTAAATTAAGTACGGAAAACAGGATTAGGTACTCAGTCATAAAAGTTTGGAGATACAATCTAAATAATATTGATTTATTTGGTTGTGGAGTCAAAGTGCATCAAACGACGCGCGTGCGCTTATCAGAAAAACTTTTCATAAGAAAAAAGTTGTTTTCAAAGAAACCAAAAGTTCACTACCAGAGAAACAAATTGAAATGGGTTCCTAAATGTATGGAAAATATTAAAATATTATATTAATAACCTTAAATATTTTTTTTCCGATTTGACCGCGATCTTGGACCGAAATGCAGCGGACCAATTAAAAACTTAATGTTATGTCTAACCACATTTCTTTAAAAACATACGATGACATAAGAAGATTTGGTTACGTTATCAGTAACTTGTGGACACTCCATGTTAGGCAATTCCTTCACCACCTTTTACGACACCTCTTAAAACAAATGCTGTGTTCTATTTTAGCCGGATTTTATCACAATTTATCACTCAAACCAAAATAAGGGCGCCATGACACTGTCCATTACGGAATTGCCCACTCAAATTAAATGCTTTGCTTATCATCCTTAAAATTAGATTTAATTACATAATGTGTTGTATGCTTTTAAGGATATACATACTAATGATTAAAATGCCGTAAAACTGGTTGTTAATTTTAAATGCATAGGAAACTAGGTCAATATTAATAGTCGCTAGTTTTTGTTTGGAAAATTGTATGGCGGAACATGTCTGTAGAACTATGTATAATATGTAACTTTTGCTTTAAAGTTCCGTATTTGACCTATTTTAGGTCAAATACGGAATTTCAAACCAAAAGTTTTTTTATTATTTTTGAAATATTGATCCCAAAATCCAAAATCGCCACTGTTAAAGCAGTGGATGAGTGTTTATGCGATGGGCGCTAAGCCCAAAAAAATAATTAAATTATACATATAAATAAACTGTAATAACACTAGGCAAAGTTTATTATTACTAACACTGGACATAATTTTTTAAATCCGAAATAAATGCACATAAGTACACACATCAAAAGTGTCTAGGGATCAACATATATTTTTGCAATAACTTTTCTCCTGATTGATATTAATTAAAATTTTCTTTAAGGATTCATCAAATAAAGTGTTTTCGTTTGTCACAGTAACGATAAACCAAGTCACCTTTGCATTAATAAAGAAATTTGCCATTTTCCTAATAAAGGGATTTTTGACATTTGAACCACTAACATTAAAGTTCGAAAAAAAGACTGAAATAACAGTTTTCTTTAAAATTTTATTGGGTAACTTAAACAATTAATAATCCGTGTTTCTACCGCGAACACTAACAACACAAGAACATCGGTTTGGCATACTCAAAATGAGTTCATCCAAATCACGCTGTGGAATGGCCGCCCATGTTCGTTGCAACAACAAAAAAAGGTCTTCTGCGACTGGATACCCTCCATATTCGGCAGAGCTCTTCTCTGTAGCATATCCCATGCATGCTCAATCGGGTTCAAGTCTGGCGACTGAGCAGGACATTGATGTTAGCTGCGGCGAGAGTCTGTCTTACAACTCTTGCAGTGTGCGGTCGTGCATTATCATGCATTAACTGAAATAAGGGACCGATTTGCACTTGTAGAGGAACGATGACGTCAGATACAATCGTCTCAGCATAAATTTGAGCGTTGAGGTTGCCTCTGATCCAAATCAACTCAGTTCTTCCGCCGATCCAAATACCCGCCCATACCATGATGGTTCCACCACTATAAGGATGGACTTCCTGGCAGGATTTTAATCGCTGTTGGCGTCCAGGGGTTCTCCAGTGTCGTATACGTCTTGTATCCGGTCTCATACCAAAACGAGACTCATCAGAAAAGCACACGAAACGCCATTGTTCTTCTGCCCAATTTCTGTGTTCAAGAGCCCATTGATATCGAATCCTACGATTGTGCATTGCTATAGGTGGTACCCGTAGCGGTCTTCGGGAATGAAGGTTCACTTCATGCAAGCGGTTTCTGACTGTTTGGTCGCTAATTAAGTTCCCTGAAGAGTGATGAAGCCTCACGGCTAACATCATGGCGGTTATTGTTGGAGCTCTTCGAGTTAAGATTTGAATGTATCGGTCTTGTCTCCGTGTGGTGCAGCGATACCGTCCTCCATGGCGCTCAGCCACGGTACCAGTGCTTCGGTAACGTGTCCAAAGTCGACTGATAACACTCTGACTTGTATTCAGAGCTAAAGCCACAGTACGTTGCCGGGAACCAGCTTCTATCATTCCCACGGCTCTGAGCATTTCTTCCCTGCTTAAATGACGTCGCCGCTCCATAATAACGTTGGTTTTAATCAGTAGTAGGGAAACAGTAGCACTAATAATGTCTTCAATGCGTTGTATGTTTTTATAGGGAAAATATTGACAGCTGATTTTCATCTTTTACTCGAATTTGATTAACAGTTCCTGTTTCAAATTATGAAATGCACCAAAAAAAATTATAAAATCATAAATTTATTACAAAGCCACATCTCAATCTCAAGAAATCCGCATAAAAATGCTTGATCCCTAGACACTTTTGATGTGTGTATTTGATTTGATTGAAATGTATAGAAAATCGATTTTCTCCAAGAAATCAATTAACTTCGGATAGGCTTCGGATAGGCTGAGTTGAGAGGCCTAAAGGCTCCTGCAAACAGGCGCGACGCGATACGAATCGCGCGAGACACAAAGGCACCGCTCGTTGCGCGACTTGCGGTGCCTTTGTGTCGCGCGCGATTTTATCGCGTGTCGCGCTTGTTTGAAGGAGGCTTAACTCTTCCAGGCTTCGCCACAACACGTTGTTCTATTCCTACCGCATCCACTCTGTCACCTTTTTAAAGTCGTCGGACCATCTAGCTGGGGGGCGTCGCACACTACGCTTTCCGATACGCGGTCTCTAATATCGAACTTTAATTCGACATTGCCAATTCTATCGAAAACACATCACTATCCAATATTAGCCTAGATTTGTCAATGAACGATTTTGTGTTTGTACATTTGTTTTTTGTTTGTGTATGTGAATTTAAATGTTTGTAAATGCACCCACAATACAGGAGAAATTCCTAGTTTGGGGCAACGTTTAAAAAAAAAAAATGTATAAACGTGTTTATTTGAAGGTAAAGCGAAAAATAATTTACAGCTTAGCTCTAACCCTAATCAGTATTAGTGAAAGCTCAAATCTCGTAATACGTTTACATAGGTCTAGAATGAAAGCATTAAACTTTAAAACTAATAAAACTCAGAACCCACCCTTTGTCTTTATTAGAGTCGACGTTGATTTACAAAAACTTAATTCTATTAATTGAACGTTAAAATTAAATGGGGATTCCGTTAAGTGCTAGTGACGTTTTCGTGACCTATCAACTACGCAGATTTGAAATTCGAAGGACAAAACCGTTGGTGTTTGTTACTTTTAAGTACTTGTAGTTTAATATATCAATTTGTCCTTCAAGATACAGGATTTTCCTAGTTTGAAGGGCAGGGGTCTTCTCAAAAATGTAATAGCCATACCCATTCCTTATTGAATTAACACTGATGTTTCCTAGGCTAAGTCTTTTAGTAAAATATGTAATTGCTTCAAAAAAAAAATAACATTATAACGAGTACCTATCTTCTATGTATGTCAATCATTTTTTTCATATAGGAATTCTTGTACTATTCTAAAAACTGTCCACAAATTTTTCTATCGTTACGTCAAGTTTCTTTAATAACGGAAATAATTACTTTCTTTTATTCTTCCACATATCGCAAGCACTGAAAGTCATGGGGAGAAACCTTTGCCCGGCAAATGACATAGGCTAACGGTAACACATCTGGTATGTACCCACGTTATTATATTATTATTTGTGTTAAAAACCTGCCTTAGTTTTAACATCAATTACATTGCTTTTAATAATGAACATAATCCAGTTTTTAATACTATGTACAGAAGCCAGCACATCAGGCCTTTACAATCTGTCAAATTTATTTAATAGATTTTCAAGTTTATCGCAAAAGCATAAGGTCCAATATCGATTGGGAAAATTTTACAGTTTCGGGTAGCTTGATTTGCTGGCGTCTGTGCAAGAAAATTCATTAATTTTAGTATGAGATGACAGTTAGTAAATACTCAAAAGACCAAACCAGCAAAAAGTTTGATGTAATTTATGTTATCGGTATGCTAATGAGCAAGATTGATACTATGTGTAGGTTAAAGAAGTCTAATCAATCTTCTAAATATCGAACATACCTGTTTAATCCAAATATGTAAAAAGTAATTATTTTAACAAATGAGACTAATTTGATAAACACAGACTTACATTCAAGTGCACACATGCATACACACACACAAAGATTTTTCAAATGTGTTTGCACACAAACACACAGTAAAAATCTCGGTAGCATTCGGAAGCCAGGTCTACACAAAATCCGACATCAATTTGGTCAACTTAACGTTGCCAACCGAGGTCGAATCCACTACTCATCATAACATTATATATTTTTTGTTTTTAATTTATATTTTTTCTCAGAAAAAAGTCAAGGTTGTCGAAGGCCGGATTCCGGCTGACGAGCTGACTACCATTTTATTTTTATTAAAAGTCGTTAACAGGTGAGAAACAAGATCTTTTAGACTATATTCATTAACGAAAATGATACTATTGCGAGTTTTTAAATACTTACAAACTGTTAAATTATTTATGTTTTATCTTTTATGTTGATCTTATTATGAAAGACTTACTTGTGCCAACGTTATTTGATAATGTTTAATGAAAGACGTTCCGCCGTAACTTGTTGGCATTTTGAAAGCTGCTACCTAGCTACTAGCAGCTTTTAGTTTGTAATATTCACTTTTTAGTATTCATTATTTAGAAAAAAAATATATTGTTTGAGTAGTTTACTCATATTTATGATATTAAATTTAAAAAAAAACGCATGTGGTTTTTTAACAGACGAAAAAAAGGGGGGATTCTCAAGTCGACGCGAATTATATAATAATATACTTATCCAAATATTATATATTTTTATGTTTGAACACGCATAACTTTTTACAGAGTTAGTCCGATTTTGATAATTCTATTTTTTTATTATTTGCTTGGTTCTCCTTCTTAACATTTCAACTCAAATATAATTATAGAATTATAGATACTTGCTGTTTTACAAGGATAACACAAACATTATAGTATTGTAGTTGTTCTTCCTTAGCTCTCATACGTAAACTTAACTACAGTTAGTTAGCTACCTACATTTCTATTTTAACTAAAGCTTTAGAAACATCTTAACTAAAACGTCTAATCTCAAAATCTCCTTGTTTTATGACAACCGTGCACCCATAGACGCAAAATATTGACCGTTCCCAAGTGCTTATCTATTTTATGATCTCGAACGATGCCATCAAGGATAGGATTATGCTAAAACTTGACATCTTATCAAGGTACCCATTAACTTTGCATCTATTAATAGCGTTGTTCGATTAAGGCTCTGTTATGGTATGAGAGCCTGGTAGTTCTGTATTGTCATTTTATAGTCATCCGGTGATAATAATTGTTTTTGGAGCTTATTTTAGCTACATAGTTTAACGGATATTATATTTAGGATGTACACATAATATCGTGCATTAAAAAAACTACAGTAACTCATAGGACATTTGTTAGAATTCTTCATTAAGAAATCTTTACAAAATCAACTCATCCTAACATTTCTAATTGAATTTGTAGCAAGATCAAATTTATAATTAACCGACAGGTGCGTTGTAAAGGCGGTATTATGTACCTAACGACCGTAGGATGCTTGTTCGACATGCTGTGACGTATTCAACAATGGACTTTCTCGAACAGCAGGAGACATGTTCAAAGCTGTGTTTGAGGTAGAGGAAGAATTATTCACCACCCACGTTTTTAATTAGTGAAGAAAGTTCACGCTGAGCTCTTTGTGGGGTTGGGAGACGTCTTTAATTTAATTTTGAGTGCATTAGGATTTTTGTTTGCAATCCATTTGGTTTTTTATACTAATGTCTAACTACTTTATCATAATAGGACTATCATTCATTTTGAAGGACTGTTTCAACGCGCGGCCATGTCTTGACCGTGAGTTCATTTTGGCACGATCACCATGACTGACGAACAGATTGGTGAGTTTATAACGGATTGGTCTGTTTTGATTACAGAAGATGCTTCTGCACATGTTCAAGAGTAGCTGGTTCGTCACAGTCGTGAATCTAATGGAGAAGAGATATAGAAAATTTTACTTCAAATAAACTTAGTTCGATTCGATTCAGGACTGTGAAACTGACAAAGACAAGAATAAGCCCTGTAGCACCGACACCTCATAAACTAAAGATTATAGCCAAGAATAACGTCACATGAGCTTCTATATAACTTTTTCTACAGGGTTATTGATATCAATACGAGCGAAACCGAAGAAGCTTATTTTATAGAAAATATGAGCTACTTTTTATTCCGAGATAGGCAATCCCCGGAGATGTACGAGGGAATATCATTCATATTTTTTTATTCAATCGGCAGAATAATAATGTTATCAGAACATGTAATCCTTGCCGACAGAACGAAGAGACAGTTTGAGGCAAAATACAAAACTACAAATAATAAGACCAATAAAATAAACGTCCATTTATTATTGACTAGCTTCTGCCCGCGACTTCGTCTGCGTGAAATTTCTTGTTACTCCGACCCACCCCGTCGCATCGCATCGCCTGCCCGCGCTATTACTTCGTTTTTGCTTAGCGTTCTTTCTGACTTTTTTTCTTTTTGCTCGGCTCCTAAAGGTCATAGCGTGATGTTAAATAGCCTATAGCCTTCCTCATGAATTGGGCTATCAAATGCAAAAAAAATTTTTCAAATCCGACTGGTAGTTCCAGAGATTAGCGCGTTCAACCAAACAAACAAACAAACTCTTCAGCTTTATAATATTAGTATAGATAATGAAGTACTTCAACTAACGGAAACAGTATCATATGACAATACATATGTACCCACGTTACTGAAATGATGGATATTTTTTGTAAAAGATGAACTATAGGTATTAAGGGACGGAATACTAAAATGACGGCATTCAGAGATGTGTAGAAGAATCATTCTGTCCCGACTCTAAATATGTGCCTTTTATGTGCCTATTTGAAATAAATGCTTTGACTTTGACTTTGATGACGATGATGGTGATGATGCAGGTATCATTATAAAATGAGCGAGTCTCAGATGAATTAAGATGTTTGCCTATAATGTTCCCACTGCTGGGACACAGGCCACCTCTTTTTGAGAGGGAGTCGGCCATAATCCTCCACGCGGGCCCAGTGCGGGTTGATGGATAATCGAAGCATTAGCAAACGATAATTTACAGGTAGTCGGTAAACAGACCGGTACCTACGATAACACTGGCCAGACACAAAATGGGACAAGGTCAAATTCAGTTCATTTATTGTGTATCTAGTTCGTTGTTTTACCGCTTGCTTAGGTAAACTACGAAACTGAAAGGCAACAGAAAGTACTTGTATATCTAGTAAAATATGGCTAGGAGTAAACTAGAGTTGGAAATGTCCAATTGAACTCTAAGTAGTTTTCGGAGCTACTAAGTTGGTATTTTGTTTATAAACCTTCAAGTCAGTGTATTGGTTATTTCTAGAAAATGGTAGCGTGTCCCGCATCATTGTTTCGTACCAGATGGAATTGTAGTGTGGTCAAAGGCGAGAAGGCGTCGCGGCAGACCCCGTAGAAGATGGCAGGACGAGCTGGAGAAAAGAACCGACGCGTGGTCCATTTTACCTGTGGATCGAAATAGCTGGAAGTCATGGGGGGAGGTCTTTGCCCAGAATTGTGATGATGCAGGCTAACAGTAATAGTAAAAAAGGCGAGTCAATCAATGACAAAGAGAATGCATTTTAAATAAATGAGTTAGTGTAATTTAATATACGTAAAGATTTAAAATTGTTTTACATTCTTGTAGTACGTAAAAAATTTACCCTAAAATAATAAAAATTACCTTATCGAAATAAAAATATCCCTGAAACAGTAAAAAATACAATTGGTCGAAAATAAATAAAGCAAGAGTTCGAATTGTAAGAGGTTGAGTCCGTTGCCTCCGGGCGATATAGTAAGCGTTCTAAAATCCGATTCAACTATTTTTGGGTCCAGATAAGCTTGAAAAACAGTGGGTGAAACACGCTTTAATTTGTATGTCGTCAATGTTTTTTTAACCGACTTCTAAAAAGGAGAAGGGTCTTTGTTTTGTATTTGTTTAAATTACCCTTCTTACTAAGCCGCTCTCCGAGTCATTAAGAATATATTATATAGCTTGAGTTTTTGTATGTAATTATATTTTCTGCCTTGTTACCGATTCTAGTCATCATGTCAATTAACAGTGAAGACTGGAGCCATTACTTTATCTTAAATTCTATAAATTATTTTAAAGAAAGCTTTGATTTTCAAAAGAATCTAGTATTGCGTGAATATCCATCCACTCGATCATCATCGTCTGAACGGCAACAACAAAAATTCAATAAGCATGAAACCGAACGCCTCAGCAAAGTCACATCGCTCGCTCTTTTCTCCAACTTTGAGCGTCGAAGTTGCGCCGGGGGCGTCGCTGTAACCTTTGTTCGACGTCTGATTGCCTTGTTCTCCAGGGGATCGAGATTTGAATTTATCATTAGTACTCTCCCTACTGAGCTTCGATGCGGTTGGACCGCTCAAATATTCAGTAGCGCTGCTTGTTTCCAAAGCTTTTTGTTTTTGATGTTCCTCAAAGCTCCCAAATTTGAAATTCTCCGCAAGATCTCGACATTTCGTATCAATTTTCTCGGGTACCTGCTGTTTTTATTTCAGCGATTTTGTTTTGGAAGTTTTAAATGAGATTATTGTAAGCATGATGGTAATTGTTTCTGTTCAAGACAACCGAAATACTATTGTGTAAAATCGTTTTTGTTATGAGACCCCTTTGTTGTATTTACTATACAAATCTCTTACACAAAAGTTGATTAAATGTCAAAGTTATTCAAACAGAACTACATACCTACTTCAATTTAATCTGATGCTGGATGCAATCACGTCAAAACAAAACACTGCAACTTTCAGTTCCATTTCCTCTATCCTTTTTTAGTAGATAATCATTAAATGTGTGTAAGATATGTAAGCGTCCATACAAATCACGATAATACAAACAGTTCCCAATGCCTACCTAGCTCTGTACAAATCGCTTTCTATCAAGTTGATTATTCACACAATAATTTAACGTGGGAACCTGGCATCCACAAGTGCGGAGTGGAACTGTGACAAATATTTGAATGACATGCGACATTCGCCATCCCCGAAATATTCACGCTATACAAATACAGACTGATGTGAACCAATTTGGCATAAAGTGATTTGATTGTGAAGTAGAAACGTCTAGCCTACCTTGCAATAGTATTTTTATTCTGAAAAACTATACTGAATCAGCCAATAACTTTGAGGAAATCAAAAAACCGGCCGTGCGTGTCGAACTCTCCGTGCAGAAAAACGTCAAAGGTAAGACGTTTCTTGTACGGAGACGTCTTTAAATTTATATTAACCTTATTTTATTTTTGTTATAGCGCCAATAGAAATACACACTCTGTAAAAATTTCAACTGTCTACCTATTACGATTTATGAAATATAGCCCACTAACAGACAGACGGACCGAAAGCGGAGGCTTAGTAATAGGGTTCCTTTGGCACCCTTTGAGTACGGAACTCGAAAAGGGTTCCCCAACCAACTAGTCCCAATACTACAGCAATAAGCCGAGAAAATAGGCGAGATTACAGAAAAGATTACTACTTCCCATACAAAAGAAAACAAGCGTGACTATATTGTGGAACATTATTTCGGTAACATTTCCATCCACCACGCGTAGCTCGATCAATAGTAATCTGATTGCCATTAGTTTTATCGCGCGTACTATCATGAGGAAAAAGTTGCTTGGAATATTTTTCTTGTTTGCCTTTAAAATAAGATTTACTTGGTTCGTCTTCCTTCGTGTCGACGCGAGCTATAACTCATCGTGATGATATCTCTTGTATAGCTAGTCATAAAGGTTGGGTTACCTAGGGTACCTACTTCTTGCGCCAGTATTGTCACTGTCGGAAAATCCTTGCTTCTCATTTTCTTCGCCATCATTTCAGCCCAGAATCATCCACTGTTGGGTATAGGGCACACTTCTTGGTTCTGTGATATCGTTACCTTAATGCGCTTTTGGACCTCTCTGGACCTTTGCTACAGTTCGGTCAAACTGCTATTCCATCGGAAATTATTTCAGCTGCATCTGGTTAGACTGAAGCAAATCCTAATATGGTAGGAAAAAAAGGCTTGATGTGCTTCTCATTTACTTCTAAACTGTGAATCTTTTAATGAATATCATCGAAGTTTATGTCCTATATATCTTCCAAAGTTATTCTTACTTACTTACATTGATCATGCCAACATGACGTGTTCTGTAGCGATTCAGGAAGTTCTATATTAAGCAGAGAATGTCTGCAACCTTATGTGATTGTTACATATTTATGTATATCACCTATATTTCTGACCTATTTTTCCTGGCTTCCCTTTCCTTACGATGATTGTTATGAAAGTGAATTATGCTTTGTTGAGTTGTTTTGTAGATATACATATCAATTGTTATTGATAGTAGAAGTTTCATCAAACGGAAATTCTTCTTCAAATTTGTGTGTCGATAGTGCTCCTCTTAATATTGTTTGAGCAGTAGGTGGCCACGTTGATTGCGGCTTCAGTGGTATTTTTTAGGTCATTCAAGGTACAGGTGAACGGGCACTTAGGGAACTCCAGCAAGTGAGTCATGCTCTGATTACAGGCACCGCACTCCCACTGACTGAATTCTATATTTAAGAAAAGAACAGTTGAAAATGTAAGACCAAATTATGCTTTAACTAACTGTAAATATAACATAAAATTCCTCTTGACCCCTTTTTAGGCCGACGTAACTACATGGTTCGCGTGCCTTATGAAGATTATGAATGAAATTAACACACACGCAAAAATACCGTTTGCTTCCCACACATTAGCACACGCTCCCGATTTCCCAAGAGAATTCAAGATAACTAAACATTAAAACCAAGAATCCACTAATGGGAATACAAATTCATCTTATTCCCATTCGATACGCCAGAAATTTTATACTCAAGCATAACTGGTAGGAATCATGCAACTTAGAAAGTACGTGTGCTAGGAATTTTAAAATTTCACGTTTCAAGTGTAAACTTGTAGGACATTCATTCTTTTTGATTTATCTTGAGGTTTGGTTTTTTAGGCAGTACGAGCTTAAGCACCTGACCCAGGTATATTTTATCTTGAAATACGACATAATTTCAATCTACATCGGGCGATCTTCTGATAATTATTTCTTTTCAATGTTTTATTGAGTCAGTTTATTCTGATGTGTATGTTATTGTTTTTTTTGATGTATTGATGTTATAAGCTGTAGAAAAAACTTTGTTGACATCAAAATTAAAGATTCACATAAATACAAACACACTTTACCCACATCACTACAACATCACTATCGGAAGCTAAAGCTCATAAAACCCATCCTATATAAAACCATGAAGAGCCAAGCCACGTATAATCCAGCTAAAATTAATCAAACATGACACTACCATTGAGGCCCCCATTAATCCGGGCAAGCCATTTTAATATGCATGTAAAATTTCAAAATCAATTAATATTCAAATAGAAATTTTATCGATAGTCAATACGTTTACGGGCTTAGAATTTATGGTAATACGTAATAGTATCGAACATAAAGGGCTAAGGAAGGAACATGGGTGGGTTTTAGTCAGTAAGAGTCTGACACTCCCTTCCGCTCCACCCAGAGCGGGAGGGGTCATTTGATGATTTCCCAACCTGAAAAAAAGGGCGGTTACAGAAGTAAGAGGTGTTACAAACATTGTTTGGCCAAAAAAGGAATCTGTACCATCTGTTCCTTGGGATAAGATGCATAATTGAAATGACGAAGGGAAAAGAAAGAATAAGACATACTTGAGATAATATTTGAGATGAAGGTTCCTAATGATTATGCTTAAGATAATGATGGAATCTTTAGTTCCGTAATATGTATTATAAATGTTTCTATGTACTTTCATAACAGAAGACATCGTGAGGAAACCAGTAGTTCCTAGGACCAAAAAAATCGATGACATGTGACATCTACCTATCCGCACGGGGCCCACGGGGCACGGGGCCCACGGGGCACGGGGCCCACGGGACACGGGGCCAGCAGTGGGAACAATATAGGCTTATTATGCATATATCAGAATATAGTTTGACTTTAAATATGAATCGAAATCACAAAATCGTTCTCAACCTACAGTTTCACCTCAAACTCGACAAATATTATTATAACTGACCTACGTCGGTAAGCGATCGATAACCGGCATTGTTGAAGTACTGCTCTCAGCTTTTGGTAAATTAAGGCAAATATCACCTTGAAACATTTGAGTCCATTGAGAAAGGAGTCAAGAGGTTCATTAACAACTGCTTTGAACATCAACCGAGGATAGGAGAAGCAGTAACAATCAGATATATTAAAGAATGAAATGGAATTAGTTTATTGCACGACTCATAATGCGAAGCAGAGAGTGCTTTACGCTCAAAACAATTTTTTTGCCTGCTTTCTGCAACTGTTTGTTTCTATTGTTTTTTTATATAATTATCATCATGATTATGGAATTATCTACTGTTTCAGTTAAGCTGAGTTAAAGAAAAGTTCATTTGTAGATACATAAACAGGATCATCGGTCCATCCGTCCCAGCAACTATTAATTTAAGCGCGTCAATGTAGATTTTGGAGTTAGCTGTATCAATAGCAAGATCTTACATTGAATCAAATTCCTAAATCAAACTAAAATCATTTGCGCCTCAATAAATCGCTATATCGCTATCGCTTTTAGTAAGAACAGTAGCCTGACTCTGTAGTTCACTCAAAGATCCCATTCACTCATTCAGCCATTCATCTCAGGCGGAAACTGTCCTGTATTGAACATAGGCTTCACCCATAGACTGGCGTATCGAACAATCTTGTTCATTCCAGTACTACCTACATTTTATAGCTACGGTCAGTCTGTTCATTGGAAGTGATCGAAACTAGCTCTAAGATTGGAGTAGTTCTGTTATATTCAAGATCAAGCCGTGTTTGAAGGTGGCCGTTTCCATGAATATGTCTTGGCCATGGTTTGGATATTATTAATCAATATGACTGAAACTACTATTACTACTGTAAAGAAAAGCTTTTTACCGTTCTAATCTACACTAATCTATACTTCTATACTAATATTATAAAGCTGAAGAGTTTGTTTGTTTGGTTGAACGCGCTAATCTCTGGAACTACCAGTCGGATTTGAAAAATTCTTTTTGCATTTGATAGCACAATTCTTGAGGAAGGCTATAGGCTATTTAAGATCACACTATGACCTTTAGGAGCCGAGCAAAAAGAAAAAAGTCAGAAAGAACGCTAAGCAAAAACGAAGTGATAGTGCGGTCAGGCGATGCGATGCGACGGGGTGGACGGGGTGGGTTGGGGGAACAAGAAATTGCACGCGGACGAAGTTGCGGGCAGAAGCTAATATTATATTAAAGAGAAAAGTTGTTGCAGTTGGCATGATGATGTGTATTGTGTATAAATTAAACCACGGTTCATAACGTACATATGTTCAATAATAAAATTATTCCTAGAAATCATTCTACGTATTTTACATCTTCTTCTTTCGGCTTGTCACCCAAATCTGACGCCAATGAATCTATAGTAATCACTGTCCTCTATTAAATAATATATAATACAGGTCAGTGATTCTAATCTTAAACTAACTTCGTGTTTGTCTCGCATTTCATACCAATAACTTTTACAATGCGTGCCACGAAAGATGAGACTTGACACACCACGTGGTTTGACATGCGCAGTACACGATTTTAGGTATCTTTAGCGGTATGAGGTCTGAGTGCGGGACGGGACCGGACGTCATAGGGGCGGCGGAAAGAGCGGGGGAGGCGGGGTCAAGTCTCATCTTTCGTGGCACGCATTGTAACTGACTCGCGGAGGTTGCATGTAAGTACCAAACAGGCTATAGTCTCTACTATATACTCCATATGTTTCTAGTCTTAGACCTCGCATTGTATGGCTTTTCATACAGTGAAAAGTTAGCTTTTACTGGAAATGTATAGCTAGAAATGTCGCAGTGCGTACTTTTGGAAATTGGTGTACCCCAACATTCAAAAACGCAAAACAAATTAAGCAATACAGTCCAATAATTTTTTTATCGTTATTCGATAATTTCGAAGTAAATAAAAGTATATTGGAACCGAGGTATTAATTAAAACACATTAATATACACATAAAGACAACTCGTATATCTGTCGAACTATAAATGTATATGTCCGTATAGTCGTTAGAGGTCAATATGGCTCTTATCAAATATGTTTACCAAAGTCTTCTATAAATACATATTATATTATTCATGTGATTTGTACGAATCAGTAAGTATTACGTATGTTTTTGTAAGATACTGTATGATATCAAAAGAAAAAGTAGATTTTAGCTTTTTTGTTATTGCATTAGTTATTTATGAGTACTCTAGACCTGAGCCTGATAATTATTGTAATTTTTTTGTAGCCTTATTTTATCATTCTTTATTATATCATGTTACCTGTCTGCCAAAAACACTAAAAGTGGATTGGTAGCTGAACTCAGAAATCTCTTTTTTTATTATTTATTATAAGGACTTTTACACATTGTGCATACCTGTCCCATTATACCCTAGCCACATCTGACTGCCAATAGCTTATACTAAAATTATAAATTAAACAATTTACTTCAAACAGACACTTTGCTACGTTAGAATTGGGTTAACTAAGAATCACGTTGAATGTGCCAACATCCAGTCTGTTTAATTCAAAGGCACTTACAAGACGTCCTCCCAGATTCAAATCGGACACATTTCAGCAATAAATGATATAGATCGTCACAGACGCCACAATCTTCGCAGTTTGGTGAGTCAGTGTTCCTCATCATAAAATTAAATTTATTGTCATGCAATAAATTTAATTTTTATGTGTCCAGATCTGATTCTGTGAGCACTGTGTAACAATCAGTTTTATTTTTAAACTAGTATATGCGAACCAGGGGATACTAAGGGGCTGACATTGGATGGTTTTGTACCATTCCTTTTTCTAATGAGCGCTTATTAAAATACTCCTTCCAGCTCTCAAAACATATTTGTTTGTATTTAGACAAAATCTCTTAGTAAATGGGGTTCTTATCGGTATCACTTTTACAAGTTTTACTACAAACAACCTAGATGAATTCGACATTTCCTATCTGACTACCAAGACAAGAAATGGCGAAACAATCTCAAGGGTCTAAATCTCTTTTAAAGTCCAGACATGATCTAGGTCAGAGATATTTTGTGAAAAGAACCACACAGATTTGAGTGGACCAGTGAGCTCAACGACTCAATGAACAATACCAAAGAAAGGACATTTCGGTAGGCCGCATAAAGTACTCAAACTGCCAGACCAACATTAAAACTAACAGAGAAAGAGAGAAAAAAAACTAAACATCCATATGGACGTTTAGTGATAAAAAGTAATATCAATAAAAGTTATCAGAATAAAAAAGCTGAGAGTAAACAGGTTTCAAATATTTTTTTATAGATTTGGGTTCAAAAAACATGCCATCCTTTTCTAAGCCCACGTTCACACAGACTTAAAATTTTTATCGCGCACTGGATTTTCAACTCTCTATGTTGAGCCGAGCATTAAAATCCACCAAAGCGCATCCCAGTGCGTCAAAAAACACACTGCTGGATTTTCAAGTCTAGGCGTTGAAAATCCAGTGCGCGAAAATAAATCGCCACGGGAAATACGCGCCCCTATGAACCTGGGCTTACGAACGACTGTTGATTATACCTAGGTACAGTCGGCAAATTAATTAAATGTATTGTGTAACACGAACCTATTTCGAAACGTTCACATCCAATAAGGTCACATCTTCTAGAATGTTCTAGAAGCCGTGTGAGAAACAGACAACGCGCATGGCGTCTTTTGACATTAGCCGTGTGACGTCCGTCAACTGGGCTGCGCACCGAAAAGTGGCTCTCTCCTATACAATTTTTTTTCCCTTTGTTTTTGTATTTATTTGTATAGTAAGTTAGTCATTTAATTTAGTATCTGGTGTAAATAGTTGGTATTTACTTTTGATTAATCTTAAATGTGAATAATAAATGAAAAATTTAACAAAATTTTATCTTCGCGTCGAACCCTATTGTTTTTGTATATATTTATGTTACAAGGAATAAAGGATTTACAGTCACACACAATCTTCTGAACACCGGAAAATGACATAATAAACAAAAATATTATACCTAAAAGATTATCTTTATTACATTATCACAACATCTTAAGATTAACGCGTACAGGTGTCAACATCGATCGATAAATAACAAAATATTTCAATAATATATATGGACGTATTAATTTTAAATTTAAATAACGATGACCGGCTCAGTTACATGGCATTGAATATGGAAGGCTAGACACAGAGGAACCGAATTATATTAGTGTTATATAACTTTTTATTTACCAATAAAACGTTATATAACAATAATATTAATTAATTCGGTTCTAATTCGGTATATAATTCGTCATACCTGCCGTAAGCAGAGTTCATAGTACTGCTCGCGAAACCATATTCTAAATCTTCTTTAAAGACTAGATTTTTCTTTGTCAGTACCCAGGGCCATCCAGAAATTTGGTACCTAGGATGGGGGGCAAAATAGTGTGACATTGCGTGACAAGTAAACCATAACATATTAATAGCATTTTTGCATTGTTACTAACATATTTTTTTACTTGTATATTAACTATAAATAAATAAATTAGCTACCTACATGATGTCGCTTGTATAAATCTAACGTATTTAAACTCCGAATTTCAACACTAACGAATTTCTTTAAAATTTTACCAACTCTATTAATATTTCTGTCTTGGTTTAATTTAAGATTTCGAAATATGCGACGTCACACCAGGTCACGGTCACCTCAGAAAACCCAAGAAATTTATGACGTAATTTAAGGATGTTCCCATATCTTTTTTATTTGTTTATTAATCACAGAATAAATTAAAACTTATACTGAAACAGACTTGCAATGTGCTGGTAGTGACGTTGACTGTAAAGTATTCCCCGGAACATTTATGTTCTCAACGAATAATTCTGCAGCAGGCTCACTTCATACACTCTGCGAGTAATGACTGCGACAAACTTAGGGTCAAGTGTGGCGGTGCAACTAAGGAGAGGCAAAAGTCTAGTAATAAATGTCTACTAAACTTAAAGACTAAGTGGAAATTTCCCAAGTGTTGAAAATTGCCCAAGTGTTTGTATTGCAACATTTCATTACAAACTAGCTTCTGCCCGCGACTTCGTCCGCGTGAAATTTCTTGTTACTCCGACCCACCCCGTCGCATCTCATCGTCTGCCCGCGCTATTACTTCGTTTTTGCTTAGCGTTCTTTCTGACTTTTTTTCTTTTTGCTCGGCTCCTAAAGGTCATAGCGTGATGTTAAATAGCCTATAGCATTCCTCAAGAATTGGGCTATCAAATGCAAAAAGAATTTTTCAAATCTGACTGGTAGTTCCAGAGATTAGCGCGTTCAACCAAACAAACAAACACTTCAGCTTTATAATATTAATATATATATATTATCATTACAAATAAATATTTTATTTATTTATTCGTTCATTCATCATCTGCCTAGCTTGTCATTTGGCACTATTACGCATGTCAAAGCAATGCCGTGACAGCAGAAATAGGTATGTGTTGGTTATTTCCACTGATAGATTAAAAAAGTTCACTGCCCCCTTAATTACAAACCCACGCAATTCGTAGAAGTTTCTAGTTTAATAATATTCGAAACAACAGTATTATGGTAGATAACTAGTCGGCGTGAATGACAGGATATCCGAATAATAGACGGACACAAGTACCAGTTTTGTTCGATTAGTTCTCGCAATTCGTGAGAAATCGACACGTTGAGGTAAATGACTGGTTGCGCGAGCGCTAGTCTTGAGCGAATATTGATAGTGTTTCAACACTTATTAGTATGTCAAAGGTATGATCGTTATTAAGGTCTTAATTGGTAACTTAAGGTAAGTTTAAGTTGTAGTGATTTGAAGAATATAAGTAGATACATTTGTTTAACACTAGATTGAGTTTGCGGTCAAAAAATAGCAGTGGCATTCCTCCCCTAGGAATGAAACATGGATCTAAAACTTTCTACACGTTGACTGCCAGACAACAGTCACATTAGAAAATCTATTGTTTGCGGTCACCGATGACCGCGGTGGCAGTCAATGCCTTAATTATTTTCTGACAAATCATCTACAAAGACAAAAATAATTTCGATTTTAATTTAAATAGGAATATTTATTTCTTAAATTCCGAAACGTTCACTAAAGAGCATTCACTACATTCTAATGGTACTGACTGTACCAGACTTTCATTCCACACTTCATTTTAAAATCAAAAAACTAGTTTAATTTAAACACATAATATTCGCCTCGCGCAGTCATTATTGACATCAAAGCATAAAATTCTCTATAATTCCAAATTGCTATTTAACTAAAATTCTTTATTAGCACGACATATTTAAAACTCACAGCAGGTATATATTTCTCAAACAAATTTAAACAAAACCTATTATTTTTCTCCCGTCATAAAATATATTTAAGATAATTTATTTACACAAAACTAGTCGCCACATTAGGTAGAATAAATTAAATGAATATTATGTTTACTTAAATTAAAAAAAATTAAAATTTATTTAATTCAGGCAAGACCCATATTTACATAAAAAATAAAATTAAAATATCATAATGCTGCAATCACAATGCTACTGCCACAGAATAAAATGTCTCTAAATAAAATGGCTCTAAATAAAATAAATTAACAAAAACAAATTAAAAGGGGTAATGGAATTAAAATTAAAATTAAAATACAATGTCAAAGCAATTCAAGTAAAGGAAAATTAAAAGATACAAATTGTCAGGGTCACAAAATTAAAAATTAAATCAAAATAAACAAAAATTCAAAATATAAAAGCAATACAGAACATGTCACTAATACATATAAGCATTATTAATATAAACTGAATTTTTGGATTCAAGTAAACTTAAATAAGAATATTAACATTTGTTTAACGAGGTCATTAGTTGAACTATGACCTCCTAGTGTTTGATGCCGTACCTAGTCGAAAATTTCCGAAACAAACACGAGAGCAGAAACAGTAATTGCAAAAAAAAAAAATAAGCGACTTCCAAAAAACACAATAAAAAGTGAAAAATAATTTTAATTTTGAAAGTCAGTTCTTCTTTATTTTAGTTTTTTGCTACCGCATTCCGAATTTAAGTTATTTATTACTTTGTAGTATGTTTTTTGGAAGTCGGTTGTTTTTATTTTTCACGTTTTAGTTATGGTCCTTTCCCCAATTCGTACACCTACTACTACTTCTTACATAAAAAAACACTGACAACATCTTCAAGTTACACAAAGTGGATTAAATACCTATTTTTGAAGCTAACTCAAAAACTGTACATGCAAAGTTTATAAAATGTATATGGGACCACCGCGCAAGCTTTATCTACTAAACAAAATGAAAAAGAATTTTCAAAATCGGTAATATTTATAAAAGTACATACAGACGAACATAATTTGCTCTTCCTTTTTAACAGTAAGTATATTTCCCATCCTGAAAAAAAAAAAAGAGTATAAAAATTAAAAAAACGGAATTAATGTGTTTACCAAAGATTTCAACATCATCTGCCTTGTCTTTTCCCCACTATGTTGGGATCAGCTTCCAGTCTAACCTATCCAGCTGAAAACCAGTGTTTTACATCGAGCGATAAAAAATTTAAACACGGATAAATTATTCCGAAACAAAAAAAAAAGAAATAATAAATTATCGTACCCGTCAACAAGCCGAGTGAAAACGAAACATTATACGCCTAACTCTCAAAATCCAATGACCTGTACTCCTTAAGCATTCACAAAGTTAACACAGTGCCTGTACATACATAAACAAGGCACAAACAGTATAGAACTTATAACTCCATAATTCATTCGTCATGATTTCGTACCGAGTTACAAGAAAGCCAGGCTCGGGTATAAATAATTAATGAAGTAAGAAAAGCGAGTGAAACACTCCAGTTTTTACGCTCCAGAAGATATTGTTTTAAAGCTCTTAAGATTTAATTTCCGCGGTGATGGGGCGAAATGTAGCGAACTGGGGTGTTGGGGCAAGGGAAATGAGATTTCTTTCAATGGCCGCCTGAAGACTAATGTCACTGAGTAGATAATGTGATAGTCATGAATCGTTATTCGTTCGTATGGAAAAGGTGGTTATTTTTATGCAGTAATTTACAAATAGAATCGTGTTGCTAGCGTGTTTTTGCGTCGTATATTTTTTCGATTCGCTGAATGCGAGAAGCATAGAACCACCACGTCACTGCGCATCGCCCGCCCACACTTTTACTTCATCTTCGCTAAGCGTTCTTTCTGGCTTTTTTTCATTTTTGCTCGGCTCCTAGGGGCTGAAGCGTGATGTCAAATAGATTATTATCTTTCGCAAGAATGATTGGGCTATCAAATACAAAAATAATTTTTAACCGACTTCAAAAATGAGGAGGTTATCAATTCGGATGTTTATATATATATAGGTATATTTTATGTAGGTATGTTCGGGCATAACTCCACCATTTATATAGACGGATTTGCAAATGTTTTTTTTTGTTCGGACGAGGTTTATTCCGAAATGGTCCATTTAAATTTCGTAAAGATCTGATGAGGAGTTTCGGAGACAGACAACGGAACTCTTTAATAAATGCCAGCAAATCAACCGCCTTTGCTGCTATAGCTTAAGTATGCATTGTTTACGCAATCACACTACATAACATCACGCCTGTACCCTTCAAAGGGGTAGGCAGATGTGTTCAATAGCTTCCTGTCACTGATAGCAAGTAGTGATAAATGAATTTGTTTGGGGTAGATAGGTACAACTAAAAAGTGAAAACTTGCTTTAATTTCGAAAGTCGGTGTCAAAAAAGGAAAATACAGAACCAACGACACCGACTTTCGAAATTATTTTTCACTTTGTAGTGTTTTTTTTTTGAAGTCAGTTGTTTTTTTTTTTGTAAAAAAGTTTTTCAAATCCGACTGGTAGTTTCAGAGATTAGCGCGTTCAAACCAACAAACTCGCTTTATTATATTATTTTAGTACATATTTACAAACAGTATCGTATTGCGAAATATAAACGGCGTAAAAACACCCTAGGGTGTATATATTATTTTGCCTTAATTTAGAATACGAAAAAACTGTTGCCATGGGCGGGAGATATTAAGAAATCTCTTATTATTAATACCTTCCTCGAAAGTGCTTATTGACTTTAGCCTGGTCGAATTAGTTATATCCGTTTCAATTAATTGTTTATTTGGATATTATAGTACGATAAGTATAGTAACAAGGATGGTCTTAAACACGGATATCGAGTCTTAAGTAATTCATAGATAGAAAGCGTAAAGTGATCCTAAAAATTAAAATCAATTACCTACTTGATCTATTGAAGGTAACATCATTATATTGTAAAGCTACAAGACGGTAAGTATGCATACACGATCTTACGTTTTCTTACCATGGGGATAGGCAAAAATCTCCTGTTGCTTCGTTAACGTTCATACATCTGGTCATAACACGCACGCCAGATGCGAGAACTACGCACCTGATCATTCTTAAAAACGTTATCAATAGGGCGTTTGTGCACTTCAAGAAATACTGTCCGGCCGGCAGTCCGATTTTTTACGGTCCCATATGGCACGCCATAAATGTATATATACTAGTTTGTGTACTTAGTTAAAAACCTGACTGCCGGACAGTAAAATTCCCAGTACTGCACAAACGCCTATACGGTCAACTATATACCATTCTAGAGCATCCCCTCCCGGCGTTTGTACGGTCAGCATCAAAAGTCGATTAACACTTCAGTTTTATTAATCTCAGTTATTGAGCAAAATATTTATTCAAAATTGCAACAGAAGTACGATGCAATTTTCGACAAATATTTTGCTCAATAACTGAGATTAAAAAAAACTGAAGTGTTAATATTTTGCTCAATAACTAAGATTAAAAAAACTGAAGTGTTAATCAACTTTTGATGCTGACCGTACCCACATCTCACATTTTGTTAGTCGCCGTGGCAAGTAAGTATAATTATGTACCTATTAAATGTTGATATCGTAATAAGATCAATAAAAATCCCAATTCAACCGTAATAGGAAACCCATAACCTAAAAACAGTGTTCGACCAAACATTACGTAATGTATTGGTCAGAACGCACTTTATTTATATGTAGCAGTTACAAAAACTTTGCATAAATTTTGATTTCCCATGTTTTTTATGTTAAAAAAATATATATTATATAAACAATCATATTGAGCCCTTGCTCCTTTTTGAAGTCGGTTAAAAAGTAATATAAATAACTCGTTATCGTATTAAACAAAAATAACTTACACTTTCATAACACATTAAAGTGTTGGTTTATGATAAAAGAGGAATAAGAAGTAATTTATTGACACATTCAATTATAAACTAAGATTTGCTTTATGAAAACAATAAATTACATCTACTATCAGGACCATTCACTCCAATTACCTTAACCATATCATTCACTAATACTATTAAGTCTTACATCACCTAATCTTCCTCATAAACTACGAAAAACATTACTCGATTAGATCGCAATAAGAAAGTGGGATGTTACCGACAATCTAATACTTATTTATCGGGTCTATACTCCCTGACCGATTGGACCACTTACCGATTGTACCTATTTCGATTAGGCTCAAGTAATGGATATTGTGGTGAAGTGAATATTCTATTTGGTAAGGATATAACATAACACGGCACGGCTGGTCCATTAATTCAAGGTCGTTCAGCGAGTTATGGAACGAGATAAATACTTGGAGTCTCCCTGAGGGATAAAATCCGGAATGGGGGGATTCGGCAGAGAATCAAAGTCGTCGGCAGAGCTCACACAACAAGCAAACTGAAATGGCAATGGGCCGGCTATATTAGACGTAGAACCGATAATCGTTAGAGCGGTTTCGCACTACATTCGATCCGAATCCGAATTAAAGCTCCTACAAACAGGCGCGACACGTGATATAATCGTGCGCGACACAAAGGCACCGCTCGTTGCGCGACTTGCGGTGCCTTTGTGTCGCGCGCGATTATATCGCGTGTCGCGCCTGTTTGAAGAAGCCTTTAAAGATCCTTCTTTAATCAGAATTGGGAATGTTATAAATTCGGACGGATAGAGTTCGGATCTAGTGCGCAACCCCTCATAAAAATAGGACTATAGTCACTTCGGACCGGCATTTTTCGGATTCGGATCAGATGTAGTGCGAAACCGTTCTTCGGTTCTTCGGTCTCCATTCAAGAACACGTCTACGTGTTCTTGAATGGAGACCGCGAATCAGCAAAACGTAAGTTAGGACGCCCTCAGGCTAGGTGGAGCGACGATCAGCTGGATGGGAGTTGCCGAGAATCGTGCTGAATGGCGTGCAATTGGTGAGGCCTTTGTCCAGCAGTGGACTGCTGTAAGCTGATGATGATGATAACATCACGCTTGTAATATCCGAAGAGTATGTGTACCTAGTTCTTAATAAAGGAAAAGGAGGTGAAGTCTAAAGGATAGTAGAACTACGCTTCAGAAAAACTATAGGTATTTATTGACAAAGACAAAAAAATTACAATTTACGAGCTAACACTAAAATCCATAGTAATATTATAAATTCGAAAGTAACTCTGCCTTTCTGTCTGTCTGTCTGTATGTCCTTTTCACGCCTAAACCACTGAACGGATATCGATAAAATTTGACAGAGAGATAGATTGCATCCCGATTGCGTCGGGGAAGGACATAGAATAGTTTTTATCGACATACCTCGCGGGCGAAGCTGCGGACGGAAGACAGTATAAATATAATTATATTATAATACGAGTATATAACAAAAAAAAATAAGAAACAGGCAGGAGCTCATTGGGCATCAAACAATCTATACTATAAATAATATTATAAAGCTGAAGAGTTTGTTTGTTTGTTTGGTTGAACGCGCTAATCTCTGGAACTACCAGTCGGATTTGAAAAATTCTTTTTGCATGTGATAGCCCAATTCTTCAGGAAGGCTATAGGCTATTATTAACATCACGCTATGACCTTTAGGAGCCGAGCAAAAAGAAAAAAAGTCAGAAAGAACGCTAAGCAGTAATAGCGAAGTAATAGTGCGGGCAGGCGATGCGGTGCGACGGGGTGGGTCGGAGTAACATGAAATTTCACGCGGACGAAATCGCGGGCATAAGCTCATTATATTAGATATTATCGCTTCAGATAGATCAGCACCCTAATTGCGTTGCAAACTATCAGTCAGAATCTGAATCATTTTGAAGGACCGATACATTGCTTCGTATGTTCGAAAAATATGTCTGCTCAACAACGTAAACAACGCAATGAATGTTGTTGAACTGTCAAAAAAACCCATTGCTACTGTTAGTGTGTCACGCAATTGCTGAATTCCGTCTCTAACTGGATTAATTAAATTAATAATAGAAAATAGGTAACACTTTAAACAGGGTTATAAAAATGGTTAATGATCCCCTAAAAGCTTTTTCAGCTTCTAATGATTAACTTTAATAATGGAGCCGTTCTAACTAACCCAAAATAGGAATTATTTCAGGTAAGACTTGTCAGAGATTCGGGCTTCTGACGACCCGTAACGACTGTCAAAGATCCAAGAATCACGGCCGGACCAAATGACTTACCGTGCTTTCCGAGGGGTCTTGGTATGTGAAGATGGGCACCCATCCACGGAACAACCGCGGCAAACGTAGCCTAACCTTATCGATCGACCCGTGCGGCTGTTATTACTTAGCCGTCCTGCTGGGTTTTTATTGGTTCGATTAAATACATATCGATAAAAATTATACACCCCAGACTGGTACCTACATCCATTCAACCCAAGCACATTCTGTAAACCTAGAGGCATGCTAGCAACCTTCATAGAATTATTATCAACGCCAAACATAGCAAGTATTCTTAAAAAGTACTTAACCCTACTATCACAGCTGCATTTTTCCTTTACACCACGAGAACAAATTTATGTTATCGCCTTAAAGCTTTTAGAGTGAATTTTAAATGCCTTTTGTAATAGATGGCGCTAGTCGCATTTTACTTTTATTTAATTCTTCATGACATTTTTCTTATTTCAAGTGATTGGAATTGAGTAACAGTAAAATATGGAGCACTTGTCTTCATTTTTCTCTGAGAGTACTGCCGGGTGAGGTTAAAATGGATGCGGATGGTAAAGGATCGATTAAAGCAGAGTGGATAACTAGAAAAACTCTTAAATCGTCTCTTCATAGAAAGATGTAGATTTTCTTACGAGCATGTTTCTGTCTTGTTCATACATAATCAGCCTACAATGTTCCCACTGCTGGAACATAGACACGATGGGGTAAAAATATCGATAGTTCTAATACTATTGATACTATTGCTCTTCATCAACAGTATTACTCATGTCTGACAGTCGATACTATCGATAGTATCGATAAAATTCCAACACTATCGATATCCCTATCCATATTGTTCCTAGTTTTCGAGGTCACGATAGTAAATTATTTTATTAAATTCCCTTCGTCCCCTTTAACGGGGACAGCGTACGGGGACAACGGGAAGTAATTTTAATTATTTTATTAAATTCCCTTTGTCCCCTTTAACGAGGACATGGTCTACTGGGACAAAGGGAATACAGATATTAAAATACTATCGAGAGTCAATCGATAGTTGAGCAACACTATTACCAACAAACAGTGAGTTTTAAGATCGTCACCCTTCACCACACTAATTTTACGATACTTTTCCCAAAAAAAGCCTTATAATGGCACGAATCCTAATATCTCTTTTACCGCAGTAGGCTAACCACGTACGGACGTAACCTAGAGTGTTATCAGTAAAATTTATTAACGGGTGTTATACCCTTGGTATATTAGGGCAAGTGGGATTTAAGATACAGCCAATCGGAATGATGCTGTTAAAATATCAAATGTTATCAAAGCTGGAAGTGTTGCTATAAATGTTGGGTGCGTTTGGGATGTAGTTTATGAAGAATCGATAAAGATTATACACTTCGTTAGTTAAACTAATATCAGACAAATGTACCAAAAGGGATTAATAACCAACTTCAAAAAAGGTGAAGGTTCTCAGTTCATCGAAATCTTTTATTATTTTTGAAGTGAAAACTTCTTTAGCGGCGCTGTGTACTTTTTTTGGAATGGGTAAAAACTTCTAAATTCGCGTCAGGTCACGTGACCCTGATCGAAAATTCGTAAGACGTAAAACGTAAGACGCGCGTTGTTAAGGACAGCGCCATCTATGCACATCGGGAAGAACTACGAGGGCCTCGCGTACTAACGTCAGACGTAAAACTTAAGACGCGCGTTGTTGAGGACAGCGCCATCTATGCACATCGGGAAGAACTACGAGCGTTGTAAATCTGAATAAATTCCTTTCACGAGAAGAATAAACCAGTCACTTTGGTCATCATACCTGATTTGCAAAAAACCCTATAAAATAAGGAACACAACTTAACACGCGTGTTTTGTTTATAAGACGATTCACAAAATACACTCGTAATTGTTCAAGTTTTCACTTCTGTCGGCACTACCGGAGTGCCAGTGTTTTTTTTTATTTTTAGTTTGGTCAACGAGTACCTTTTCTATTTAAGGTAATTTTAAATTAGCTAGCTAAACTCTGCAGACGTGGTGGGTATTCTTAATACGATAAAATAATGAAAATATTAATTTGATGATGATTGGTTGGGTTTAAGTAACAACATTACCAGAGATTTCACGTGTAATTTCAAGTAACGACACTAACAACGGTCATGAACCTCCCAAAAAAAAGTCAAATATATTTTTAGATATATTCATATACCCATCGCGTGTGCGGAATTAGGCTAGGGTTGTGGAAGTGAGATAGGCAGTCACTGAATGTAAAATACTTGTATTCAGTTGCTGCAGTTGCGGCTGCTTGCAGCGTATTGTGCGATGACATTACAGTGCACGGATTAATAAATTATTATGACAATGTGTCCGAGCATGGCAAGTCAGGCATCGTTTAAATTAAAACAGGTTTCTGTTCTGACTCGTTTCGGAGAATTTCTTATTTGCATAAGAAGGTCTATCATGCGGCCATGTCACTTATCTATTTATTAGTATTTATTTATTTATTGTTTAGTTTTGCAATGTTACTCAATATCACGCTTTTTATACATAGGTACCTATTCGTTACTGTTTTATGTGACACTAATTTATTGTTATTTATTTATTCAATTATGCATACACATTACACACATCACGATGCAGTATAAAACTGATTTACATCCGTCACCTCACACACCAGGTCCAGTTGAAAACCAGCGTCAGGCACCAGTTGTCTGGCATTTTTGCTGAACTGGGCCTTTTTGGCGCAGCCGTGAGGCACACTTTCCTGCTAATTTCTTACATCGGATTTTGCACTTTTTATTTTTATCTTAGTTTTTATCTGATGTACGACTATTATCTAACTATCTGGTGTATTGTGTGTCTCTTAGTCTGTGCTAAATAAATGTATTTTCTTTCTTTCTTTCTTTCTTTCAGTTACAGCCGATTTACAGACCGGACTCCTTTCCGCTCCACCCAGAGCGGGGGGTCAGGTCATTTGATGATTTCCCATCCAGAAAAAAAAGAAAGTCGACTCCAACATAGTTGGGAAAAGGCTAGACAGATGATGAAATGCAAGCGAGTCTGCTACATAGAAAATTACCGTAACTTAAACAAGAAAAATAGCTTTACTATGAAAGTATATACTGCTGTTACTTCTATAAAACAACCATCGATCTCTCTCCACAACGTCAACCAAAAATAAAAGAAAATTAAGCTTCTGTCATCAGAACGTGATTGAACTATCAATTACCCGATTTTCGTATTAATAAAATTAGTGAGGATTAATTCCTAATCGGCTTTCCCGCCACCATCCAGCTCGTTATTAGAATTTTATGAATTAAAACCCATTTCTGGTCTGAGATTGGCGTCGTTGTTTTTCTAGAAAAGCTTAATGTTCATTTTCTTTCTTAGACTTCAAACATGAGACGTTATTGAGGTAATATTAAAGCTGTGTTGGTGCCAGTTAGGGAGGTACTGTTTTATGTATGGTCTTAAAACGAATATAAATAAACATTCGTTTTTTTTTTAAAAGCGTCTATAAAAACGACTTGACATTTTCAAGCCGTTTTTATAGACACTTTTACTCTGAATTATTTATTTATTACGATATATTTATTTAGAATTAATGCGCATTATGAAAGCTGTTTTAGAATCGTTTACTTTATAGATTCCTGTCATTTTTAAAGTACCTAAGTAGGTAATTTTTTATCCCATAATTAATTAAATCTACCTAAATTACAGTGTCACACTTCCGCTGTACAGTCAAAATAAACCAAAATAAATGAAGTAGTACTACCCTTAAGGCCCCTACAAAAGGCGCGATGCGCGGCGCAATTCGCCCGCGACACAAAGGCACCGCTCGCGCTCGTTGCTCGCGCCTTTGTGTCGCGCGCAATTTTATCGCGTGTCGCGCCTGTTTGACGCCTTTACACGTGTGTGACAATGTGCGTGCGCAGATTTGTAAAGTGACCACAATTTTCCTCCATTAATTTAATAAATAAATAATGTTTCATACCTATTAGTAAAAATTCAGTGTATGTATTATGATTGTAACTTAATAGTCTAATTGGGATGTTTGGTAGTGCGCGTTAATTCCGGGATACGTTGTATAGTATATACTTTATTCTAAACCAGAAAAATACATTACAAAGAAAACAAATTAAACTACAAAACATACAATGGGCGGCTTTATCGATCGACGATCTGATCTGATAAAGATTTTCGAGCCCCCTTTGTGGCCTCATTCACTTATTTACGCCTTCTTACATGACAGTTATAAGAGTTAATAACTTTTATTCTATTCGTGACAAAAAGAGGATTCAGTCAGCCAGATTGGTTCATCATCATAATCAATCAGTGTGTAACGCTCCCACTGTTGGGACACATACCTTCCAGAGGAAGTGGGCCACGCGCCAGATTGACTGCTGTTTAAAAATCCGAGTTATTCCGTATTCTGATCCCCTTGATGTCTCACTGTATAAAGGCTTTAAAAGACCCATGTTAGAAAATACCATCTATAGCCATGTAAAATGGAGAAATAAAAAAATTGGTGGAGGAAATAAACCTTTTACCATCTCGTATCTGCTCTAACATCAAGGAAAGCTAGAAAAACTGAAGTGTGTGCTTTAACGCGTAGGCAGTTACGTACCGAGGCCTCACGAGTACCTCCAGCTGACAATTTTCCATTCAGGATTCGAAGGTTAAACGAAGTGTTCAGTATTCGCCTCCCTCTCTAGAACTGTGGCCAGGAAACCTGTTGATACTTTCCGAAAGCATATTTGTATGGATTATTTAAGTTCGTAATGCAAAATCCTCTAACAAAAAATCAGAGGAGCAATTCTCGTAATTTTAAGAACGTTCACAGCCTGATCTCTTTCTGAATCTGTCAAAAATACCTGTAATTTCCCTACATTTTTGACATTGATTATTGCTGAGATGAGATTGAGACTAGATAATTAACGATTGTAATGCTTTACATATATACTTCAAAAATTCAAAATTAGAATTAAATTACCTTTTTTTTTCAGCATGGGAAATCTTCAAATGACCCCTCCCGCTCTGGGTGGAGCGGAAGGGAGTGTCAGACTCTTACTGACTAAAACCCACCCGTGTTTCTTCCTTCGCCCTTTATGTTCCGGGCCAGCGGTAACCCTTTCGGACAATCCCGCTAACCGCCGTATTCCCAATGGGCTGTGTGCTTACCCTATCTTTTCATAGACCTCTGAATAGCTTAGTGGCTTTTAAGCTAAATCTCTTTTTAAATTCCTCTTTTTTAATTAATTAATTATGTGAAGAATCAAATCAAATGAAATCAGAATATTTTATTTCACCTAAACCTACATGGGCACTTATTAAACGTCAGAAGCTAGGGGCACGGTTCCAATTCGTCGTTTCAAAAGAAGAGGAATTTACTGGAGCGTCCGTATTTTTAAGCCGTAGTGACTTCTCAAGCACCGCTGATGAGACACAATTGATTTTCTATTGTATCGTATTACAGTATAGGTACGCGCGGAGCTTGACGGGTCTGAGTTCTATCGAAAAATTCCGTATTTATTTCAAATCACGTTCATATTACAGCAACTCGCATTCATATTTCAATCAACGCATCGCTTAACGATAAACAGTTTATACGAAGTGTATTTTCTTTTAGTGTGAGAATATAAACACGGCTTCATTTCACTGAAAGATTCTTTACAAATGTACAAAACCTCATCTGTATCAGCAACTGCATAACCAGCCTATAATGTTCCCACTCCTGGGACACTGGCCTCCTCTCTGTGAGAGGGAGTGGGTTGTAATCCACCACGTGGGCCCAGCCGGACGATTCTGTAAAAATCTCACCGTGAAAACTTAGGTGATGTGAGTTTGTTTTTGCTAGGAATTGACACTATTGACAGCTCACTCCACGCTCACTTCACCTAAGTTTTCACGGTGAGATGGTTACAGAATCGCACTGCAGTGCGGATTGGTAGATGTCACATTTCTTAGAATTTATGTTTCTAAGACATGCTAAACGGTGAAGAAATTATTTATACGAAATAAAGCGCCTGCCAGGGTTCGAACCCACGACCTGCAACTCGTAATTCGGGGCCTATCCTACTGGGCCACCAATGCTCTACATCATTCACCAACTTTGCCACGAATATTTTTACCACAGCCCTGAGCTACAGTCCTTCCACAGATATTTAACTTCTGACAGCCGCAACTCGACTACAAACTTATTGTAACGCGAATAAGATCACTGTAATTTTTGATGAGGGAAAATAATTGTGAAGACTGTATTCTAGTACCTACTTACAGCTCATTTTGACACAAGAGCATGATCGTTAGCAACTAGCAACGCTGGCTGCGTCTAGATGTGCATACACACGGGATACACGCGTCGAAGTTAGAGGCAACTGCAACGCGTGTCGGCGGAAGCCGTCGACGTGTCGACAGCATCCTGCTCGTGTATTTGAGTATCGTAGTCAAATACACAAGCGACGCGTTGTGCAATTTAGCATTACTTAAAACTAGTTTCTACCAATCAAATGGCTCTAAACTAGTTTTAAGTAACGCTTGAATCTTGAGTAAGGTTCTGTAATAACTCATCCTGTTGAATATAAAATAAAACAATTAAAATAATGGTTGTCTAATATAGTCGCTACTTTCATAGCCCCATCATAATTCCCGTTCGTGAATTTCGTCCCATAACTCCATGGTACGGTGTAATCTCAGCGCGGTGGATCTTAAAGCCTGCTGTGATTGGATCGCAGACGTTTTTATCACATTTACTTGCCGCGAGTACTTGCCGCGGCTGAGAATTTTTGTAGGGAAGAGGATTATGCAGTTGGTTCTGTTATTTGGTGGGTAAAATTGTTGGTAGGCAGGTGGAAAATGTACACGTTACGATATTCTTGTGCAAGTTAAGACTTGCACAAGTCTGCGTGACGCCGAATGGCTTGGATACTTCATCCGACACACGTTGATGTATACTAGTGCAATTCCAATTTTGCACAATATTGATAAAATAAGCTAGTCTGTTTTTTTTTTTTTGGAAAAATGTTTACAAGTTTAAGTTTTAGTTTAGTATATAGAGTTTGGTTTCTTCTGACTAACAGATCTAAAGGCTTTGATAAAAGGTAGTTATTGAATTCTACCTGTGAACCTAAATGACACTCCAATATTGGCCAATTGAGAATTATAACCTACAACAGCTGCTTAGATAAAGCAATCAGAAAAAGTCTTATAAATAAAACATTCAGTTTTTCCGACGAAAATGTCAAAAATGTTGAATTATTCGTACAAATTCTGAATTAAACTTTGATTAGTTACGTGGCAAAATGCCGATAAATTCACAACTGACACATTATTTCATATTTCCATAATATTTTTAGTTTCATTCTCGAGTTTAATCGGCCATTTCGAATGTCGATATTGTGTCAATCAATCGACTTAACTTTTATTGCTTAAATCTCTTTATTTATAGCCCTGCTTATACGTCGAAGATAGTAAGATTTATAATACATCTGAATATTAATATTTATATAGTTACAAACTGTGTTTTTATGAGCATTTGGTTTATAGGCATGCTAATTGCCTGTCGGTAGCTATTTGTTTTTTTTATTGCTTTCTATGTAAAAACTGGCAGCACATCAAGCTATTACAATCTTTCAAATTTCTTTAATGGATTTCAACTTTATCGCTGAAGCATAAGGTTCAAAGTTGATTGGGAAAATTTGACAGTTTCGGGTAGCTTTATGTGCTGGCGTCTGTACGAGCGCTCTGGAAAATAAATTGTAAATGTATTCAACATACTGGAAACTACGCTACGTTCAATTTCGGTTTATATTGAGCAGCTATTACAGGAATTTCAGTATAATAGGTGCCAAAAAATACGAGAAAACTAACTATCATAATGATAGTTTCTGGAAGTGAGTGATGATTCCTGGCATTATTGCATTAAACCATTACTAGATAGATATCTAACCAAAGATTAGATAAAACCATATTTTGTATAAACTGATATTTCAAGTGACTACAAGGTAGAGATGGAGGTCAGAAAGACAGTCACTCCACGTAAAATACTGCTATTCAGCTGCATTCGGTTAGACTAGAAGCTGACCCCAATATAGTTGGGAAACAGCTAGGCAGATGATGATTTCAAGTGACTGCAATAACTGCGGTCAATGACCCCACAAAAAACCATCATTTTTATCATGTTTAGATGATCGTGTCTGCGGAGTTAAGCTATAATAATAATAATATGGATTGTGCTACGACCAACACCTCAAATACTACTGAAAATTTTCAGAACATTATTTCATCTAGCAACACGTACAATATCTCACGTACTCCTTAGTAATAAACCTAGACTAAAAAATAATGACCTACAGCTTTCCATCTAAACAGCAGTTATTAACAAGACCCTAAAAGCTTAGGCTTCCTAAATACATAACACAGGCTTTATTTAAACGAAAACTCGACACACACTAACACATACATACAAGTAAAATGTAGCTACAATAGAATTTCATAATCGTTCCCAACTCATTCACTAATGAAACGACTGTCCGTCGCGTGTCCGTCACGGTTTGTGACACGTATCGATGTTTGGGATATTTTAAACGCAACGAATTGAATTTTGGAGGATTGATATTTCAATAGAAATACAGTACCCGGCGATAAATATTGCACATCGACCTTTGGAAAGAGACAATCGGCTAATTTCGGCTTCGTAGAGCGTTATCTCTGTCGCACGAAATACAAACAGTCCGGTATCTATTAGGAGCTGTTAAAACAATTATGATTTGCTTCTTTTGATAATATTTTTATTCTTTGTATAAAATGGTTTTGTGTAAAAAGGTCGATGTGCAATATTTATCGCCGGGTACTGTACAATGATATTTTAAAACAGATGAATAAAATGGGCAAATGAGTCTAGAATGAACCTTCTGTACCTACTTATGAATGACTCCGAACGGCATCCTCAGGGCCTAGACGAAGTGATACTCAATCAGCGATAACGATGATGGAAAAGTCAAGAATGTATGGGACTGACATCAATCAACTCAGCCCGTTGCAGTCCACTGCTGGAAATAGGCCTCTTCCAGGCAGCGCCTCAACACCCTATCCTCCGCCTTCCACATCCAGTCTGTACCAGCTACCTTGGGAGTGACATAAGCTACAGATGTTCTTTGTCACGAAGTCCGTTTGGCTATGAATGTTGTCAAGCGTGCACATGCATATTGTGATCAACAGAGACTCAACAATGGGTGAAGTAAAACGGTACACATTCGCGGAAATAGCCTCATGCGACGGCAGCAAGGGGCAGCCGCTGTGGGAGCGCGCTTGTCGGGATACGTCACTACTACAATCAAAGCCGAACGGACTTCGTGAAATAGAATATCTGTACCGAAAATTTTATGTCAGTCCAGTTGAAAGTCTTCGTAGAAATACGAAACCCTTTGAAAGCGATTGTCTTGATATAAAAAATTCATGAACAGAGAGATCATGTTCTCATTTAAAAAAATACTGTGAAAAATTATTTTGAGTCCGAAGCAAATATTACAAAATAATTATAACTGCGGTTATAAACAACCTAAGAAGCTGTAGTCTGTTTTGCAAATTCAAACACAATAAAACACAGAGAAATGAGAATAACTTTAGAGAAGGGACACTACTCCTAATATTCTAATTCAGACGCTAAATTCAAGATCCACTCTAGATTCTGCCGAACATGAAATTAGGGTTCAAACATTAATAACCAAATGAGTAAAATCTAGCTTGTTTGGGGCCTGGCTGCTTACCAACAAAGACTGAAATACTGGCGGCCGTTCAAACATGTGGAATTAACATAACATAACCCTTTTCGTCCCTAGGAGACTTATGAGGAATAGGCAGATTCTAGAAATAAAGATCTATAAGAAAAGACTTTTCCATTGAACGAATAACATCATACCTCATATTTATAAACCAGCTAAATATAAGCGTAATCAGCCTATGAAATTCCCACAGGCCTCCTCCGTGAGAGAGCCACCAGCTATATATACCGACAGAAATAGCCTTGCAGTATTAGTAACGTGTTTCATACTCAAGGTTTAATTAAACTGTTTCAATGTTTAAATTTGTATAGAAAGTATGTCTATCAAGGATTGTTCAAATACAGAATAGTAAATTATCAATACTTAACTGATCTCCAAAAAATATAAGACAAGAGATAATAATTAGCAACGCATAGTGCTCATATACACGAGCGAAACGTTTGCCAACGGCAGAGACAACTGCAGCCGTCGACAGAGGCAACTGTAGCTGTCGACAAAAGCAACTGCAGCTGTCGACACCGACTACTGGAGAAAAAAAAAAGAAAACAAAAACATTTTTTTTTAAATATACATTGAAATCTTCGAAAATGAACACCTCTTATGACATTTTTAAATACAATGACCACAATTTTTCAAATTTTCTGTTTTTTTTTTGTTTAGGCAACCCAAGTAGCACTATTATCCACCACAACCCTTAATTACTTTCAGTCCACATTGTATTACCAAAAAAAGATTGTTTTTTTATTTCATTCTATTTTATCGAGTAGTTATGAGCAGGTCTACCCTCTGGTGCCTGCATATTGTTGAATTTTGGGACAAGTTGTGTACGAGCGGCACGTTTCCATAGCAGCCGCCTACGCGACGCATCGACGGCTGCAGTTGCCTCTGTCGTTAACACTTACTTGCTTACTCTACGAAACTCCATCGCCAACAGTATGTAGGCGAGATTATGAATATATTTCTGTCTATCCCTTTAAGGCACAAACATTCTTATTACACCTAGACTCCAAGTTATCCTCCAAACAGAACAGAAAGACAAAACTCGCACATAAGAGAAATACATTCGAATTTCACTCGTCTCACTAATGAAGCGGCCGTCAATCGGACCGTTTGTCTGCACGTCATCCGGCCCGGTACAAATTAGTGACAACTCCCTGCCCGAGTATTAACGATCTTGTCTGTACGGTGTGAGTGGCGGCTACACATGCTGCTTTGTAATTAATGGAGCTATTGTTGGTAAAAAGGTGTTATCAACATGTGATAGTTGTGTATGAAAAGGTTTGATTAATGGTAATTTTCTGAGTCAGAGTGCTTTATTGTTATATATAATAATAGTCCTCCAAACCGTATTTCGATCATGGCGGCCAAATTCTAACGGAGACTAGCTTTCGGTGTGGGAGATATTAGGTATAGTGCACAAATGTGTATGGAGACACAAGTGCACTCCCTCTTCGCTCACTCTCATCGTCCGATGGACGGCAATCCGACACGACCGGAGAGTGCTCAGGCGCAGGACCAACGGCTTAATATCCAAGGCACGGAGGTATGCCACCGCCAAATTTCAAACTCCGAGCTGTTACAAAAAAATTCGTAATGAAAACCTTCACTGCCCGACCCGGGAACCTAACCCAGGACCCGGGCTCAGCAGTCGCGCTTGCGACCACGAGAATAATCGGGAAGTCGTGAGTAACAATCAAGGGAATCAAATATCTCATACTTTTAATATAATTTTTGACTCTGGGCAACGTAAAGAAGAATCCATAAACTGCTTGATCATGAAAAGGCATATCACACTGAAACAAATGTACTGTTGAAGGTGATAGTGACATAAAGATCCGTCCAGGGAGATCAGAAGGCCAAAAGGCATTCAAAATTTAGTCGCAACCTCATCTCAGCGACAATCAATGTCAAAAACTTGTCAAAAATGTAGGGAAATTAGAAGTATTTTTGACAGATTGAGACTGAGATCAGACTGAACGTTCTTAAAATTACGAGAGATTAGAGTTCCGTGGGGAATACCTTCTCTCAGCGAAAACATTTTATGGGACTTCATATATTTTACAGACCATTTCTTCTTATTGAATTTGTTCAGCGATTAGTTATCAAAAAATATATTACAGTAAATCCACACGTAGGTATCTGATGTGAAGCTGAACCATCCTTCTGTCAACGTATCCTACTTATTAGTATCTGGTTATTTAAGTGGAAGTTTCTATATTTGGATATTAGTTACTCAATCACGCAAATACGACTGAACGGGTTACGACGAGCACACAGATAATTTTTGGATGTTAAACCTAACCACCGTAATCCGTATAATTTACGACCTACACACGGGCAAAATCGTGGGCAAAAGCTACTAAGTTTCTAAATGTGATCATTAATTCATCAGTCGTTTCTTAGCCGATCGGCATAGTACGGTCATTACTACACACCCACGTTCAGTGGCCAAATATAGCCAGAAAAGATGAAGACGATAATATTACTCAATCAGTAGCAAAAACAATAATTTACCACAATCGCCAATTAGAGCGATAAAAAACAAACAAGTACAGAAAATTCTCATTACAGCATCGTATCACGTTATTTACTTTATGCAAATAAAGGCATAAATAAAAACCGGGCAAGAGCGATTTGGACTCGCGCACCGAGGGTTCCGTACCATCATATGTTTTTAAATTTTCATCGGCGAGGCCTATATTCGTCAGATAATTTTTTCAGTGCCATCTCTTGACCGATAATGGAACTAATGCAACTTTTGTTGATGATTTCTGAAAAAGTTTGCTATTTAGAGACTGCGTTTTATTTTTCCAGTAATTATTACATAAACTTCTATCACATAGAATAATTTCAGATTTTTCTCTTTGCAAACTTCCGAGATAAGGGGTAGGGGGGAACGGTATTTTTTACATTTTTCATCAAAAGTCGAAAACTATGCGGACTAAAAAAAGAAAAAATGTTTGAGACACATGCCCTAGTAGCCTCACTTCGAATTTTTCAGACCCCCTTTCAGTCCATGTTGCAAACAATAAACATAATTATATTTTTATTTCTTTCTTATTTGCAAAATAGTTGGGCTAACGTCATCTAAAACTATTTCAAATTTCAAGTTCATAGCATTAGTAGTTCTGGAGATATCCAGCTGCGACAGACAGACAGACAGACAGACTGAGTCTCACCATAAGGGTTCCGTTTTACCATATTGGTACGGAACCCTAAAACGAGAATATTTCTCTACAGAAACTGCATGAGATTACTTTTAAGAATAATGGCGGTCATAATTTGCCCCGGATAGTCGGGAAATTAAATGTTGTCCCATAGGTAGGCGAGGCTTCGAAAGGGGGGAATGCTTTTGTGTTACTAGTTTATGTTACAGCTAGAAATGGATACACAAAAGGGGCAATTTTAAAAAAAGCAACTTGACTATTCATCTTTTACTAGCTTCTGCCCGCGGCGAACACGTGGATGTCAGAAATTGTCCCACGAGAACATGCTACCGTGATAAAAAGTAGCCTATGTCCTTTCCCAGGATGCCATTTATCCCCTTGTCGAATTGTATCGAAATCGGTTCAGTGGTTTAGGCGTAAAAACGTAACATACAGATAGAGTTATTTTAAAATAGGCAAAATATTAACTACCATTTAAAAAATAACAAAATTAAACTCTGACTTAATAGTTAGTTATTAACTCAAGCGGTGAAAATATAATAACCTTATCAGAAATTATATTTTCGAGCCGTTTGGAGAGTTTCGAATTTGTAAAAATAGCTTGCCTCTATAAAATACATGGTATATACAACAATGTTATAGCTGATGAAATGTGGGTGTTGTTAACACTTCTGCGTATCTGTCAGGCTGCCATGTTGCCGTTTCATGAAATACAGGGTCAAATTTAGCTAGCGAAACTCCGCAGACGATATGGGTATCCATATTTAAACATGATAAAATAAAAATAAATCAATATGATAGTTTTTTTGAGGGATCAACGACCGTTGTTAGTGTATAATTGAAATATTAGTTTAAAGTTTTTTTCTTTTTTTGTGTAAGCTGCACATATGTGATTGATTTCGATATCTTAATACGATGTAAGAAAACAAAAGAGATTTCCTCAACCTCAACCAACTCAAACTTTAAGCAACAAAACAACCAACGGTCGCTGACCCAAAAAAAAACTCCAAATCATTTTATTTTAATGTATTTAGATATAGATACTCATTACGACTGCAGAGTTTCGCTAGCTTGCCGGGTCAGCGGGATTGTCCGAAAGGGTTACCGCTGGCCCGGAACATAAAGGGCGAAGGAAGGAACACGGGTGGGCTTTAGTCAGTAAGAGTCTGACACTCCCTTCCGCTCCACCCAGAGCGGGAGGGGTCATTTGATGATTTCCCATCCTGACAAAAAGAAAAGAGTTTCGTTAGCTAACTTTATTTGATCCTGTATATTGCGATCAGCGATTCACATCTCTTCACGATCACTAAAACAAAGAACTCTAAATAACCATCATCAGCTCAACACTATGCCAAACACGCCTTCATTAATGTATTCCGTTGTCTAATATACATAGGGACCTACAGCGATTGTCTGGTTCTATCAATAATTGCTTTTAATCATTAACCGGTTGTGTTTGGACGGGCCGCATTCCCTAATTGGCTTTAGTGTGGCACTGACTTAGTGTGTAAAGGATTAGTGATGTACCTACTAGCCGATTGATTGGGATTAGTGATGTGCTCGACTTGTGATTGTGACTTTTGTGATTTTAATGATGGAGGTTTATTTTGGTTGTTATATGGTTTTGGATACAGGATGGCCTGTTAGTCCTTTTACACCGCAAAAGCGATTGCTGAGCATTGGGTCCTGGGTTTGACAGCCAGGTTGGACAAAGTGTTATAGGCTTTTTCCATTAGGAATTTCTTATTAATAGCCCTGAGTTTGGAAATGGTCCGGGGCGAGAGGGAGTGGGGGGCAGTCGCCTCCTTCTGCGAAGCAGTCATGCTAGCGAAGGAGGCGGCGAGACGGCTGAGGGAGAGAGCCTTGTGTGATACCCCTGTGCCACCGAAAGCACTTTAAGCCGTTGCGCGTTGGTTCTGCGCCTGATCACTTTCTGGTGGAGTCGGATTGCGTACCGTCCCATCGGACTATGTGAGCAAGGGAAGAAAGAGTGCACCTGTGTCTGCCCACACACTTGTGCACTATAATATCTCCCGCGCTGAAAGCTTAGTCTCCATTGCGATTGGCGGCCGTGACTGAAATACGGTCTAGAGGACTAATATCTATTCCATTTAGCCCATTGAATTGTAGTGCTTCCTGATACATTCTAAAATTATTTTGGAGGTTTTTTCTGTCTTGTGAGTTTTAGTTAACCTATTTTATTTTTAGCCTGTATTGCAGGGCAATTGCCTCCCTTTCTCCTTCCACGATTCTTGTTCTTTCTTAGGGTTACGTACCTCAATAGGAAAAAACGGATCTCTTAGAATCACTCGTGGTCTAACCGCCCGTCTGTCACAGACAATTTGCTCCCTATCTAATGGACTGATTAAGTTGAAATTTTGTACACATATGAATCTCTGTGACCTAAACACAGACGTGTAACATAAGTAAATTAATTTTGAATATGGGGTCATTATTGGGGGGCAAATAGTAAATTAAAAAAAAACGTTTCGCATTCTGTACCATGTGACATACTCGTATCAAATGAAAGGGCTTACTGTGAGGATCTCGAATATATTTTTTTCATTATTTTAAAGTAAATTGTATTAAAGTTATTTAAGAAAAAAGACGAAAATTGACCATTCTCCCCTTATTTCCAAAACTACTAAGTCTGAAAATTTTGAAAAAAATGCGGACAATATTTCATACCTATAGATCACAGGAAAATCTATAAGATGTCTGTCGTCTTAAAACAGCATGGTAAATCTCTCAATGTGCGTACAAACTAACATTTACAGTTGGAATGTATGGGAGAACATGTTTTTCAACTACAATGTTAAGTTTGTTCTTGGGATAAATTATTTCCAACAACGGACCCATCATTGTGCGTGGTCCGACACGCACTTGTCCAGTTTTTTTTTTTTTGTATTTCTGCCAACGTTGTTAATTTCACAAGTTAAATAGTTATTAAGAATTCTTATGTTGATTTTAAGTTTTAAGTCGTTTACGTAGTAATAAATAAGTTTATTTTTTCAAAAACAGATACATAATATTTTATTAATAGATACGAACCCCATGGATCTTCTTTATTAGAGCTATTTCGCAGAATAAATCTTAATATTCAACAATCCTTAATTAATTAACTTAGTTCCATGAAGCTAATACTAAATTGGTAACAAATATTAGTACATTTCGTCTGAAGGGCAGGGTCGTATCTTTGGTTGACCCTGGTGAGATTAAAACTATGAATGAGATTTTTATTTAGAGACATTTTGGGTAGAGACTTATTAACGAGTTTCTAGGATTAGATGAAATGGACAATGTGGTTTGCATTCGTTAATGTTGGGACTGGATTTATATTATTGTTTTTACATTTTATATATTTGTTGTATATATATATATATATATTTTTAATTTTAGAGACATTTTGGGTAAAGACTGATTAACGAGTTTCTAGGCTTAGATGAAATGGACAATGTGGTTTGCATTCGTTGATGTTGAGACCGGGTTTATATTGTTTTGGAATCCTCAAGTAGGTATCTTAACTAATTGTAAGTACTTGTAAATGTTTTCTTACTACATAATTAAATAATATAAACCACGAATAATTCCAGTTCCACTTACTTAGTAATGTAAGCGAAATATATGGAATACATGAAATTAGATTATTAAGGGCAGAAACTAAAATTATGAATCGTCGTTCACTATGAATAATATAGTAAAATAAAACTCAATCTTTTTTAAACGGAAATTTATAATAGCAGTTATTAAAAAAGGGCACCAAAGTCATTAGTAGGAAGTAGCTACTAATATAATAAACGCGAAATATTGTGAGGATGGATGGTTTTTTTTTTTTGAGGATGGGAAGTCATCAAATGACTCCTCCCGCTCTGGGTGGAGCGGAAGGGAGTGTCAGACTCTTACCGACTAAAACCCACCCGTGTTCCTTCCTTAGCCCTTTATGTTCCGTGCCAGCGGTAACCCTTTCGGACAATCCCGCTGGCCCGGCAGGCTTTGGCCCTGACGGGCCCCTTCATTTATGCTGACATCTCATAGAGGCGCGCGTGGAGCACGTACGCGCCGTCCGGCACGGGCCTGGTCCTGATCGGACGGTGAGCTACCCATTACTCCCCGCCCGCAGGCCCGCGCCTACGGTGGCCGGGAGTCGTCGCGCGGCTCCCGACGCCCGGAGCGTCTCCCGCGGCGGCTGGGACGGGAGGCTCTCTCCCTCAGCCGTCCCGCCGCCTCCTTCGCTAGCATGACTGCTTCGCAGAAGGAGGCGATGGATGGCGGATGGACGGATGGATGTTTGTTACTCTTTTACGCAAAAACTACTGAACGGATTTGGATGTTTGGCACACAGATAGTTTATAAATAGGACACTTTTTATCCCCGTATTCCTACGGCATCGAAACTTATGCGGGTGAAACCGGGGGCGCTGCTATTACTATAAAAGATGCCCATCTTCGTTCAGTAGATGGTTCTATATATAAGGTCCCAATAAAATAGATGGACAAACTTTTTGAAATCATTCAGACCACCAAAATAAGGACGATGGTATAAAAATATAATAAGAAAAACGCAATAGACACTTACAAGAAAAATAATCAGCTAACGAAAATACTTAATGCAATTTATTATTTTAGGTCAAAATAAAATCATTTTAATCAGTGTATTTGTTGCTTGGATGTCTTTGGTTAGACGTACTGAGCGCTGTATTAAAATTTGTCCATCTATTTTAATGGGACCCTGTATATCATTATGCTTTTTCTTTTTCGTTTTTTATTGAAAATAGCCAGTCGTGTCCAAAAACAGTTAACAAACTCTAACTTTAAAAAATAAAGATGATTAATATAATGATCACCACAAATGTACCTGTCTTTTTTTTGTTACTAGTAGTAAGGAGGGTTTATGCTGAAAACCAGAGCTTAGCAACCCGTTCGGGGAACCAGAGCATAATGCTGACGCTTAAAACTTTTGATTCAGGTATTACAGTTTTGTTTATGTACTTACTACTACGAGTACTAGCTGTAATACTGGAGGCAATAAACGTTAATCTATTTTAACCGACTTCCAAAAAGGAGGAGATTATATGTTCGACTTTGTTTTTTTTTTATGTATGTTCACCGATTACTCGAAGATGGCTATACCGATTCCAAAAATTCTTTTTTTTGTTTGAAAGGGTATGGTCTCGAGGTGGTTCCATTGTCACCAAGTCGGAATCTGATGAGGGAATCACATGGAAAACGAGGGAAACCCTTAAATTTTATAGGCACACCTATAGCGATTTGGGTATTTTTTATAGTAATTCGTGCATTTGCTCTCGAAAAGCACCACTTGGTGAAGTGGAACTGATAATGAAGACCACAGATGGCCATCGGAACCACTCCATAATATTAATAATTACTTCACGGGTTGCGATTCGATTAGGTATTTTATAGTGGTTGCTTAGCAATCTATGCTCGTTACAATGCGTGTGGTTAAGTGGAGCTGATGGTGACTTCTTAATCAGCTCCAGTTCTCCTGGTTCTTACTAGAAGTACTCCTCAACAATTAACGTTCCTGCATCGGGAAAAGCAATTTTTGTAAAAGGTGATGAGCAGTTGACATTAGGCTATTGTAACATAGATAAATTACAAACTGACCAACTAAAAAGTGAAAAATAAAAACTTTTTTACAAAACAAAAACAACCGACTTCCAAAAAACAATATAAAGTGAAAAATAACTTTAATTTTGGAAATCGGTGGCAAAAAGCTAAAATACAGATCCAAAGACACCGACTTCCGAAATTAAAGTTATCTTTCACTTTGTAGTGTTTTTTGGAAGTCGGTTGTTTTTTTTTTTTTTGTAAAAAAGTTTTTATATTTTATCCCTTCATTAAGTTTACATTAAAAACAAAGAACATTGTAATAGACGTAAAAGCTTTTCCCTTCCCTTCCTAGCCTACTTAATTGCAGCAAGCTATAATGATGTAACATTGTTACCATCGTATTTCAAGTCGAGGTTAATACAGCTTAACTTATAGGTAAACATTTCGATCTCGACCGGTAACCGCTCGGATCTCAGCTGCGGCACATACCTAATCTCAGTTCCGATGCTTTCCTCTAATGGACGATAAATGTGGAAGTATCGATAAGATAGATAAGTGGAAGGAACAACACTATATATGTGTAGCGGTATCTACAACGCCACATACAAACAACGCGTCATACTGACGTCACGCAAATCGTGCATCGCGCAAGCAGAGTTTACCGCGCAACTAGCATAGATACAACGGCCCGACATTAATCAACGGGCAGTTGCCCGCCAGTTTCAACACCCGTCTGGTCGGAGGATCCTCCCTTTTCTATGGAGGTTGAGTGAACTTTACACCCTGTTCCTCATACCTCTATACTGGTGACCCCGAACATGAACGTCAGCGCAGCCTTCGTGCAAATACTTCAGCGTGACGTCATCATCATCACTCCCGCAAGCGTTAGCGGCGAGTCATCCAGCCAGCCAGCTCCCACAGCTTCAACGGGTATCCTGACCACCAGCATGCAGCGACCGCGCATACCTGGTCATCACCCTCAGCCTCATCAGCAACCTTGGCACAGCACACTGCACTTTCGGCCGGTCAACAAGAAGAGCTCAATTCCTCTCCTGGTCGACGCAGCAGCCAGCCTCAACTCGGCGCTGTACTACATCCGACGCACTGGAGCATAACGCAGCGCCACCCCGACTCACTGGGGACATCTTCGCAGACAGTTCCGACTCACCGTGAACTATGCGGCAACCGGTTCCGACTCACTGGAACCTCAGCTGGCCTGGCAAGCATCGCAAGATACAAGACTCAGCCCACTATCGACCTCCGGTCTCCGGGGGGGAGTGATGTAGCGGTATCTACAACGCCACATACAAACAACGCGTCATACTGACGTCACGCAAATCGTGCATCGCGCAAGCAGAGTTTACCGCGCAACTAGCATAGATACAACGGCCCGACATGAATCAACGGGCAGTTGCCCGCCAGACACAACACCCGTCTGGTCGGAGGATCCTCCCTTTTCTATGGAGGTTGAGTGAACTTTACACCCTGTTCCTCATACCTCTATATATGTTAGCTAAGGTATTGGTGAGTAACTGATTAATAAGTAAATGAGTTTAAATATTTGATGAATAAGAAAAATTACGTATAGAAAAAATAATCAAAAGGGCTAAAAACAAAACAATTCACAAGAGATGAACATTATGAGACACAAGAACTTATACAACCAAAAGAAATTTAGTACATTATGGGAGCAAGAAATAACTGGATTAATTTTGTTCGGTTTACATTGAAAAGAGGCAAAAATTAAACAAATACCACAAAACAGGGATATTTTAAACGAAACGAATTTAATTCCTAAATACAATGATTTTAAAAAGGTGGATAAAATGGGCATGTAAGTCAAGAATGAGAGTTCTGTACTTATGATTGACTCAACTAGACCCGCGGGTCCAGTTCGAGTGGGTTCAGTTGACCAAAGACTCCTGAAGGGCATCAAGGCCTAGACGAAGTGACATTATATCAGCGATAATGATGATGGAAAAGTCAAAAATGTGTGGTACTGATATAAGTTACCGAAAAGCTTCTGTCAATCCTATTGACAATGTTGTAGGTCATACAGACTGTTTTGAAAGCGATTACCACTTAACTAGGCCCTCTAGCCTAAGAATAATCAGCCTATAGGCTCCTACAAACAGGCGCGACACGCGACATAATCGCGCGCGACACAAAGGCACCGCTCGTTGCGCGACTTGCGGTGCCTTTGTGACGCGTATCGTGTCGCGTCTGTTTGAAGGAGCCTTATAACGTTCCCACTGCTGGGGCATAGCCCTCCTCTCAGCGAGAGGGAGCGGGCCGTAATACACCACGCGGGCCCAGTGCGGATCGATAGATGTTACATGTCTTCTAATTTTTGCTTCTAGGACATGCCGGTTTCCTCACAATATTTTCCTCCACCATTTTTATTAGGTACAGACGCCAGCACATCAACCTACCCGAAACTGCCAAATTTTCCCAATCGATTTTGAACCTTATGCTGTAGCAATAAAGTTGAAATTTTATTATAGAAATATGACAGATTGTAGTAGGTTGATCTGCTGGCGTCTGTACATCATAATCGTTGATTATGCGCTCGTGACATGTCTTCTAATTTTTGGTTCTAGGACATGCCGGTTTCCTCACGATGTTTTTCTTTACCGTTTTGAGAGCAGTGGTGATGAAATAATTTACACAAAGTAAAACGCCTGTCTAGGTTTGAACCTACAACTTTCAACTCATAAGTCGCGGCTGTTACCACCAGGCCCACCACTGCTCTGGTCTTAAATAAACTCAAAATACATGACAATGTTATTTTTTTTTTATTTGAAATGGGTTTGCTCTTGACTCTAGTCTAGGTCAGAGGTGACAGAGACAAAGTCTACGATGGAGTGAGCTTACCCAGAAGAAGCCTGTTCACTCTTACTTTGAAGAGATTCGGGTTGTATGCACTCGGAAACACAAACGCAGGTAGAGAGTTCCACTCTTTTGCTGTTTATTATTTATTTGCTCTTTTTTCTTAATTCCTTTGTTTTGTTAGTTAAGTGAAAAGGTAAAACAAAGTAACAAACTAAACTAAAGCAATTAAGTTAATTTAGCACCAATGCTATGTGATATCTTGTTTGGCTCAAACATTACCATATTTAAAAGGGTAAAGGTTGGTAAAACTGCAGTACAAGTGACAGGTTTAACTTTAATCGTGTAGTATACAACGTTTCAACAGTCACCTTACACGAACGTAAGAGCTGCTAAAATAGAAAATCACAAAAAAAAAATGTTATATAGAATTTGATAAACACTTAGAAAATCAAAGTGGTTGGTTGGGTTCAATATTTTATTTAATATCTTTCTTTTTTCTTTCTTTTTTTAGTTTTATCTTCTTTTCTTCTTTTTTTTTAATTTTCAATCTTTATTTTTAGTTGTTTTTCGTTAAACGAAGAGACTATACTTTTAATCTCAACTACTTTGATTTTTACAAGGTATTATCAAAACGCAGAGCCTAGGCATTAGCAAACGTGACAATCATCTCGTAGAATCTGTATGAGAAGAAAAACATTTGATAGAAATCTTACCTAGTAAACCTTGATTTATATATTGTCAGAAAGCCTTTTTGATGCACACCTTCAAAATATTGAGGTCAAAACTAAGCCAACAGTAGTTCAAAAACCACACGTCACTTCCAATTCCCTATAGATTTGTCCAGCGATAGCAACCCGAAATGGATTTCAAGGAACTTTCCATAGCCTTTTGTTGGCACAAGCGGTTAGACACGTGAAGAACTCGTTTAGGTGATCGGTATGAGGTAGGGAAGTCGGTGATACTGTCAATGATAGTACACCAAATAACAGATGGAAATTAACAAATGTGCAGACAAAACTAAGTAAATGATACAAATTATTATTAGAATTAAAAAAAAACAGCCAGGGTATAAGCAGAGAAGCAACCAATTAAAGAAAAAAAAGTATTATTGGGTCTCGCACTGAAATATCACAAACTAAACTAAACACCAGAACTAGTCACCAGTGGCGACCGCGTGCCGGAAGGCGTAGTGTTGGAAGGCCTTCCACAAGGTGGACCGACAACCTTGTGAAGGACGCAGGAACCCGTTGGATGCGAGAAGCACAGAACCGGTCGAAGTGGAGGTGTTTGGGGGAGGCCTATGTCCAGCAGTGGACGTCTTTCGGCTGAAATAATGAAACTAAACACACTATTTTAAACTTAAAAATAAAAACAAAAGTATAAACTGAGGATGAGGATGTCATCAAAGATAATGAACAGTAAATATCATGACTACGGATTTAAAAGTTTTGAGAAAGAAGGTGATGGGGTAAGAGTGGGGAGTGTGTTGTGTTGTTTCTGCAGTATGAGGATAAACAAGACTAACATTGATATTTGAATACTCAATACTCAATCATTTATTGCATTCCACAATGTATATGTTTAGGTGGTAGGAAACATTTGTTGTAACAATCGTGGACCCTGTCGGGCACAGCAAAACATAAAATTTAAGGAAGAGGACTTATTTATACATGAAAACTAACTTATTCTAAGTACAATTTAAGGTAACATTTTATTAATTTAATCTAATCTAAAAATTTTATTACTAAGTTATGAAGAGCGGTAATTATTATAACATTCGATCCATTTGATTGTGAACGATTTTATCGCATGAAGATTTTATGTGAACTCGTACGGCCTCGCTTAAATAATATCGAAAATGTTTGTCTTTAGAAATAAATTCAACGAAAGAAAACTAGCTGCGCCCCGCGGTTTCACCCGCATAAGTTTCGTTCTCGTGGGAATATCGGGATAAAAGTAACTTATATGTTAATCCAGGGTGTCAGCTACGTCCATACAAAATTTTATCAAAATTGGTCGAGCCGTTTGAGCGTGAAGAAGTAACAAACATATAAACACGCACTCACAAACTTTCGCCTCTATAATTGTAGCGGTATCTACAACGCGACATGCGAACAACGCGTCATACTAACGTCACGCAAAGTCCTGCATCTCGCAAGCAGAGTTTACCGCGCAACTAGTAGGTATAGATACAACGGCCCGATATGAATCATCGGGCTGTTGCCCGCCAGACATAACACCCGTCTGGTCGAGAATCCTCCCTTTTCTATAGAGTATGAGTGAACTTTACATCCTGTTCCTCATATATAACAACAATTCCAGCACTCACAAATTACAAAGCAACCTAAAATCAAAACAAACACAAAATTAAATAACACAATCGATATGTATCTGTCAATAATTCCTAGACACGAACCAATTACGGTTTCCAATAAAAAGCTGACCAAACAAAAAACACCAGACAACGTACCCTTAATCTTTGTTGACTGGGGCCCAATTAACTCGGCCGGTTAATGACGCGAGTTTACCCACGCGACCATATTGCCACGTTTAGGGAGTATGCACATACAGCAAACGATACGCTGGAGGACTAAGTTGACTGGAAGCCAACTTCAATTCACTTGGGACATAACAAACTATAATGTACACAGAATTTGAAACACAGTAATATGTTGTGAACAGAAATTATGGTACTTCTCAAATATTGACAAGTTATAATCTGCTTATGGTGGGATTCTATTGGTTATAACACTCATTGGTAGAACGCTTTCCCGATACTAACTAAAGTAACTCTAAGTTGGTTATCTGGCACTTGGTCACTATTGTGTAATCTGCGTTTGCGATTTTGTTGCCAAAAATGTAAACAAATATCAGTTCTTCTTCTTCTTCGTGTTTCTGGCACGGCTGTATTTTAAATCTTGTTTTCCCAAAACTTTGCACTTCCACGGCATTGTCGGTGGCAGCGCAGAGGTACCATTGACTGCATGTTTTGGGACACAGAGGGCAGCATAGGAGGTGGAGCATGGTTTGTGACATAGCTCCGCAACCACACCCTTCCACCGTTCCGTCAAGGTAGCCCCACTTTACTAGGTTGGACTTACATCTTCCCACTTGTGTCCGGAGACGGTTCAGAGACTTCCAAGTGGACCGCGGAAGGTTACACCCTGCAGGGAGATGCTCCTTTGGTGGTAGGTAGTGAGTAGAAGGGGGAAGAGTATCCTGCCACAGTTTGCAACGGGCATCGGCCGGGTTTCTTGTCATTTTTTGAACATATGAAGCAATGGATCATTTTGAAGGATATTGATCTCCTTCAAAATGCCAGAAAAAACAAAAAATAGGACAAAAAACCTGAAAGTCTGACAACCATCCTTATTAAGGGGTTTCGTATTACCCATAACTGGGTCATGGAGGTCAGATAGGCAGTCGCTCCATGTAAAACACTGGTACTCAGCATCCGGTTAGACTGGAAGTCGACCCCAACATAGTTGGTAAAAGACTAGGCGGATGATGATTGCTCTCCTTAAAAATGATTCAGATTGAGATGAATATGTGTTACGCGATTACGCTGCTGGTCTTCCCCACAATCTTCTATAGATCGTGGGTTCTCAGAAAGCAAATTGGTTCAACTTCCAACTATTCCTGGCGAATAATTTCACTACATTAATAAGGAACCGATTCAACCCTATTTCAAATAAAGACTCGCTTCTACGACTTGCCAGCTCAGTGTGCAAACACCCTTACAGTAATAGTAATCACAGTCAATGATAACGATTCAGTGAAATTGTACTGTTTGTTTGATTTTGACGCGGATGGGACATTGATTGCGTGTGTCGGGTGTTAGGACAACACCGATAGACTGCTCATAGTGCTCATATTTGGATTATGTGGTAAGGGTTCTCTTTTTTTTTTTCTTTTTTTTTGTTCTAAGTATACAGGCGATTTGGTGTTCACTGTCTTATCTGTGATTATATCGTTGAAGGGTCATTATTACTATTGTATGTACTTTATAATTGAGCAGTTACTGTTTCTATTATTTTTATTTCGATTAATATGGGTCCAAAGATGAAGTCCTGAGTCCCAATGCCTTGTAAATTCAGTAATCCTAAGTAAGAATCATCATGTTTATTGCATATTACAAGATTGGAGGGTATAATACAATTACTATTATCCATACTTTTAATTTATAATGAATACCTAGAAGGTAATGCAAGATTCTCGTATATGATATATATGTGTGATATATAAATGTGTGCGTTAAGAATTAGTTGCATGCACAGCGTCTGTGATTATGCTTGATATTTGTAAATAAATTTAATACTCATACATATGAAACGTTATATCTGTGTTGTTGTAATGTTATACTGGATTTAGCTGCAACCGGTAAGACTAGAAGCCAACCCTAATATAGTTGAGAAAAAGCTAGGCAGATGATGTGATTTAAGAAATGTTATTATGTTTCTAACATTATAAATGTTGTAAACAAATTTTGTATGCAGTATTGTTAACTTTGATAGAGGATATTGGGGATAGTTTAACTCTGTTAGCTTATCATTTAATTTTTAACAAAATATTTAATACTAACTTGTGATTTCGTATGCCTGCCTACCTGCTTGATATTTGTACGCCGTTAATGGCAAAACCTAGATATCTCTGTACCTATTCTATTTCAAACACCAATTTTTACACATATGTTTAACAAAAAAAAACTTTGACTTTTGACATTCTGCACACCGAATTATGTGTGCGATGTGTAGAAATGGAATAATACCCGTTCGAACGGGTTTCGGGTAGAAATGTACAATTTCTGCCTTAAGTACTTCTAGCAACAAACTATTCCTACATCAGACGAAAATCCCAAGAGATTAAAAATCCCAAACTTTTTAATGATTAGACCTCAAATTACGAGAGCTTAGTATTCGGATCTAGCGAAAGTTTTGTTGCAAACAGGAAGCTGTCCACTGAAAAGTTCTTAATTGATCTATTGATAACGCTTTTGGTTCCAACTTGTTCTACCAGTGTTGGATGGCTTTGTTTTATAGCTACCTATATGTGGGCATTGGATGGGTTTGTTTTAAGTATATGTAGGTATGGAATTTGTGGTACAAAAAGTTCTTATACGCGGGATCTCTCGAATGATGCAGAAGTCATCACCATCATGATCATCATCCACAGTTCCACTTCAAAAACTTTTAAGGCGATATATTGAAAAAAATGTGGGTTTTCAATTTCGTGTAACTTGTTAATTATGTGAAATAGGGATTTAATATTTTGGTATACATATGTTTTTTGACTCTTTGGTCTAGTACCATGTAAAAGGAATACACAATTCAATAATTTTTTTTCGATACAAAAAAATTACAAAGTTATATCTATTTTTTTATTGTTTTCGACATCACGACGTAACGCTTATGAGTTATTCAATGGCATTCACTTTAAAACATAGAGAATTACAATACAAAAGTTTACTCAAAGTAGTTTTAAACTTAATTTATCTATTTTGTTAAAAAAGGAGTAAATTCATTTTGGCACATACGTCGTTTTATTCCGAGCGCACGCACACTATAGCCATCTCTCTTCTTTTGCGTTTCAAAAGTAATTGCATCACTTTCGCTTGCTTAGTAGGTTTTCGAGGATTTTAGATTTTCGAGGTAGCGCCTTAGTTACAGGCCTCTCTCTGCTTGAAACAACCCCCATACTGCTTTTGTGCCTGACTCATCTCTATTCCACTGACCAAGGCAACAATGTCGTCTGCCCATCTCACTGTCGGACGACCGACACGTCGAAGACCTAGGTAAAAAAATATGTACTGAGTTGAATGGCATGAATATAAAGACTGAGTAATTATTGGTTGAATACAGACAGAGTAATATAACTTTTGTCGAACATACTTGATTTATGGCCAACGTGTTACAATGTAATATGAAACAAACAATTTATTGAGTGTTTTTAAGGTATCGTACCCAAAGGGTACCAAGTAAGCGTGTTAAAATTTTCACACGGTGTGTTTTTCTACTGCCACTATAATAACAAATAATAAAATGAAGTCAATAAATACAGCGAGTCTCCACACAGCAAACATGTGTCTTTTTCAGCGTTTTTTTCCTTGTGGTACGAAACCCTTCGTTTGCGAGTCCGTCTTGCACTTGGCCGGTTTTTCTTAATAGTGACTACGTTTAGTACAGACGCCAGCATATCAAGCTACCCGAAATTGTCCAATTTTCCCAATCAACTTTGAACCATATGCTTTAGTGATAAAGTTGAAAATCTATTAAAGAAATTTGACAGATTGTAGTTTGACTTTTTACAAGAATAAATTCATGTTATGCATTATCAAGCTAGTTTCTGTTCATGTGTAATATAAAATGTTTGTTTGATAAAAACTGCATACTGTATGACGTATGTAGTTTAGATCAAACAAACACTTTTTAACTTACATTTTTATGTTGGTTAATGTAGTGGAATGTACAAACGCCAGCACATCAAGCTACTACAATCTGTCAAATTTATTTAATAGATTTTCAACTTTATCACTAAAGCATATGGTATGGTAGCTTGATGTGCTGGCGTCCGTACAAACGCCAGCACATCAAGCTACCCGAAACTGTCAAATTTTCGCAATCAACTTTGAACCATATGCTTTAGTGATAAAGTTGAAAATCAATTAAATAAATTTGACAGATTGTAGTAGCTTGATGTGCTGGCGTTTGTACATTCCACTACATTAACCAACATAAAAATGTAAGTTAAAAAATGTTTGTTTGATAAAAACTACATGCAGTATGCAGTTTTTATCAAACAAACATTTTATATTACACATGAACAGAAACTAGCTTGATAATGCATAACATGAATTTATTCTTGTAAAAAGTAATATGTATTGTCGTTGTGACTTTGTCGGCAAACAAACTATCTACTTTCATTCAGGGACGGTAAAAGCTAACAAAGGTCTTGCATCACTAAGCATTTCCATGAAATAAATGTAAGGCTTCAAAGGACTTTTTAAAGCCTTACAGAATATATTTTCCTTCGTATATACTATATAATAAAACTAGCTGCGCCCCTGCGCGGTTTCACACGCGTAAATGTCAATCCCGTGGGAATATCGGAATAAAAAGTAGCCTGTATGTTAATCCAGCGTGTCAGCTACCTTCATACCAAATTTTATCAAAATTGGTCCAGCCGTTTGAGCGTGATGAAGTAACAAACATATAAACACACACACACACTCACAAACTTTCGCCTTTATAAAATTAGTGTGATAATAAAGCGAATTTAAAACCGTTCATTGAATATTTTTGAAAAAGTACGAGGTGTGGGAACAAGTATGATGCCGAACATTTTCTGTCCATTTTTCTGGATGTTTGTTCCGGATTGGCGCAAAAACGGCTGAACAGATTTAAATGAAATTTGGCCTACATATAGTCTATAGCTTGGATTCACACATAGATTATTTTTAATCCTGGTAGTGGTTCCCGTGGTATATTTTCCGACATTCACGCGGGCGAACCCGTGGCCAAAAGCTAGTATTCATTACAATATCAATTACTCATTCTCTTAGTCAAAAATCTGCAATTTTCATTTTATAGTTTTCTATGATCTTTCATCTTTCTGATTTTTAATGTTATTTCCTTGAGTAGGTCTAATGTAAAATTTATGATTTACGCTGCAACACTTCAGACTTAAATCTTCATACAATAAAAATTCTTGACGTGTCTCGATTATTAATTCATCCAATAGGCCACAGTGGGGTCCTTCCGTGTTATATTAAGTTAAGCGACCGAGCGCTGTGAGAAGTTATCCTTATGTTGCAGAATAATGGAAGCATCATTCGTTTGAATATCATACGCTTTTTATAGTTCATTACATCTTATGTAATCACTAGCTTCCGCATGCAGCTTTGCTCGCGTGATATGTCGATAATAGTAACATATGTACCTACCCCAAGGTTCAAAGTATACGCATACCAAATTTCATTAAAACCAGTGCAGCCGTTTCGGGGATTAGCTGAAACAAACAGCCAGACAATAATTTACAAAATTGTCTTTTTGCTATATAAGTACCTAGTACGTATATACTTTCATATGCGTTTAGTAAAATGCTCTTAATTTGACTTTACAAATTAATAGACATGTCAATTTTATTTATTTGTATGTATTTAGAGATAGTATTTGATCGTTAAAGACCTATTACCTAAAATTCGTTTAGCTTCTAAATATATCTCCGTTTGATCGATTACATTTCGTACTGACCCATATTTTGATCAATCCGAACAATATCAAACAAGGTCGAGTTTCTACGTATCCCTTACCTCTTGAACCAAATACTGCCCATGAAAATTACACGAAATCTCTGCTTCTGATATAGTCCCTTTAATACTCTTGGTCTAAACAGAGCTCTGAGTGGGATTAATACGAATCCCGTTGACAAGGACAAGTTTCCAGCATTAATGCGCTATTAGATTGGAAGACCACGGTGGTGCTTAAATAATGGTGGATTTCCATCCTTCCAACAATAGGAATCCTATCCCAATTTCTATTGTGGGCCGTTATGGAGTGGCCTTTTTATTTGCTTCAAGTCGTAATAAATTATCTGATTCTGACTTTTTGTTAACTGATTTGGAAATATTACATGAAATAAATATACACATCGATGATGGTGATGCTATTGATGAAGAGGTTAGTGTTTATGATGACATGCGAAATAAAGCAGTTAGAATTTTACGAAAAGAAAAGGATACGAGAACCAAATTGGCTTGGTTCTTTGTCCTTCACACTGATTCCATTTAAGTAGAGTACTTCACAGACACATGTAGCTTTAACAAAAAAACGTTACAATTTCATATTTTCTGTTATTACCTGAATGTGGGTTACATGCGTCGTTACAGCGCTGTCGTTTAGAAATATTATTGCTTTCGTGTTATTACGTGTCATTGTCTCCTTTATGGTTTTGATCTTTGTAGAATTACTGACGGTAGAAATGTTAGGAATTATAGACCTGTGTATTCTAGATTTGTTACTGTTTTCATACGCATGTGTCAGCCTGTTCTTTTTATCATTGGCATTGATTTTGGTAAAATAAGGCACATAGTCCATAGAACACTTTTTTACAGTTACGAACATAGGATATGTCACCTTGGCTCATTCATACTGAAATGAAATGAAATTATATATTCTGTAAATAGGATATTTATTTATTAAAAACGTTATGCACAAGTAAAAAACACTGGCACTCCGGTAGTGCCGACAGAAGTGAAAACTTGAACAATTACGAGTGTATTTTGTGAATCGTCTTATAAACAAAACACGCGTGTTAAGGTGTGTTCCTTATTTTATAGGGTTTTTTGCAAATCAGGTATGATGACCAAAGTGACTGGTTTATTCTTCTCGTGAAAGGAATTTATTCAGATTTGCTCGTCGTCAGTTATATATCCGTGGTTCAGCGCCATCTCGTCGTTGTTGGATGAATTACGTAGTTAGTACGCGAGGCCTACGTAGTTAGTACGCGAGGCCCTCGTAGTTCTTCCCGATGTGCATAGATGGCGCTGTCTTACGTTTTAGTCTTACGAATTTTCGATCAGGGTCACGTGACCTGACGCGAATTTAGAAGTTTTTACCCATTCCAAAAAAAGTACACAGCGCCGCTAAAGAAGTTTTCACTTAAAAAAAAAAATACTGTACAAAGGCGGACTTAATACGTGAGGCATTTTCTACCAGTCAACCTTAAGTAACTAACATAGTTTTTTTAAGTTTTGGTAAAACTAACACGCTATGGGCCGATGACGCCTGACAATAAACGATTTTTATTTTTTATTTATTTAAGGTGATGCAGAGACAAAACATGGCGGTTGCAACATGCGGGATAAATAGCTAGGAAATGACTATAAAATAAAAGAATAAATACTAATACATAGACAGATACAACACGAACAGTCAGGAGAAAAAAAAAACGGTAGAGAAGAAAACGAATCCAGCAAATCAGCGCTGGGATGTTACAGGTTGTTGTTGTGCTGGGATACCGGAATCATTTATAACGTCATATTATTTAAAAAAAAATAGCTAGATTGTGTCGACATTTCCCATCTGACTACCCCTGAAAAGAAATGGCGAAATAAACTCAAGTGTCAACGTCTCTTTTATGTAAAAAATGTATGCTAAATATTGAAAGAATTTTAAAAGAGTAACGGTGGAGTTTCTTGCCCGTTCTTCTCCATACGAAAACTACCTTTTGGAATGGGCGACTAGAATCAATTCTATTTGTTGTAATTTTTGACGTTCAAAAGTGCCTTTTATGTGCCTATTTGAAATAAATGCTTTGACTTTGACTTTTAAGGTGAAGGTTTTAGTTGCTATTCCACCAATTCGCACTAAGCGTTTTCAAATGTCCTTTATAATGCACACAGCAAAAGAGTGGAACTCTCTACCTGCGTTTGTGTTTCCGAGTGCATACATCACGAATCTCTTCAAAGTAAGAGTTAACAGGCTTCTTCTGGGTAAGCTCACTCCATCGTAAACTTTGTCTCTGTCACCTCTGACCTAGACTAGAGTCAAGAGCAAACTCAAATTAAAAAAGGGTGATATGTTGAAAAAATTTTGTTTTTTTTCTATTTCGTGTAACTTGTTAAGTATGTGGAATAGGTGTTTAACATTTTGGTGTATGTTTTTTAACTCTGGTCCAGTATCATGTAAAAGGAATACACGATTCAATGATATTTTCTCGATACAAAAAAATGCAAAGATATATCTATTTTTTTTTTAATTTTCTATGTCACGGCGTAACGCTTAAGGGTTATTCAATGGAATTTACTTTAAAACTGAGAATTATTATATCAAAGTTTACTAAAACTCATTTATTTTGTTAAGAAAAAAAAAACAACCGACTTCCAAAAAAAAACACCACAAAGTGAAAAATAACTATAATTTCGGAAGTCGGTGTCGTTGGTTCTGTATTTTCGTTTTTTGACATCGACTTTCGAAATTTAAGTTATTTTTCACTTTGTAGTGTTTTTTTTTTGAAGTTGGTTGTTTTTTTTTTTATGGTAAAAAAGTTTTTATTTTTCACTTTTTAGTTCTACCTACCTACCTCAAACAAATTCATATATCACTACTTGCTACGTGAATATCAGTGACAAAAAGCTATTGAACACATCTGCCTAACCTAACCCTTTAAAGGGTACAGGCGTGATGTTATGTTGTGTGATTGCGTGAACAATGCATACATATGCTATAGCAGCAATCGCGGTTGATTTGCTGGCATTTATTGAAGAGTTCCGTCGTCTGTCTCCGAAACTCATCATCAGATCTTGACGAAATTTAAATGGGACCATTTCGGAATAAAGCCCTTTCGAACAAAATAAAACGTTTGCAAATCCATCTATTTCCGATGGAGTTATGCCCGAACATACATAAAAAAAAATAGAAATATCCGAATTGAAAACCTCCTCCTTTTCAGAAGTCGGTTAAAAAAGGTGTAGGTACCTAAATTATTTTTGGCATACACGTACTCGTTTTATTCTGAGCGCACGCACACTATAGCCATCACTCTTCTTAAAAGCTTTTCAAAAGTAATTGCATCACTTTCGCTCGCTTAGTAGGTTTTCGAGGATTTTAGATTTTCGAGGTAGCGCCTTAAATGTCCAAACATAATCTGGGTCCGATCATGTGAGGACAATCCTATCGGTCTCGTCAGTGCAGTGGCGAAGTGATTTATTGAATGTTATGATATCAGGTTCATCAAACAGAGCTAAACATTATCTGTACAAGTTAAGATTGGTACGTCAGTCACGTGTCATATTGTCTTTATTTAAATTTTCTATCGAGACTACTATTTTTCACAAATTACAGCTAAACAATAAACATGTTGTTCCAGAGAAACTTGCAGGAAATGACAACAAACAAGCTTGAACATTGAACAGGCTTCGTGCAAACAATATCATGTACTTTCACGAACTTGTCTCGAAGTTTCAGCAATTATTACTGACAGGGGACCAAGTTTCAGGGCAGTAGGTACCTTATAGCAAATATTTTTAGATCTTGTTTAATACCGTATTGATATCAGGATGAAAGCTCCTCTTGTTTATTAAGAAAGTTGCTAAGAGGTTTATTATTAAAATGCAATATTCTAGTACCTTTTTTTTTTCTTTTTTGTAAGTTATTAATGTGGTCTTAAGAATATTGTATCGGTATCAAAACGTTATTACTTTTTGTGACGGTAGACACATTTGCATTTCTGTAGCAATCTACACAGCGAACACAAAAACCAATGTTTACATTCCATGGAAAACTTGTTCAGAGTTTGATGTCGTACTTATTGGTTAGTTAGTAGTGATATATTATTTTTATGTCTGTAAATTTAAATGTACAGACGCCAGCGCATCAAACTACTACAATCCTTAAATAGATTTTCAACTTTATCGCTAAAGTGTAAGGTTTAAATCGATTAGAAAAAAATTACAGTTTCGTGTAAAGGGAAATAATAAATCGACCATTCCATTCGTTACAAATCTTCAACTCAAGACAAAATATACAGATAGAGATCTTAAGTTAAACACAGATTTCACGTTTTAATATCGAACATCTGAAAGTAGGTCCTGAATCAGCAGTAACCACAGGTTAAGCAAGACTCTTGAGAATGCAGTAACATTCATTACATGAGTTCCGCTTACCAACCACAGGTGCTCCTGTGGAATTAAATTTAGTTTAGCATTTCTTGCAAACTAGAGGTTTGGCTTGCTAGTTATTTCTTCTGGGATTTGAAATTTTGTAGATTAGTAAAGGTTTAGAACAAACATACTTTTAAGCTATGTTAGGTACGTACGAATACAAATATAATAAGGGATCTATAATATACAGGGTGGATTTTTTCATTCTCATAATACTTTGAAAAAAAAAATACAGTCAGTAAGAAAGTGGGCAATTTTTCCAAAAACATTTTTTGATGCTCATTGATCTTGTTTCTTTAAAGGATAAAAACTATCGGTTTAACTCAAGTTTGAGTAATAAAACAGCTAGAAACCTCAAAAACCCATACATATCGTAAGAAATGAGACTCTCCCGTCTCAAAAATCCACCGCTGTGTCAATAATATAAAAAACCGGTCAAGTGTGAGTCGGACCCCGACCGAGGGTTCCGTACTAGGTAGGTATGTAAATAGTTTATCACGGGTTTTTTTTATTTGAAATGGTTTTGCTCCTGACTCTAGTCTAGGTCAGAAGTGACACAGACAAAGTCTACGATGGAGTGAGCTTACCCAGAAGAAGACTGTTCTGCTCTTACTTTGAAGAGATTCGGGTTGTACGCACTCGGAAACACAAACGCAGGTGGAGAGTTCCACTCTTTTGCTGTGCGCATTATAAAGGACATTCGAATATTTTTTTTTTAATGTTCGTACAATTTTATGGTTTTCGGATTTTTTCCTTTACTTGTGCTACATGATCTTGCTTCTTGCCAAATTGCACGATTCTAGGTTAACGGGGAGTACCCTATAAATTTTGATTCCCTTAGGAGTGTCGAAATATACGTTTTTTGCGGCATAAACGGCCGTATCTTTTTTTACGTTAACGACTGTAGAGCTGAGTATATGGTTTTAATTTCAACTCAATACCTCCACGCGTTCCCGAGATAAAGGTTCTTGACAGACAGACGGACGGACGGACGGACAACAAAGTGATCCTATAAGGGTTCCGTTTTTTCCTTTTGAGGTACGAAACCCTAAAAAATACAATCATTTCGTTACTTAATTTTTTTTTGTATCTGTGTAAAGGTACAGACGCCAGCACATCAAGCTACTACAATCTGTCAAATTTCTTCAATAGATTTTCAACTTTATCGCTACAACATATGGTTCAAGGTTGATTAGGAAAGTGTGATAGTTTCGGGTAGCTTGATGTGCTGGCGTCTGTACATTATGCTGTCACATTCACAGAGAGGAAACCAAAAAACACAATACTAACGAATCCAAAGAAAACTCGCGAAGCAACACAATTTAAAATTCCTTCCACCCTGTACAGAAAAAAACGCGCTAATTACCATTCTCCCCGAAACCAATAACAAAATTAACATCGCTATATTCAAATTGGGCGTAAAAAGGAAGCCATCAGGAAGCACCAATGAATAATACTCGTAACGTATTGCTACCCTGCCAATTTCCTGCGGTTGCCACCGGATCCCGAATACTGGGCTCCCAGTTCCCCGTTGTATGCTTAACCGCATTATCTATTCAGGAATTGATTTGTGTTTGTGATAATGGAAGGTAGTGTACGTCTACATGAATATGGGAGCAGGTGTGGGTTTCGCAAATTTTGGGAGTGGTACGAATGGTTTGTTGGTTGAAATGATGGAAGGTTTCTGATGCGGTTCTAATCGGGCATTTATAGGAAGATGAGAATAATGTCAAGCTCTGTGTCCTGTAGCAGTTGATAAAAGGTTTAATAAAGAAGTATTTATAGCAGACATTAGCACACTTATTGCGTAACATACTATCAATCAGAATCTGAATCATTTTGAAGGAAATACATACTATATACTAAGGGGCCGCACGGGTCGATCGAGTAGGTTAAGCTATGCTTGCCGCGGTTGGTCCGTGGATGGGTGACCATCTTTACATACCAAGACCCCTCCGTGACTCGGAAAGCACGTTAAGCTGTTGGTCCCGGCTGTCATTCGTGGATCTTTGACAGTCGTTACGGGTCGTCAGAAGCCCGAAAGTCTGACAACCGGTCTTACCAAGTGGTATCGTATTACCCAGTAACTGGGTTGTGGAGGTCAGATAGGCAGTCGCTCCATGTAAAATACTGGTATTCAGCTGTATCCGGTTAGACTGGAAGCCGACCCCAACATAGTTGGGAAAAGGCTAGGCAGATGATGACATCCATAGTCTGTTTGTCTGTCTGTCTGTATGTTACCTTTTTACGCCTAAACCACTGAACGGATTTCAACAAAATTTGGTAGAGAGCTAGATTGCATCCCGGGAAAGGACATAGGATAGTTTTTATCGACATAGCTTACGGGCCAAGCCGCGGGCGAAAGCTAGTTGCTTCATATGTTTGAAAAATTTGTCTGCTTAACAACGTAAATAACGCAATTCCTACTCTAAATGTGCTAGCCAATGACCCCGCGTTTCATTAAGGGATATTCATAATGAATCATTTATAGCAGATATCAGTTTAGAAGACAAAGCAAAAGCTTACAAAATGTTATTACGTCAAAAAGCGAAAGTAAACCCTCAACGGTGATTAATCAATAAAACCTAAGTTGACAAAATAAAACAACATTTTATGGCCCCAACTTTGATCGAATAATCTTAAAGTTCCAAACGTTCAACTTATTAATTTACAGAAAATCAAACAGAAAAATAACAAGTTCCGATTGTATACGCCAATAAAGGTTTTCAAATAAAATGAAAAGTTGGACGGTAATCACAATGAACTCCGATAACTGAGCCTTTAGGGACCCTTCGCAAACAGATGTATTTGTTCAATGTATAATGAAGACTGAGTTAGTTAGGGATCAAGTTTTGGAATCCCGGGGGCGCGTCGAGATGAGATCTTGCAGGTTCGAATTGTTCGTCTACTGTTTGAAGAGTTAGAATTTGAATTGATGTTCGACTAATTATTGTGGGTATGTCGAACTTCCATTTAGATGGAGTAGCTTTAGATAGGATGTCTGAGGGTTGATCAGATCTCAGAGCTGAGAACAATAAAGGAATGGGTACTTGTGCGATTGTTGTTAATTGAAATAAGATCAATGTTTCACAAATGAATAGTTTCATAGAATGGATTAATCTGGGCATTAATGTCGCTATCAGCAATGTAGCACATTTCGCAGCAGAAAAAAATTAAGAAAGAAAAATATTTTATTTGGGACACAGAAGATACAATTAGTTAAAAAAGGAGCAATTAATACTAACAAAGTTACATTAAAAACAATCAAATAAATAAATAAACCAAAAATAAGACCTGTGCGAGGCCAAATATTCCTATCTCTGCATAATGCTACGATATTTATAAAATAAATACCGAAGCGCTGGTAGGCAGAGGATACAAAAACCTTCAACATCACCATTGGCAGCCTTGTTCTACCCACTGTTGATTGCTGCGGGACAATTGCATAACACATCAATCTGAATCGGTTCTTTTTGACAGTTCCACAACATTCATTGCGTTATTGACGTGTCGAACAGACAAATTTTTCGAACTTATGAAGCAATGAATTAGCAATTTACTTCAAAATTATTCAGATTGTGTTACGCAATTAGAGTGCATGCCTCCTCCCCTTTGTGCCATGCTTCCTAGATCTGTGGAGTCTCATCCAGAAAACAACAATTTTACAAAATAAAAGCTTTGAATTTCGTTCACGAATAATTTAGCGACCATGAACCCTCAAAGTTCTTAAAATCTTGATGACAAAGTTAAATAAAGCGAAAAATAATCCGCAAAATGAGTCTTAACATTCTGTGTTCAATGTAAACTTTGGATATTTTAATTTGTCTCGACAGGGCATAAAATTACATTATTCATTCAATATCTGCTAATACTAATGCACAAATAATGTGATTTCTTTCATAAGGTATTTAATCAAACGTTTGGATATTAAAAGCAAACAAGGAGTACCTTTTGATTAGACAATATTAGATACTTTTGATGCCTATAAAAACCTCATAAGCACTAGATTTTCATGAATGATATGGCATTAATATTGCAATAATGTTATCATAATTACATTTGAAAATCGCTAAAATAGTAAAACGGGTCGATTACCCGTTTTACTATTTCAACAAATAATAAATATATAAATTAAATCTAGCTGATCCTGGTCGAATACTAAAACAATTTCCAGATACACAAATGATTGATACTAAAACAAAAACGTCGCTGAATTTATTAATACTCAAATTATACGACATATATGCCAACGTTGCGATTGCTCCAGAATATTCAGAATGTCAATTCGTATTCGAAACGGGATGGAATGAAATCAATTTTGAACGACACTCGTTAATACTCTAAAACATGGAATTTGATCAATTGGACACAAAGCGATTTTAACTGTTTGCTTTTGTTTAGCTAATGTTTTTGAAACGAATTGTAAATACGTTTTTGATGTTGGTTCTTGGGCGTCATCAATGAATTTGTTTAACGTAATTTCTCGTGGGTCCGTTTACAATTGAATAAATTTGTAAACAATGTTGTGTACATCGTTTACAAATTACGTTAGAATGCAATGTCCTGCAATATGAGAAATCCTATTATTGTTTATCATAGCATGACCTATTACCAAGACAAAGCTCTTAATGCTTTAACAATAGCAATGTGAAGATCCGTCAAGATCGAAAGCAAGAACTATCCTATACGATGATTGACGTCCTTTCAAATATATCCCCATATTTCTCCAAGGGATTGTTTCTCTATACTTCATCTCCTTAAGGCATGACCTTCGAGAAAATCGCGTACAACAAACCTCAATAAACCAAACTTTATGTCGTTGAAAAATATGAGTGCCAAGGCCTGAAAGTGCCTGAAACATATTCATATGATCGTGGAGGCAGTAAAAGTTAAAGCAGAACAATAAAACGGATAGTTTTATGTTGGTTTTATATCGCCGACAGGTGAGCCTGGGGGATGTTCCTATATTTTATCGTCCGGAACTGAATTCCGTACACAAAAGAATCTATGAACGTTATACGAATACCGGAGCTTACGAAGACAAATATTGCTTTGAATGCATCTCGAACATATCTGGAATGTTGGAAATTCATGGTTTGTTATGAGATATTCTTAAATTCTCGTGAGTATTGTGTATTTATCCTGCTTTAAATTCCTGTTTTGCATTTCTTTTCATATCTAGCTTCATTAAGTGAAGCATGGTCTCAGCTATTTCTTCTTATTGTCTGACTAGCAGCGCGCCGCGGTTTCATCCGCGTAAGTTCCGATCTCGTGGGAATATCTAATAAAAAGTATCCTTTGTGTTAATCCAGGAAATGGTCTATGTGTTAATTTTCATCCAAATCTGTTCAACAGTTTACGGGTGATAGAGTAACAAACATCCAAACATCTTCACAAAACTTTCGCCTTTATAATATTAGACTATTGACTAGCTTCCGCCCGCGGCGTCGCCCGCACGATATGTCGATGTTAATTCAGGAAATGGTCTATGTGTTAATTTTCATCCAAATCTGTTCAACGGTTTACGGGTGATAGAGTAACAAACATCCAAACATCTTCACACACTTTCGCCTTTATAATATTAGACTATTGACTAGCTTCCGCCCGCGGCTTCGCCTGCGAGGTATGTCGATAAAAACTATCCTATGTCCTTCCCAGGGATGCAATCTATCTCTCTAAAAAATTTAATCGAAATCCGTTCAGTGGTTTAGACGTGAAAAGGTAACATACAGACAGACAGACAGAGTTACATTTTAATTTATAATATTAGTATGGATAGTAGGATAGATATGAACTAATCAAGAAACAAGGGCTCAAGCCCTTTCACAGAGTAAAGGCCCGTGTCTTAGCAATGGCAACTTTGTTACAGGGTTATTGGAACAACTTTTAAAATGGGACCAAATCTGAAACCGCGAAAAAAAACAGCTGTTATACGAACATAAATGTAGGGAACAGCTGTTTTTTTTTTCGCAATTTCAGGTTTGGAGGTTTTTTTTTTTATTCGAAATGGGTTTGCTCTTGACTCTAATCTAGGTCAGAGATGACACATACGTCTGGTCCCGTGACGTTTGGTCCCATAGTAAAAGTTGTTTATAATGATGAGTACAATGACCTCTTAAGAGGCTGTTAATGTTTTACCAATAACCCTGTATATCGACGGCGAAGTGCCAATAACTCCTAACTGACAAAGTCAAAAATTTACACATACTGGATAAAAACGTTCAAAAATAGACACGTTGTTTTAGTTGGGAGGTAATAATATGTATTTCCACATTTTAATTTAATGTTGTTGTAATAAAAATACACTTTGCGATTTCACTAAAACATGCGAATAACGCCTTTAAATTCAAAACGAAAAAAAAAGTTAATTTCTCAAAAAAATAATCAGGAGGTATTGGCACTTCGCCGTCGATATATGCCTGTAAACAACGCAGTAAACTCACAAAAAAATCAATCAATCTGTCTAGCCTTTCCCCAACGTAGTTGGGGTCGGAATCTTTTTTTTTTCCTGGGTTGAATATCTTCATGGATGTCCGCCGCCCTGGGGCGGGCGGCGGGGTCTGTCAGACTCTTACTGACTACAAACCACCCCGGTGTTCCATCTCACATCTATGCCGCGGGTCGCGGGAACGTACGATCCTTCCGCGACCCCCGACTGGTACCGGCCCGCCACCGCAGGCCTCGTCTGGTCAGGGGGGGAGTGAGGTGTTTGACTAACCCCTCGACGTTTAAGAGGGGCGCGCGTGGAACACTACGCGCCGCCACCTCGGGTCCTGATGTGTGGGGGGCGACGGACGTTGGGTTCGGAATCCAGTTTAACCGGATGCAGCTGAATACTAGTATTTTACATGGAGTGACTGCCTACCTGACCTCAACCCAGTTACTGGGTAATACGATACCCTTGGTAAGACGCAGTCAACGCGCATACTTCCTTTTGTAATATCTTTACCAAATGTCAAAGAATAATTATTTTCTTCTTCGAACGATTTTAAAGTTTTACTGTCGCGAAATTATTTTAACTTGCACCATCAACTTGTGAAACGACGGTACTTTTACATTTTTATTTCCCCTAGGGGTTCGTAGAACTAGTGGGTGACGAGTCTTTAAAGTCATACTTAAAGACCTTTATAATGATGAAATCTTTATATGACAGGTATTACAATTTTATTTTCTGGATTGTAAAGAACAAAGTCGAGGAAAGATAAAAGCGTTAATATGTGGAAATGTAGACTAGGGTAGGGATCAGAAGGTCAGTATATGACCAGAAGGTCATATACTGACCTAATGTTGAAAATAGTGATGTCCTTTGAAGTTGAAAATAGTGGTGTCCTTTGAAAATATCAGATGCTTGTATCTGCAACCGTCCCATATAATATGGAAAGATGCATCTATGATGTCAATCAATCTACCTATTTTCCAACTATGTTGGATGCAACTGATTACTAGTATTTTACATAGCGCAACTGCCTATCGGACTCCCATAGCCCAGTTACTAGGTAACATGATACTCCTTGGTAAGAATGATTGTCAGACTTTCGGGCTTCTGACTACCCGTGAGGACTGTCAGAGATCTACAAATAACAGCCGGGGCCAATGGCTTAACGTGCTATCCGAGGCATGGAGGGGTATTGATATGTAAACGGATGGTCACCCATCCACAAACTGACCTCAGCAAGCGTTGCTTAACCTTGAAGATCGATGCATGTATGAATAACACTACGATTTCAGTTAGTTCACCAATGACACATTTCATAAATCACCAAGCATTAAGGTATTTTTGAATACTTGTGATTATTATAATAAACCTACATTTTCTTTACTTGTTTTCAGTCTAGCAGTTAGGGTTATTTGACCTATTAAATGTTACCAATATTATGGAAGGAGGCTTGAGAATTATTCGATCGTAATTTTGTATTTCCATTTTATACTCATATTGTTAATAATTTTCATCGTTTTCAGCACAGTTTTTCAGTCTACGCAACACTGGATTTATTCGTTATCAGATTACCTACTTTGTGCGTTTATTATTACTTTATGTTAAGATCAAGAGAGAGAGTCTAGAGGATATCCATTTAAAAAAAAGGCCATAATAATGTACCATATTCTGACAAATAAATGAATTTGTTCAAAACTCTCGCACTGCTTCAGTACATATCATCACGCCTGTAATACTTGGAGGTTCGGGCAGGGTTGTACATATAGAACACCCACATTCCACCAGTTATGGTAAAGTCCCATGCGGTAGTGTGTGAGCCTTTTGCCATCATTCGCGCATAAATCCAAACTCCGTGCGGTTATTGAGAAATTCCTGATGGAAAAACCCAATAATACTTGGGCCAACTCGAAAATCGAGCCAAGAACGTTATGCTCCGCAGTAGCGCTAGCCTAACATTCGTAGGTTTTCTTAAATCATTCCTTTATTTAAACGACATGTCGACATGATATTTAAACGGCATGTCAAAAAATAAAAGATTCACAATACAGTCCCACACAAAACCTTGTGTACTCCTACAAGAAAAATAAAATGGATCAAGATATTTGGACTGGCTTCAAGAGGAATGCAGGAAATTCTCTCTGTTACGCTCCAACGATGTTAAATTGTAAGAACGAGGTAGCAACTTCAATTTATAGGCTCAACTCCGACTGGACGATTACTGTTGCAGGCTTTTGAAGTCGGTTCACAGACTTTTATGAAGGCAAAGGGCTTAGTTAGATTTAGTTGGCGGATGTTAGACTTTCTGATTTGCAAGAGTTTGAGTTTTTTAGATTTATTACATCATCGCTAAGTAATAACAGCGGCACGGGTCGATCGGTCCGGTTAAGCTGCACTTGCCGCGATCGGTCTTCGGATGGGTGAACATCTTTACACACCAAGACCTCTCCGTTTCGTTCCGGCTGCCATTCGTGGATGATTGACAGTCGTTACGGGTTGTCAGAAGCCCGACATTCTGACAACCGTTCTTTCCAAGGGGTATCGTATTACCCAGTAACTGGGTTATTGAGGTCAGATAGGCAGTAGCGTTGAAAGTATTTAACTGTCACATCGACTAATACTTATAGCTTGCCGCTTTATGACGTGTGAAGAATCCTGTTGATCCCGTATTTACGCACACGTATCACTACACCACTACACCAAGCCTCTTGTGCAGGCACCGCTTCATTTGACTTTAGTGACAGCTATCTCACTATTAATGCACATGAGATAGTGTTTACATATTTATTTAAAAGATACACTAGATCGTACAAGAGACGTAATGTTACGTAGTCAAAATCAAAATCAAAAGTCATTTAATCAAACTAGGTAGAGAATCAACACTTTTCGAACGTCAAAATTACAAAAGACAGTCCCCCAAAACGCCCAATCTTCACCACTTCCAAGTTCTTTCTCTGGGGAGAAAAAGTGGCGCAACAAACTCCCCAGCAGCACAGCTGTCTCGACTATACATCAAATCAAACGACTAGTACAGGAACAATGGGGAGTTATCTGAGTTTTTTTCCATTGAAATATCTAAAACTGCACGTGTTAAAAAAGTTATACAACTTCATGCTACTTACTCAAAAAGGTACTTTGACTTATCGTATGACATAAAATTAATCGTTTTGAAGCACAATTTAATTCGTTGGAACGTCTATAGCTCGGGGCGTACTAATAGGAGGGGGCAGGCTGATTCGTAATCGTGGCCACACGCATTTACCACGAAATATACGGGGTGACTAGTCGTGCGTGCACGTGGTTTTATTGCGAAGTTTCCGATCAGTTTTTTTACACAGTCAGCATGCATACCCGTTTAACGTAGGTAGTGGGATGTTATTGTACAGTGTTTTTATAGTAGAAGTGAAATCAATCGATGACCACTGACTATATAATAGGTTAAGAAGGAAAATCTATGCAGACTTAATAAGACCAATAAATTAGCTAGTATTAAAAATTTTCAAAATATTACTCTCTTCTTTTCGTTCTTGTTCTCATCGAACATCAGAACATAATCGCGGGCACTGGTGGTGAACCACTGACTTTTCAACCTTATCAATAAGGGAAAATGGGTGACAAGTGTTCAACCGACATTGTCCGCAGTTATACATTGCCTAACAAATGTTTGAATATTCCCAGCGCACCCGCTCAAAATATACACTACTATATTTCCAAAACCTACAATTAAAAACGATGTTATCTCAAACCAGCGTTACCTATCTGTTAAATTATACAACCTTAATCTCACGTTAATGTCAAACAAGTTTATTTACTAGAAAATATTATTACTTATGTAATACTTTGAATGCTAAGTCCGTATCACGGTTGAGAGGACACGTTTAAATTAATTAGGAACACCGACTTTGTTAATGGTAGGTTTAATTTTAATTGAACGTTATGTTTGTTAGACGATAATTGCTTTGGTAAGACATTGGTTGGAGTTATTGAAACGGATGGTCGTCTTGCATAATCAGCTTTTAATGTTACCACTGTTGGGGCACTGGTCTCATCTCTATGAGAGGGAGTGGGCCATAATTCACCACGCGGGCCCAGTGCGGGTTGGTGGATGTCTTCGGATTTTGAGTTTTAGAATATGCGGGTTTCCTCACGATATTTTCCTTCACCGTGCACCGTTTTGGAAGGAATTGATAATGGAATAAACTACACAAAGTGAAGTGCTTGCTTAGTTTCGAACCCATGACCGACAAACCGTAAGTTGTAACTCGTCCTAACGGCTACTCATGTAAAAATCGAAAAAACTATTTTTTTTTAATATTGTGTGCATTTGTGTAGGTACCTGCTTACTTAAGACACGTGCCAAATAAACATAATTATTTTCCGTCCATCAAATTGTTAATCTTAACTCTCTTTTCTAGATAGGCGTGGTGATAAAAATGTGTTTATTTGTTTCGTCTTTTACTGGCATCCATTTCTTTTACAGGCTTCAGGCTGTTACTATTCCAATGATGATACTGACCAATCTAAGAACCTGCATTTAGCGGCACGACTCTTAGGCATCGTCCTAATAGAACGCAAATGCGCGATCATCGTAAGTTCGCGAGAATTTTACTCGTACGAACGCGCGATCAAACATACTGAACTCGAATAGGTGCCCTAATTGACAATCGGACGATGCGGTCGCGGGACTCATTGTTTGAAAATCTATTCCTGCTAATTTAGTTCGTACGAACGCGCGATTAAACATATTGAACTCAAATAGCTGTCCTAACTGACAATCGCACGATGCAGTCGCACGACTCAAATGTTTGAACATCTATAAAATATATAAATCTATAAAATAGGTCACCCAATTATTTCCGGACAGCAAAAATTGAGCATCTCTGACGTCCATGGTTGTTGGTACCGACCGTGCCAGTGCCAAACTAGGTACTCCATGGTCGCTCGCGTCGTAAATCGCGCGATGATCACGTATTCGCATTCTATTAGCACACCCAGTTTTTGCTATCGCGCGAACACGTGATGGTCGCGTCGCTTAATCAGATGCATAGGCCGTCAGTACTTACTAAAAGCTTAATTAAAAAGCACGTTTAACTAAGGCCCCTAATAAGATACAGCAGTCATCCAAGCATTCGTGTTCAAAAACACGTGCAGTAAAAATTACAGGAAACACATAAAAATAGAACTAAAAACCTCAATGCACCGTGGTTTGCAAGACAATGTATTTTTACTATGTTGAAAATTCTTATTATTCTCCTTAACTTTGCAGGGAGGATTCAGTCGAGTGGCTTTGTTATTTTTCATGCTGCGCCGAGGATTTGTTTATTTTCTCAGCTTTTTAAAAAATAAACGGAGGGACGTCGGCCATTTTGTTAGGCGATGAGATACGATGAGCAGTGTTTTAATGCGACTGCTTAGTGTGTTTAGAGATTTTGTGAATGGTGATGATATATAGTAATTTGTAATGTGGAAATTTATGTCTTGTTTATGTTATGGCCATTAAGGGAAGAATCTAGTGTTGTCTTCGGCTAATTATAGAGTCACTGAATGTTTTCATGTTTTTTGAGCAGTGGTGGAAACGGCCGCAACTTACGAATTGTAGGTCCTAGGCTTGAATCCTGACAGGAGTTCACTTTGTGTAAATTATTTTATCACTATTGCTCTCAAAACTATGAAGGAAAACATCGTAAGGCATGTTTTAGAACCAAAAATTCTAAGATATGTGACATCTATCAACCCACACTAGTCCCGCGGTGTGGACTATGGCCTACTTCCTCTCACCGAGAGGACGCCTTTGTCCCAGCAGTGGGAATGTTTTCACGCTTATAATAACTAATATCTTAAGGAACCAGCACCTTCCACGCTGTAGACGTCGTCGATAAATAGCTGAGTCGCCGACACAAAATCTAAGGTAGCAGAACTTTTACTGAAGTAAAAAACTACGAATCCTATTGGCTGCTTACTGAATATTTATTAATTTATTGAATACTTCAAGTACACAAATGTCTAGAGGCGGACTCAATGTCAGAAGAAAATATTATATTATATCCGTACGCAAAATACGCGCATTGACGTGGAGTTGCGGATGCCAGCCCGTATTACCTATTTACTTACCTATATTATATCAACAAGGACAGCAAGATTTGGCAGGGCTCAGATTTCGATCACTTAAAACTAGTATTTTTTTCACAATTTCCCGAAGAATAGGTTGGCTAAAAGATTATTTTCGGGGATAGATGAAACGCTGAAGTATCTGGGGAAATGAAAGCACTTACGCCCAAACGAATCTTGCCAATAGACCTTTAAAATCTCCCATTCTAAACTACCTCTCGCAAACACGGTCCCATATTAAAAATCAAGACTTCGCCATCGCCATTTTGTGCCGAAGCAATTTCCTCACCGGTTATACCCTAAAAGATCACGTTCCGTACATTGTACAGCATCCGCGTCGTCTTGAGATAAGCAAATTAACTTTAAATTAGTTATTATTAGAGTTCTCCCGGTTCGTTTTTTACTTCATTATTTCTGAGATGTCTACGCTTTCGTAATTTTTCGAGTTTTGGCCGTGTTGCTTCATCGATGGAACTTCAATTTTAATTAAGTTGATGATTTCTCCTTGACATGTCTGGTCTGATACAATTATGTCCTATAGTGGCGTAAAGTATGCAAAGCTTTAAAAGGTCCCAAGTAATCTGTGACATTCGTTATACAGAGACTTTGAATCTTGACTATGGATACTTTAGAACTGCTTCTTAAGGTTGGTAACCTGGAATACCTACAGATGGAGTGCTACATTGACCTTTTGACCGCCACAGTCATGTATAGATGACAAACCAAAATGTGTCCAGCACGCCACAGTTCGACTACATGACAGACTAACGCCAAAGGCACGTTTTTGGTTTTTTGACGTGTGGTGGTCAAAAGGTTAAAAAAAAAACATACAAATAGTACTGACAAAACAAGATGGCAATGTTCCGATTTTGGAACCTTTGTATGTCTGATGATGGGATTGCCACCTCAACTGTTTAGCATGACACCAAAATTTATAAAAAAAAACACCTGCACCTTCTTCAACACGTATGCTCCTGTTCACCACAATCCTTAAACAGCTATATTGCTTTGAGGTCAAAATCAAAATATTTTATTTCACATAAACCTATATGACTCGTGAAACGTCACAAGCTAGGTGCACGGTTCAAATTGGTCGTTTCCTATGGAGAAGAACCGGCAAGAAATTCCACAGTTAAAAAAAAAACATAAATCGTTGTTGTTCCAAAAAGTTGCTCTTCTATAAAATCCTCTACTAGGTCATCAGATGACACAGTACAAGATGCGAATCGCACTCTCCACAGCATCTCCGACATTTCGAAATAACCAAATTAACTTTAAATTAGTTCTATGAGTTTCCCGACTTGTTTTTTTACTTGATTATTGCTGAGACGCTCGTCGCTATCTTTCGTTATCTTTTCTCTTTCATTTTCTTTTTAGAGTTCTCCGGGTATAAATAGGAAGGATGAATTAATGTGTTTTGCTTCATTTTAATTATTTATGTCTGCATTATCAAGTAACAACATTAGTAACTTGATCATGATCAACACTCTGGTTTTGACTGAGGCAAAAGGTAAATAAAAATATTTTCCTTGTTGATGTTTTTACTTTAATGCATGAATAAAGGATGCTTATGAAAGAAAGAAAAGAAAGAAAGAAAGAAAATACGTTTATTTGCGGCAACATGAAGCATAAAAATAAAAACACAACAGAAAAGCAAAAATAACAATTTGGGAGAAAGTATGCGTCACATCTACGCAAAACGGCCAACGCTCAGCATAATGCTAAGACCCTATACGAGACAGAGCCCCAGCGCTGGTTTTCAGCGACAGCCGGTGGTTGACGTGATGACATCAGCCAGTGCAGCATACGATTAGATATAAATAAAAACAACAATCAAAATAAGAAATAAAAATATACATACACAAAAAAAATGCAAATATCCATGCATGTATTATGCTTTTGATGTGTTGCGTTCAAGCAGATATGAGTAGGAACGCCGGGAGGTGACGCCCTACAAGGACATACAGGGTGGCTGGGACATCGATGTTCAACCTGTTATCATGGATTGATAACCGACGAGCGGATAGAGTAGTGGTAGCCAAGTGGTAACGGCCGCGACTTACGAGATGTAGGTCGTAGGTTCGAACCCAGACAACCGCTTTACTTTGTGTAAATTATTTCATCACCATTGCTCTCAAAACGGTGAAGGAAAACATCGTGAGGAAACCGGCATGTCCTAAAACCAAAAATTCGAAGACATATGACATCTGCCAACCTGGATTGACCGCGTGGTTGATTACGGCCCACTCCCTCTCGCCGAAAGGAGGCCTGTGTCCCAGCAGTGGGAACATTATAGGCTGATAATGATAACCGACGAAAAATGTCTACGCTAGCCCCTAGCGTAGACATTTTTCGTCGGTTGTCATTTCATCTAGAACCATGTGCTGAATTAATGGTTTCAGTTTGCATGGCGAAGTCCCTGCCACCCTTGTATAGTGAACTTATTTGTGATGATGTTCAGAAAGGTGTGTAGTATTCGCAACCAGCGTGCCTGTAACCAGCTGTATGAACGTAAACGAAGCAAAGTCAATGCATTTATTTCATATAGGTATGTACATCTATGGCACTTTTGAACGTCAAAATCGCACTAATATTTATAAGGGCGATAGTTTGTTAGTGTGTTTGTATGTTTGTTACTTCTTCACGTACAAACGGATCGACGGATTTAGATGAAATTTGGCACAGACATAGTTTATAACCAGGATTATCACATAGGATACTTTTCATCCGGATATTCCTACGGCATCGACACTTATGCGTGTGAAAACGCGGGGCGCAGCTGAAAAATAGAATAACATAGAATTGATTCTAGAGTCTCCTTTCAAAAGGTAGTTTTCGTATGTAAGGCTCGTAGCAGATGGCGTTCTGTAGTTTTTCTGTACGTAACACAATCCTTTCCACCCTTGTTCATCCTTATCATTTAGCACTGCGGCAATCAATCTCCAGCCATCGAAGTCAGCACGAAGAATTAACTTATTACCGCTGTCCTTCCAAAAGCAACCATTTTTCACAACCTTCAAATTCAGAATGCACAATAGACTATTTTTATACCTTACACCAGGCATTGTTATCAGTTTGAATGAAAAGAGGTTGTATAACTCTGAATCCCTTTCACGCTAATGAGCTGACCTTGATTGTTGCTCGCGATATAGGAGCTGCTTTTTTAAAGATCTTAACGAGCATTTTCCTTTTCAAAGTGAGCATAGATTGTATGCACTAATTGAACCTTCGCTAGTTGAGCCAGTTATTGTGTGAGATTGCAGAAATATTTATGATATTTTACAGACGACTACACATCAAGCTACCCGAAACTGTATTTTTTTTTTCAATCAACCTTAAACCTAATGCTAATAGCGATGAAGTTGAAAATCTATTAAAGAAATTTCACAGATTGGAGTAGCTTGATGTACAAATCAATGAGGCCATAAATATTACTCTTCTTTTACTTTTCGTGTCGATGGTACTCTACCTCGTTATACATATTACTGTGATATTAGAAGTAGTAGGCATTCGCCAATTTGTTTACGAAGCGTGTGACGCCCCCAGCTTGATGAACCGACTCCCTTAAGAAGGTTGTTGGGACAGACTGGATGCGGAGGGCGGAGGACAGGGTGTTGTGACGTAGCCTGGGAGAGGCCTATGTTCGGCAATGGACTGCCACAGGCTGAGTTGATTGAATTTGTTTACCGCTGATTGATAAATGATTTTATTTTTGTAAGTAGGTTTGCACAAACACTTTTACACGTCAATCCTATTTTTTTAAACTAGATGAGGTCGGCGTTTCCTATCTGACTAATCTGAGAAGAAAGGCCGAAACAAACTCAGAGGTCATAGTCTCTTTTAAAGTCCAGACATAATCTTGGTCAAGTTATATGAAGACCATGTAGGTCGGTGTCTGAGATGGTCTTTTGAGGAAAGAACCACACAGATTGAGAGGACCAGTCCAGTCAGTGCACGCATTTGTCAGAAATCGTGCAGCTCAACTCAAGACTTAAGGAGCTCAACGATCCGACGAACAATACCAAAGAAAGGACATTTGGGTAAGCCACATAAATTACTCAAACTGCCAGACCATGGAGAGAATAATAAAAAATATAAAATGAATAAAATAAATGACCCACATCGTCTTCACATTCACAATAATTAAAATAATGTAATACTTTACAAAGTAAGCAATAGTCATTGTTTTAAAAAAATAAATAAATCATTAATGTCAATGTCTATATAAAAAAAAACAAAAACACTCAAAATGCAGAAATTGGAAGCGGCTCAATCCCAAGCCTTTTTATCCTCAATATAATCTTTAACAGTATAAAAGGCTTTTTTGCACAACTTACGTTTAATTAATAATTTAAATTTATTTTGTATAGTCGAATTAATTAGACGTAATTACTTGACCACCCATTGAATGTCATTTGCACGTCATAAAACGACAAGATCTATCTTGTCTGTGTGAATGTATCTAATTTTAAGTGTGTGTGTTTTAAGTTTGTGTAAGTATTTTGTTTTTAATTTTAATAATTGAGTCTTAATAGCAAAATGTTATTTCTTAACTTTGTCTTGACCTAGGTAACTAAGGGTGTTTATCTAGGCAAACATCCTTAGTTACCTTTAATAAGTCTACCTACGCAAAGTCAAGTCAAAGCATTTATTTCAAATAGGCACATAACATGCACTTTTGCACATTAAAATTTATAATAAATTAGAATTGATTCTAGTCGCCCCTTCCAAAACGTAATTCTTACGAAGATTTGAGATACCGATAGTTTGTTTAATTTCAATTCATTTTGGACCCAAAATGTTTCGTCAAAGTATTTCAGGCTCACTTGAAACGTGCAATTTTTCCTTACTCCGAAATTAGCGTGAAAATGTTCTTAACAGCTTTTAGGCTAATGAGTTAGCCTTGACTTCTGTCGGCCTAGAACTGAGTACACAGCAATTATTTACAACTTAGGCAGATTTTTGATGGCCCTAAGAGCTGGAATTCCGGCCAATTTGTATTTGCTTGAATATTTTCGTATGTTAATATGGTTTTTTATTCTAGGTATTTTGTGATTGAATTTTAGATATTTTTGGTATGTTTAAGTGGTTTGTAGAGTAGAAATTGTATTGTAGTTTGTAAAATATTGAATCGAAAAGAATTATTTATTGTTTCCCGTTTGTTGTTTGTACTGCAAATTGGTGGTGGCAATAGGATCACCCACTATTACGAGTATATGGGACTTAAACATAACTGGCAAAAATAAAAATAAGAAAACATAAATATTTATTTCTCATCACAATAAATACCATAATACTGTTTTTAAAATTATCAACAACAATACAACGTTATATTAAAGAAAGTTTTAAGAAATGTGAGGTGTACTACTGTTACAGCTCTGCATTACTCTTTGTAAATTACAGGCGTGATGTTATATGTATGTTATTTATTGTTACTTAAAGTGAAGGAAAGTCAGAATAAAATTGTTAGTATGAGGTCTGATTGATGGAAATGCCGAGTTAAAAATAATCATCCATATTAATATTATAAATGCGAAAATGTCTGTCTGTCTGTTACCTCTTTACACTTAAACCGCTGGACCGATTTAAATGAAATTTGGTATAGAGATAGCTTGAGTCCCGGGAAAGGAAATAGGACAGAATAAAATTGTTAGTATGAGGTCTGATTGATAGAAATGCCGAGTTAAAAATAATCATCCATATTAATATTATAAATGCGAAAGTGTCTGTCTGTTACCTCTTTACACTTAAACCGCTGAACCGATTTAGATGAAATTTGGTATAGAGATAGCTTGAGTCCCGGGAAAGGAAATAGGATACTTTTTATCCCGATACTTCCACTGGATCGACACTTATGCGGGTGAAAACGCGAGGCGCTGTTAGTTATTTCATATATGAAAACGTTTAGTCAAACCACTGTACGTATTTGTACATTCCCTTACAATTACACTAAAAAATCTCATAAAACTGATATAACATACACCACTCCAACGGAAATAAAATCCGACCGAACACCAGGAAACGGTGGGTAGTCGTAAAACATAAACGCAGCTGATATTGCGAAAAAACCAAATGAGTCGAGATGATATTTCGCTACCGGAGCAGCCAATAAGTTTACGCTTCGAGTGGCAACGATATATGTTTGATGGAAGGGACTCCGTCTGTCAGCTTGAAGCACATACCATAGAAATATAAAACAAAAATTATGGAACGTACAAAGTATTAATTTGTTTCGAAAATTATTTCGGGCATAGATTTCACAATGTCATTGAGATATTCTTCATTTCTTCACTAATTAAAAATACTTATTCATCTGCATCTGGTTAGACTGGAAGCTGACCCCAACACAGTCGGGAAAAGGCTAGGCAGATGATGATGAGTGTCAACTGCAGTGGTTATCTTACGTATTGGTTAAAAGGACATCATTCACAAATGCTTTGAATTTCAATTAAACTAGTGTGTTCCGATAAAATACACAATAGGGATTTCAGAGAAAATTCTAACAGAGGTAGCTCTTACTGCTCTTTATATATTTGTATTCCCGTCTTCATTCGTTTTGAAATTGTGCTGTGGCATGACACCATAGCATAGTTGTAAAGCACAAGTTAAGAATTTTATCCAACTGTTATTTCTGTGTTAAAATATTTAAATAATGTAGTTATTTATTTTTAATAATGATTCTTATTTAAATTCTAAAATCTCTCGAAAAGGCTATTTTTATTAATTCTTCATTTAATACACACCATGAAATAACATTAAACACACCAAAGTTAATTAAACAAACGTATTTAATTTCGTTCGTAACAAGGAAGAGCCGCGTTTAACTTATTCAGACTGCAACCAAATTGAATCTTCTATGAAAATATGAATTCAAAATCCATTTAAGAAACTTCAGAATAGACCTCTTTGTGCGCTCTTGTCTGTGCTCGTAAATTAAAAAGTTTATGCAAGAATTTTGTATCAAATTGGAAAGTTTTAAATTTTATGGAGTCGTATTCTTGCGAACGCACTATTTTCTTATTGAGAAGCTAGTTTTATTTTATTTCTTTTTGTACTTATACTTATTTGTTACTTACCTACATTCGTGTTCTAGTTTCGAAGAAAGTTTTTGACAACTTAAATACAAACAAATTACTTACTTTAAAAGGGAATCTCAATTCGACTCTTCTTAATAAAAATTCTTAATAGCTAAGTTCTATACCAATAAGTATGTGTGCCCGATGAGATTTCACATCAGCAAAAATGACGAACTTCCATACAAACTATCATGCCCTATTAACCCCTTTAGGGGATGGATTTTCAAAAATTATTTCTTAGTGCTCAGTGTAGTCATTTTTATAAAAGGTACTCGGAACCGCAAAAAACACTGACTTTATTGTACATTTACAGTTAGTAAGAAAGTTAGTAGTTCACTTTCCTCCACTTTGGCACTTCCATTTTCTCTAACTCCATCCCCATAGTCGTGTAAATGATTTTTATTTCAATACGAAAATACGGGATCCCGTATAAATCATGGGGTTCCGCGCTTTGCTGTCAAAACGTCGACTCAATCCATTACGGGGTGAGTCGGGATATTTCTAATGATGCTTTACTACGCGTTTAATGGATATGGACTAAAGGTGCTCTATTTTATGTGTGACTTTAGTATTGGTTTGTGACTAGCAGGAAACTCCGTCATCGTATGACCTGTTGATGTAGTTGTTATGTTACAGAACAAAGGTTATGAGTGCATTTAAATGATAAATGATTCATAAATTTATTCCTAAATTGATTCAAAAAAACCTTTTTACACGCCAAAATTAGATTGTTTTAAAACTAGACGACTTTGGTGTTTCCTAACTGACTACTCTGCGAACAAAGGCCGATAACAATGCCCAGAAACTCCGTTAAATTTCCGTTTAAAGTCCAAATAATATAATTTTGGTCAGGCCATATGAGGACAATGCAGGTTCCAGTTTGCACGTCCATGTCCCTGCCACCCTGTATATTCAATGATTTCTTCGTCATCATCAGCAAACAAGAATTCATTGATCATTGCGATATTATAAACAAACCACATCACATTCAAAATAACGAACCACAACATAAATTATAACTTAACGTATCAGCTCCCTCAATCGTATCAAACCCAGAGTTTAGCGACTTAACCCACCCACATCGGTGGGTTAAATATTTAAAAGTTTAACCCTAGGTTTACCTCTAACTCTTGGTGGTGTAAGATGAATTATTTGACTAACCCTGAATTAGCTGGTAACTAAGAGTTATTTAGCTATAACCCATGAACGTGCAAGTGGGCCTAGGTATCACAGTGCACAGTTTTACGGATTCGACATTTTCTTTCTAAAAAAAAACATTGTTTTTAGGGTTCCGTACTTTCTAAAAAAAAAACGGAATTTACTGGTTGAAAATTGGTACATTGGTATTTTTTTAGGTCAAAAACATATTTTAAAAAATAGTAGATATAATTCATTATTCCAATCGGGCTGATGCCTTGATTTAAGGCACACACATCATCGGACCGCTGCCACAAAATTGACGGGAGTAAAATATGGTTGCGTTCTCCGCGCTGACAGTGCATGTCTGCGTCATCGCGCGATGATTTGTGGATTGACTTTAATTGATGTCTGTGTAGGGATTTGCTGCGGATATTGAAGTACTTGCTCAGTTGAGTAAGTACATATATATTAATATTATTATATTATTTAGCTATACAGTATGTAGTTACATACTGTATAGCTGTCGTAGCAAATATTATTTTAATAATAACACAACATCACGCTATATCCCACGAAGGGTTAGCCAGAAGAGTACCAATAGTAGATACACCCACATTTCGCCCAAATTTTATTTTTAAGTTCCGTTTAGTAGAGGGCGAGTCCTAACCACCAATCGAGTCAAATTCCTAATGGAATGGTACAGAATAGTAAATGAAATGAAATGGTCCTAAGAAATTCCTAATGGAAAAACCCAATAAAACTTTGCCCAACCTAGACCTCATGCTCAGCAGTAGCGCTTGCGATCACTAAGCCAACGAGGTAGTCAATACAACATAATATGTATTTTTACAGGTAACTCCACAAAAACAAAAAAAGGGTATGGCTGTGTCATGGACACGGCCGTGTGTTGTACGTGAATACGTTTACGTAACGGGGTTGATCCGCTCGGCCGCATTTATTCTTTTACGTTCCCGGCACTGCTTGACGCGGTCATATGGTGTTTTATTGGTGCCATTCTATTGCTCTTGAGAAGCCCTTTCAGGCCGACAATATATATTTTTGATATTATTTTTCTTTTTATTTTAACACATTATATTCACTGTCAGTATTTTATCTACTAATCTATCCATTGTACACAAAACATTGTACAATCGATACATTTTGATGAGAGCTGACGATTGAAACAAACGAATAAATTAGCTTTTCCGAGTCAAAAGTTATACTAAGTGGAAATCTCGATACGCAGCAAAATTACAGACCTCAAAATGGCGGTGCTTATCGCTCCACTGCGTGCGGTGCGTCACAGTCCTCACTTGGCGTAATGAATTCTTTGATCTTTTAGCTATCCAATGATGTAATTAAATTTTGGATGGAGATGATAGATATGAAGCTGCAACTCCAAACCGTCTCCCCCGATTTGGTTATCATTGTTTTTTTTACTTGCCTCCCACTATGGAAGCAATTTTGAAGATGTATACACGTCAAAATGAAGACCTCAAGATTAAATACGAACATAGTCACGGGCAACACCTACTTTTCAATTTACAGTTATCACCATGTATTGAATTCCACTCAGTAAGCACTTTAAATCGAAAATTTATCATCACTTTTTTGCGGCCAATATTGGTACAGCTAAATTTATTCGTGGATTAAAGTCAAACAGAACTATAATAGTCAATCCTCTCCGTGTTATATTTGTTAGGCAAAGTCCACTGAATTTGCATGACATACCAATCAAAAGATAATATTTGCGGGTACTTCTGAACCGGCAAATATTATTTTTTCATGAGCCAGTAAGAATGCCTTACAAACATCTTCAAATAAGAGTGTGTCTGAAATGTTGCTGGGTGGTATTGGAATTTTGTCGTGTGATGTTATATATAATATTTTTTTTTCTATTGACAAATCTACATGTATCCATTTTCTTTTTAGCTACTGTCAATAAAATTTCATCTACCAACCCGCGCTGAGCCCACGTCGTGAATTACGACCCACTTCCTCTCACACAGAGGCGTATGTCCCAGCGGTGGGAACATTATAGTCTGATTATGCAGTACAATTTAAAATGATATTCGGTTCTTCGATTTGAAAAGGCGGTTTCTTATATGAATTTGGAAAAAATTATATTTAGCTACTTCATCAGTGTCTTACCATTCCTACATTTATTTCTATAGAGCCTTCACTTTGTAAACAATGGCTGGTCATGGTAGGATAATGCCAAATCATTATGTTGACATAATGGAGTTAGAGTGGCCAAGGATACGCTTTTGCCTCAACCGATTAATTCATGGACCTGCAATATATGACGACACTGTCCGTTCTTGTTGTTTGCAAGTCATGTCAAACTAAGTTTATTATTTACTTAGGTACTTGTGCTAACAATGCTCAACATTCTTTTTTTAAACTTAGTGAATTGCTGTTAATTTCAAATACCTGAAGACCAACTCCCGTAGTAAAATTGTAGGGAGATGACCTGTCTCAAACCGTCAAAAATATTTTTCTACATTTTTTTTGACAAGTTTTTGACTTTAGTTGTCTCTAAGACTAGACTGTAAACGTTCTTAAAATTACGATATTTGAGATTTAACCGCAATTTACTAAGTTTAAAAACAATGGAAAACTCATCAACATTCAAAAATACTAATAAATACGTCACAAAATTCCGAATCTTAGGCTATATGACGTTACACGAAAATCTCACAAATATAGTCTTCGGCCAAACTTGGCCTGTCAACTTGTAAGTTGTAGAACTTGCTTGACTGCTCCCAACTTGCCGGCTAACAGGAAAAATATTAGCCACTCGTTATTATGTCGTCAATGTGGGAATATTGTCGAATCAGCTGTTTGGGTTACTATTTCGAATGGTAGGGTTTCAAAGGGCTGTCAGCGGGGTAATAGCGTAACACACTATCAGGAGCCATGGGTTTCTTTATACAGTTCAACAACATTCATAGCGTTATTTAAATTATTGAGCAGACACATTTTTCGAACACAATGAAGCATTGAATTAACAATATCCTTCAAAATGATTCAGATTGAGATTGATAGTGTGTTTCGCAATTAGGGTGCAGGTATACCATTATGTGTTTCGCAATTAGGGTGCAGGTATACCATTATGTGTTTCGAAATTAGGGTGCAGGTATACCATTATGTGTTTCGCAATTAGGGTGCAGGTATACCATTATGTGTTTCGCAATTAGGGTGCAGGTATACCATTATGTGTTTCGCAATTAGGGTGCAGGTATACCATTATGTGTTTGAGCCATTGGGACGCACGAACGAACAAAACATGGTGAACACGAACATCGCGGCCCATAATTCGGCTATGTGTTTGGCACCATCACTAGCGTCCATCAGTTCCTGTAACGTGCAGCTGACAGGACACGCAGGACACGATATTAAGTATCCCATCGATTGTGGAACAGCACCACGTTTACACTCCAAGACGGAGTCGTCTATGAATCTCCACCTGAACAGGTTTTCGTTGCGTCGGCTAACCTGGGTCCGGAGTCTGTTTAAAGACTTTCAGGTTACCCAAGGCAGCTTTTTTACTATTACAATTTCATTTATTTTTGAACATAATTAAAATTACTACGTGCTTGAAAGAAAGCTTTAATTTTTTTAACCTAGAAATCAAGCAGATATTTATAAGGTATTTATATTAAAATTCGGTTTATTTTGTTTCAGGATACTGCAGCTGATGTAACCCTTCGTTATGTAGTGTAAGTATTTACATAATGACTTATGTAAAATATTAATACAGGCCTTAAACACAGAGCATAATCCTGCTATATACTTAAGGCATGTCATCAACTTATAATGCTCCCACTGCACAGGCCTGTCAGTGATAGGGAGCGAGCGGGTCGTAATCCACCACGCGGGTTGGTGATCCACCAACCCGCGTCGAGGTGTGGCCGTGACTGCTGTATAACCTGCACAAGGAAAAAATGGTTTTAGAGCAGAGAAAGGAGTAAAATAGTACATTATGAAATAAGTGCGGTGTTGAAAATTACAGCCGAGGCGATATTGCTTGCCCGAGCCGTAGGCGAGGGCTAAAAGAAAGCAGAGGCTGTAATTATCAAAGCGCACGTATGTCATACGACGTTTTATAACATATTTGCGAGGAAATAAATAAAACTCGGACTTTCTTAAACGAATAAATCTTTAATTAAAGCAGTTATGAAAATTTGAGCAATTAGTAAAATTGATTATTGTTTTTGTTACAGATATTAATGGTTGTAATTTATTGTCAAAATTAATTAAATTAAAGAATTAAATGTTTATTTATTATATTTTATCTCCCAAAGTTAATTTTATTCATAAAATGTTGACTACTTTTCTGAAATAAAAACACTTTGCTATAGATTTAAAAAAGTACCGTTCGTCTTGACGGAGCATCTTGATAAACCGTACGATTTACATTACATTACCGCACAAGTACGTAATGAGATACATTACGATATTGAAATTGGTGAAATAAGAGACCCTTTACGAGCAAATGTGTTATAAAAAATATTATAATTATAGTTTCATCATTCATAATCAGCCGGTAATGTTCCCACTGCTGGAACACAGGCTTCAACCTCTCTTCGAGGGGGAATAGGCTCTAACCTATCACGCGAGGCCAGTGCGGGTTTGTAGATGTCACATGTCTTCGAATTTTTGGTTCTAGGATATGCTGGTTTCCGCACTATGTTTTCCTTCAGCGTTTTGAGAACAGTGGTGATGAAATAATTCCACAAAGTAACGTAAATTACGTTAAAAAAAATCCTCCAATTCTCCCTCTTATATCATCACACATTCCAAGGAAAGTCCAGCAGAGAACGTTAAATGTTTGATGATGACGAATGAGCCCCCGGCCTGTTCTAGGGCAGATATTATATATACCAGGCTTAAGCGAAATGAGTTATAGTGACGTTACGGCCTCACCATCTGTCATTATTTGCGTATAAATGTGTGTGACCTTTAAGTAAAACGTATGGTTAGCCTTTAATATGGCTTTGGTGCGCTGGGTCGATGTGAAATGAGTGGGGAGCTTGATGTGGAGCAGGCTCTTGGGAAATTGTAGGTTCTTTTCTTTTTTTCCTCACACAATGTGAAAGTAGTTTGTTCAGAATCGTTTACTGAATCGATTTCTGTGATTTTTAATGAAGGTATTGTTTTAGCCAAAAATAATTAGAACTACTTAACTGTACTGTGTTACATGACATGCTATTTTATTGCCCTCTCGTTGCGCGTGCAAAAGTCGCTATGTGTTTTTAGTGAACTTATTTGAGCTATATGAATTACAACATTTAGCGTGTTTATACGGAACTTTCGATGTATAAATATCACATAGCTACATTGCATCGTGCAAGCAGTTCCACGATGCAGGATTTTGCGTAACGTCAGTATGACGCGTAGTTCGTTATGGTTATGGTTCGGTGTAGATGCCGGCTACAAAAGAACTGTTAATCACAAAGATTTAAATCGGTTAAGCAATTTTTTAAAGGAAGTATTAAGGCTAGTACGAATCTTGATTTGGAAATCGGGTTTCTAACGCCAAACATAAGAGCAATATTTTTGACATTGAGGTCAGAATCAGCAGCAATATAAGTAGGTTACATAACATTCCACCGACATCAATCAAGCTGCAATTTTATTTCTAAAACCATATAGTTTGCCGTTTTTGGCAATAATACATCTTGTAAAGGTTTATAAGATAAAAATCACGAAGGAACTATATGAAAGGCGAACCGCACCGCGTATCGTTAAACTTTTATTGGTCTATTACTGTTTTATAACAAAGAATATCGAGAGGGAGCTTCGCTGCTATAAAATCCTATGTTTCTGATGGTTCTAGGCATCTGTTATGGGCTGAGAGCGATTTTGATTGGCTAATTAGAACGGAGATAACGATGAGCGATAAATGAAAGATCAACTTATTTCGGAATGGAGATGTTGATGGGTGATAATTTAGGAGGCTAACTTTTAGAACTCTACTTGAAAACTTGCATTTTTTTTAAAAACTAGATGTTCTTCATTATGATGAATATTTGAAAAAAATATGAAAGAAAAGTATGCAAAAATGATTGTTACGATCAATTAAATTACACTTTTCTATAATTTTTCCAATCACACTCAAAAATAAAACTTATTCGTAATTCAACTGGCAATGACACCATTAAATGGAGGCTGAATAAACCTCAATGATATAATCCTGACAAATACACAACATATAAAACATTTCCCAAAAACTTACAACGTTCAAACACACCGAGCGCCTGTAGCCGACACCACACGTAAACAATCGCTCCTGTACAACTTCGTTTCCTTTGAACGTGGGCTCTTTGTAAGACCAATTGAATTAAATAAATAAATAGTACACACTTAAAAGAATTGCTAATGAAATACCGATGCTCAGCTGTCAGATGTTTAAACGTTTTACGCAAACTATTTTTAAATGACAAATGGATGGAATCTGGTTTTTTTATAGATTCCTGCTGTGAAATCATTCAATTGTGCTCTGTTCAATAGATTGAAATAAAGCATCTCATGCCCGGAGATTAAAAACTCAATTTAGTCATAATTTCAGCTGAAAGACGTCCACTGCTGGACATAGACACGAAAGCACCATTACTTGAATGCGTAGCTTAAATGTGTTACTGACTATAAATCACAATCTGAATAAGTTTGAAGAATATTGTTATTGGTCTTAGCATTATGCTGAGCGTTGGCCGTTTTGCGTAGATGTGACGCATACTTTCTCCCAAATTGTTATTTTTGTTTTTCTGTTGTTCATTTTCATGTTTGCCGCAAATAAACGTATTTTCTTTCTTTTCTTTCTATATATGTTCCATTGCAGCAGTCGAGTAGATATTGAAGTTTTGTATGGGATGACTGATCTGGGGTCACGGGAATGCCCCCGCCAAGACGAGCTAAGCGAAGCGCTTCGTCGTCTTTTTGGACCCTCATAACTTGGGTTTGGATTTTACCAGATAAATGAAATTCTCGGGATATGATGTTAATAGTGGACTGATTAAACATTTAAATTTACATTTGCATAGCTCTTATACTTTAGATTTTATTGATATCTAAAACACCCCGATTTCGTCACTGACTGCAGATGATCATCAAAACTCTTAGGGTACTTCCTGAAGTCCTAGTATGCTGTAATTTTGTATTTAAGTTAGTATTAGTGCACAAAAAAAAGTTCTGAAACTTGGAATTTTTACGCCCAACCCCTTCAGCTAGGGGATGGAAGTTTGTATGAGACTTCCGCAAATTTTGATGCTAGAGGTCTGAAAATTCATATAGGGACTCCTTTTTATAAATAATAAAACACATATTTTAGGATTTTTAGTAAATTATCTCCAAAACAAAGAAAAAAAAACATTTCTTTCATAAGCAACTTACAAAAAGATGTGAAATTCCACCTAAAACATTTTCATGTAAAATGTTGCCAAGACGAGACCGCATATAGCTCGCACTGTCAAAAAGTTGTCAGATCTCATGTAGAGCCAAGCTTATAACTCTACACGCCTTAACTCTACAAGCCCTAACTTCATAAACTCTACGCCTTAGTCAAAATATGTGGCTTGGACGTTTTACTACCATCACATGGGCGTAAGATGAAAAATGTATTCACTGTTCATTACTTTTCTGTTATACAATATTTTGTGTAGTAACGTCTATCCATACATTTGGGTTGAGTAGATATTGAAGTTTAGTATGGGATAATGGTTATTTTTACGCGCTGCGCGCTGTATCAAACTCAAACTCAAAGCAAATATTTCAAATAAACCAATTACAGGCACTTTTGAATTATCAAGGGGTCGGTCAGCCAGAAAGATGAAGCTAGTTGCCCATTCTAAAGCGTAGTAGGTACCTATGGAGAAGAACGGGCAAGAAACTCCACGGAAACTCTTTTAAATCATACAATTATTACGAAAATATTGGTTACATCATTTAAAAAATATTGATATAATTATTGGTTTCTGTAAGCTGGTATAAATTCAAACGTTTTAACTAAAAGGGTAACAGAAGGAAACATTTTGCTATTGAAGTTTTAATTGGAAATATTAAAATCATAGAAATCAAATTGAATATGAAACATTTCAAAGGCGTTTTTGTGTTGTGATTAGGATGTACAGCTTCAAGCATTCATACCGTCCACTTACTCAAGATTAAAAATCTATTTTCTCCTAAAGTATTGATAGAAATTTTATGGCGTTACGAACACAGTGCTATCGAGACCATGCTACATATTATGAAATTTGTCAAAGTTGCATTTTCAATACACGGGAAGAACGCTTTTGAAGTTTGCGCAACTGTAAGGTGGTGATCGTGACTGTACAGTCACCAGCACCTCAAGCTACTACAATCTGTGAAATTTCTTTAATAGATTTCCAACCTTATCGCTAAAGCATAAGGTTCAAAGTTGATTGAGAAAATTTGACAGTTTCAGGTAGCTTGATGTGCTGGCGTTTATACATTGTAAAGGCCTGTCTATAATACTGTGGAACATACTGCTTTTAATGTGAATGAATTACACCAAAATCTATCGATAATTCGATCAAAACCCATCGATAATAACTAAAACACAACATCACTAGTTCGATGAAGGTGAAACCCTTTCGTTTTGTGTCCCCAAAAACTGCGGGCATAGCTTCCATACGGTTGATACGGGACTAAGTTACACAAATTAGTTGTTAGAACCGGGATTAGTACCCGGTTCCGGGTATTTGTCATGCGAGCTTAAAGGATGATGATGATGATGTTGGTATAGTTGTGGCTGGAGAAACTTGTGACACTAAGTAGCGTCATAAGCTTGGGACAAATTATTTCCTTGAGAAATTAATAAACTAAACGTCGGTCTTCCTGCCACCCTGTAAGGCGACACGAGAGATCGACGTGCATCCTGTTACCATAGATTCATTACATGATTCTGAAAACCCCTACATTAAAATTTTTCCTCGGTTAAAAAAAAAGCTGTTCCATCCATTTTAACCACAGAAGCGCACTTTTCTATAAAATAACAGATTTTTTTTTAGTGACCGACCGAAAGTTCGGTTTCGGTTTCGGTTTCGGCCAGTTTCGGCTTTAGTTTCGGTTTCGGCCAGAAAATGGCCGAAACTTTCGGCCGCGCCGAAACTCGAGTGTTCATGAATTATCGTCCATCGTTCGGCGAACTTCGCGGCTAGCTCGTGCTCGCTCGTCGCGTCGCCGGCCCAGTTCGCCGCCGTCCATCGTTAGTCGCATGGAGTTGAAGTTGTGTTTTGCACATACGAGGGCGGTCCCATAATGAATTGGCCTAACTATGAACTAATGAAGGAAATGAAACGAAACCAATTTTATTTTTCAATATAATCACCATGAATACCTACTACTAATACACTTCTGACATCTGTGAATCAATATCTCTAAAGCTTTATAAAAATAATCACAATTTTTAGCCTCAAAATGACCGAAGACGGCCGCCTGCAACTCTTCATCGCTTGAAAATTTTCTTCCTCTTAAGTCTCGCTTTAAATTTGGAAATAAATAATAGTCGGACGGAGCCATGTCTGGACTGTGAGGTGGATGTTCAACTTCTGTGAACCCGCATTGACGAACTGCATCCTTCGAAACACCAACGTTATGAACAGGGACGTTGTCATGGAGCAACATGACACCTTTAGACAGCTTGCCTCTTCGTTTTTGCTTTATCTTAAATTGTCTCGTAATTTATATATTAAAGAAGCATAATATTAGCCGTTCACGACTGTATTACGTTCTTTAAAATCCACCATCAAAATGCCTTGAAAATCCCAAAAGATTGTGCACATCAGTTTTTTAGCCGATTGTTGCACCTTTGCCTTTCTAGGGGGCTTTTCACCCTTATAACGCCATCCTATTGATTCGCGCTTGCTTTGTGGGTCATAATACAAGATCAAAGTTTCATCACCAGTCATTAGCTGCTCGATCAGTCTTTGAATTTTCGCCACAAAGATCCAAAAACTCGGAAGCGCAGCGCACTCTTTCCTGTCTCTGTACCGCTGAAAGAAGTTTCGCTACCCATCTTGCACTCACTTTTTTCATGAGAAGATGTTCATGGATCGCACGATGACGTACTTTAAGAGAGCCCAAGCCTAGCTGCAATTTCTCTAATCTTCAAACGGCGGTCACTCAGAACCTCCTCTTCGATAAGAGCAATCGTTTCGGGAGTGAGCACTTCCACAGGTCGACCGTCGTGGCAAATGTCTTCGACGGTTTCTCTCCCGAGGCGAAACTCTTTCACCCAATTTTTCACTGTGCTATAGGAGGGGGCAGACTCCTTATACACGTCATCCAATCGTTCTTTTATTTGGGCAGGGTATAAACCTTCTTTAAACAAAAACTTTATGATACTTCGATACTCAGTTTTCGACATTTTGAAAAAATACGCGACTCTCGTTATGCTAATGCCTGCTAAACTAAGACTAAGCATTTCATGTCGATGCGTGTTTCTTATATTAAGTGCACGATAAACGTACTATTTAATGCAACACAACATGTAGCGACATGTCGCCTAGAACTATACCAGGGCAGTTCATTATGGGACCGAACTCATAAATGATTAGGTAAATTCAACTGTCTGTATGTATAATATACATTGTACCTATATTCAAATAAATGTGTAAAAAACACACCAGATTTCTGTATACGATAGAAATTTTAAATATATTTAAGTGAGTTTCGGTTTCGGTTTCGGTTTCGGCCGAAACTAAGAGCAAGGCCGAAAGTTCGGTTTCGGTTTCGGTTTCGGCTGAAAAACCTGTTTCGGTCGGACACTATTTTTTTTATAAACAATTTATATGCAAGGCGTTCCAGAATCATGGCCTGAATTCATGGTTTCTATTTGGGCGTCGATGTATATACATTTTATGTATTTAAATTCAATACTCATATCTAAATATATCAAATAAAGTATATCTAAATATATCATAGAAGTGTATATAAAGTCCGAAAGAGGTCTTAAAAAAAAAACAACTTTTTATAACATGAGCAGGAAAAAGGTTTTAATCACACACACAAATCAATTAATTTGACAGTGGTTATTTAACAGATAGGTAGTTTTCTATGCGACAAACAAGTTTTAGAGAGTAAAACACCATGACCAGGGTCCACGTGCTTCCAATTTATCAAACACAAACAACCTATAAACAAACTTTCGATTTTACATAACATTTTATAAAAAATAAATTTTATTAAAATACTAGCAGCTCCCTGCGGTTTAACCCGCATACGTGTCGATACCGTAGGAATATCGGGATAAAAAGTCCTATGTGTTAATCCTGGTTATAAACTATTTGTGTGCCAAATTTCATTTAGGTCCGTTTAGTAGTTTTTACATAAAAGAGTATCAAACATCAATCCATCCATCCATCTATTCTCACAAACTTTCGCGCTTATAATATTACTAGCTGTACCCCGCGGTTTCACCCACGTAAATGTCAATCCTGTGGGAAAATCGGGATAGAAATTACCCTATATGTTAATCCAGGGTGTCAGCTACCTCCATTCAAAATTTTATCAAAATTGATCCAGCCGTTTGAGCGTGAAGAAGTAACAAACATATAAACACACACACACACACGCTCACAAACTTTCGCCTTTATAATATTAGTGTGATAGGAAGTAGGAGGTAGGATTGTTACCTTAACGAACTTAATGGTATTAAATACGGTTACTGATCATAAATCTGAGTTCAGATCATAGGTCAGACAGAAAGATAAAACATTGAAGATGTACCAACACAACCTGATCGAAACAAAATCATAGCAAAATGTAGTTGAAACTAAACCAATCTTAGCCTCGTACAGAGTTTCAGTACTACGTGATCAAGGTCTAGAGCAGGCCCATTCAGGAATTTAAAAAAAGCTTAATATAGTTATAACAAGCAGGTTTCAAAAGAAAGAAAAACTAGGGCAAGTAAAAACAACCGTAACTAATATTTTTATTGCAACATTAACGAAACTACTCAATTAAAATTAAGTAGAGTTCGCTTTTGATTTGATGAAAAGCAGGTATCAAAGTTTTAAAAAGTTTGATTGATAAAAAAATAAACAACATTGTTACACTACCGTTTAAGAAATGCGAAGTTAATAAAATACAAAATTCACACATTTTGGTATCATAACACAAAATAAATTAATTCATTGACTTCTAATAAATAGCAGTTTACAGATAAATCTATTAGTGATAGTAAATAAAAATAAATAAATAATGAAAAATAATCTATTAAATTTTAATAAAAACCTTTGTAAGTTTATTCTGAATTGTATTAATGTTATATAGCTATAAAACGAAATATTATACTTTAATTTAATATAAATTAAAATTACATAATTTGATGTACATAATATATTCATTTAATTATCAATTTTAATACTGATTTTGTAACCCATTGATATCGAAATGAGCTTGCTTCGATATCGATATAACTATATTATCTAAAATCATCATTCTCCTGCGTTTATCCCAATTTATTTGGGCTCGGTGCAACATCTCTTTTTCTTCCATACTTCTTCTTTCTTCTCTATTAGTCGTCTTCTCGGTAGTCACTCTCTCTCTCTCTCTCTCTAGCAATATCATCTATATCCAAAGTAAATTTTCTAAATATTTTTCCGACTTCTAAAACATAATCTTATGCAATGTAGGATAGCATGGAGTATCAAATAAAATACAAACTGAATCCAATCTAAGGTTAGATGCCATACAGAAAATAGCACGACCCATAGCGAAAGAAGCCGTCTATTGAAAAATAAATTACTTCTCTTCCAAGTACTTATTGAAGCAGGTCTTCTTCAAAGATTTTTTACCGGCGGTGTGATGTGTCTATAGCAGGAAATAGGTCACTCTTGAAATGTACGTCTTTGTTGTTCTCGATATCTTTTCCGGTCAGGATTTTAGATCGGGTGCTTAATCCTACAAATTCCGAAGCTACAATTGTATTGAGTAAATAGCTAAATAATTTTTTCAAAACAGATTCAAAGGAGAATAAGAAAAAAGAAGCAACTTGCTTCATATTTTCTGAATTACCGACTTCTTGACAATTCAAAAGTGCCTGTAAATGGTTTAATTGAAATAAATGCTTTGAGTTTGAGCTTGACTTTGAAGGAATAATAAAACGACGGATGGATTGTGTGATGATGATATGGATAGACAGATGGTATATAGCATCTGTATATCTGTTTCGGTGTATATTTCCATTAAAACTAAGATGATTGATGAAAGAAATGGAATAGTTGGAGAAAAGTAGTCGTGCCAAACGTAAAAAAGTGAGGTTATGTGCAGGAGAATGATGAGTGATTTGATCTATAAAAACGTACTAAATTCTCGTAAGCCCTAAATGAACCAATAAACAAAAGAATGGCTGTGTTTAAAGCAGAACAATATATCTTTTCTTCGTGATATTTTTATATCCCCATATTTTTCCTTAACGCACGCGTATTTCCGATCTATTGAATATTGATCAGTTGTATAAATTATCTCTAACACCTGTTTATACGGAAAATCGTCGTGTTGGCCAAATTGGCAATTTACATTCGGAATCACCACGAAACCGTGGGCAATTTGCAAGTTACGATACTAAGAGTGGGCGATGTTGTATTAATAGGTTAGGGAGTTGGACGATTAATTAACTATAAGATAATACTATGTTTGCTTTCACTAGTTTTGAACAGGAGTTTAGCATAATATAATATTCATGATTCATGTTGTTGTATTGTTATGGATAATATTGTGGAATGGATGAAAGTTGTAACGGTGTTGATAAATGACGATGAGAGTTTGAAAGAAAATAATATGAGTAAGTCTGAGATCTGGATTCCAAAATATAATCAAAGGTAGGCAATTACTATTAATGAAGAAGCACTAATTACTTTAGATGTAGGCACTATGCTTGATAACGACCGTGTAACTAAGTTACTATGTATAGATACAGATACTAAAACCAATATAGATCCTAATAACAGAGATACTGACTAATATACCAATAATACTCCATTTAGCGATACCACTTAGGAATTATGCTGATGCTAAGTCCAAGGTTGAGCTGAACACAGTCGCTTTTAGCATCTGGATCAATCCATTACAATCCATTAATATCCAATGTGTCAATATCCATTAGAATATATATTGTTAGCGGTTAACACTACTTTTATTTAAAAAAAAACTAACAAAATGACGAAACACTAAACTTTAATCAATTTTAAGCAAATACAATTTTAAACTTAAAAATATACTTCCTGATTTTAAAAAAACGACTTTACACAATATTACAGAGAGATGTTATCACGACGGCTGCTTGAGACGGAGTGAGGGGCGAGTATTGGCCGCACCCCCTTTTATACACAGCGCCGCACGGTAGTTTGAAAAATAACGTTTTCACGCTAATACGGCCTCTCCTGACGTGTGGCTGTCCTCAGTCACATTGTCCAGACGATGGTCCTTGTTCGCTGCAGTCACGATCTTCGGCAAGTGGACTCGAGCGACGCGAAGGGCTCATGTCTTCAGCAGCTGCATCAGCAACTAGTGGACCCTGGCGTGTGTCTGCATCTCCACGACTTGAATGGTCTTCACAGCCAGTTGCACTGGTTGATGGTGCCGCAAGACTATCCTCTTCAGCTAAAAATTAGAGAATAGCACTTATTAGTAATGTCCTTATTATTTGAATTAAAAATGTCTGTTGCAATTAAATGCAACACAAATCTAGACGGAGGCACCCAGTTAGCTCGTCTTGGCAGAGACTCATCTCAATGCCCTTATGAATAAACCGAGATGGAGGCACCCAGTTAGCACATCTCTTTCGGCAGAGTTACACTAACTCAATGCCCTTACCGGCAGAGTTACACTAACTCAATGCCCTTACCGGCAGAGTTACACTAACTCAATGCCCTTACCGGCAGAGTTACACTAACTCAATGCCCTTACCGGCAGAGTTACACTAACTCAATGCCCTTACCGGCAGAGTTACACTAACTCAATGCCCTTACCGGCAGAGTTACACTAACTCAATGCCCTTACCGGCAGAGTTACACTAACTCAATGCCCTTACAAATAAACTGAGACGGAGGCACCCAGTTAGCACGTCTCTTTCGGCAGAGTTACACTAACTCCATGCCCTTACAAATTAACTGAGACGGAGGCACCCACGTTTGCAGTTTTATACATTCGTTAAGAACCATTACGACCAAGCGACACAAACAGTACACTTGTCGTCCAGTGTCAGAGGCCCAAAGTTAGCATGACACTTCACACTCGCTCACCACCCTCAAAGAAAGCTGAGCAAGTGTCCGGCGTCCACTCGCCTCGCCACAGCACCATGTATTCTGCAGCCGACTGGGTCTTCTTGCCATATGACCCAGCAAGCAGTTCCAGCTCGTAACGGTGATGAGGCAGTGCACGCACCACCTTGTACGCACCACCTTGTACGCACCACCTTGTACGCACCACCTTGTACGCACCACCTTGTACGCACCACCTTGTACGCACCACCTTGTACGCACCACCTTGTACGGACCACCTTGTACGCACCACCTTGTACGCACCACCTTGTACGCACCACCTTGTACGCACCACCTTGTACGCACCACCTGGTACGCACCACCTTGTACGGACCACGCATCCGGAGTCCACTCACCACACCGGCTTTCCCGTTGCATGAACCAGCAGGCAGCTCGAGCTCGTACCGGTGATGTGGTAGCGCTCGTACCACCTTGCACGGATCACGCATCCCAGAATCCAGCCTCCATGCGCTCTGCGAGCCCTTGCTCACGAACACGAAGCTGCCGACGACAAATGTACGCGGCTGACGCGCGACGCGTCGCGACGTCTCGCACAAGAGACCTCAGTACTGGAGTAGTCGCTTCAATGCCAGTCAACAGCTGTAGAGGCGAGGTGCGGGTTGTGGCTTGCCTCGTTATGTTCAAGGTGAGCTGCACCTTCCACAACGCATCGGACTACTGCGCACCCTTGTTGTTCGCCTCTATCCGCAACATGTTGAGAACAGTCCTGCAACAACGCTCGACCTGCCCGTTTTCACGGTGCATCTCAGGCGTGATAAAATGTATGTTACAGCCTAACTCGGTAACCCAGTCTTGAAAGGATGCTCTTTCGAACATTCTGCCACGGTCACACACAATTGTTGACGGAGTACCGAATAGTGAAATGGTATTAGAAAATACACGTTTTAACTCTGTGGTATCTTTTCTATACAGGGCGTACAACAGACAGTACTTAGTAAAAGCATCTACCACAAGGAGTATGTATCGGTAACCGTTTGACTCCGTTAGGGGACTAAGGATGTCAGTGTGAACCACTGAAAAGGGTACCTCAGGCTTCGTCCAAGATTCTACGGTCTTAGGAGACTTCACTAAAGCTTCAGTTTTACTAGAGCTCGGCCGTACCTGACCGTGACCAATAAGCCTACCTAGGTATTCTAACTCTGTCTGAGAACGTGTATTTTTTTTAGATTTACTGAAAATCCCGTCTCAGTTAGTGTTTTTAATACCTCTCGCAAAGTTTTCAGACCATCACAGACAGAATTCGACATTATTAACACATCGTCGATTAACGGTAGCGGAAATCACTCTTTAATAGTGATAGCATTTAGAGCTCTGTAGTCGACGCACATCCTATCAGACGCATCCTTTTTCTTAACAAGGATGATAGGACTCGCGTAATTAGACTGACTCGCGAATGATTCGCTTACTAATCAAATCATTAATTATCTCGCGAACGCGACGCTTTTCGTCTACGGAGAGTTTATAAGGTCGATAGTGAATTGGGATGTCACTATTAACTTTTATTTCCATACAACCAGTGTGTCTACGCCTGAACGCAGCCCTTCACATTAACGAAGAAACGAACGCACTCAATGTCAACGGCGCTCGCGACAGGCTTCACGCGGACGAACCGGACGAACTTCGTTCACGATATTAGCGCGCACCGCCATACCTTTGTCGCGACACACATTTTCAATAAATTAACTACCAACTATAATCGAGGTCGATCTTATTCTTGTATCGCCAACACAGTGTTTACTCTAGAGGTCGCTGTACCGGTAGTAAACGTATCTGAATACTCGTTTAATAGAGCTAACAAACACTCTTTTTCGTCACCTACTAAGGGTGTCCTTATCTTAGGGGACTCTACAGTCAACACGTTGTTTACGTGCGAATCCCTGACTAACCGTTGAGAGTTATTTGTTCTAATATACGTAACTCCACTATGATTTAAAACATCAGTGCCAATCAAAACCGGTGCCTGAATACAATCCGGGGGAATAACAAACAAATCTACTTCTAAAGATAATTCGGGAAATTCGATAAGAGTGCATACTTACGAAGTGGACTCTATATCATGACATCCAATACCACGCATACGCCGGTAGGTGGGAATTTTATTTAAACTAAAATGCTTTAAGACGGAATCAGAAATCAGCGAAATATCAGAATCTGAATCAATTAGAACGTCAACAGCTACGTTCTGTATAACCGCGGACCACGACCGATCACTGGTCACGCAATCGTTGAGCCACGTCTTAGCGTCACCCCGTTAACACCAACCAATGCGTCCCAGACATTCCCGATCTTCCCACTGACATATCTCGCAAAGTATCTCATAGCTCGGTCACTCCTGACCAAATATGGTACAGGCAAAACAACACAATGAAAATTCGCACAAACTAAAAAATTGCAGAGTTCAGAGTATTAATCATTCTTTGATTCCCAAATCTCAAGATTCACCACTATCACTCGACTTTAATCTCTACTCTGTTTCATCAACCAGACTTCTACTTTGCTTTCCTCAAATTCGTAATTAATACTCTGATCCCTTGGCCTGTGCCATGGCATATGCCTTAACCTCATGAGCGTACTTGATTCAACCAGAGCCATATAATCAAACTCTAATCAATCATAACAAAAAAATATCAACCAGAGCCATGTACCATCGTTATCCACATTACAACAATAACAATAATCTTTTTTTTTTCTAAGAGCCTTAGATACCTGGAAACCCACACACGAGTAAACCACTCTAACGTCACGGCACTCCGGCCGACCAGCAATCGCATTGCTCTCACACATCCAGCGCATGGATCCATGTGTATCACCCCTGTGACTACACACTTTTTACTACGGCCGATAGAGAACTACTACTCGCATGGTTCCCACTACTTAGGCTTGCTCATAGCTCATTACCACTGTGACCACCATCTATTTCGACTGGTACATGACCTACTGGCATCATTCGTAACCTATCGTGAGCGTATTCAAAAATTGCATTGTTACTAGATTGGGCTATACCTAACAATGTAACAGTTTTTTTTGCTGTTGTTTACCAGGGAAGCACTCTGTATCAGAGTCAAAACAAAATGAAAACGACTCACCAAATTCTGTAGACAATAGATCTGTAGTAATGCTTAGATCTTACTTGAATTAGGGAAGAAAGTGTCCCCACAATCCTGTCCGCAGCATCAGCCTCTCGCGATGTCTCAGCAGTCACGGCTCCATCCGCAGCACACGCTTCCTCACCAGCAGCAACAGGTGCCCCGGCAACCACCGAAGCCGTCAGCGGCGGAGCGCCGCCCGGATGCGACGACACGGGAGTAGCGCACGTATAGCGTCTGAAGGCAAACGCTCCCCTAAAGCGCTCGATCGAACCAGCACTCCATCCAAAGGGTCGCGTCGAGGGCTATCCCGACGCCCATACGAACTATCCCGGCTCCTACGTGAACTTTGAGAGTACTCTGATCTATCACGACGACGCCTAGGAGATCTACTACGCGATTGACTATAACGGCCACGACGCCTTTTATAAACATCACGACAGCTATGCGAATCGTTTTCCCGAGAATTACGCCTAGGTGTATTCTCACGCGGCGTGCATCCACGACTCGACATGATTATGACTATAGGCAACGTATATGACCACTACGTGAACAACAAACTAACCACGAAATAAAAGAATTAACACGTGGTTGTTTACTTCAAAAACACGTACGAAATATAATGTAATCGAGTAGAAACACGAGGCGAATCACGTTAAAATGCACAGAAACTAATCACGGACAAAATCAACAACACGTGGTGAAAAATTTTAAACAGACCCAAAACACTATTTTGATCACGCCTATTTCTACACACGATTCAAAAGCTTTTCGCACGACACAGAAAAAAGATAGGCAATGGAGCCTATCCCACTTCTGATGTTAGCGGTTAACACTACTTTTATTTAAAAAAAAACTAACAAAATGACGAAACACTAAACTTTAATCAATTTTAAGCAAATACAATTTTAAACTTAAAAATATACTTCCTGATTTTAAAAAAACGACTTTACACAATATTACAGAGAGATGTTATCACGACGGCTGCTTGAGACGGAGTGAGGGGCGAGTATTGGCCGCACCCCCTTTTATACACAGCGCCGCACGGTAGTTTGAAAAATAACGTTTTCACGCTAATAATATACAAATTGTAACGGATTACTCTTCAATTTATAAATTTCTTTTATCTCAGAAAGATGAGATGGATAACAGAAAAGAATAATATGTTTTATTATTTGAATTATTTGCTCATGGTTGAATATTTGGTATACTTAGTGGAACTGTTTGGAAAAATTAACGTATTAGTGAAGTATTGGAACAAATACGCATATTAAAACTTAAGTATAGATTAAAAATAGTAAGAGAGGAAGAAAGAGTAAATTCTAAGGCTCGAAATAGTATTACTCCAATGTCGGTCACTGAGGTCAGTCGTGTAGCAATTCGTATGAACTCGCGCCCGCTGACCATCAGTGTTACACTATACACGTCCATTTATCGTCAGAGTCTTGGTGCGTGTGACCAACAGTACGTGACCAACGTCAGCGTGACACTATTTCCAGCCTTAACAATATATTGTTATAAAAACCATCAGTCATTTCATAAAACATTTATTAACAACAATGATCTGTTGACAAGCTCAGATAAAATGAAGTTCCTAATAAAAATCTTTGCTATCACGCATTCGAATAAAAATACCTCTAATAGTAAGAACAAAATGGTCTATCATAGCAAAATTAAGACAGCCTAACTGCATCATTCATATTTAAATACACAGATAGCGATGTCTGCGCATCGAGATAAACAAACAAAGTGTGGAGATGTTTGCTCTTATAACATTTTCTTGTTTTCTCATAAATAATAGACGAAGCAAGTCTTCGCTCTGGATGAACGTAATTGCAAATCCTAGTATTTCTGCACGCCATTCTGAAATTAAAGAACGCTATGTAGCTTTAATGGTGGAATTCAATGACTAGAATATTAGAGAAGGATAAAGAAGTTAATAGCCTTTGAGAGAGTAATGTTACTTAGGTTGCGAGATTCTTGGCTAACGTCGAAGTTTGTTTTACTCAAGGAAGAAGCTGCTTTGGCAAGTATGATGATAAATAATAGACTGAGCTAGTCTTCGCTTTAGATGAACGTATGAAATTGCAAACCCTGGTATTAATTTACTCCATTCAGAAATTAAAGAACAGTTTGTAGCTTTAATGGCGGAATTCAATGCCTAAAATATTAAATAAGGGTATAGAAGTTATAATGTTATTGGGCTTTTAAAGGGTAATGCTATATACGTTGCAAGCTTCTTGGCTGACGTCAAAGTTTGTTTTACTCTGGGAAGAGTTTTGCCAAGAATGATGAAATTGTATAAGCCTGTACTTTGGCAATACTAAAATAATACAAAAGAAACATGATATTGCTAAAAACATCAGAATTATAGATAGATGCTACATTATTATTAATGTAGCATATATCCTAATTCTATACCTACATATTATTTAATAAAGTCGCTTGTCGAGTCTTTGTCTTATCGCGTTGTTCTACGTAACGGAATTTGATGTGATATTCACCGTCATTTAGATAATTTATTCTGGAATATATAATTGTATGTATTAAGTATAATAATATTAAACTTACATATATTAAAGAAATCTAGATGTTCTGTTAAGTCGTAAAAACGAAGAGATATTGCGATGTAGGGACGGTTCGCTAGTGTAATTATCATCTGCCTCGCCTTTTCCCAACTACGTTAGGGTCAGCTTCCAGTCTAACCGGATGCAGCTGAATACCAGTATTTTACATGGAGCGACTGTAATTACACGGGTCGCTAGCATAATATAAAAGAAATTTAAAATGTAATTACAATATAATAAAAGCTTCTGGAAATAGAAATGAGATTCAATTGAAAGTGTAAAAAAGAAACACAAAAGCATGAGTTCAATTAACGTTTCTTCTCGATACAGACACAACCGTATCTCAGAAAATTGTAAAAGAAGTATTTTCTTTTAAGACCTGCGAAGATTTTACGTAATTTCCAAATTGCCATCCTCCCCGAATTTAATCGCTAAAGGGAAATATTTTAATGGAATTCCAGAAATGTTCTTTGATTTAAATCGAATCAGAAGTGATAGTAGGTGGGTATTTTATTATTTATTGAATTCGACATTAACATTCTATAAATCCGAGGAATTTTCGGAAACATGATTCGGGGAAGTATTCCTTGGGTTTCTTGACGTCAATTTTAAGAAGAGATGATTAATTCAGTTCCATAAGACTCAAATCACACCGAGATGGCAGCGAAGCGGCGAGCAGTTTCAGTGTCATAAAATTTTAAACGTTATCTGTATTACTATAATACATAGTATCGCTTGAGAATCTTGAGTCGTCGGAGTGCACGCAGCGCCGTGGGCGGCTGCGCTTTTAAGTTTCTCAAGCGATACTATGTATTATAGTAATGCAGATAAAGTTTAAAATTATATGACACTGAAACTGCTCGCCGCTTCGCTGCCATCTCGGTGTGATTTGAGCCTAAAGCGAAATGAAAGGAAGAGAAAAAATCTTTTCTTTATTAAAAGTAATAAATAGCCCATGGATTACGTCAAATTGTTCTCAATTCTATCAAAGATGGACGCTACGTTTTCTGTTCACGGTTACTTTAGTATTGCACTAGCCTTTGACTGCGCCTTCGCCCGCGTGGATGTCGGAAAATATCTCACGGAATTTTCTACCGGGATTATAAGTACCCTATGTTTTAATCCAGGTTATAAACTGTTTGCAAAATTTCACCTTAATCCGTTTACCCGTTTTTGGGTCAATCCAGAACATACATTCAAACAAACGGACAAAAATTCTAAAAACTATATTTTCGGCATTGGACTCGTTCCAAAACCTTACAGCAATGACTTATTTAAAAAAAGTAGGTACAGTTTAGACAGTTTTCATTACTATTTTATTTTAATAAATGGATAGATAAATTATTCGTTTACAAGTAATATTTTATCACAAACTTGTTAGCAGAAACTCCGAACAGGAAATAGAGCCAACTTTTATGACATCTTATAGTTTTCTTATTACTTGTAAGTTAAATCCTGACGTACTTTCTTGGCACTTGAATTAAAAATAACTGAGTTCCTCAACACTACTAAATTCTTCCTTGTGTATTTTATTTAGGTAACCTAAAATTTCCTCTCTTACTAATTCAAGAGAGTTCCTATCTATATCAACGCTAGGTGTCGCAGTGTCTCCAGAACCACTTAGCAAGTTTTAATTCTTAAGATCACAGTGCATAAATAATGAAAGGCTGCCAACTCACTGCCTTACAACTCCCACTAAGATATTCTAGCCTCCTTTCATACGTCAGCACAACTTTCGAGCTCCACATATTTATAAAATTTCCATTTAATATGACCGTCAGTTTTCAACAAAATCTGTGCGGCATAACATCTTGAGCGAACTACTAGTTTCAAATTTGTATCAAAAGAAGCCATTTTACGTCGTGCCTCATTGATCAAAGTATTTAATGTTAGAGTACTTCCAACCTTTACCACTTAAGAACTCCCCAGATGTTTTGATTAGATTTTCATGTTTCGCAACTAGTCAAACTTCGAATGAAATGGACTTTTCAATGGATTCTAAAGTCATAATTATCTTTAAGCTGTGTCCCCGCGATGCTAAAATTGCTGAATTTTCCTTGTTCACAAAGTTTCTTTTTAGGGAGGTTATCAAAAAGTTTATTTTATCTCGAAGAATTGCAAAAGAGGTGGGTCTCGAATATTGTTCCTCTGGTAATCAACGAATTTAATTAGCAATAGTAACTATTTAACGAATTTAGCGGTATTTTATGGAGAATTTTGATGAATTGGGGCTTAAAATATTTCAAAACCGATGTTTAGTCCGCAATGTTGTTGTGATATTTGGCTGTTCACAAATTAATCAAGTACTTATTACAATACTTGATTAATTTACATAGCCCAAAGAATTGCCAAACTTAAGTGGCAGTGGGTAGGGCACATTGCTCGCAGAACAGATGGCCCATGGGGCCGAAAGGTTTTGGAGTGACCACCGCGTACCGGAAGACGTAGCGTTGGAAGGCCTCCCACAAGGTGGACCGATGACCTTGTGAACGCCGCAGGAACCCGTTGGTTGCGAGAAGCACAGAACCGGTCGAAGTGAAGGTGCTTGGGGGAGGCCTATGTCCAGCAGTGGACGTCTTTCGGCTGAAATGATGATGATGATGACTTATTACAATTAATGAGTCATAACTTTAGCATCAAAAACTGTTCCTGTCAATTAACTCCCCCCAATTTACGGCACGCTGCATCCAGTGAACATGCTCAATTTTTCTTCCATCCCTCGACAACCACGGAGATTGACTATTAAAATCCCCACTTCCAGAGTCAACTTTCAATGGCTTATCTCAACCTCGTTAACACAAACGTCAACGTTGAAACTTTAACCTCAATTCCCTCAGAAAATTATATTTCATTTTTTATTTGTTCCCAAACAACTTTCTTCATCTACGACCAGCGTTTCAGCGAAAATAATTTTTCGTTGAGTCAGGCCGTTAACCAATTTACTTGGAGACGTGACCCGAGCTATTTATGAGACAAACTATTTGATTTGGGCCCTCAGCAAATAGTGGCCTTTGATCATGCCTTTCTGATATAACTCAAACACTTTTTTGTATTGACCTCCCAAATGAATTTGGTTTTATTTGTCCCAAAACAATATTTTGTAGTTTACACTTTAGCAATATGTATTTAATATGTCTGAAACTTCAGTTGTAATATTAAATTTCGCTGTGACATGGGTTGATTGATATTGATATTGTTTCGAGTTATATTCTATGGAGTTGTTCGACAACTTCTTTCGTCTCTTTCATGTGAACTTTGTTGTGTACCCGAAAGTTGTCAACTTGATTTCGTATATGCAGTGAGTACAATATTTACATTTGATATTTATGACCTCAACTGTGGTTCAAATAATATTTGTTTGCTATGTGATGCTTATAGTCTTGTACTAATTTGACCAATCGGTCAGCTCTGCTAACAAAGTATTTAGCTATCGTTACAAATCCTAAAAGATTTTTATTTTTTAATATATGGTAATGATAAACGTGCTTTTAGTACGTACTATTCAAAACCTTTCTGAGATTTCATATTGCATATTTTTTATTTGGTCAATAAAATGTTCATGACTTGAAAAATACACCAAAAAAGTGAGAATCAAATTATAATATCTCTCGTCACTGACTCTGTTAATATCTTTAGTCAGACCTCATTTGGGAGGACACTTATTTGTCTCCAAGAATTATATTGTATAAGGCGCCTCGAAATTTTATTAATATTTTATTAGGATTCGTTCAAGGACTCTCTTGTGAGTTATTAAGATTTGTTGTACTTTCTGATTTTTCCATTCTAATATTTATTTCATAATATTATACCTAACGTATTTTTAAGTAATACGTGAAGTTGGCTTTATTAATAAGGTTTGACGTATATTCGCCATATATTCTGCATTACGGGAAGTAAGTTTTTTTATATACAGTAAGAGTTCGTACTCACACAGGAAATAATTAGACAATTCGGAGAAATATTATCATTATTATACCTTATAATATCTCATATTTCTACGAATTGTAACATTAAGGTCGAAAAATATATAAAATTTCCGTCAAGAAAGATTGTTGTGATGGAGTATGATGCGAAAAATATGTTTTGTGACATCATATACAGCGAGCTTTACACAGCGTGTAAGGTTTTAACTGTGCGTCAACTATTCGTATTGAATATAGTACTGTATTGTATTGCACGCAAAATATTATATACACGCGCATTGACGTGGAGTTGCGGACACCAGCCCGTATTACATTTACCTATATAGTACTGCACCAGCATAGCAAACTTCCTTATGTCCAAATACCTATAGATAAGAGAAGAAAAGACTTAGTTTGCATAAAGCCTCAAACTAGACATACTTTCATAAATACATTTTATGTATTTATATGTCCATTCTTATATAATAAAATCAAGAAGTCTCTAAGTACCTATATATAGTGTAAATTGTAAAAAATATAGTGAAATGTTGAGTGAATACTTAGCGACATTTAATTACTCAGACACTGAAAAATTGCTAGAAGTAATGCAATAAGTTTATTAAATGTTCAGTCAATTTTTATTTAAAATATATTTTTTATGTATGTAACATAATAGTCCGCTAAAGCACTCAGCGTTGTTAAGTGATGGCCTGAAACACAGGTTTGAATAAACCTACATCAGACAGGTTGCTGTTGAATTCAGTAGGCCTTTAACCAATATATATAAATTATACACTAGATTTATTTTAAGCATAATTTATTATTTTCTTCATAATATTAATATGTAACTCTGTAATGATGTAACTTCTATGTAATTTATATGTGAACTTATGAAAAAAAATATTCTTATTGTTATAGCTATATCTTAATAAAACAACAATGGAAGTACGTTTGTTGTTACTTACCTACCATTTATCGATATCTTAAGGCTCCTTCAAACAGGTGCGACATGCGATAAAATCGCGCGGGACACAAAGGCACCGCAAGTCGCGCAACGAGCGGTGCCTTTGTGTCGCGCGCGATTCTCGTCGCGCGTCGCGCCTATTTGTAGGAGCCTTTATTATCATTTTACATATCTCGGGACCATGGGGTCCCGGTCTCCAACTGGCAGAGGCCCCTTAGGAAATTTTAATGAAATGCGGCACCAACCGACGATTATCCCTGTATGCACTATGCAAGTGCACCCAAGGATAACCCCCGGTTGGTGTAGGGCTATTACAGGATATGGAAAAATAAAAAGTTGGACTATGGGTTTGGGTGGCTAAAGTGGACTGGTTACCAAGAACTTTCGAAGAACTATGACCCCTGCCTGATCAATGTTTTATATATAAACGGATAAAATGGCAGGAGGTGACTTGCACACTCAATAATGAGACCCCGAAAACGGTCGCTAGCACATAGTGATGTAGCAACAAAGGGCAACTTGTCCTGAGGTGCTTATGAGGAGTGGAGAGGTATTCCACGGCTATTAGGACAATCCCAGAAGTACGGTCAAGATCCCTACCAGCATCTTTTTGGAATACTTCCTTCTTCCGAGCACGTTTGCTCTTGCGAATCTCCTCTGAAGCCGGCCAATAAAGGCAAGAGTGAGGTAGGAGCTCTGTTCCTCGTCATTGTTCACTCCAGCCAGCCAGTAAAGGCAAGCCAGAGATGAGGAACATGACTTCTCCCAGGAGATAGGGTCCGTGGGGACGCTACTGCCCGACAGCTCGCCACATGCTGCCCTGCAGGTTTCTGTATCTGTTTTGGTATGGCTCCTCACCTTAGGCCTGTTCCGGCAAAGTAAACTCTTCCGGCACAGGCCTAGAGTTCGGAGCGCGCAAGCCCCACCACGACGTCAACGGCGATGCATTTCTTATCATTGTTACTAAGATTGCGAACAATATCAGGACTTTTTTTAATTTTTTTTTTATTTGAAATGGTTTTGCTCTTGACTCTAGTCTAGGTCAGAGATGACAGAGACAAAGTCTACGATGGAGTGAGCTTACCCAGAAGAAGCCTGTTCACTCTTACTTTGAAGAGATTCGGATTGTATGCACTCGGAAATACAACCGCAGGTAGAGAGTTCCACTCTTTTGCTGTGCGCATTATAACGGACATTTGAATATGAATAAGATGCCTATTTTACCAATATGGCAACGGTGTTTAGGGTTCCGTATCTAAAAAGAAAAAACGGAACCCTAATAAGATCAATTCGTGGTCCGTCTGTCTGTCCGTCTGTCAAGACCCTTTTTCTCAGGAACGCGTAGAGTTATCAAGTTGAAATTATTATCAAATACTCAAGGCGGCAATTCCTTGAAACAGTGAAACAATCAAACTTTTCAGTCAACGCAATCAAAAGATACGGGTGTTTATGTTCCGTTATGCCGTATATCTTGACACTCGTAAGGGAATCCAAACTCTATGAGTATAGGGTACTTCCCGTTGACCTAGAATCATGAAATATGGCAAGAAGCAATTAAAAAAAATCCAGTTCAGAAAAAAATCCGAACACCGTTTGGAGTTACATATCTACAAAGGAGATGGAAAACGGTGGGCCCAAATGTAATAAGTTGCGATATGATCTAAAAAATTAATCATATTTTATTATCTTAGAATATGAAAAATCACATCAATTCTCAATCTGGAAGCGAAGAAATATGAGAGAGATAGTTTTCGTGAGATTATCTATTCAGTAATCGATTACACATTTACGAAAATAAAATCTTTACACTAAATAATTAACTCAAAGTAATTAAATGCACTATTTTATGCAATATGGTGCATATAATTACAGTCCTATTAATAAATAAAATATCAATTAATTATTGAAAAACCAATATGAATGATTATCGATTTCATATCGATTCAAATCAGTCTTCTAATTTTAGTCTATTTATGTCACTGGCACACTGACCTGCATGAGGTCAGTGCACTGGCATGACAGCTGACTGACATTGACATTAGACAGTTGCCGATTGCTCTTGTTTGCTCACTCGTTTCGTGTTTTCGAAGCGTTTTGAGTGCTTTCCCGATTAGTCTTCATTTTTCACGACCACTGCTTTGTATTTTACGGATTCCGACCCTGCCTACCTTGTACGACCCTTGCTTTCACACTGGACACCGAAGATCACTCACACTTTTGACTTGGAATTGTTATTTAGAATTTTACCGCCGGCTTGTGAATTGGATATTATTCAAACTATGGATGGCTGTGTGAATTCTGGGATAACAACTGGTCACTGCAATACACTGGGCCGACCACGATGTATATGTCGTAGGTTTTTCATAAAATTAGGTTTTTGATGAAAAACCTAGGTTTTTGATGAAAAACCGGAAGATGACACATTTTAAACTCAATTTCATCATAAACCTCTAACAATCCAGATTTTTGATCAAAAACCTGAACTAGTTTGGCTTTATGATAAAAGGAGCGCGCAGTATTATTTCTAACGACGTCAGGTCGACGGAGCCCCGCTGCGCGGGGCTCCTATTTCTGTCTTCAGGGTTTAAAGGAACCTAACCAAACCGAACCTCGGGGTGCCCCTGACGTCGACCGTCTTCTTCTGGTTCAAAAGCACAAAAATAGACAAAATCACGTTTTTAACCGTTTCGTTTTTCGCCGTTTCACACACACATCACACATATTATTTATAGTATGTAATTTCATAACAAATAAATCATTGTTTATTGTTTCTTAATTGTTTTATTTATTTAAAGAAATAGCAACCAACATTGTTTTTATCATAAAACTAATACAGTCTAGGTTTTTGATAAAAAAACTGGATTTTCTCAGGTTTATGACAACATAAAGTAATAATTTTGTCTTCTTCCGGTTCTTGATCAATAGCCTAGGTTTTTGATCAAAAACCTAATTTTATGAAAAACCTACGACATATACACGATGTAGCAATTCTTGGATTGCTGCGCTCATATAATGTACACTATGGTACCTTAGCTGGGCTAGGTACCAAGATCAATAGTACCACCTGCACAATAACTAGACGACATTTTAATTATAATAGAAGACGAATAAAAGACTATATTAAATGATTTTTTTATTTTATTTTAGCAGACATCCTTTCCATGACTCCATACTTGTTACTTACTTATGACTTAAAGTTATTGACGTTCATTCATATGAGTTTTCAAACATTTTCTACTTAATATAATAATCATTAGTGCAAAAGAACATATTTTGCACTTCAGGAATCAGCTGTTAGTTAAATATTGTAACATAACCTTACTTTTACTTAATCTCTTATAATCTCTGTTTTCAGATTGACAAAATCCGCAGAGTTTTCAGTGTATGGTTGATAATATATAAGCTATTAATTGACACCCCTTTCATCTTTTTACACCAAGGCCCAAGATTGTATGTAACCATTTCAGACTCCTTTGTACGGAATCCTCGGTACGCGAGTCCGACTCACACTTGACCAGTTTTTGTTTTTTGTTTTGTTCAAACGTACAGACGCCAGCACATCAAGCTACCCGAAACTGTAAAATTTTCCCAATCAACTTTGAACCTTATGCTCTAGCGATAAAGTTGAAAATCTATTAAAGAAATTAGACAGATTGTAGTAGCTTGATATGCTGGCGTCTGTACATAAAAATATCGCGGTGGGATCATATCACGAGCTGGATTTTTATCTCTCGGTGTTGAGGAGCCGAGCGTTGAGAATACAGTGCGCGAAAAAAAATATATACTAGATACTATTAAAACTCCATACTACGCTGGTTAAGGTCAAGGTCAAAGGGTTACTAGTGACGTGCGGCCCCACTGTACCTACTTATTAAAAAAGAGTTACATTCTAATCAATCTTTTACAAAAAAAAAATCGCATTCACCTTGCCTTTGTAAAACAATTCAAGCTAAATAAGTCTAAACCAATTCACTTTAACCATTAAATCACATTTAAAGTAATTTGTAAACATCAACAAACTATCACAAAAATCCCTATATTGTAAACATCAAAAAACTATCACAAAAATCCCTTTATTGTAAACAACAAAACACTATCAGAAATATCCCTTTACTTACACAAAATCAATCAATCTTTTTAACATAATGGAATAAAATTCAAAAAGATTTAATCAACCGACATTTTATTACGAACAACGTTAAAAACTCACTTGTTTTCCCAACTGAAAAATCGTTCCATTCAAAGCATTCGTGAAGAACAAAAGACGACCGAAACAAAGGCCCTACCACTACAATAAAAACTCAGCGATCTTTACCTTGTGAGCCTTTTTATTGTTACCTAACCTTTTCCCGTTGATCCACTCTGGTTTAATAACCTTTTGCAATGTTGCAAGTAAAATGGGATTTCACAACTCAATGGGTACCTGTAGGCTATGAAAGGATGCCTCTATTTGTTCACTGTAATTTTTTCGAAAATTAATGATCGCGAACGAATCGGGCGAGCTCGGATATGGAACGAATGTGGCATAAAATATATATATAGAAGTATATATATATATATATATGTATAGAAAGCCGACTCTGACAACAAGCGAAAACAGGTTCACACATGAAGCGTTACAATCGCAGAAGGTGACGGCGTCTGCAAGGAAGTCATGCAGAACAATACTAGGCCGAGGAGCGTGACGAACTGCGCAAGTGCTCCAGCGTCCTGGCCAATGGTAGTTGAAGAACACAGTGTGGTTTTAGTCACTAAGAGACTGAATACGATCTTGTAGAAATATCAGGATTAAAGTATCCCATGTCCTAATCCAGGTCATGGCCTACCCACCGTACCCACGTGCCAAATTTCATTCAAATCCGTTCAGCCGTTTTAGCATGAAAGCATAACAAACATACAAAAAACAAATATTTTCTCTTTATAATATTAGCCAGTAACGAGTAATTTTGCACTCGCTCTACGTATGTACGTACGCTTAGACGCTTGTCTATTTGTGTGCGTGCCTTTTTTATTGCTGGATCGGAACTTCTGTAACTCAGCTGTATTTTGTAAAGCTGATCCAATTGTCGGTGGACTGACATTTATACTGCTTCAACTTGGAGTGAATTGCTGTCACTGACAATTAGAGACCGTTGCCCTGAAGTTTGGCAAGCAGTTGTTAATTGTGAAAGTTTGCAGAATAGTTTGTGGATGTGAGAAATTATGTCGTTCCCGTATTATTATTGACGTTGACTTCTGCTTTAACAAAGAGTTTATGGTGAGACCAAAAACTTAGAAAATGGTGGTGGTTTAATAAAGTCCTAATCAATTTGTTCAATCTAACAGATAGGATTGACGTGGAGTTGCGGGCACCAGCCCGTATTACCTATTACCTAGTATCTAACAGATTAGATGAATTTACAATAAATGTAAATAGCCAGCTTTTGGAGCGTAATTTTATGTCAGAAATGTATTGCCTTTCCAATACAGTTGGAAGTTTATTAAAGGACAGTTTTCAATACAAACCACGTACTGTAAAGCGCTTTAGCTTATTAATGGAGTGACGCTTTCAAAGTCCGGCTATTTTGTACGTGAATTGAAGTAATTTACTTTCAGTACCTACTTTATCAATATCAATAAAATATTTAGAATAAACTGCATTAATAACGTTTTCTCTCTGAATTATGTCTGATCTAACTCGCTCCCCAATATTTCAAGTCTGTCAAAAAGACGTTTTATTTTTGATCCACCCAATCTTATAATCCTAATTGTTATCTCTCAACCTTGTTAGTATTTTTTATTTTTGTCCCTTTTTTATTCTGATTGGTGTATATTTTTGTACAACGTGATTTATTATTATGCTTTGTATTTTAAGGAGGTTCTTCAACTTTTCTATTTATCTAATAATCTGTCACTGTTATAATAAAATTATCACCGTCCCGAATGTATAAAACGGTATTAACATTCCAAGCTGTCTTCTTGTCTCTTAAGATAATAAAACCATCACCATCAGTCGACCAATTAACGACCGTGGTATATTAATATATTACTATTAAAAGATTTCAGACATTGTGTTTTAAACTAAATCTATTATAAAAGTTTTTGGTCAACGATTTAGCGTCACTTAGAAGGTTGCTAGTAAATGAAATGCTGTAATAGCTAAATTTTCGTTTACGTATCCTGTGTTTGCTTAATTTGATAGTATTTTATATGTATATTACTTATTTAAAAAAATCCTTGAGATTTTCATACAGTGTTTTTGTAGTTACGAACCTGCGTTTGTGTTTCCGAGTGCATACAACCCGAATCTCTTCAAAGTAAGAGTGAACAGGCTACTTCTGGGTGAGCTCACTCCATCGTAGACTTTGTCTCTGTCATCTCTGACCTAGACTAGAGTCAAGAGCAAACCCATTTCAAATAAAAAAAAAGTTGCAATTTTTTTATTACTTGTTTTATGTGCTTAGGCTGAGAACAGGGCTGCAGAGCTACGCATATATGTAGATCTCGGTCTTAGTGTTATTTTACAAGTTACTTTCATACTTAGGTATAGGTAATACGGGCTGGTGTCCGCAACTCCACGTCAATGCGCGTATTTTGCGTACTTATATGTGCAAGACTCATGAGTTGTTAAAAACTTGTTCGTGGGTACAGAAATGTATTAAATATGAATTTTGCATACAGTTTCACATCCCTTAGATTTCGATCTCCTATATCAAATCACCTGTGTGATTTACCTCAATGATTCGTGTATTAGCCGCGCCAGCATACCAACCACCAAAATGACCTATTATCATCGTAGAAGCCAAGTTCTTCCATAATATTTAAATGTTAATAAACGGCACCATAACATTTTCTACCATACCCAAATTTGACAAAACATTCAAATCAAATCCTCCAAAGATAAACTTCAAAACCAACTCCGTATTTCTGTCACTCAACAACGAAAACATCATAAAGATACTATCACCGAACTCCATAATATTTGGCCAAAAACTTCAGCTGGCCATTATCAGAACCATCCGTATATCATCTTCTGACATAATAAAACACGTTGGAGAATAAGAAGCACCCTATAAAAATCCCATAAAACCATTCAACTTTCTCTCTGCCGTCAAAGAAGCGTCTGCATTAGTAGAACGAAGTAATTTACGCTTTTTTTTATATCCTACTTGAATCACAATGAAAATGGCCGACGTATTTGCTAAAGATTTAAGATTATAGACACGTTGGATATCGTATGGTCGTGGGAAGATTTTGGGTCGCGTTAAGAATTTGCTGAAATTTTCCTTATTAGTTTAGCTGGGGTACGTTTATCTTGGACTGTGATCGAATTTTGTGTATTAGGATTTTGTGAGTTTTAATTTGTTTGAGCGTTAATATTTTTTGGGAAATAAAAAAAGCTTCCGAAAAACAAATTAACTTCCAACGATCTGGGGTTGAATGTAATACTAACTCAGCTGTGTTAAAATTAATTACCGAAAAATATACACAAAATTAACCGAAAAAAATGTTGTATTTAATTTTAACTAACAAAAAACAACCACGAGCTTATTCAAATTAAAATTCTACGAAAAATAATCTGTACTTTCAAATAATAAGTTAAATTTCCCAAAAAAATACTAAGTTTCCGAAAACATAATTATGTTCTGCTAAAATAATTGTTTTCTTAATCACTATAGAAACCAGCTTAATTTCTACTATTGGTTATAGAATAACTTTTTTTGCTTTCAATTTTAATGAAAATAACTTTCTACAACTACAAGGACACCACGAGGTTAGGTTCGATCGGAACAGACCTCTCGCTCTCCGGCTTGGTCAACGCCATGCTGGGGAATGAAGAGTCCTGGGCGCCAGTCGCCTCTTTCTGCGAACACGTCATGTCCCAGAAGGAGGTGGCGGAGCGCGCGCGGGAGGAAGACCCTCTCGCGGCGCCGCTCCGAAGGCGGAGGAGGGGTCGAAGACGACGTCAGTATGACAGTCACCTCCGACTCCTCTCCTATCGCCAGCAGGCGACGGGTGCGGGGGCACCCTCGCCTGTATTGCACAGGCTTCCACCAGTGCCGGACGGGAATGGCCAGGTGTTCCCGGCCATTCCCGTAGCCCCCCAGGCGGGGGGGGCCTGCCAGTTAGGCGGGCATGCGCCGGGGGGGTTGTAGACGCAAAGGCTGAGCCGGATTCCCATGACCCCCCCATCAAGGCGACGAGTGAACACCGCTGAGTTTTAGTGGGTATACTGCCACCTTGGCAGGGAGTCCCACATACTCCGTGTCGTCCCCCAACGAGCGGAGATGCGTAACGTCATTTCTCAACGTCAAAAAAAAAAAAAAAAACACTGGCACTCCGGTAGTGCCGACAGAAGTGAAAACTTGAACAATTACGAGTGTATTTTGTGAATCGTCTTATAAACAAAACACGCGTGTTAAGGTGTGTTCCTTATTTTATAGGGTTTTTTGCAAATCAGGTATAATGACCAAAGTGACTGGTTTATTCTTCTCGTGAAAGGAATTTATTCAGATTTGCTCGTCGTCAGTTATATATCCGTGGTTCAGCGCCATCTCGTCGTTGTTGGATGAACTACGTAGTTAGTACGCGAGGCCTACGTAGTTAGTACGCGAGGCCCTCGTAGTTCTTCCCGATGTGCATAGATGGCGCTGTCCTCAACAACGCGCGTCTTAAGTTTTACGTCTGACGTTAGTACGCGAGGCCCTCGTAGTTCTTCCCGATGTGCATAGATGGCGCTGTCCTCAACAACGCGCGTCTTACGTTTTACGTCTGACGTTTTACGTCTTACGAATTTTCGATCAGGGTCACGTGACCTGACGCGAATTTAGAAGTTTTTACCCATTCCAAAAAAAGTACACAGCGCCGCTAAAGAAGTTTTCACTTCAAAAATTTTTGCTTAGGTTACTTTCATCGTGCCCTCACCTCATAAGTAGGCAGTGATCTGTCGCTGTCGGCCGTGGTCGAGTCGATGGTCGGCAGCGAAGAGTCCTGGGACGCGGTGGTTTCCTTCTGCGAAACGGTCGTCTCGCAGAAGGAGGCAGCGGAAAGGGAGAGGGAGATCTCGTCCACTTAACCGGCCCGCAGCAGGCGCACCGGGCGTCGGCGGAGGGCGGACAACACCCTCTTTCAGCCCCCCATAAATCAAAACCCGTAGTGTTCCACGCGCGCACCTCTCGTCCTCGTCTGGCGCCCATGTGCTGGTTTGGTTCCTGGGTTGGTCACGGCGTGCTATGTGTTCTGGTACGCCGGTGACGGGGAGTCCCCAGAGGAGGGTCCGGTGACGGACAGCCGCGGCGGGTTCACGGATGAGTGCTAACGCGTGCCCGTGTTCCCGCCTTAAACCGGCAGAGGACACCGTGGAGTTTTAGTGGGTTAGACTCCCACCTAACTACACTATAAAAAAAATGGTTAGGTTACTTTAAACCCTTTACACGTAAATAGGAGCCCCGCTAAGCGGGCTCTGTCTTAGGATGCAAGAGCAAACAAATGAGAATACAAATACCTTTACCTAGGTATATATCAATTGATTAGAGTGGGAGCTATGTAAGTAGGTGTAAGTAATGAATTATATTGATTACAAGCACTTTTTAATATTTCTTAGGAGTATTTATGGAATCACTTAGAAAATTATTTTTATAATATCAAAATAGTTTAAAAAGCGCCACAGTTTATAAAATGTGTAAGGTTAATTCTAAATGTATATATAATAGGTGAGTTATGATTAAAATGACGAACTGCAGTGTAATTCTGTAACCATCTCACCGTGAAAACTTAAGTGAAGTGAGCGTGGAGTGAGCTATCAATAGTGTCAATTCGTAGCAAAAACAAACTCACATCACCTAAGTTTTCACGGTGAGATTTTTACAGAATCGACCGGCTGTAGTTTTCGGTAAAACGCAATTTAAGCAGGTGGAAAAATATTACGTTAGCAAATGCTGTATTGATTTTTCGTAATTTCCAGTATTTTGTTCGGTCGTTTCTCTATTTTTATTCGCATATAAGTTGTCGGAAAATTTGTATATAAAGCAGTAAATTTCATATTTTGAGTATGCTCATATTTTGATTTATTTTCGGAGCGTTTTATTACTACCCATGTTTTTGTGCCATTAAAAGTGTAAACGTCTTGTACCTCTAAACAGTATAATTATAGACGTAATCAACATTTGTCGCAAATGTAAAGTGGTGATCACTGTTTCATACATTTTTGTGATTAGTGCATGAGGTGGAATTGTTGACAGCTTACCTCCTTCTTCGGAATTATTATAAGTGTCTCCAAACACACAAAAATGTGTAAAATTATTTAGTAATTTCCAAATTCCAGCCTAAACCTTGCACGTCAGTTTTTTTCTCTCCGCAATATTTTGAATGAAAATCGCTGTTAGATTTTATTTAATGTCTGGGAACTGTTAACTACTGATAGAATTTTCACGTAGATTGTAGTTTAGGCTTCATATTTTTTATTAAAAGTGTTATTTCATTTTGTTCTACAGTGCTTGAACTAGTGTGTTACTTAATGTAATTTTCACTTATATTCATTCTATTTCTAATGTTATGACTTTGATTTGAAGCCGTAATGTTTGTACTGTAGGTAGTAATTATAAGTTAAAGTTGCTGTGTCATGTGAAAAATAGGTACAAGTATATTATTAAAGTAATTGAAGTACTATAATCAAGTAGTTAAATATATCATTGCGAAATAATAAGGTGCAGCGCAGACGACAGACTATCCGTGACTCACTTTTTAGTATGTGAAAATAGAACCTATGCAATTATATGCAGTAACGCACACGACGCGCAAAAAGTCCGGCGCACAAAAAATCCGTGTAATTCGGGCAGACCGCACCGCGCCGGGCCGCGCCGCTCCGCACAAAAAGTGTGTGAAAAAAATTGAACGTTTGCTTCAACGCGCGCTAACGCAGACGGCGCACACTTTAGTCGGCAATCTGCATTTGCTTGGGGTGGACGTAACGCACGCGATCTATTATCATGGTGCCAGAGATCGATGTAACGATGTTAATTCAAGAAATACAAAAGAGACCAGCAATTTATGATACTTCTAAAGCAGAATATCATGATAGACATTTAAAAAGAATGTATGTGAATGAATGTGTGTGTGTGTTTATGTGCGTCGTGTGCGTTGAGTCTGTGAAAAATCCGCGACCGTCTTTTTGCGCGCCATGCAGACTTTTTGTGCGCCGCAGACTCGATCGCACAAAAAGTGTGCCGTCTGCGCTGCACCTTAAACTTTCTAAGTAAAATCTTCCTGTCGCCTACGCATTGAAATTTTTTCATTAATTTTTGTTATTTACGTACGCTTTGAAAGCTTTTCATTATTATTACATTCGTGTCACTGCTTTTCTATTCTAAGCTCAATATCTAAAAGCCCATCCTATCATAGAAATAAAACCCAATCTCCTATTTTTAGTTATTTCACGAACACATAAAAGGGCTCGTTGAAAGCTTTCTTCAACGCCTGGTCTCGAATCTATCGATCTTCAACCATTCTAAGGAGTTAAATCCCAGGCTCTTGTGTCCTTCCCCGACAGCTATCAACACTATTACAATTTGTCTCAAGACTGTCTGTTTGTTGTCAATGCTGTGTTGTCAATGCTGAGTACACGGCAAAGCCAAGAGTGAAGCTTTAGAATATTTATGAGCTGTTTATCAGCGCAAGTCAATTTTTTTATGTAAATAGCCTACAAGACGTCTTGGATTTGACGGGCAAAATACTGTTTTAAAATAGGTTGTTATTTTCTTTTGCCGTTTGTATTTATTCTCTTGATGAAAATGCCTGACTCAGCGCAGTTTCGACCAGTATCTTCTACTCAATAGAAATCTTAAATTTATTCACTGACAGACAACGCTTTGCCTAATCCGCTAGGCGCAAAAGCATGAAATTTGGCACTAAGGAAGGGTATTTGAAAATACATCCCCTAATATGGTTAAGTACATATGAATATGGGATGAAAGGTCGTATGGAAATTCTTCGTTTTTGCCGATGGAAATCCCAACGGGCACACGACCTGTACCTTCATAAAATTGTTTAGATTTTTCAAGAATTTTCGGAAAGAGATCTTCAATCTATTCGCGCACACGAAGCAGACAACACGTCTGCTCCCTATTTCTAAACAAAGTGACGACGTAAAATCTCCAAGAGTCCAACACAATTCCAAAATAATATAAAGGTCAAGCCGTGGACAAAGTCTAGTTGATAACAAACGATGTTATCTCCCAGATCCTTCAAGTTTCAGCGACGGACTGCCGACCTTTTTCCCAAGTCGTTTCCTCCAGGGATGATAATATTTAGTGTTCCAATCTTGGATAACTTTGATTTTTAGGGTTTGCTTGGAGTTATCGCCTTTGAGCTAGGATGTAGTAAAATTCTGTTTATGTCTTGGATTGAAGACTGTATTTGATGGTGGGTATAGAAGGGTATTTTTGGATGTTGCTCGCAGATAGTTTTATAAGTGAGTGTATCCATGCCAATACATTGAAATGAAAATAAAATATTGAAAACTGTCGCAAACACCTACGCACCTATATTAAAAATGGAAACAGAACATAGGAAAGTATTGCAAATACCTACCTACGCATTATTTATATCGAATCTGGGATTTACCTACAATTTTAGGGAGGTGACATAACAATGACGAACAGCAAAACAAAATCAGAAGCTACGTTTTGTAAATCTCAATTTTCTATTATTCAATTACAGAAAATGGCGTTAAAAGGTAATATCGTAAATACAAAAACCTTTTACTTCCTAGAGAGCAACATAATGATATTTGGCAGCAAACAATAATAAAAGTGACCGTTACGATGTTTAGTGGTGCCAAAATCCGTTCTGTGCCAAACTTAGTCCTCTTCTAGTCTATTTAGTCCAAAATTAACTTGTAGCAGTTTGGTCTTTGGAGCATCGCTTCTATCGCTTTGATGAACAAGGGATAGTTTAGCTTAAAGTGCGAGGTGTAGTAAATACTGAAGTAGGTTCTATTCCTTAGCATGATGTAGCTGTTTCTTATTGAATATTTCTTCTTCGTTTTGCCAAGATTTTTTAAGGATATGATTGTTTAAGGAATTCACTTCTGGACATGTGACAGCTTTTTTATAGTTTTTGAAGGCGTTATGTATATTATTTATCTTGGTCTTATGGCCATGTTTTTGTACGTGTTTATCATCATCATTTCAGCCAAAAGACGTCCACTGCTGGACATAGGCCTCCCCTAGGCACCTCCACTTCGACTGGTTCTGCACGTGTTACGTGTGTGTTATTTGATCGTATAGGTACACGATTATTTTCATCTCTGAATGAAGGCAGAATTTTATTACAACTCATATTGTCAGCAACATTTTCATCCCCTCGCAAAGTTTCATAACAATTTAACACGTGGAATTCTGAAACCCAAAAGTGTAATACGAAAATTTCAAATCAATGTGCCTACCCAACATTCCAATCCCAGGTATAAACGAAATAGCAAAAAACATTAACCGTTCGTGAGCCCAAGGTAAATGTAATTCACAGGGCAGACGACCCCAGGCAAGATTAAAAAACTTTCTGCCCAACCCTGTGGTTTCGAGGGTGAAAAAATATTAATGAAATTTTACGAAACTCCCCGTTGACCGAAAGGAGCGAACTTCATCAAAGTATTTTCTCTGTAGCGGATAGGCAATTAAGAAATTCAATTTTGAGATACCGTATCGGTTTCTGAGTACACTCAGTGTTTGAAGGGTTGGTGGTTGTCATCGGATCATTTAAAAATCAATAAATTTTGCTTAAGTAGCATCGGAAACGATGGACTTCAATCTGATTGGGGAGAAAAACTAGTCAATATTAATCATGGACATTGATTGATGACTTTTTATAGGGTTGGCATTTTAAAATTCTACGGCTCACTCGCCAGTTTCCCAAGGTTACGTACGCAATGACAGGTGGCATGCTTAGTGCCTAGATCCTAGCGAATCACCTTGCGAGTAGCGAAGTGAAATGAACGCTCTAGAATCTTCGCAACCGGGCGCACTGCACGTTTGGCGCCTTCGCTAGTCGCCTAGCGTGTAAGTGAGGATGTTAAGTCACTAGGGTCTAGGCATTAAGCAAGCTACCTGTCAGTGCGTACGAAACCTTAGGAGACTGGCGAAAACTACTAGACAACCTAGACAAGTGACAATTGATTTTAAAGGGTTTGATATAAGGATTGAAATAAGCTTTTCAGTAGCCATGTCAGTCATTTTTGACTTTTCCATCATCCGCTGATAAAATGTCACTTTGTCGAGGTCCTCAAAACGTATAATATCGTTCAATTAAGTGATTAGATAGGCTTATATCACATACTAAACCGCATTACCACACCGCTATCGCATTGCTGCTATTCAAACTCGAGAAGTAACTTTTAGTTTACTGTAAAGTTTACTAAACTTTCAAACCCACTATTCTAACCCAGAGAGACAACAGAAAGCCCTACTGCAGCATTTAGATTAATTACTTTCTTGAAATTTAGTACACTTTTTATTAAATCTTGCTACTTAGTTTTCCTTACGTTTTTATTAAGAACAAGGGCTCACTTCCATAAAGATGTAGGAATTTCATCTTCTACTTTTTTCATAAATTCATCATTCTCCTACAGTTTTCCCAATTTATTTTGCTTGTACCACACATCTCTACTAGCTGTCATCTTAGTAGTCACCTTCTTTCTAGACAATCCATCAATCATTTCTTTGGTCTTCCTCTTCTTGTATAGCCAGTTACATTCATACTAGAAACTTACCTCACGACATGGATCCTCATGCTTATCTCATAGCATAATCAGCTTATTACGTTACGACTGCTGGGACACAGGCCTCCTCTCTATGAGAGGGAGTGGGCCGTAATAAACCACGTGGACCCAGTGCGGGTTGGTGGATGTCACATGTCTTCGAATTTTTGCTTCTAGAACATGCCGGTTTCCTCACAATATTTTCCTTCACCATTTTTATTAGGTACATCATAATCGTTGATTATACTCTTAATAACTATAGATAAGTAGATGCCATTATTATAATCAGCTGATTGTGAGTAAAGCGGATTTATTTTAGCCTCGATTAGAGCTTTTTACGTCTCGTTTACTTATTAAAATATTAATGAAACATTATTTATGTAAACAAATTATTGGGTATAATGCTATTCCTTCAGGAATTATTTTGTGTGGCACAATATTTAACTGCCTTTATTTTTAATGTATTTAATTACGTATACATATATTTAAAATGTTTCGACTACAAGTTGTAATACTAAAATTCATTAATAAGTAAACTTGTATATTAATAAAAAATCATAAGTGTAACCGAAATCAATATATTATGTCGATTGTCGGGTAATGTACCAAATTATGTTAAAAAAGAATATTGATTGTGTTTAGAAAAATTAGTTAATCTTAGAAACTATAATAAATTTTAATTTTATTTAATATCTAATGGATACTTTGAGGATCCGTTGTGATTTTTATTATAATTATTTGTTTATCTGGAGAAAAAACAGTGTTGGACCTGAACTCGATAACTATTGTAGGATTTCTAAAAGAATAGTTTGGAGAATAATCATCCTATAACGTTCCCACAGCTGGGACACAGACGTCCTCACTATGAGAGGGAGTTGACCGTAATTCACCAAGCGGACCCAGTGTGGGGTGGTGGATGTAATATATCTTAAATTTTTTTGCTCGTAGAACCTACGGTTTCTTTACAATATTTTTCTTCATCATTTTTATCACATAATCTCCTACTATTAGCACCCTCCATCAGCATACTCCAGAAAAGAGAACTGATAAAGTCGTGAAAATGATTTAGTGATATAAAGGAGGCTCACACACTGTGAGTGAGAGGGGTATAATTGAAACAGTATGATTTATACTGCGTTCATAGCTGTTTTATCTACGGCCTTATTTCTGAAGCAAGAGTAAACAAAGGTAGAATGGTAAGGAAGTAATGGGTGTAGGGAAGTGTTTTCAGCGCTATAAAAGTTTGTGCCGCGAGGTTTGTGTTGCACTTAATTTGTTTTTAAATATCGTGTTTTGTTATTGTGTTTTATGGTTTTTGATTGATGGGGTTTTTAAAAGTTTCATGGCTTTTATACTGTGAAAGGCAATTGTTGTAAGTTAATTGAGGAATGATGATGGAGATTGTAAATTCACACTGAACTTTTATTCAATTTTATGTAATGTTTATTTACGAGAAGTGTTAAACTAGATTGCTTTAGTTTTAGTTTTCAAATAACAAGTACTTAAGTTTTATTGCTTTCCTGAGAATCTGAAAGCTGTAATTTTTATTGTATCTATTTGTGTAGCACAAACAAATTCTGAAGATAATTTAAAAAATCGCTTACACAAAACTATTACATAACCACCTCTGTCTACACATCAGCAATGCAGCAATATTTTATATTCCGAGCCGCCCAACTTTGAGTACCCAAACGATTTTTATCCCAATTTCCTCAGAACTGATGTAAACACAATGGAAATACCGCATCTATACCGTTTTACCCCACTCTCCCCCAAAAAGGGTTCCTGGGCGGAGTCGGTGAATTATGGTCTTTTAAAATCTTTTTTTTTCTTTGTTATCGTTCAGAGTTTTTCGTTGCGATAAAGAAGATTACACCATTTATCTTAGGGTTGACTCTGGAACATTTGTGCAGTTTGTATAATTTTATTTTTTTGGGACTTACGGGGTTGAAAACATTTATTTGTCTTGAAGTGAAGCTGTTTTTATTGATAGCTTTCATATCCAGACTTATGTAGATAGGGCATACATTTTTATTAGCTACTTTTTTTTCTGCTCTGGATTTTTATATTAAAAGTTAAATATAGATAGTTATTTATTTAATACTTCAAGCACATAAACGCACAAAGGCGGACTTAATGCCGTAAGCATTTTCTACCAGTCAACCTTTGGGTGATGCAGAGACAAACAGTGGTAGGTGCAATCATGAATATTGAGGAAATCCCTTTTCCTCTGCCTTCCCTGCTGCGTTATTTTATATAAATTCTGCTACTCGGAACTAAAGTTAATGTTTCTTGTTGTTTTTAGCTCTAATGTTTTAGGATTTCGTTGAAATTTTATGAAAAACAACAAAAGAAGGTTCTCGTTTTAGAAATAGCGTTAATTTTACATTCTCGGAACCACTTTGCATTGAGAACCACTTTGCATTGCATCAGTAGAAGTGCCTTTGACCACCACTAAAAGCGCATCCTAAACGATCGATTACATCGACCGTTAAGGCCGGGTTACGATCGATGTCGAATGTTTACTTTCAACGTTGTTTGTTTTTATTTGACGTCGATCGATAAATGATATTGATTTCTTCAGATTGGTTTAAAAATGCACTTTTACACGCCTTAAATAAATAATAATATTTTAAATTAAAATAGATGAGGTCGGTGTTTTTGCAAACCAACTACTCTAGGTATAAACACCGAAACAAACTCAGAGGTCACATTCTATTATAAAGTACAGACATTATCTTGATCTGAGGGGCAATTCTTGTAATTTTAAGATAGTTCACAGTCTGATCTCAGTCTCAATCTGTCAAAAATACCTACAAAATACACATACATACATGATACACATACAATACGTTTTTGACAAGTTTTTGACATTGATTGTCGCTGAGTTGAGAAGAGACAACTAGATTTTGGACGTTTTTAATTACGAGAATTGGCCTTCGATCATATAAAGACCATGCATGGTGAATGACGAGGAATTCACGAGTAACGGTCAACCCTCGACCGTTACGAAATATCGATATAATATGTTTTGAGACGAACGACTGGTCTACATTCATTAGCCGCAGTCTGGTTGCACCTTTAGCAGAATTTTTAGGTAATTGACTATAGCGCATCGCGGCAACAAATAACGTTTAATAAAATAGCGATACGTTTGATGTTAGTTTAATTGAATCGACCACCAAAATAAAAATAATTTTGCTGTTTTATTTAATCAAAAAAATCGAGGTAGGCAGGCTCAGTGGAATAATTTCTAGGTATTTCTTTAGTTCATTGAATTCCCTTTATTATATAAAATATAGTAGTTTACGCTCAGAATTATGCGACGAAAATATTTTTTGAGCTCTGTTTTACGATTGGTTTTTCATGATGCTATTATTGATAATTAAAATTAATAAAAAAAAAACAATTGAACAATTTATTCTAATTACTCAAGTTAAGAGTTCGTTTCTTGAGAGAGGCCATGGTGGAGCGGACAGATTTGACCTTAAGCCTTGTCTCCCAGTGGGGTGATGACAATTTGGTTTCTTTTAACGCCACAAAAACACAGGCGTGTGTTTTTACCGCCAAAAGGAGTCATTTCGACCAGACTCCTACTTTTCGGGGAACATCTGTTCCTGTAACAGATCGGCTCGAGCTCCTGGGCATGGAGTTGACATCTAGTCTCAACTTCGGCGCCACCATCGAGTACAAAGCCCAAACTGCGGCCAAGAAGCTGGGAATCCTTAATAGGGTGAAGCGATACTTTACACCCGGACAGCTTTTAACCCTTTATAAAGCACAAGTCCGATCCTGCATGGAGTATTGCAGCCACCTTTGGGATGGCTCAGCGAAATACCAACTTGCCGCGCTTGACTCGGTGGAACGCAGAGCTAAAAGGCTCATTGGCGACGTAAAACTGGTGGATGCCAAGCTTCACAGCTTGGCTCATCGCCGCAAGGTTGCCTGCTTGTCGGTCTTCTACAGATTGTACTTCGGTGAGTGTGCCCAAGAACTCCACGACCTCATTCCACCGGCCCCCTTCTACCTTCGGACATCCAGACGCACTACAAGTTACCATCCCTACCTAGTTGCTATTCCACCAATTCGCACTAAGCGTTTTCAAATGTCCTTTATAATGCGCACAGCAAAAGAGTGGAACTCTCTACCTGCGTTTGTGTTTCCGAGTGCATACAACCCGAATCTCTTCAAAGTAAGAGTGAACAGGCTTCTTCTGGGTGAGCTCACTCCATCGTAGACTTTGTCTCTGTCATCTCTGACCTAGACTAGAGTCAAGAGCAAGCCCATTTCAAATAAAAAAAAAAAAAAAAAAAAAACTCATTATTTATTATAAAATAATTTTGAAAAAATCTTTTTTTTTTTCAACATTTTACAATACATAATTTTTTCTGGTTTGTTATATATACCAATACGCCTATGTGCGACAAAAAACTGAACGTTTTACGGTGTCTACTTATGGGCAGCACCTTACATGACCTAAAGCGCGGTCACTGTCGGACTGCACAGAAAAGAAAGAGAAGCGCGATGACACAACGCTAACCAGCGTTGTGTTTATTGCAAAATATGAATTAATAATTTCATTACAAAAATCTATTGTTTGGACTAAAAAATCAAAACAGTAGGGTTTAGTATGTTGCTTGTAGAATAAATCTGACAAAAAATCAGAATGATTGTATGTTTTTTATTGTAAAAAGAAAGTTTTTAGAGGTATCTTCATGATTTTTTTTCTATTGTATCAAATTTGTTGTATTATGTTTTCAACACAGTATATACCTATCACATAATATCCTGAAGAATATCATAATTTTTCTGATATTGTTTACTGTAGTCGATCATATAATTTTATTCTTTCTAAAACTTGCGTTTTTTTGCGTTTAGGTCCTGTAAGCCCAAAGACTATTTTGTGTAAGCCCCATAACGCATCGCCTTAATATTGCTAAAACATTACTTGTTCGTGAAGAAAAGTAAACGTTGATAAAAAAACAACGCATGCAAATTAGGCACTTTTCACACTTCACTTCCAAAAATTTGTTCAGCTGCTCTCTGACAGATCATAAACTTGTATGGCATACTAAAAAGTCAATCTCGAGTATTTATTTCCCAAACACTAATTAATTATTCATACATTTATAGACTCGGCAAACACAAAGTCTTCCAGTAGTGTTTCCTCGCCGATAAAATAACATTGTACAGAATAATTACAATAAATTATGTATGAATGTGTATAATGAATGTTTATGTGGACCATGTTTTAAATGTTTGGGATGACTGAGTATGGGGGTATGTGCAGAGGGGGGGGGGGGGTGAAATGGAATGAAGATACAATATGGTCCTCCCCACAATATTCGCAAAATTTCGTTGTTTTATTGTTAAAAGCATTGGTTAGTGTTCTCTGTTTTTTTAGTATCACAACTTAGTATTTCGTTAAAGCTTCCACCATCAACCCTCCAAATTGTATGTGACTTTAATTCGAAAGGAAAAGGGAATAAGGAAATTCTATGATTAATTTTTTACTGAAGCAGTATAAATAAAGTTGAAGAGTTTGTTTGTTTGGTTGAACTCGCTAATCCTGGATTCCAGTTCTTGAGCCAATTCTTGAGGGATGCTATAAGCTATTTACCATCACACTGTGACTCTTATGAACTGAGCAAAAAGAAGAAAGTCAACGAAGTAATAGTGGACGAATTCGCGGGCGGAAGAAGTATTTGCATAATGGCGGATTTGTTGAGCAATTTTTCTAGTACATGTAGTACTTTTTACCAACCTTTTGTGCTTAATTTTTGACAGCTTAAACGTAGTCAACACAAACAATCCTAAAAGAACTTGATTACCTACCCATTTAAAGCTAAGAATTTCCGATTAACTTTAAGGTCAAATAGAGATGGTTGTTTCATTTGACTTTGGGGCTAAATTGGCACTTAGTTAACCCGGTGTTAAATGATCCTAACCTTAATTTAATATAATACCAATAAAATACTACCTAGAATGTGCCCTAGTGTATACCTATTTTTTAGTAGGTACTTTATTTACTAAACAAAAATGAAACGCTAATCGCGAATTTTGTTAATTCACATTAAGTTAGGTTAGAAACACATTCGTAATCAATTACAACCAAAACTGTAACATGATCAACCACTGTAAACAAATGTACTTGTCAAAATTGTAACCTCAGTGCGACATATTATTTGTTTACCAAATTGGAAAAGTAAAGAAGAATACATTATAGCTACCAAATTTTTCTTAAATAAAATTGAAGCATCTCTAGCTTTTTCCTCTGTCCAATCCAAAAATAATAAACGCTTAAACTACATAGATAATCATCTCCTACTACCGTATTGTACGAGTATATCGTATATCTAACATCTAAGCCAACAGGGGTCAAACCTTTTCCAGTTTTACTTTGACCCACAAACTTTTAACTGGTTTTAAGAATGTCCAACATATGCTCATAGATATCATGTGTGCCGTAAATTTTATCAGCTGATTATGTTTTATCATTATTAATAGGTTAATTACCTTTTTTAAGATAATTTTATTATGATAGTGGAGAAAGTTGCTTATGAATGGGCTTGGTTTTGAACTCTCTGTAAGGTATTTCATAATAAAGATAGTTTATCTTTTACAAGCTTTTATCTTGCAATGTTTGTATGTATGTTCGGGTGAAATCTTGCATGCTAATTTAAAACCACTTCCCCTTATCCTACGGAGTTGAAATTTTACATGTTGGTTCTGTTTCAAAGACAATGCATTTTTGTGATGCATGACCTGATTCTACACCTGATTTCCTCTAGACGAAGGAACTCCTTAACGATCAACTGGAACTACTTAATAATAAGTATTTCATGGGTTGCGATTCAATTACTTTAATGAGGTTGCTAAGCAATTTATGCTTGTCACAATGTGAATGGTGAAATAAAGCTGATGTTGGAATACCAGGAGAACTCCTCAACAATTAACGTCCCTGCATCGGGAAAACCAATATTTTGTAAAAGGCGATGGGCAAGTTGACATTAGGCTATTGTAACTTAGATATACATTATAAACAGACACACTAAAAAGCTACAAATAAAAACTTATTAACAAAAAAAACCGACTTCTAAAAAAACACTACAAAGTGAAAAATAACTTTAATTTCGGAAGTCGGTGTCTTTGAATCTATATTTTAGTTTTTGCCACCGACTTCCGTAGTTATTTTTCACTTTGTAGTGTTTTTTTTTAAGTCGGTTTTTTCTTTTTTTCGCTGCACTACGTAGGTATAATCAATTAGATTTGTATTAGATTGATTGGTATTTTAGCACAGACAAAATAAATAACTAAAAAATTCTTCACCAATGGGATTTGATACGATTAACTTAACAGTTAACTGTCTATTATGATTCATAATGTTATCCTTTTATGATTCTGCTAAAAGGCCTTTTTAGGCCCCTGAACTATTATGTATTTAAAATACAAGGTTAAATGACCACAATGGATTAGCCTAAAAGCGTAACAACTAACTGTAACTTACCAATGGCGAAGTGAACAATACCTACATAATGTTGAACAGTGTTGTGATGGTACGAACGTATTAACATAATGTTTTCATTACCCACCTTCCCCGCAAAAGTTACTGGGCGAGACATAATATTATCTTTAATCAAAACTTTTGATCCAAAGCATGTGTAGAACCAATGAAATAGGATTTCGGATCGTTGTTCAGTATAAAGGCTCCTTCAAACTGGCGCGACACCGACACGCGATAAAATCGCGCACGGCACAAAAACACCGCAAGTCGCGCAACGAGCGGTGCCTTTGTGTCGCGCGATTATATCGCGTGTCGCGCCTGTTTGTAGGAGCCTTAAAATGTGACAGAATGCTAATCATAGCTAATTATATAACATATTAATTTTAGTTAGCAACCTAGTCATTAAATTCAGTGCTTAATGTAAATAGTTACTTCCGTTATTATATTGTATTTAATTATTTAATGTTAATGAAGTAAAATAAAATAAGAGACCTCTAAAAAAATTAAAATTAAATAGTTTTTTGGGATAGGACTAACAGATATTTTTTTTTTATATCAACTGTATCTTTAATTTTAGTCCTAACGGTTTTTTTAACCCCTAAAAGTACTCTCAATCTATAAAGAAAAATGATATGATCTTATGCAAAAACAGGAGCAGCGGTGACCCAGTGGTAACGGCCCCAACTTACGAGGTCGTGGGTTCGAACCTAGGTAGGCACTTTATGTAAATAATCTCAACACCATGACTCTCGAAACGGTGGGAAAATATCGTGAGGAAATCGGCATGTCCTAGAACCAAAAATTCGAAAACATGTGACATCTATCAAGCCGCACAGGTCTCGCGTGGTAGATTACAGCCCACGCCCCTTTGTCCCAGTTGTGGGAACATTATAGGCTCATAATGCTATGCAAGAACTGGTCTAAATTAGGGTCTAGCATACTTAGGTTTTTTAAGCCGCCTAGTCTAAAAAACCTAGCCACAGATTCAGCCTAAATTTAGTCAGACAAACATTATAAAACAAGTTATTGGCTACATCTCTGCTCACCATTTTAATGCGAGCGCTAGTAAGTACTTGGTAGAACAGTAACATAAATAGAACAGAACTGAAACAATAATATATTTGGCGTCGTCTGTTATAGTACATTTTGCATACATTACGACAGTGTATTTATGCCTGAGAACTGAAATATAGTGGGTACGATGAGTTATTATGCGGTTAAATGTTTGATTTCAAATCTAGAGAGGATATAACATTCAGATCTAGGTAGTAAACAAACTTTCTATGGAAATTACGTCCTGTACCTCCGTTGTAGTAATGGCAGAACCTTGATTTTTGTGGTAAGTATATTGGTGTGCGCCAGCTGACATATTATGGCAAATCTTACAAATATTATAAATGTGAAAGATTGTGAAGATGTTTGGATGTTTGTTACTCAATCACGCGTAAACCGTTGAACAGATTTGGATGAAAATTGGCACATAGATAGACCATTTCCTGGACACAAAGGGTACTTTTTATCCTGATATTCCAACGGAATCGAAACTTACGCGGGTGAAACCGCGGGACGCCGCTATTCATTTAATATAATGTTTCGTGTTTTGTAATGTTAATTACTTACTAATGTATAATGATAATAAAATTTATTTAAAAATGTAAGGACTAATATTAAATACAGTTTTTCTTTATTCTATAGGTATGTGTGTGTATAGAATCAAGTTCTTCTATCTGAACAGACAGCTAATGCTGCTGGGGAATTTGTTGCGCCGCTTCTTCTTCCCAGCTAAAGCACTAGGAAATGATGAAGGGCGGGCGTTTTGGGAACAGTCTGTAATTTTGGCATTCAAAAAGTGCCCACTACTCTTTTTTTACACCAAACACGCACAACGCATACATTCACTGAAAAAAAAAGAATTGTTGAATGTACTAAAGTAGCGTAGGTTGAGTAATGAACTGCCATAGTCAACCATTTTCATAGTTAATTTTACTATAACAAGAGTGAATTTAACAAAATCCACTTTGTTGATTTTCATAATTAACCGGTTCTATTTGGTAAAATCAACAATTTCGTGTGTAGGACCTATATAACCCGCGGATTTGAAAAAATTTACGCGGAATTTAGTAAAATCAATCATTCTTTTTTTTTCAGTGTTCTCCGTATTTGGACTTGCAAGCAAGTAGCTTACAAGTGCTTGCTAAAAAAAGCCTGTCATTAATTTATGCATTACATAACAATCTACGTGCCTTATTTGTCAGTTAAATTAGTTTCGTAGTACTACTGTTTCGTTTCATAAATATCTGCTGCCGAATATTCGATAGAATCGCTCGTGAATTTGCCTTTAAACACCGCTCAAAACTTTCACTCCATCGACTATCATAAACGCTGCTACCGGAAATGTTGAGAAATTTAATATACTTCGAAATTATCTAAAACGGGTCATTTCAATACCTGACCTAGTTCCAGTAAATAGGTTTCAACGCTACATTCAACATTATTCACAATATCAATACCTTTTACTCGAGAAATCCCACTGAACTCCATTATGCCACACAAAACCAATTACTGACGTCATAAACCACATAATAATATACCATTTTTCTAACCCAGGTATCCTAAACTAATATATTTTTACGAGAACTAGCAAACATAAACGCAAACGTTTCAGGTGAACGCAATACTTATTATAACTTACTCGTTTCATAATCAGAAGTTTATTGTACGTAAAATTGAGTCGGACGGAGCAATAAAAATGATTTAGATTATGTTGCCTTAATTTTACAATAGGTTACGATTATGCCGAGTTCCAAACACTTTAGTATGAAACCCTTAATTTAAGTGAAAATATCGCGCAGTAAATCATTTAAAAGGCTGTTAAATTAATATGTATGCCGCTTTTGTAAAGGCTGTTTCAGTGGTGAGCGATGCGATAGCTATGAGTGAGCGATTTTTTATTACTTCATGCATATTGAATGAGTTTAAAACGTTTTTGTGTCACGTTTTAATCCCGCTGTTAAAAGTGGATTTATGAGATAACGGAACACCAGAATGCGGACTGCACAAGTGATTTTAAACTCATTTTACTAGTTCATCATCTGCCTAGACTGCTCCCAATTATGTTGGGGTCAGCTTCCAGTCTAACCGGATGCAGCTGAATACCAGTATTTTATATGGAGCGACTGCCTATCTGACCTCCACAACCAAATTATTGGGTAATACGATACCCCTAAATAAGACTAGTTGTCAGACTTTCAGGCTTCTGACTATCCGTAACGACTGTCAAAGATCCACGAATGACAGCCGGGACCAACGGCTTAACGTGCTTTCCGGAGGCACGGAGGGGTCTGTAAAGATGGTCACCCATCCACAGACCAACCGTGGCAAGCGTAGCTTAACCTGATCGATCGACCTGTGCGGCTGTTATTATTTAGCAACGGGCCCTTCCCTCATCTCACTCTCATTCACTCATTTTACTAGTTCCTAGGTCGGAAATCCAATTTTATTGAAATGGATCAGAGTTCTTAGGTGTCTCAATATTTAGGTTTAGATTTTTCAGGAACAGAGCAACTGTACCACACAAATTCTGCAAGGTTGGTAGCTGTTCTTGTTTAATGTTGCTTCTATCCCCTTTACAGTATATTTCGGATCCCTGAAACACTCGTTGCCTCGTTTGTCTGGTGATCGCGAGCGCTACTGCTTAACATGAGGCTCAGGGTTCGAATCCCAAGTCGGGAAAAGCATTATTGGGTTTTTCCATCAGGAATTTCTCAGGAGCAGCCTGAATTCCAGATTTATACCCGTTTGATGACTGCAGACTTGTTCTTTATTACATGGAACTTAAAGGTACATAACTGGCGAAACTTGCCAAAGTCAAAAGCCTTTTATCAAACTAGGCTGACAATCGGCGCTTTTTGAACGTCAGAATTACATAAGACAGTGCCCGAAAATACGCTGTAGCAGAGATGACGATGTAGCGCAACCAACTCCCCAACAGCGAATCGGCGCAGGTTTATTGGTGAGAACCTACAGTACACCCATATTTCGCCAGTATATTTCCCGAAGGAAGGTGCCTCTACCTTACCTTACAGGGAATACAGGTGCGATGTTATTATAATCTTAATATACACTTCAATAACATATACATAGCATGTCTCCTACTGTACCACCATCACACTCAGCACAGTGCCTTGGAAAATTCGCTCGCGAACCGACCTCTGAATACGAATGAACTTTTTGCACCTCATTTTAATGTCCGCTAATATTATTCGGTTTCTTCAGTGGTGGCTGTTTTAAATTTTAAATATCACTTACCTATGTTAAGAGTTTATTAAGTTGATATTAAATTACTTTGTCATGCTTAAATCTTGGGAATGGAATATGAAAATTCAATATGAGACTGGGTTACTTTCATTTGGTTTTACGCGGCTTTTTATTATGTGATATGAGCTGTGTTATAGGATAGATAACAGTCTCTTCGCGTTGTATGAGACAATAATCGTTAGGTATGTATATGGAGAAGATCTGAGATCTTATTTACGTAAAACGCACCATGTTTGTTTCAAGTTAGCGAGTCTCATATAGGTATATCGGAAAGAAGAAAAAACACGGTTGAAGTAATAGATAGACAGAAAACTAGATTACATAAACATATTATTTAGCTAAAAGGGAAAATCATATGTTTATATTAATTTGCCTTTTAGCAAAAAATACATAACCTAAAAACAGATAGATAGTACTTTTAATGATCATCATCATCTTATTACTTTCAATAATGTAAGAAAAAGTGTCGAAAAATATCACTCAGCAGAACCTAATAAACAAAATTCTGAGTTAAGCACTAAGACATAAATCCTACGCCTGTCCTGGCTTCTGAAAACATACCTAAAAGTTCAATTTACGAAAAAGCACCCCGTCAACGTGTCTAGACCATTTGGTGATTTAAAGGCATGCTTACTTTATTACCAGTATATACTGACCGTCTCTCATTAGTTCCAAAAAAATACAGAGTGTGTGGGAGACTTTAAATGACAAGGGTATATCCTGTATACTGTACCCATTTCAACACAACAGGGTTACCATCTGGTGATTCATTTGTATTGTCCAGATTTTTTAAATTATGTTTAAACTCAGCAACAACAGCGATGCTCCATTTCAGGGATCCACTCTCGGTCCTTGCAATTTAAAAGTCCGGTAGAATTTCCAAGTTGTTTAGAAAGTTGTGTTTTGTTTTTCTGGGTTTACGTCAGTTTCTAAACTGTAATATCCGAATGTTTTAACATGTTGGTAGCCCTGCGTGGTGTGTGTGGTCAGGAATACAAATGGCGGACACAAAACCGTGCATACACCAATGGCTTCATTTCGGGTCTGGCGGAGAATATTTGCATGTTTTGACGACGGTGCTAATAATAAGTAGCTGGATTTAAATAACTTTATCTCTGTTGTTTATGAGGATTTACATAGTCTTGAGTACCCAATGTCGAACAAAAATCTCTGCACTACGTATAACATTTTTCATTTAGCCGAAAAATGTACAGACGCCAGCACATCAAGCTACCAGAAACTGTCAAATTTTCCCAATTAACTTTGAACCTTATGCTTTAGAGATAAAGTTGAAAGTCTATTAAAGACAACTGATGTGAACGTTACCGTAGCCGAGTGGTGGACGCCTCTGACCCACGATTATCGGTGCGCTGGTTCGAAACCCGTAAAAAACAGAGAACTTTTTTTCATTTATAAACACGTCATCTCCTATTTATTCAAACATGGAGGACGACGACAACGTCAATACTCAACAGCGACGAAGACTAAATTTCAATATTAGCGAAATTGACATGGACGTTTCATATCTAAGTCCGACAAACACATCACACATATCTCCAAACCAACAATTGTCCAAGAGTATAGACGGTACCATAGTCGACAGCGCAACGTACTCCGAAATGTTAGATAGAATATCAACATTAACTCAAGAACTCGCTACTACACAGAGCGAATTAGAAAACGTTATATTAGATAATAACGATTTGCGAACACAAAATAATAATCTTACTACACAAATCTCCGCTTTAAACTCACTATGTCACTCCACGACGACTCCTAATAAACCTAACAGTATGAAAAAGATAAATAGGCGTTTTGTGTTGCACCAAAACAGCGGAGTATTCTCTATAACTTCATCGCCAACTTCGACACCTAATAATAAAACTGATCACAATAATTATACATTTGAAAATTTACATATAAAAATAAACGACATGCAGAAACAATTAGTTGAAGCAAGCAAGGAGATAACGAGCCTAATAAAACAAATTGAAGAACTAAAAGTGAAACTGACAACGCCAAAGAAAGCAATTACTACACATACCCAGAAATCGCAAATAATACCTGCGTATGAAACCAAAAAGAAAGAAATACCTGCAGAATACAGAAAACTAGCTATCCTCGGAGCTCAACAATGTGTAGACCTTGCCTCAGCTCTCCTATACTCAAGACAACGAACGCAATATGAGAAGTATACGATTATAAGCGAAACGAAGCCGAATGCGCGAAGCAGCGAGATAGTAAAAAACTATCGAAATATAAATCTAGCAGCCAATGACAAGCTTGTAATATCTCTTGGCGAAAATGACTACAACCAAAAAGCAGTGTTGACACAAATTCTAAAAATTATAAAATATTACAGCTGCAACAAAATTATTGTACTAAACGTAACTAAAAATAATTATCTAGATGTAAACAAGCTAAATAATTCCATAATGAAAATATGTAAAGAATACAAAAATTGTTCCTATGTAAATTGTAATAATCTTAAACTTGATGATCTCTGTAAAACTATTAATTATATTATTGACTGTAATGACTATGATACCAAATTTTTAAAGTTTTCCGAAATTAAAAAGAGTTTAAAAAGTCTAAGCCAGCAAAACAATACTTTAAATTTGAATTGCATCTGTATACCTAAAAAGGGAACAATACCCTATTATTTTAAATCTCAGATTGTAGAAATATCAACTTATAATAAAAACAAAACAGTACTAAATCCCTTACCGCCAAAAATAGGGACTATTCCATATTATTTCCCCGTAACAAAAAAATGTCAAAGTAGTCTGACGTCTAAGGACAACAATCTTTTTCGTGTACAATAACCTACGCTTACTACATCAAAACATAAATGGATTGCTGGCTAAGAGCGACATAATAACGGAATTCATAGACACTCTTTCAAACAATGGCAAATATGTACATATATTGTGTTTTACAGAACACAATATGACGATGAGCGATGTTGATCTTTTGAACATTCCAAATTACTCTTTAGCTACCTCCTTCACTAGACAAAAACGGAACGGTGGATCTTGTATATTAATACACAACCATATTAGATATACACAGATAGATCTTGTGAAAGTTGCAAATGTCTGCAATGTTTTTGAATGCTGTGCGGTTGAGCTAACGGATCATAAAATTATAATAGTATGTGTATATAGAGTGCCAGGACCAAACAAAATGGAAATATTCTTTGACAATTTAACATATATATTAGAACAAATCTGCTATAGAAATAAATATAAAATAATAATATGCGGTGACTTTAACATTGATATGTTACAAAAAACTAAGTATTCCTCTCAACTTAAACGTCTATTAAAAGAGTTTAATCTTACAATAGAAATAGAGGAACTCACTAGGCCTAGTAGTGGTACCTGCCTAGATAATATTTTTCACAATATACGGGGATGTAAAAGTGAGGTACTAGAATTAGGGGTATCTGACCATTTAGCGCAATTGATGCAGTTTCCTGTACAACAAACGTGTGTATTGAAATATTATTATGTTCAAAAACGCGACTACAGCAAGGAAAACATGTATCAGTTTAGACAATGCATAGGCAGCGTGAGCTTTTCAGACGTTTTTCAAGCAAATAACCCTAATGAAAAGTTTAATGCGTTTTTTGACTTATTCAAACTTTTCTACGACCTATGTTTCCCAAAAGTAAGATGCAAAATATCGACAACTAATAAACCAAAGTGGATCACACCGGGAATTAAAGTCTGCAGCAAAAAGAGACGGTGTCTGTTATGGCAATATAGACTAAATCCTAACAAAGACACAAAAAATGCTTTATCAACATTCAGCGCCAGGTACCGCCGCGTCATTAAACAGACACAAAAAGCACAAAACAGCTGCTACATAGAAACTAGTAGCAATAAGTCTAAAGCTACATGGAAAATTATAAACAATTTGAAAAGTAACGTACCGAAAACACATATTAATGTTATTGAGGTAAACAACAAATGTATCACGAACCCTCAAAGTATTGCGCAAAATTTTAATGATTATTTTATAGACCTAGTTCAATCTAATGGACATTGTCTAACTTATAACAATACGAATGTTTTAAAATCCCATAAATCTATGTTCATGGAACCAATAGTCCCAAAAGAAATGATAACTATAATAAATAACCTCAAAAACACAAACAGTACAGGGTATGATGACATCAAGACCAGCGTGGTCAAATCAGTAGGGCCTACTATAGCACCAGTGCTATGTGATATAATGAATGCTTGTATATACAATGGGGTTTTTCCAGAAGCTCTAAAAATCTCGATTGTCAAGCCATTACACAAAAAAGATGACAAAGCAAAAATGTGTAATTATAGACCTGTAGCGTTAATTCCTATATTTTCAAAAATTCTTGAGAAAGTAATTTATATTAGACTTAACAATTATTTTACAACAACATTTTTTGTAAGGAACAAATGGGTTTTAGGCAAGACAAAACGATTAACATGGCAGTGTACAACTTCCTTAAAAAAATACACCACAACATGGACAACAGAAAACAGGCTGTAGCAATGTACATGGACATGACCCGCGCTTTTGATTATGTTGACCATAAAATACTATTAAAAAAGCTCTATAGCTACGGTATTAGAGGTAATTTACTTGACCTCATACAATCGTATATAGAAGGTAGAAAACAGCTTACTCAGACCAAGTGAACATTAAAGCAAAAACTGAAACAATATACTCCTCAAGTACGAGAATAATTTCGTATGGGGTGCCACAAGGGTCTGTCCTAGGTCCGTTACTTTTTATCTGTTACATAAACGATTTTCCCAAAGTAACCAGTCATCAGATGTGCTTATTTGCAGACGACAGCACTATTGTTTTCGACCAGAATGATTTTAAACAAATTGAATTAGATATAAACACAAACCTGGTGTCAATTATAGAATGGTTAAATGCTAACAACCTTAAAATTAATTTAACAAAAACCAAAATAATGGACTTTAAACTTCGACAAAAAAACAAACACAATACCAAATTAGGTATAAAGATGACGCAGTACTAGAAACAAACACTACAAAGTTTTTAGGATTGCACATTGACAATGATTTGTCATGGAAAACTCAAATTGATAGTGTTTGTTTGAAACTTTGCCGATTCTCTTATGCCCTATATATGCTAGGGAAAATTGCAAACAAAACAGCCCTCTTAACGGCATATCACGGTTATGTAGCCTCCACATTGAGGTATGGACTTATATTCTGGGGTAACGCTTCAAATATATCCTCCGTGCTTTTGGCACAAAAAAGATGTATCCGAGCCATCTGCAAATTAAGAACAACAGATACATGTAAGCCACACTTTAGGGATTTAAGTATTCTGACAGTACCTTCACTGTATATATATGAGGTTCTGATGTTTGTAAAAACCAATATACATTTGTTTAGTCATGTAGAAAGTCAACGTCGCTCAGATAAGTTGAAAACAATAATCACGAGAACTGCTTTTGCTTATAAAAGTGTCTATGCAATGGCACCAAAATTGTATAACAAACTACCTTGTCATATTAGAAATTGTCAGAATAATAATGAATTCAAAAGTGAGCTCTTTAAGCTACTAAATGACAAAGTGTATTATTCAGTCAAGGAGTATATGGATGACAAATTTTAAAGATTTTTTTTTTTTTATGTATATGTATATCTGTTTTTTTTTGTTTTAAATCTATTGACATTGTGTATTTTCATGACATTTTCCTTATATTATTACGACAATTTTATAACTTGACATGCCTAATAATATGTTTTTTGACATTGTTAATTTCGTTTATAATTGCATGAATTTTTTGTTTTAATCTTTTTAAATAAGTTTACTATAACTTCAACTCAGATTTTGTATGTCTATCGGCGGAACATGGTTTGTGTACTTGACATTTATATTGAAAAACACCTGTAATCACCTATGTTCACAAAACAAAATAAATGAAATAAATGAAATGAAAGAATTTTGACAGATTGTAGTAGCTTGATATGCTGCCGTCTGTACACTGATGGACATAGGCCTTCCACAAGCGTCGCCACATCGACCAGTCCTGGGGCCCTATTTTCTAACTACATCACCGAAGATACGGGCCCGTCTAAAAGTAGTTCTAAACTTCGAAGTGAATCCTACAACCATTTATTTTTTTTTTGACGGGAAAATACACATGGACATCGGTAGTAGGGATAACTGTCAAATCGTGGTGTCATTCATTCTTATATCGGGTCGTAAGCTTATCTTACGTCCGTAGATGATAACTTAGGCCAAACTCAAACCATTTATTTCAAATAAACCAATTACAGGATATTTCGAATTGTCAAGGGGTAGGTCCGTCAGAAAGATGAAGCTAGTTGCCCATTCCAAAGCGTAGGTACCTATGGAGAAGCACGTACAAGAAACTCAATAAACTCCAAAACCATGGACTTCGTGCTTGGGGAGTAAGCTCCCCGTGCTTCTCACAAACAGCGAATTCCCGCGGCAATTCACAACGTCAAGAGTACACTTTCATAATTAGTCATCGGTCAAAACATCGAGCTCTACCGTATTATTCTCTTTCAAAATACCTAATACATTTATGATAATCGCCATATCTTAGTTGATCCTTTTTCGAAACAGTTTATGGCAAGAAGAACTTACTAGATCCAATTTATTTTACATTTTCTCATTGCAACTACTTAGAACACTTACCTTTATTCAACTTCAGCAGTTTGAATTACACCACAAATTTCCACATACTTTTCTAATGAAATTATTGAACGAGGAAAATTCTTTGATAATTATTATAGAACGTTTTATTCAAACTGTTGATAAAATAAAATAGTGCAGTACATTAACTTTGTGAAAACCTTTAATATTTAGAAGTCCATTTCATCAGTGAACCAAATCGTCCACCGTGGCACGCCGCCTGCCGTGCCGTTCCATGGTAAGCTTCTAAAAATTGCTCAAATAATCAATCACCACGGCTACCAATCCGTCTACCCCACACATTCCCCCAATTTGTAGGAAGATTGGCAGCCATTTTCAAAACCATTTTACTCCCAAAATAGTCCTAGACTCCTGAACAACGAGAAAAATATTACAACTAGGTACAACGGGATAATTGCGTAACACACTTACAGTAGGAATGGTTTTCATTTCGACAGTTCAACAAAATTAATTGCGTAAATAACGCAATTGTTGTTGAGCAGAGAAATTTTTTGAAAGTTATGAAACAACTGATTAGGAATATCCTTCAAAATGATTCAAATTGTGTGTTAAACAATCAGGGTGCTGGTTTATTGTTAACTGACAATCACTTTTCGATGTCAACACATCAATTCTTCAGAGGAGAAAATCTTTTCAACCCTGTTTAAGAGGCCTCGAACTGGAAATACAAAGGTTTGGGAAAAATTGGTAAGTATAGGTACCGTCAACTCATTTTCTCTGCTCGATAGCTTAATATAAATAGGTGCCTTATTTTTGTAAGGGTTAAATAACATTTTCAGAATCCAACAGGAAAAACATAACAAAAATATTACGTAATCTCTCCCCTTTCTCAAGTTTTAAAACTCGGAAATCTCGAAATTTTGAGAACACTTCCATATTATGTTTCTCAATTGTTTTTTCCTGTTCAATTTGTTATGATTTTATTTGTGGAGATTTATATAAGGTTTGTAAATGTCTGAATCAGGGAAAAATTATTTGAGCAACTTATTGAAATGTTGTTGTTTTAATAATTTGTTTGTATTTAAATAAAACCTTTAAGTGTAAAGGGCTTTCTCGGTTTTATGTCACAAGCGTTTTAAGACATTCAATTTGTATGGCCAGTTTCATCTTTTTTATATCTTCTTTCTTCTGGCGAAATATAAGTGAACCCTAAAATAGGTACATGTCTGACAAACCCTTCGGATCTCCGAAGGGTTTGGCAGACATGTACCTATTTATATTGTAATCTTACAGGCGTGATGTATGTGTAATTTCTTCAAATAAAAACAATTTACAAATATAACTCCGATTTCCGAGTTACCTAACCTATGTATTATTAAAAACCAAACACGCATGTTAAGCCATTTTAGTAATCAAATCAATTACCGGGTAGTGTCCACCAATTTCAATGTTCGAAAAAAGAACAATTATTTTTCTGTTTCCAACGACCAACTAATAAATTATGTAGGTATGTATCTACCTACTGCTCGATTTTGTTTTCCTGTTTTACTTTCTGTGTCAATTAGTAGGTAATATACACGTGTATTGTGTTTTGGTGAGCAATTATCTTTATTACAGTCGGATTACATGCCTGTCTGCCCATTGGTCTCGTGGTCGACAGCACTATTGCTGAGCTGGGTCCTGGGTTCGATCCAGATCGGGTAAAGTGTGAGTGGGTTTTTCCATCTGGAATTTCTCAGTAGCAGCCGAGTCTGGATTTGTGCTATTTTATAGACTCTCCTTCTATTATATTGGGTCAGTGGGTCGTCAAGTTAGAGTTTACGTTTAGGGTCACTATGAGAAGCAAAGAAATGTAAAAACAAAATAGTTAAAAAACCATTTTGGGACAGAAAATTTTCGTATTTTTTTTTCGAAAATCTACCAATTTTATTGCAGTATAGGGTTAACCTTGACTATAGAAACTATTAAGGATCTGAGAAGCATGACCCTACGACGCATCGTTTCCGTGTTAGGAAATTTTGTTTTTTTTCATTAAACGCTTTATATTTCCAAAGAGGGAAGAAGAAAAGAGGGGTTTGTGGTTAAATAATAAAAGCCGCACGGGTCGATTATTTAGGTTAAGCTACGCTTGCCACGGTTAGTCCGTGGATGGGTGACCATCTTTACATACTAAGACCCCTGCGTGCCTCGGAAAGTACGTCAAGCCGTTGATCCCGGCTGTCATTCGTGGATCTTTGACTGTCATTACGGGTCGTCAGAAGACCGAAATCTGAAAACCTTTCTTACCAAGGGGTTTCGAATTACCCAGTAACTGGATTGTGGAGGTCAGATAGGCAGTCGCTCCACGTAAAATACTGGTACTTAGTTATCCGGGTAGACTGGAAGCCGAGCCCAACATAGTTGGGAAAAGGCCAAGCAGATGATGATTTCCAAAATGGGGGCTTGGATGAAAATCTTTTCTGGAAATGAATTTTTGCTCGAGTTGTAAACCATTAGATGATGTAAAAAAACCTGCGAAATATTGAAAAAAAAAATGGACGAATGGAATGAACTGACGAACTACCTTTTTAGTGTGGCGGTCGTAAGCGCTAATGCTGAGCATGATTCTGGATGAACCTGGGCTCGAACCCGGATCAGGCAGTGTTATTGGGTTTTCCATCTGGAATTTCTTAGTAGTAGCTTGCAGTCTGGCTTTATATACCCGGTTGTTAGCAATCGGCTTGTTCCTGTTACATGGGACTTAAAAGTCACTGGCGAAACGTAGGTGTACTATTGGTACAACTCTGCCAAAACCTTCGAAGAATTCAGGCGTGATGTTATGTGATGTTTTTGTGACGCATGAAGAAGCCCTCGTGGAACGCAGTTTGTTCCGCCAGTTACTCAACTGAACCGAGCACTCGGCGCATCCTGGACAGTCACACCCAACACCTTATTTGACTGGCCAATTCTTCCCTTGCGGTAGGGCTAACGACCGTCTGGTTTGCGACCATCCTCCCACCAGAGTCAAGCCTGCTGTGTTTCGTCGATGCGCTTGAGTTCCAGTGCCGTAGGCATCTTCTGGGCACGCTCGTTCTATCATAGACCTCATCCATCGCTTTCCATCAGGCGTAATCGAGGTCAAGAGTGGGCTCATTCGGCATTAAAAAAAATATTATGTTACTACACCGGGTACTATAATCGTCGCTCGCATGACTAAAAGTCATATCTCATTTTTAAAATTTTTAGCTGATCTGAGTCAGGACAACTACACTGTTCCATTCGTGATTCTTTACACTTTTCACTAACCGTCGTACCTCTATGTTATTTGGATCTCAAAATATAACCATTTTGAAAGGCAACAAAATATAAAGAATCACGAATAGATAAATTTAGCCGTCCCAACATAAATCAGCCAAAAATGAGATAGGACTATTAGTCATGCGAGCGACGATATGTGACGTTGGCCGTACTTACCTACAACAATCCACTTCAAATTCCAAAAGTAATAATTTTCTCTCTCTTTCCAGGTAACCACCACCAACCTTAGTGCTAAGTGCAAGTGCAGTGCAGTGTAGTGTAGTGCGTGATGTCAGAGTGTGGTCTTTAGAGGCCACTCGAGGCCACCGGAGGCCATGACCAGGCCGAGGCTCAAATGTGCCGCGTGGGCCTGGCTAGCAGTCCTCGCGGCCTTCGGGAGAACCACTGCCTACACGGACACTGAGGAATTCTTGAGTGATCTTGATAAACCAGGTAAGTTCTTGGTGTATAAATTACTGATGAAAAGATGACTATAGTTTTCAGACAAGTAAAATATTTAGACGTACTTCAACTTCGGGTTTGAATAACTCTATTATGTTCTATTATTAGAGAAAAGTTGTATGACGACTGGGTTCTCATTTATATCGTAAGCCTTTTAAACAACTACCTACCGTTCAACTGATAAAAAATTACAGCAGTCTTTTGTTCGAAAAACCGTAGCAAAGTAGTCTTTCGTTAACTAAAATAACGGGAAAACCGTATTCTTTATGTGTTTCTACTGCTGGGACACAGGCCTCCTCTCTGTTAAAGGGAGTGGGCCATAATGCCCCACGTGGGCCCAGTGCAAGTTGGCGGATGTCACATGACACAAAACTATGAAGAATAATGCGCAATTGACTTTAGAATACTCAACCTATTATAAAAACACGACAATTATTATAACTGCTTTAGAATAACAAAGATTTCCCAACACCACTACACTTATTACAAAAAACAGTTCACACGAGAAATAAACACATAAACAGCGTTTACACCACAGAATAAACATTAATGAAACTTAAACATTTACGACTGCTTAAATAAACAGTAATCGTTACATTTCATTAGTTCCCACATCGCGTATTCCAATAATTTCGATTAGATGTTTGCTTTTTTAATTATAGCTGGTTCACTCAACCTAACTAAGTAGGTTGAAATAACTGGTTTGGTAGAAAGATGGATGTTGCATCAAACGAAATTTATTTTCGACTGACAAAAATGTTGGTATTTATAGTATTTAGATAGAGCATCTGCTTGCTCTTTCGTTGAATTATTGTCACATTACGAATACTTCCGTTATTTACTTTTTTTAATAGTCTTCTTCCGTCAAGTTATAAGTTATAGTTTGTTTCATCAAATTGCTCAAAGTGCGATGAAATGGCAACGCAGCAAGGATAAACGGCTGACAATATAAACTCTGTACAAGTGAAGATGCCAGCACCCAAATGTCAGAACACGCTTTCAATCAAAACCCGAAGGATTTTAAAGGAATTCTTTGGAATTCATTGCTATATTGATTTGAAAAATTTGTCTACTCATTAACGTTAATAACGCAATGAATGTTGATGAATGGCATTGCCATTGTACGTCAATGTACGTGTTTTACGCAAGCATCCTACTGGATTATACTTATGATATCGGGAAAAAAAATAACTAAAAAATTTACAGCACTCTGTGCACAAACTAACTTTTTTTTGTTAACCTGTACTGTCCATTACTGGGCAAAGGCCTCCCCCAAGTTCTTCCAGGAACTCTTTTCCCGCCCCACCTCGAAAAAGCCCTCGCAGTACGCGTCCAGGTCATCTAGCCATCTCTTTCTGGGCCGGCCTCGGCAGCGGCGCCGTTTATCTTCAGGCAACCATTACGTAGAGACATTCGCCGAGCAAGCCGTTCTTCATTTCATCAGTAATTTTGCCGAGCGGTCCTCGTGCATGCGGTGGATGTAAAAACACACTAACTTACAGTGGCCTTCAAAAGTTAGTTGCCATTTTTCCATTTCAGCTTGGACACATCACATTATGATTTAAAATTCTAGTAATCCAAATGTTTGAACTGCTATAACGTTTTTATTGATCAACTCAACTAACTACCTTTCTAGTCGTAATGCGGAATCACAGCTGAAGTGGAAAAATTACAACTTGCTTTTGGAGACCACTGTACAGACGCCAGCACATCAAGCTACCCGAAACTGTCAAATTTTCCCAATCAACTTTGAATCATAAGCTTTTGCGATAAAGTTGAAAATCTATTAAAGAAATTCGACAGATCGTAGTAGCTTGATGTGCTGGCGTATGTACATAAAATAAATCAGAATTCAATAATCACAACTCTACAATCCAGAATTAAGCAATAACACGTTTATTGCAACATAAATTCAAGTAAATTTACGTACATACAACGTCACATCTATCTCTCGTCAATTTACTCCACGTACTGAGCCCAAAATTACAATATTATACTGTGCAATCAATCAACCAGCGCGTGGGCGCAACGTGTGGATAATATAATGATTTTTAGCGATAATCATCAACATTCAGCTCCGATGCACCATTTATAATGTTAATGCTTAATTATGGTGATTTTCTAACTCATTTGACAGTTATTGAAACCTGTATGACGTGTTGGTGAAATTGATTGGTATGCAGGCAGCAGGTATTGGTTGGTTTTGAAGCTATTTTAATAAGGTGTGTGTGTGTGTGTAGTTACTAGTAGCCAAGTTGTATTGTTCGACGTAGATTTAATCGAATACTGTGCTGAGGTGCGGACTCCCATTGGTCCAGCGTAGTTGATGTGACAGATAATTTTATCCGAGGAATAATTTTGAATTTCTTGACAGTTCTCCCATACTGAATCTGTCAGATGTCAATTTTATTCCACGAATAAGAATTAACTATCGATTGAAAAATCAGCCCTAAGTTGATTGTTGAGTGACCATTGGTAACAAAAAAGTCTGCATAAGTTTTTGATTGCAATGGAATTTGATCTTTGTTAAGCATGACATTTAGTTTGTTGTTCCATAACTTGAAAAATATCTCATTTCTTAATTCAAATATAGACAACCAACAGCGATACATATAGTAGATATGTTACAGAGTATATTATTATGTATTGCAGTAATATATAGCTAATAATAATTATAAGTTTCCCTGTATAATTAGGATACGTATTAAACATGCGAACAACTATTAAGAAATATTTAAATACAAAATGTTACATTTTAGGAAAGGAGAATGTAGCGAAAAATGAACGTCAAAATTACATAAGACAGCCCCTCAAAACGCCCACCCTCTACCACTTCCTAGAGCTTTTGGAAGAAGAAGTGGCGCAACAAACTCCCCAGAAGCATAGCTGTCTGTTCAGTTAGAAAAATTTGATTCTATGCAATCGTCGTTTGCAAAGTAATTAACATTACGAGACACAGAACATTAAATTAAATTGTTTGCCATTATATCAGCCAGCCACAGCACTATACCAGCAAATACACTGAAAAATACAATGTATACCTACTCAAGCAAAACAATAATAACTAAAAATAAGAAATGTAAACAAAAATTAATATCTACCTAAATAAAAACCAGGCTTAAAGTGCATCTTGTTTGTTGGTTTATGCCCAGTATCAAACCAATACAAACATAACAACTATAATAATTCCAACACGCTCAACCTATCAATCAAGCAACAACAGAAGGTGATTACAAACCGTTTACTTAAGATAATTATCATTCACTGTTAGTCACACGTCGTTACCGGAGGTATGTTTAATTTATGCGGATTCATTTCCGCTGTGCCCTTTTATATGGTTTACTAGTAGTTTATAAGTAAACGTTAAAATATTCAAAACGTTCTAGCTGCAGGCCAAACCAGGCCCTGAGGCTACGGACACGAAGTTAGCGGGCGCGGCACGGCGGCGGCGCGCGGCGGCGCGTGGAACGCGCGTATATGGAACTGACCTCGAAGGCAGTGGCGCTGGGAGCGGCGCACGAGCGATGCGCAGCAGTCTAGCGGTACTCGCGCGTCTGCATTGAAGTAGTGTTGTGCATTTAATTTTTTGCTTTATAACGACCGAAATTTCAAAATGTTGTATCAAAAAGATGTTGTCGTCGCGGTTTAGACATTTCGTTCGCGAACAAAGACACTAATTTGTCATAACACAACACTACGCCGCCGCTCTAGCGCCGTGCGATCTGCCCGCTGGTTTCGAGACCGGGTCTGCGTTGCCGCGCCGCTCCCCGCGCTGCCGCCGCCGCCACCCCGCAATCGCTGACTTCGAGACCGAGGTCTTAGACAGGCTAGCCATTTTCCCCAGTTAAGTTCCTAAAAGGTTTTAACTGGAAGCCAGTAGAGGCTTAAACAGGCAAAACAGTTTGTCTACTTGAGTTGAGTTCCTAATTTCTGTAACGAATTCCTCAAAATCATAAAAACAGTATTATTTACCTATACAGGGTGGACATCGAGACGCAACCTGCTAGCATGGATTCAGTACAATTTTCGTCGGTTAACTATAATGTCGCATCCAACTGGTTTAATTAGCCGTTTAGTTAACCGCCTAGCCTTTTAACTAAACGCCGGCCGTTCAACTAACGGCCTGAATGATATTAAATTATAGTTTAGTTTAGAAGTCTGTAACCAATCGCTGGCGAGCCGAATTGATCGCAGTAACTAAGCCAGGGCACCCCGGCCAAATGGGTTAGGTTTGGTTAGAACTCTGATCAACCGCGTGCGAGCCGAGAGAGCGAAGCGAGGCGAGTACTACTTCCAAAGGCCAGGCCGTTAACTAAATGGCTAATTTATCCAGTTGGCGGCGACATATATAATTATAATAATAAATCTGTATACGAGGCGTTTCTTTACATTGAAAATATTTAAAAAAAAAATAGTTGGGGTGTTAAAAGATAACGGCTGATGCCATTTCATTTCATTTGTCGGTTTGTCTATTTGAATGTGAGAGATTTTACGTGAAGAAGTAGTTCGCAAAAAATACCAAACCAATATGGTAAATTTTTATACTCAAATAGAAGTAGTGTAGAACTCGAAGTAATGATTAGATTTTGTTTCATAGCAATCGTCTCGACTTGGCGCTTTCATTTTTATTTATTCTCAAAAATCAAAGTGACTGCGTCGCATTGACTTTATGAAGTCTGAAGACGCAATGACTGCGGTCGAAAGGGCTGTGGTAGAGAACTCCAGGTAACGCTTCCCACTATTCAAAACTGAAAGATTCTTCCTTTTGAATGAAGGAGTGGTAATTACACCTTTCCTAAGCGACACATTAATTGTTTTCCGACATCCAAGCATCGAAGTCGCGGGAACAGCTAGTTAAAAATAAAATTTTGCTATTCCATACATTTTAACGTGTAGCTATTGCACTTTTCTATGAACGTGCAGATTTTTTTTTATAACCGACTAAAAGTTTGTCCTCTAGGGGGTTCAGAATGATATACTGAATTCATGGTAACAGGTTGCTCTTCGACGTCCCGAATCTTCCCTACCAACCACAAAAACCTTACTTAACCGTTGCCTGTTTTTAAGCTAACAAAAAGAGGTAGAACAAGGTTCCTAGCAAAACATTTATCCGTCTGTATTTATCAGAGAAACAAACCTAAAATTATACAAAATCGTTACATAGGCTCTGCTCTACGCTTTACATAATATTTTCTAATAAAACGAAGAAGAACAAAGTTGCATATTATATGTAAATGTTTATTACTCATTAATTTATTAAATATTCATTTGGACCTCAGGATTCAATACAGAGCTCCATTAAAGAGCTTTTAGTTTGTAAGCTCTCAGACGTTACAAATACACTTGAGACTTAAGTTGGTATCTATGAATTAGGATTACAAATAACATTATTTATTAAATTCAATATACCTTTTCTGAAAAACCTTAGATATTCAGTTTGGCTCCTTTACACAAGGGGTGCAGCGGCTTTGAAACGATGTTTTTTTAAACGGTTTTTTTTTAAACAAGGTTATTACAAATTAGAGGATTATATCCAAGATAAGAATGCTTGGAAACATGCTGGTACTGCTCCATAGGACAATCTAGTGTCTAGACAAAATCAAACTGGTTCCTAATTTAATTTATATTTTTTTAAATTTTATGATTTTTACAATCTGTGACTACAGTAACTCGCACACTTGTTAAAATTCTAGAAAAATCATCTACTTTTCCAATATTTGTAAATAATTTGTAAATATGTGAGCACCATGTATATATCACATAATTGATTTACCTGTAATTGCTTCATTTTTAATTCTTTTTATTTTTTTGGGGTAGACTTCTTTTATTCTAGGTGAATCGTCTTCACATGTGATTATATTATGTATACAAAACCTTGTAAAACATTTTAAAAGAGTAACGGTGGAGTTTCTTGCCCATTCTTCTCCATACGAAAACTACCTTTTGGAAGGGGCGACTAGAATCAATTCAATTTTACTGTAAGTTTTGACGTTCAAAAGTGCCTTTAATGTGCCTATTTGAAATAAATGATTTGACTTTGAACAAAAGAAGTCTGTATTGGTACCAAACTTCATTTCTAACCTGTTACTACTAACCTGCGTCATCCTACTGCACTGCAGGGCTTCATGTAATAGTATTTATTTAGGCCCACAGCTCAATGGGAATACGGCAGATGTAGCCAGCCCAGTCTCACTTTTTCTGAGCGGCTTTTTGAGCATCATCAGTAATCTGTGTTTTGCGCAGTAAGGCACGTTGGCCACCCTTGAGTTTGGACTTTTGAATTTTTGTCAAATATCACGACCATTTCTACCCTATTTTTGAGATAATTATGTTATTTGATTCCAGTGAGTGAGCCCACTGCCATTTACCGGCCATAACTCCTAACTTGGTGCTACTGAGAATGTCGTAAGTACTAACGTAGACTTTCTCTTAATGTACCAAAACTTGGCCCTTTCTGCTTAAAAACCCATTAGGTACCTCAGGCTTTATCACCTTACGACGGCTAAGTAGATTTTATGGAATGAAGAGAAATAAGATGAAAAATGCTTACAAGAAATCTCCTCCTTTACGAGGAAGACCAAGGTTTTTAACACACCTGGCGTTCTTCAAAGAACCGAGAAGGCACCTTAGGAACCAACCAGATGAAGCTAAAAGTCAGTAGGTATTTCACATCTATCGCCTCTGACCTAACCAATGATGAAATGAACTGTATAAATCGATTCAATCTTTTTCTTGATTCGATTCTCGTAAGTTCAGTTATGCACTCGATTTCACACAAATTAAAATAGATTTTTCACGCTGAACGATGTAATATGTTACCAAGGGCGACCTTATACGGTACGATTTTAAATGGGCGATTTGCAAAGGCACACATGTGCTGCCAAGTAAGAAGTAATTGTGTATTTTATCAGGCCTTTTATTAGTACCTGTGTGCCTACCTTCTTTGCCTGTAGATAATTGGTTCATTTTGATTCTATTATAGAATCAGATATTTGCATTATTAAAATATTATAATTTCACTACTACATTGTCTAATAGCTCTCAGCGAACAACGCCTGTATTATATTACTGGCAGGCTGTAGATACTTGAATCTTTCTGTCATCATAATCAAAATCAGCCTATTATTTTTCCACTGTTGGGACACAGGCCTCCTCTTTCTGTGAGAGGGAGTGGGCCATAATTCACCACGCGGGCCCATTGCGGGTTGGTGGATGTCATATGTTTCCGAATTTTTGGTTCTAGGACATGCCGGTTTCCTCACGGTGTTTCCCGTTACCGAGCAATGGTGATGAAACAATATACACAAAGTACCTACAACTCGTAAGTCGCGGCCACCACTGCTCTAAAACAGAAGTTTTAAGCAGAAAAAAGATCTTTAAGGGATTTAGGTATGTCTTTTACTGGGAATAAACATTTGAAAGCTTTTCTGGTAAGTACCCACCTACTCTTACTACAAGCACTAAATAGTACCTACATAACAAAGGCAGACGAAATACTAAGTAGATACCTAGCTATGGTAATACAGCACTCACAGTAAAACTAACACCGAACGTATCTAAAATCTAGTGTTATGAACATTACAACGAATCGGGCTCAAAGATCCCAATCGTGCATTATACACAGTTGATAGCCAATATTTATGAGTAACGCAGTGACCTACATTTACAGCGATATGTTATGTGTTTTATCTGTTGAACTTAATTTTCAGTAATAGTTACTTAAACCTATACTTACTAGCGTGTAAGCAAATAAACAAAACTTCATAATTATAAAGTTCGAATTAATAACGCAGAATGTGATGGTGTGTACTTGGTTTAAATCTCCAGCAGTTTTGCCTATGTTATGGTTGGTAAATTCAGGAAAATAGAACTTTGTCATGCAGATCATATTCATGGGATAGGTACTCGGCTAATTATCTCTGCAGATGATTTCAATTTCCAGGAAGATATACATAGCTTTAAGGCTCCTTCAAACAGGCGCGACAAGCGATAATATCGCGTGCGACACAAAGGCACTGCAAGTCACCCAACGAGTGGTACCTTTGCCTTTAAGATTTAGGTGGCAATGGGCCGGCGATATGGCCGTAGAAGCGATGACCGTTGGGAAGACGTGTCCTTGAGTGGAGACCGCGATTCAGTAAACGTAAGGTGGGGCGCCCGCAGGGTAGGTAGGACGACGATCTTCGCAGGATGGCTGGTTGCAGCAGGGTGAGAGTTGCCGAAAATAGAATAGAGAAGAATACTCTTTTTCAATATTTTCTTTCTTTTTTTTTAATTTATTTGAATGGCGTGAAATAGGAGAGGCTTATCTCCAGCAGTGGACTGCTGTAGGCTGATGATGATGATTATGAAGATTCAATCCAAATTCGATACTTTAGAAAATGCAATCTAATCTAATCAACTATCTTGTCAATACAAGATAGAGAGGGAGAGGGAAGACTTGCAGTGGGACAATTCCCACTGCAGGGCAGTCTTCCCTCTCTCTCTTTCACACAATTCTGTCTTTTGCGAGTGCCGGCCAGTCCTCACGGTAGAAGTCAAGGTCATCCCATCTTCGTCTTGGCCTGCCGCGATGGCCTCGTGCGTTTAGTGGAACCCAATTGGTGGTTCTCTTAGCCCAATTGTCATCTGACATGTCCTAACATGTCTGGCCCAGTTCCACTTAAGTTTAGCAGCTTTCTTGATAACGTCCGTTATCTTGATTTTGGCGCGCAGTATTGTGTTCCTTATACGATCAGAAAAAAAATGAACTCTAAAAAATCAACCCTTGAAAAAAAACCGAATTAATATTCATCGAAACTCGAAACCCTTTATAAACCCACACTACAAATCATTACAAAATTACCATAAAAAAAGTACAAGAAAAAATACCATTATCATTAAAAACAGAAACGCTGACAACCCCATAATGTTTATAATGAGTTATATAGACAAAAACATGGCAACACTCCGTTAGTTATTGTTGCCACTGGAAAAAAGGTTAAACGTTAAGGCGTGTTCAGACGCAGTTAGCGAGAATAATTTAATTATCTATAAATATTTATGTTTGACCGCTATCCAGTGATATGTAGTTAATGAGAACTACTGTCTATAATTAATTTCCTATTTTGTATTGATGAAGGCACAAAAAATTTAGATTTCCAAGTCACACGATAGCTACTGGCATATTGGGTCAGGCAGTAATGCAATGCCAGCCAGTGGCGTTATTATCATACGTGTGCAATATGGTCACTATCATCAGACACATGTCACACTGTGCTTGAGAGTCATCTTCTTTTTAGAGGTAAACATTAACGATCTATTTAAAAGCTTTTCATCGTAAAACAATTTAAGAACAGAGGGGAACATTCCTGTATTTTTTAAAAACGTTCGGATTTCATGTTTTTGTTTCAATCTGTCGAAAAAACCTCAAATTTGCCTCAGTTTTTGACAAGTTTTTGACATTGATTGTCACTGAGATGAGATTGCAACTAGATTTTAACAAATCGTGGTTTGCTTTCAAACAACTCAGTCTATCGCAGCTATATTCCTCCAGTTTTTAACCGACTTCCAAAAAGGAGGAGGTTATTTATGTTAGACTTTATGTATGTTTTTTTTATATATGTTCACCGATTTCTCCGTCAGTTGTGGACTTATCTTAAAAATGTTTTTTTTTGTGTGAAAGAGTATAGTCTCGAGGTGATCCCATTGTCACCAAGTCGGAATCTGATGAGAGATCCTCAAATTTTATAGGCACACCTATAGCGATTTGGGTATTTTTTATAGTAACTCATGCATTTGCTCTCGGTAAGCACCATTCGGTAAAGTGGCCCTTGTGATGAAGACATAGATGAAACTCAAACTCAAAGCATTTATTTCAATTAAACCTTGTACAGGCACTTTTGAATTGTCAAAATTAAATAGTCTGTCAGTTAGTTAGAACCTTGATGCTAGTTGCTCATTTCAAAAAGTAGATCTCTATGGAGAAGAACGGGCAAGAAACTCCATAATATGGCCATTGGAACTAGTAATAATAATAAGTATTTCACAGGTTGCGATTCGAGGTACTTTAATGTGGTTGCTAAGCAATTTATGCTCGTCACAATGCATATGGTGAAGTGGAGCTGATGGTGACTTCTCAAACAGCTCTAGTTCTCCGGGTTCTTACCAGGGAACTCCTCAACAATTAACGTCCCTGCATCGGGAAAAGCAATATTTTGTAAAAGGTGATGAGCAGTTGGCATTACATTATTGTAACTTAGATAAATTACAAACTGATACACTAAAAAGTGAAAAATAAATATTTATTTACAAAAAAAAACAACCGTCTTCCGAAAAACACTACAAAGTGTAAAATAACATTGATTTCGAATGTCGGTAGCAAAAGAAACTATGTAAAATACAGATCCAAAGATACCGACTTCCGAAGTTAAAGTTATTTTTCACTTTGTAGTGTTTTTTTTGGAAGCCGGTTTTTTTTTTTGTAAAATGTTTTACCATAATACATAGCAAAAAAGTAAAACCCTTTTCTCTCCCATATACCTTACCCAATATAGATACCTAAACTAAACCTTGCACAATTTATACCATCTAATCTACTATACATGTCTGTAAGCGCCCTTACCTAAAATATACATCGGTACTGGGCCCTCATACATTCCACTGTCATTGTGCTGGCTTTTATTGGTTTTTGTCACGCGCACAACTCGGTCGAGTAGCTCAAGCCAGCGGCTCGAGCGAGTAGCAACGTACAGGTGGGTTCTGACGGCGTTAGTAAAGCGGTAAATTAATTATTAATGGATTTTAGAAAGAAGTGAATAATGGATTGTTCGCTATGGTGTGGATTTATTATGCAAAGGTTGTCGTTTGTCTTTTAGAGGGGTTTAAGAGTCCTTGAAGTGTTGTTGTAGGTACATGTCGTAAATATAGGACAACAAGTATGTACTTTCTTTTTCACATAAACTTTAAATGTTCCAATTTTCTCTTTCTGTGTTAAATAACATACTTGTTAGCAATAATAAAGAAAGGCATTTCTCGTCTTTTATAAGTCAGATTCATCCTTCACGCTCTCTACACACTTTTATTATTACAGCCAAAGTCAATTTCGTAGTTTCTGCGTTACATCTCTACCAACCTCTTGAGAACATCGCGAGATTAAATATTTGATTTAGTCTCGGTATTTTTCTGATGGCTTGGTAATAGCTTTTCATTATTTTCTGTCTAGTATTATTATCGGCATTACACATTTCTCGCCTCGAGCGAAAAAAATGGTGTGAAATAATTCATAAGTAAGAAAAGATGGATCTCTTAACCTCATTCCGGCTCGCTGATCCCTAAAATAAACGAATCGTTTTTATTTCAGCAGATTATAATACATCAAAGACTTAACGTATGACCGAACCTATACGAGAACGATTCTTACTAGATTACGGACGTAACTCATCGCGATTCGACGTTTATACGTAATAAACATGATATTTTCGGGTACACATTTCAAAATTTAATCTACAATACGTATATTGTTCGTTTTGGGGGTCGGCGGGTGAAATATAAGAACGTTTTTGTATCGTGTAGGTAAAAGGCATTATGTTAAGTTTAATTGATTTTCTTGGTGGTCTTGATAGAGTTTAGTATTTAATTATCACGGTGCACGTGTTATTAATGGTTATACGATCCACTTTTGTGATCTGATTTGTGGTTTAATAATTAATTGACTTTTAGTGTACACGCACACAGTATACCACTATCTTTTTTATTACATATCTATTTTTTCATGAGATTGTTAATAGCGTGTTTATCTATATTTGAAGGTCGTGCTACTCAATAGGTAGACAACACACATAACCAAAAGCCATTAGACAGACAGGGATATACTTTTATTGATTACAAAAATGTTCAATATTTTATATGCATAGTAAGAATTACAACGAAGACAAAACGCGCTGTGTCGCGTGCCGTTTACCTTCTGTGAAATTCATACTCTTTTTGTAATATCATTTAATGTCAAAATATGAGACAGTAAATGATATTCCGCAGACACACGGCATTATATAATGCCGTCCTATAAAATTCCGCTCAGGGTACATACCCTGAGCGGAATTTTAGTGCTAAAGTTATGTACATAATGTTATCCTAGGGCTTTTATAGCGTCAATGGATCAAAAGAACAAGAACTATTCTGGCACTATTCTGGTGGTATTTAAGTACCTATAGATTTTGCTCATAACAGTGCCAATTTTTTGTGTCCCAAGTTATACTCTCGTCTGTTAGGCAAGCATATTAAATTCGGTGACAATAGAAAAAGTTATTGTGTCTCATTAGTTACGGAGGAATGAGGAAAATGTCGTGAGGAAAGTTTTAAGTATGAATGTCGATGGCGATAGGAGTAGCTTAGGGGAAGACCAAAGAAACGATGGATGGACTGTGTGAATGATGATATGGTTAGAAAGGGGGTGACTTCCAAGATGGCGACTAATAGAGAAGTATGGAAAATTGGTATTTTTATAAGGTATTTTTGTGCGTCATGTTTGCCGCAAATAAACGTATTTTCTTTCTTTCTTTCTTTCTAAGAGCAGGAGAATGGTGATGATGATAGTGCCGTCGAGCTCTTATAAGTCTTGATCAATCAATTTGCCTAGCTTTTTCCCAACTATGTTGGAGTCGGCTTCAAGTCTAACCGGATGCAGATGAATACCTGTATTTTACATGACGCGACTGCCTATCTAACCTCCATAACTCAGTTACTGGGTAATAGCACCCTTTGGTAACACTGGTTGTCGACTTTATCATGACTTTACAGAACTCTTGATATGGTGAATACTTAAACGGCATGTACAATTGGCAGGTACCTATTTTGTGATTAGGTAACTAATTCATTATTACCTATTTTTACTTCCTTGGAAGGCCATTGTCGGGTCAGCGAGATTATCGAGTCAGCGCGATTGTCGGATAAGCGGGATTATCCGAAAGGGTTACCGCTGGCCCGGAACATAAAGGGCTAAGGAAGGAACACCGGTGGGTTTTAGTCAGTAAGAGTCTGACACTCCTACTCGTATGATGATTTCCCATCTTGAAAAATAAAACAAAAAGGTGGGTAGGCCTTTAGTGTGGGACGCAACGTGTGTCGACACTCTTGCGCCATCCCATCTTCCTGGCTCGGCATGCTGTGCTGGCGGTGCTGCTGCGGCTGCGGAAAATCTCAAGCGGGGAAAATATAATAATCCCTAACGGAAATTATATTTTCGAGCCGTTTGGGGTTGAAACCTTCGGGCCGTGGGGTCCGAGTGCTCATTGACACTTCCCGTGACCCAAGGGCTGGCTTTTACCTTGGCCAGAGGCTAAGCATCGCCATACAACGTGATATTGCCGCCAGTCTCTTGGGTACATTACCAGTCGACAGCGTGGCGGATGAGATTTTCGATGCTATTTTTTAGTTTTTGTAATTTAGATTAAAAGATTTTACATAAAATTTCAACACAATTTAAGATAATGATACACAATTGAATTTTCTATTGTAATGGGCCTTTGTCGTGCTACGCTGTCCGTGATCAGAGTTTCGTCTCGTTTCTTGAGCGTTATCCGATAGAGACCACTTTATTATTTTCTACATTGTAGTTACAAGAGATTAATATTCCAAAGCAATTAAAATATTTCAGAGACTGCTGAAATTCAAATGACTATTTCTTTTATGAAAATAGTCTCCGTATTTTCGGGCCTAACTCAAAAACCGTAAATAGAATAGTGTTTAGAAGCTTACAACGCCTTTTGCGAAGGATTTATTGTATTGTAAGTGTTTGAGTGTTATGATTAAATTTTACTAGCAGATTCGCTTTAAATTGTTATTTAAAAGAAATAACCTTTGAATTTCCTTTTTTTTTAAAAAAGGTGATATTTCGGCTTCGTCCCAACTCTCACCGATCCCGACACTACACGATTCAAAAAGTCCCAACTCTACACGAAACGATAGAAACGCACAGTCAGAATTAAACACGCCATGTTTGTAAAGGAAATTTGACGCACCTACTTTGACATGACATGGACCTGCAGTTGCAAAATATCATTATCATCATCTGTCCAGCTTTTCCCAACTATTTTGGCGTCAGGTTTCAGCTTAACCTGATGTAGCTGAGTACCAGTATTTTACACGGAGTTACTGCCTACCTGACCTCCACGTACAGTATCCGGCGATAAATATTGCACATCGACTAATTCAAATTGGTGTAATTTATACAAAGAATAAAAATAATTATCGAAAGAAGCAAAAATCATAATTGTTTTAACAGCTCCTAATAGATACCGGACTGTTTGTATTTCGTGCGACAGAGATAACGCTCTACGAAGCCGAAATTAGCCGATTGTCCGTTTCCAAAGGTCGATGTGCAATATTTATCGCCGGGTACTGTACTAGTTATGTTAGTACCCCTATTGCGTAAAACACAATCAATCTCAATCTGAATTATTTTCAAGGATATTGGTAATCCATAGCTTCATATGTTCGAAAAATTTGTCTGCTCAATAACATACATAATGCAATGAATGTTATTATTTAACTGTCACAATGAAAGTCATTGTTACTGATCGTTTGTTACGCTATTACCCCGCAGTACCTAACTGGGACATGAATGGTGGAGGGGATATCCATACCCAGGGGTAACCGTTATCCCTTGGTAAGACTGGTTGTCAGACGGTCGAGCTTCTGACACGTAACGGCAACACAATTAGATGATAGACAAAACCAAAGAAATACAACTTTCCTAGCTTCATCAAAATAAAAACACATGACATACGGAATCTCAACATTAAAAAGAAATGCACCATGACGTCCATTTGTTTGTTTATCAAAATTGATTTTATGGTGAGAATGAATGCTATCTATTAGATACACCGAAACAAAATGGAGAATTATGTGTCAGTTGTCATATTCTTATTATTGTTATCCTATTGTTATCGTATTAGTGTCGATGTTGTATTAATAAACGCTACGCACGCTACGTTTTTTATTATAAACTTGTAAAGTTTACGACAATGTCAATGTAAACAGGTTTATGAATACTTTTTTTGAATATCCATACTAATATTATAAATTCGAAAGTAACTCTGTCTGTCTGTCTGTATGTTACCTTTTCACACCTAAACCACTGAACGGATTTCGATAAAATTTGGCAGAGACATAGATTGCATGCCGGGGAAGGACATAGGACAGTTTTTATCCCGCTATTCCCACCGATACTTAAGCGGGTGAATCCGCGGAGCGCTGCTAGTTTTCTTATATATTAGGAACGTATTGTTGGATAGTTTCTCCACTTTACAGTACCCGACGATAAATATTGCACATCGACCTTTGGAAAGAGACAATCGGCTAATTTCGGCTTCGTAGAGCGTTATCTCTGTCGCATGAAATACAAACAGTCCGGTATCTATTAGGAGCTGTTAAAACAATTATGATTTGCTTCTTTTGATAATTATTTTTATTCTTTGTATAAAATACAAAAAAGGTAAAGATCGATGTGCAATATTTATCGTCGGGTACTGTAGGTACTAATGTTTTTTTGCGTTTTCCGATACTGAGAAGACCACTCTTTCCCTTGTCTCAAGATTATAGCTACGTCCTCCTATCATCAACGTTCCCACTGTTGGGACACAAGCCTCCTCTCTGTAAGTAGTAAGTAATCCACCACGCGGCGCGGGCCTAATGTGGGATGGTAGATGTACCACGGCGGCGGCGGCGCGTGAGTCGTAGCCCGGAATGTTACCACTTGATATATTTCATGTTCATACCATCTTTTTGTAATGTAAATTTTATTTCTTATTTTGATTGTTGTTTTTATTTATATCTAATCGTATGCTGCACTGGCTGACGTTATCACGTCAACACCGGCCGTCGCTGAAAACCAGCGCTGGGGCTCTGTCTCGTTTAGGGTCTTAGCATTATGCTGAGCGATGGCCCTTTTGCGTAGATGTGACGCATATTTTCTCCCAAATTGTTATTTTGTTTTTTTTTGTTAGTGTTTTTTTTTATTTTTATGCGTCATGTTTGTCGCAAATAAACGTATTTTCTTTCTTTCTTTCTATGTCACATTTCTTCGAGATGCAATGGTGTAGAAATAAAATACACAAAATAAAGCGTCTTCCTGGGTTCGAACTCATGCCCTACAATTCGTAAGTCAGGAACGTTACCACTGGGTCACTAGTCACTGCTGCTCTCTGATCAATGCAAATCTAAATACTGCAAACAACAATGTTGCTGTAACATGTTTAATTTTGCATGTTTCTCTAAATTATGTGTCCTCAGGCTTCATTTAGTAATCGGGTTCAATGTAGTAAATAAGGAATTCGTAAGAGATTGAGTTTGCATACCTATGACATAGAAATTACGTGGTTACCAGAATGTTGTAGCACACTCGTGTAAAACAGTATTACCTATTTTAGCTAACATAAATTAATTTAATTTCTGTATATAAAATTAAGTACAAAGGTTATTTAGCTAAAATAACTAGGTATTGTACCTACATTGGCGCAATATTTAGCTAAAATATGTAGTCTACGAGGCCGGCCCAGAAATACATGGCGAGAAAGAGTGTTCCTTAATTTAAACTTCACCGCTTCCACGGCGTCGTCAGTGGCAGCGCAGGAAACTTGGCTATTCAGTATTTTTAGGGTCCCAAAATAGGAATTATTTGAGTTTCACAAAAATAAACGCAATCATTATATTAGAGTGTTTCATACTATTTCTAAGAAAACAAAATGGGAATGATTCAAGGCTCCATTAGGTACTTGCCTTATTGAAATCCAATTTCATTTATTATTACTCACTGGTTTGTAAAACGTGGGCAGACCAATTCCTAGAATGATCTATTAATAGAATGAAACAAGGCTTCATACAATAAATCTACTAAATTAAGTTGAGCATTACACAATCATGGCATATTTCTTATATTCTTTGACGCTGTTTTAAATTAGCCCCGTCGCGTTGGTCTCGTGGTTGCAAGCGCGACTGATAGAATAGAATAGAATAGAATACTCTTTATTATGTACACCATATAAATTACAGACATCAATATAAAAACTGACTGACTGAGACTGATGAGCCTAGAGTCCTGGATTTGATTCCTTGGGTTTTCCATTAAGAATTTCATATTAAGTTTGGAAGTTGGCTGTGCGATACCCCCGTGTCTCGGAAAGCACGTTAAGTCGGCCTCGGTTGAGTTTGGCCGCCATTGCCGAAACACGGTCAGGATAGTCCGTGGAAGATAGTCCATCTTCTAAAATTGTACAGAATCTAACAATATGAACTTCAATCAATCAATTGAGCATATCGCAGTCCAGTGCTGGACATGCGACAGGCGGTTTACTTTGTGTAAATTATTTTATCACCACTGAAAAACAAAACCTCAAAACGGTGAAGGAAAAGAAAATATCGTGAGGAAACCGGAATCAAAAATTCGATGACACTGTGTCCTAACAGTGGAAACATTATACGCTGATTATGCTTTGAATTTATCAAAACCAGCTTCAAGCACCAAGATCAATGAACATTTACATGCAATAAGTAGATGAAGGAACCGTCAGTTGGTTCTACCCACCTGGCGGTTCCTTCATCTACTCATTTTCCCTCCAATAAAAACTCCATCAAACTCCTCAGTGTTAATTGACTAATAACGTAGAAAATGCATAATTTACTTCATTATGAAGAAAAGCCACCAGAGCGTGCGATAGATGGAAATCTGTAATTTATTCCGGAAAGGCATTAAAATAGGAAAATTTTATTCGAAGCTTAAAGCTATTCTGTAGACTAGAGTTTTATATTTCTGAGATGTTTTTGTGCGGAGCTAGAGTTGCTGGTTGCAATTTAACTGCAGGGAAGTAGTTAAATATTGGGAAAGGTAGGTTTGGGATTATAGGAAAGGTTTTATAAACATTTTTGTCATTTTGCGGGCCAGAAAACGTGACAAAATGGAAGGGCGTGTTGATTTCATTGAGGTTATCTTATAACGTATTTCCTTGGATAAATCTGAAAGGATTACTTATTAGAATAAGGTTTATAACATAATTCATCTTAAAATATAAAACCACATAAAGGGTAACTCTTGTAATTCGCTTTAGCTGGAAAATACGCAGATACTCGTATTTCTCTCTTGTTAGGTACCGCGCCCATTCTCCCAAATAATAGGTGCCTACCTAGCCTTTTCTCATTTATTTCGAGCCTCTCAAGAAAAGTCTTCAACGCCCAAAAACCTTCCATTAACCTACAGAAATATCGGAAGAATTTTCCTTGCTAACCTAACCCCCTCGCCTCTATCTGGCAGTCTGAAGTGTGCCGAAATATCTGGCGTGCCAAGTGCCCTACACATTGTTCGTCACGGTGTCTTCGTCAAAAATGTTGTCGAAAAACTGTAAGTGGGAGCCGCCGTAATTAAACCTCGGAGAAATGCGCCGATGAGATTGTTCAAACAGCTCAGCGTTGGAGGGTTGAAAGGGGCTCGTGCAATTATTTTTTACGGGGCTTCGGGTGTTAAATTTTTGTCTTGATGTAGGTGAGTGCGGAAGTGTGGGATGGGTCTGAAAATATAATTATTTTTCTTTGTGGCGTGACTTTTGTTTAAAGGTGTGCGATCATTAAAAAAGAGGGTGTGAGTTTGATGCTTGTAATTTGTAATGCGTTTGTGTGATGAAATCTTCCGATTTTCGCCAAGTGTAGGCAAGGCAAGTTTTTAAGCGTATTATGACCGAAAGCACAATTTTTTTTTACTATTTCCAGACCGTTAACATTTTGGTTTGCGTATACTTTTCGACAAGTTCTTAGTCTAAAGTCAAGTTTACGATGTCCAGCAGCTCCTCAAAGCAACTAATAACAAGAATCTAATATTGCTAAGATTAAACCTATCTTCCACCGATGAAGTTTACGATCCAATAAATAACGTGATTGTTTCAATAATAAAATATTTCACTAGCTTTTTCATTCGTTAGCAACCCGCATCTAGCAAACCCAAAGCGTGCCAGTCCACCATACAAAACTAACTCAAAAACTATGGGTTCAGTTCTCATAAATATTCAATTAAATACCACCATAACATATTACTGATGCTACCTACCTTCATACGCATTGCAAATGTTCATGGCGGCACTACCCGTAATAAATCATCGCGCTAAAAATTATGGGGTTTCCTATGTGGTTTATATGCTTTTGTTTTTAAGGGTAGTTATTAAATGTTGGTTTTGTTTGTTTTGTATTTTTTTGTAAAGTTATAGGCTCTTGAATTTTATGGTTTGTGGTCGGTTCTAAATGTAGGCTTTTTTCTTATCGTGCGTGCTGAAGAAGTAGGTAAGGATTTGTTCACGTCTTGAAATTTGGACTATATTTCTTTGTATCTACATACTTCTAATAGCAGATTATAACATTGTTTGCCTATTAAACATGACAGTCATAAAAGAAAAAGCTTGCACGACCTGCGCCCCGCGGCTTCACCCGCATAAAGGCTCCTGCAAACAGGTGCGACACGCGACGCGAATCGCGCGCGACACAAAGGCACCGCTCGTTGCGCGACTTGCGGTGCCTTTGTGTCGCGTGTCGCGTCGCGCCTGTGTGTACGAGCCTTAAGTCTCGATCCCTTGGAAATATCGGGACAAAAAGTAGTCCTAATAGTAATGGTTTACCCACGTGCCAAACATCTAAATTCGTTCAGCCGTTTTAGCGAGAAAGTGTAACAAACAAGCACACAATAAATCGAATATATTGTCTGTATAATATTATTTTAGACAAGGATCAGGGTGCTTACTCTTCAATTTAATTCCGATAGATCGACATTGGAATTGTGACGTTTCGTACTCTTGAGTTCGATGCTAGCGCCAAATGATTTTTAGATGGGTGTCTATTTTGGAGAACTAAGTGGAATTGGGTTCGGGCTTGGCGTGGGGTAATTGTTGACAATATTGTTTTCAAGAGTACCGAATCACGTGACTGTAAAGTTAACATTGGAATCATATTGGCATCTCATTGGAATTAAAATTAGTTTGGAGAGTAAGCCCCCAGATCAATAAAGCACGATCTCCAAAGCAACCCATTCTTCTCAGATGACAAGCATTGCAACATTTAAGTCTTATTGATCGCCAATGTAACTTCAATTAGCAATTTAAAGATAGAAAACGGAAACTCAAAACCTTGGTCCAACTCATTCATTTCATCAATTCCCCAAAAAACAAATATCACCCAAATAAATTGTATTTATTAAACAAAAAAACCGACTCCCACGCACACACCGGCACACAGGCGTCCTTTAATCTTATAACCCATAAATTACTCGCCACGTCAATGCGTACACGGTTTTTTACTAAAACCTTTTTTTTGTTCGTTATTCTTTCTCAAATATTTCAATAACTCGATAACTGCCTGCTACCAGTTAAGCCAGCGTTATACCTGGATCAAATCTAATCTTTTATCTCACAGTATCTTAAGGTGTTGTTCCAGTGGAGGTACCTAGCTAAAGATATGCTGAGAATTAGGTAGGCAGTTTCTTTGGATAAATATTTTATGATTAATAAGGGCAAAAAACTTGAATTTTATGTAAATCGGATAGTGCAAACGCCAGCACATCAAGCTACCCGAAACTGTCCCAATTAACTTTGAACCGTATGCTTTAGCAATAAAGTTGAAAATCTATTAAAGAAATTTGACAGATTGTAGTAGCTTGATGTGCTGCCGCCTGTACATAGGATAGTTATTGTTACGAATCTTTTATGAAATAATTACACGAATAATAACAGCAACGCATCATCATCTGCCTGCAGCAGTCCACAGCTGGACATAGGACTCTCCTATTGCACGCCTTTCAATTCGATTTTCAGTAACTCTTATCTAGCTGCCACCAGCAACAACGTGTTTTCATGTAATTTAGTTATAACCGTGTAATTTTCTAGTAGGAATCTAACCTACTGGAAAATTACACGGTTTTAACTAAGTTTTGGAAAACGAAGCCTATTCATTTCTAAGTGCCTCCCTACAGTAGAAACACGACTCAAGATTTAAACAAAGAACAATATACAAAAACTACTAGATAAAATTATAATTAAGGTACCTACTTACATCCTGATTGAATAAACATTATCCATTATTTACAGAACATTCGTATAAAATACATTGTTATCTTGTAGAATCCAAAAACAAACAATAGCCCACACATAGCATATCCGCCACTACAGCCCAACCTAAACTTCTGTGCGTCGATCTTCGTGTGTGATCCGATATCGACGCATCGCATTACTTTTATCGGCGCGTGCGCAACCCATCCGCCAGATAATGCTGCGATAAGAAGAGCTTGTTAAAATCTTTTGATCTGAAGCCTGCGTAGGAGTGTTTTTAGAAGATTGTTTCTCATTTATTTAGAGTCTTGTGTTGAAATAAAAACGACGTGAAAATCTCAATAAAGAAAGTCGTGGTCTTACAAATTGTATTATTATTTTTAACCGACTTCAAAGAAGGAGGAGGTTCTCAATTCGACTGTGTTTTTTATGTTTATTACGTGATATCTACCGCAGATATTATAATTGTAAATCAATTTAAAAATTGTTTGTTTTAATTGATTGGGTATGTAAAAAACAATACGATATAAATTTATTAACTTTGCTTGGGTAGTTTTTGAGTTAATAATACGTATTTAAGCCACTTAGTTTATATTGATGATGTTATATTAACTTCCTGTCACTGATATTTACATAGAAAGTGTTGTTATATGAATTTTTGTGGGGTAAGTACGACTTAAAATTAAAAAATAAAAACTTTTTACAATAAAAATAACCGACATGGAACATTCGACTTATTTTTTTGGAAAAAAGTTTTGAGTGAAATTCTCTATAGGTTAAGCCCATAACACTAAATATTTCAAATGAAAAAAAAACACTTATTTTTGTAGTAGGCTTTTGTATTTTTCCGCAGGTACAATCTGATGTGGACCTAAATCTTAAACATTGAACTTTATTGAAATTTATTGTTAGTTATTTATAACTAGCATTAAAATGATTTGACATCTTACTTCACAAGCAGCACCGCTGTTATATCTAGGTTTATTTAGATTTATGAGAACCGTAACTATAACACCTATAGCGTTTTTTATAATTAGGTACCATTACTATCTACTTTGATACAAGGACTTAAACTGACTGATTACGTAATTGGGGACAAATGAAACGTTTTCCCTTTAAAAAGGAAAACATTTATTAATTTATATTTTCTTATACACACACCACTAACACAACATCTACAAATAAGATATACCTACCAATTAAGATCAATCGTATTGTAGGAGTATCAAAAAGCTCTTCACCGTATCATTACATACAATTTGATACTTATTTTGATTGCTCAGATAAATCAGTAATCATTTAGATGAACGAAAATAGGTAGGAGATAGGTAGACGGGCGTTTTTACATCCTAATTGAAATGAGGTTTGATATGAATCTCGACCGAATCAGATTAGTTTTCACCCACGGATACGCGACAAAGGGAAGGGATTTGTGCGAGGTTGTGTGGGTTTTTCATTAAATTGGAGATAGCTTGGTCAATAGTAAAAGAAATGTTATCTTTAGAAAGGAATGTTTTTATTGACAAAGGGAAAGACAAACATGTCCTGAATAATTATTCAAGAAATTTAACATAAAGGAAACGCATCATGACAAAGTTAAACTGTTAGATAATACGAGCATCATTGGTACAATACTCACCCTGGAAATTGGAACACAGAAATTCTGTTCCGCATAAAAACGATAACATTTGAAGTACCTTAAATGTACAAACCCTTGTTACTCATACACATGAGCGGCACGAGGCAAGCGCAGAGGTTGATGCAGTCGTCGATACTCGGCAGAGGCAACTGCAGCCATCGACGCGTCGACGGCTGCATCCGACGAGTGTCGACGACTGCAGTGACCTCTACCGTTGGCGCAAGCCGCTCGTGTTTATGAGCACTTAACCTCCAGGCTATTGACTTTTTATGATTATCTATTAGACTGGAGTTTCAGATTAAAATACGAAAACAAGAAAATCACTGTTCTTAGTCATAAATAGATCAGCATTTTTCATAAAACATTGTTTTCTTGATTGCCTAACCAGTCCCGCTCAACAGTGCTTGTAAAAAACACATAACAGACGCACAATTTATACAAGAAACTTTCATTAAAACACCCGATTTTATAGGTAAACCCCACTATATTAAAGTTCAAACTAAAGCAACACATAAAACGGCGCTAGGGTCTAAACAATAAGCCCCTCTTTATTGTAGTGGGTAAAAGACACTCGGTAGCGAGGGAGCCGCAATGCGTCATAATTCGACTCCGGTGACTAACTGCCTAGTTTTCAGCGGGATAAGTTTGGAATTATTGGATGAAAATTATCGGAAATGGTTGTGAGAAGTTGTTTTAGATCGATAGATTGGTATATGCTGCTTTATACAGGCTAGCGATTTAGTCACCTACATTCATCTAGGTAATTCTACCCGTCCTGAACGTACTCGTAAGTTTTTCTAACTGAAGTTTGTTGCGCCTCTTCATTTTTCCAACTGAAGCACTAGAAAATGGTGAAGGGCGGGCGTTTTGGGGGACTGTCTTATGTATTTTGACGTTCGAATAGTGCTGATTTGAATAAATTAACAATAATAGTTTATTCACATTAAAAAAAATACACAAGACTTATGTAGTCCCTGACTCCTGAGCTCGATACAAAGACCTGTTTTACAGGAGGAAGTGTCTTCACTCATTACTTAAGTCACAAAAGCAAAATAAAGTACTTTAGATTTGGATTTTTTAACAATATTTCCTACGGTATCCATATCCGATTCGTAAATGCCTTATAGACTCATAAATGCTTCAATATGTTGACCATTTTCTATTGTATTAAGTACCTACCAATTAACGGTGTAATTTGAAAACATTTTAAATGCTCATTATTTTTAAAAGCTTAACCGTGGAGTTTCTTGCCGGCTCTTCTCCATACAAATCGACCAATTGGAACCGTGCACCTAACGCGATCATCTAACGTTTCATAAGTGCCATGTAGGTTTATGTGATATAAAATATTTTGAATTTGAATTAAAAATAAAATAATCTTATCATACATGCATCGAAATAGTCTGTCTGCTGTTGTATAGGAATTTGTTTTTTTTTTGTTCACGAATCGGATATGAGTTTTATTCGAAAGTTATTTAGTATGACGGCTAGATTTTGCCCACTTGAATGACTATATCGCCACCCTATATACACAGACGCCAGCACATCAAGCTACTACAATCTGTCAACTTTTATTAATAGATTTTTAACTTTATCGCTAAAGCATAAGGTTCAAAGTCGATTGGAAAAATTTGACAGTTTCGGGTAGCTTGATGTGCTGGCTTCGGTGCGCTATCAGAGTAACATAGCTCATAATTATGCCTACCATCAGATAGTGTCGTGTAGTGTGAGTGTATTGAAATAAATAGTGTAATAATTAAAAAATGGAAGCTGAAACACGTCTCGACTTGTCTTCGCTTGCATTATTTCCTTGATTAACAAATTTAAACTCAAAGAATTTAGTTCAATTAAAACATTTACAGGCACTTTTGAATTGTCAAGGAGTCAGTCAGACAGAAATATGAAGTTAGTTGTTCATTCCAATGCAATCATGGAGTTTCTTGCCCATTGTACTCCAAAGAAACTCCATGGTTGCATGATCCGTCGCCGTCATGTTGGATTGGTGTGGTGGTTTTCGGGTAGCATGTGGTTGCTTGTGGAACATCAATTTGCCTAGGTGACATATTGTGTATTCTGTGATTTATTTTCTTTAGTCTTGAGCGTCTCTTACAAATATCAGTAATTTAGTTTGAAATCACGAACACACTGTTAGCAAGCGTGGTCAATGCTCGCTATTTATATACATACAAAATCGCACACCTTCTTCCATGGGGGTAGGCGAAAACTTCATAACGCCACCTGCTGTGATGACTATCTTAGAAAAGTAAAAAATCTATGATCATTACCATACTTCTTTTGCTTCGATTGCTCATACATCTGGTTATAAACGACACCTGAGCTTTCTGAAGAAAATCACCAGTAAGTTCACTATTTATTTGAGAAGAAATTGATTCTTCAACGTAGGAAATAACGTAGAAATACAGTAACAGCTCTCTTGATAGAAACTCTTAGAATTTGTAAGATGTAGTTGCTAGAATAGCCACTAAAAACAGTTTCTGCCGTTTTATTCCCTCTTAAAAGCGAAAAAGACGCATCCAGTGCCGCATTTACCGCATTAAGACAAAGCGTGGTTCCCCTCCAAGACTACAGCAGCTAGACCAAACACAAGTCTAGGTTTTAAGTACTAAAGCTGTTTCTAGGTAATTACTTTCGCGACGGGACGCCAGGATCAAGTGACATTAAATTAATTTTAAACGGAGCGTGATAGTATTTAGGTAGAGTGCTATAGTACTTTCTTGATAGTTTTATTGGCAATTGCCCAATTTTGGTCTTTGCGTAATTGGGGTATGTTTCGATGTGTAGTTTCCACGTGATTATTGCAAAACTTAGGTAGGTACGTAGGTACTTATCTTGCAGTCAATGGCTTCCACAACCCTTAGGTAAGTACCTATTTCGGATTTTCCTCATCGACCAAAATGGATGTTGTATGTGTCTTTTGGTATATTTTGTAAAAATTGGTACAGTTTTAATATTTTGTCTAACATTATTGTCATCGGTAGGTGCCTTGATGATTTTTACTGATACTCAATAATCAATATATTTATTGCGATCCACAATGTGAACTTCGATGGTAGCTTTACAAAGACCATGGTCATGGTAGACCCTGTGGGGTTCAGCAAAATAGGAGAAGAGGAGAGTGCTATAGTTTGTCAGCTTAGTTGTTATTTCATTCTACACCCTTCTATTTGTCATATTGTCAGCTGAAGGACGTCCACTGATGGACATAAGCCTCCCCCAAGCATCTACTACTCACTACGACCGGTTTTGTGCTTTACGCATCTTCTATTATTTAAGTAATTATTATTAAAAAGACATTTAATTAATTAAATATAGTTAATTTAAATATTCATTAATAATTCAATAGCATTTGGACAATAGAAATTGTTATTTTTTATTAATGAATATGTAAAATGTTTGTACCTACTTTTTAATTTCCGGTAATTTATTATTAATAATAAATAGTAATTAACTTAGGTACTAGATACACATGCAATTAATTAAATATAGTTAATTTAAATATTCATTAATGATTCAATAGCATTTGGACAATAGAAATTGTTATTATTCGTGTAATAATTTTACGAAATAATTACACGAATAATAACAGCAACGCATCATCATCTGCCTGCAGCAGTCCACTACTGGAGATGGCCTCTCCCATTGCACGCCTTTCAACTCGATTTTTGGTAACCCTCATCTAGCTGCTACCAGCAACAACGCGTTTTTATGTAATTTAGTTATAACCGTGTAATTTTCTAGTAGGAATCTAATCTACTGGAAAATTACACGGTTTTAACTAAGTTTTAGAAAACGAAGCCTATTCATTTCTAAGTGCCTCCCTACAGTAGAAACACGAAGATTTAAACAAAGAACAATATACAAAAACTACTAGATAAAATTATAATTAAGGTACTTAATTACATCCTGATTTAATAAACATTATCCATTATTTACAGAACATTCGTATAAAATACATTGTTATCTTGTAGAATCCAAAAACAAACAATAGCCCACACATAGCATATCCGCCACTACACCCCAACCTAAACTTCTGTGCGTCGATCTTCGTGTGTGATCCGATATCGACGCATCGCATTACTTTTATCGGCGCGTGCGCAACCCATCCGCCAGATAATGCTGCGATAAGAAGAGCTTGTTAAAATCTTTTGATCTGAAGCCTGCGTAGGAGTGTTTTTATAAGATTGTTTCTCATTTATTTAGAGTGTTGTGTTGAAATAAAAACGACGTGAAAATCTCAATAAAGAAAGTCGTGGTCTTACAAATTGTATTATTATTTTTAACCGACTTCAAAGAAGGAGGAGGTTCTCAATTCGACTGTGTTTTTTATGTTTATTACGTGATATCTACCGCAGAAATTATAATTGTAAATCAATTTATAAATTGTTTGTTTTAATTGATTGGGTATGTAAAAAACAATACCATATAAATTTATTAAATTAATAAATTTATTATAAATTTATTAACTTTGCTTGGGTAGTTTTTGAGCTAATAATACGTATTTAAGCCACTTAGTTTATATTGATGATGTTATATTAACTTCCTGTCACTGATATTTGCATAGAAAGTGCTGTTATATGAATTTTTGTGGGGTACCTAAGTACGACTTAAAAGTAAAAAATAAAAACTTTTTACAATAAAAATAACAACCGACTTGGAACTTTCGACTCATTTTTTTGAAAAAAAGTTTTGAGTGAAATTCTCTATAGGTTAAGCCCATAACACTAAATATTTCAAATGAAAAAAAAAAACACTTATTTTTGTAGTAGGCTTTTGTATTTTTCCGCAGGTACAAAACGATGTGGACCTAAATCTCAAACATTGAACTTTATTGAAATTTAATGTTAGTTATTTATAACTAGCATTAAATTGGTTTGACATCTTATTTCACAAGCAGCACCGCTGTTATATCTAGGTTTATTTAGATTTATGAGAACCGTAACTATAACACCTATAGCGTTTTTCTATCTTTTTATAATTAGGTACCATTTCTATCTACTTTGATACAAGGACTTAAACTGACTGATTACGTAATTGGGGACCAATGAAACGTTTTCCCTTTAAAAAGGAAAACATTTATTAATTTATATTTCCTTATACACACACCACTAACACAACATCTAGAAATAAGATATACCTACCAATTAAGATCAATCGTATTGTAGGAGTATCAAAAAGCTCTTCACCGTATCATTACATACAATTTGATACTTATTTTGATTGCTCAGATAAATCAATAATCATTTAGATGAACGAAAATAGGTAGGAGATAGGTAGACGGGCGTTTTTACATCCTAATTGAAATGAGGTTTGATATGAATCTCGACCGAATCAGATTAGTTTTCACCCACGGATACGCGACAAAGGGAAGGGATTTGTGCGAGGTTGTGTGGGTTTTTCATTAAATTGGAGATAGCTTGGTCAATAGTAAAAGAAATGTTATCTTTAGAAAGGAATGTTTTTATTGACAAAGGGAAAGACAAACATGTCCTGAATAATTATTCAAGAAATTTAACATAAAGGAAACGCATCATGACAAAGTTAAACTGTTAGATAATAGGAGCAACATTGGTACAATACTCACCCTGGAAATTGGAACACAGAAATTTTGTTCCGCATAAAAACGATAATATTTGAAGTACCTTAAATATACAAAGTCTTATTACTCACACACATGAGCGGGACGCGGCAAGCGCAGAGGTTGATGCAGTCGTCGATACTCGGCAGAGGCAACTGCAGCCATCGACGCGTCGACGCGACGGCTGCATCCGACGAGTGTCGACGACTGCAGTGACCTCTACCGTTGGCGCAAGCCGCTCGTGTTTATGAGCACTTAACCTCCAGGCTATTGACTTTTTATGATTATCTATTAGACTGGAGTTTCAGATTAAAATACGAAAACAAGAAAATCACTGTTCTTAGTCATAAATAGATCAGCATTTTTCATAAAACATTGTTTTCTTGATTGCCTAACCAGTCCCGCTCAACAGTGCTTGTAAAAAACACATAACAGACGCACAATTTATACAAGAAACTTTCATTAAAACACCCGATTTTATAGGTAAACCCCACTATATTAAAGTTCAAACTAAAGCAACACATAAAACGGCGCTAGGGTCTAAACAATAAGCCCCTCTTTATTGTAGTGGGTAAAAGACACTCGGTAGCGAGGGAGCCGCAATGCGTCATAATTCGACTCCGGTGACTAACTGCCTAGTTTTCAGCGGGATAAGTTTGGAATTATTGGATGAAAATTATCGGAAATGGTTGTGAGAAGTTGTTTTAGATCGATAGATTGGTATATGCTGCTTTATACAGGCTAGCGATTTAGTCACCTACATTCATCTAGGTAATTCTACCCGTCCTGAACGTACTCGTAAGTTTTTCTAACTGAAGTTTGTTGCGCCTCTTCATTTTTCCAACTGAAGCACTAGAAAATGGTGAAGGGCGGGCGTTTTGGGGGACTGTCTTATGTATTTTGACGTTCGAATAGTGCTGATTTGAATAAATTAACAATAATAGTTTATTCACATTAAAAAAAATACACAAGACTTATGTAGTCCCTGACTCCTGAGCTCGATACAAAGACCTGTTTTACAGGAGGAAGTGTCTTCACTCATTACTTAAGTCACAAAAGCAAAATAAAGTACTTTAGATTTGGATTTTTTAACAATATTTCCTACGGTATCCATATCCGATTCGTAAATGCCTTATAGACTCATAAATGCTTCAATATGTTGACCATTTTCTATTGTATTAAGTACCTACCAATTAACGGTGTAATTTGAAAACATTTTAAATGCTCATTATTTTTAAAAGCTTAACCGTGGAGTTTCTTGCCGGCTCTTCTCCATACAAATCGACCAATTGGAACCGTGCACCTAACGCGATCATCTAACGTTTCATAAGTGCCATGTAGGTTTATGTGATATAAAATATTTTGAATTTGAATTAAAAATAAAATAATCTTATCATACATGCATCGAAATAGTCTGTCTGCTGTTGTATAGGAATTTGTTTTTTTTTTGTTCACGAATCGGATATGAGTTTTATTCGAAAGTTATTTAGTATGACGGCTAGATTTTGCCCACTTGAATGACTATATCGCCACCCTATATACACAGACGCCAGCACATCAAGCTACTACAATCTGTCAACTTTTATTAATAGATTTTTAACTTTATCGCTAAAGCATAAGGTTCAAAGTCGATTGGAAAAATTTGACAGTTTCGGGTAGCTTGATGTGCTGGCTTCGGTGCGCTATCAGAGTAACATAGCTCATAATTATGCCTACCATCAGATAGTGTCGTGTAGTGTGAGTGTATTGAAATAAATAGTGTAATAATTAAAAAATGGAAGCTGAAACACGTCTCGACTTGTCTTCGCTTGCATTATTTCCTTGATTAACAAATTTAAACTCAAAGAATTTAGTTCAATTAAAACATTTACAGGCACTTTTGAATTGTCAAGGAGTCAGTCAGACAGAAATATGAAGTTAGTTGTTCATTCCAATGCAATCATGGAGTTTCTTGCCCATTGTACTCCAAAGAAACTCCATGGTTGCATGATCCGTCGCCGTCATGTTGGATTGGTGTGGTGGTTTTCGGGTAGCATGTGGTTGCTTGTGGAACATCAATTTGCCTAGGTGACATATTGTGTATTCTGTGATTTATTTTCTTTAGTCTTGAGCGTCTCTTACAAATATCAGTAATTTAGTTTGAAATCACGAACACACTGTTAGCAAGCGTGGTCAATGCTCGCTATTTATATACATACAAAATCGCACACCTTCTTCCATGGGGGTAGGCGAAAACTTCATAACGCCACCTGCTGTGATGACTATCTTAGAAAAGTAAAAAATCTATGATCATTACCATACTTCTTTTGCTTCGATTGCTCATACATCTGGTTATAAACGACACCTGAGCTTTCTGAAGAAAATCACCAGTAAGTTCACTATTTATTTGAGAAGAAATTGATTCTTCAACGTAGGAAATAACGTAGAAATACAGTAACAGCTCTCTTGATAGAAACTCTTAGAATTTGTAAGATGTAGTTGCTAGAATAGCCACTAAAAACAGTTTCTGCCGTTTTATTCCCTCTTAAAAGCGAAAAAGACGCATCCAGTGCCGCATTTACCGCATTAAGACAAAGCGTGGTTCCCCTCCAAGACTACAGCAGCTAGACCAAACACAAGTCTAGGTTTTAAGTACTAAAGCTGTTTCTAGGTAATTACTTTCGCGACGGGACGCCAGGATCAAGTGACATTAAATTAATTTTAAACGGAGCGTGATAGTATTTAGGTAGAGTGCTATAGTACTTTCTTGATAGTTTTATTGGCAATTGCCCAATTTTGGTCTTTGCGTAATTGGGGTATGTTTCGATGTGTAGTTTCCACGTGATTATTGCAAAACTTAGGTAGGTACGTAGGTACTTATCTTGCAGTCAATGGCTTCCACAACCCTTAGGTAAGTACCTATTTCGGATTTTCCTCATCGACCAAAATGGATGTTGTATGTGTCTTTTGGTATATTTTGTAAAAATTGGTACAGTTTTAATATTTTGTCTAACATTATTGTCATCGGTAGGTGCCTTGATGATTTTTACTGATACTCAATAATCAATATATTTATTGCGATCCACAATGTGAACTTCGATGGTAGCTTTACAAAGACCATGGTCATGGTAGACCCTGTGGGGTTCAGCAAAATAGGAGAAGAGGAGAGTGCTATAGTTTGTCAGCTTAGTTGTTATTTCATTCTACACCCTTCTATTTGTCATATTGTCAGCTGAAGGACGTCCACTGATGGACATAAGCCTCCCCCAAGCATCTACTACTCACTACGACCGGTTTTGTGCTTTACGCATCTTCTATTATTTAAGTAATTATTATTAAAAAGACATTTAATTAATTAAATATAGTTAATTTAGTATCACTTAGCTGCCTCGTTGGTCGAGTGGACGCAAGCGCTACTGCTTGACACGAGGTCCTGGGTTCGAATACTAGGTTGGGCAGTGTTTTTGGGTTTTTTCATAATTAATTTCTCAGTAGTCATCATCATTTCAGTCGAAAGACGTTCACTGCTGGACATAGTCCTCCCCTAAAAACCTCCACTTTGACCGGCTCTGTGCTTCTCGCATCCAACGGGTTTCTGCGGCCTTCGCAAGGTCGTCGGACCACCTTGTGGGAGGCCTTCCAACGCTGTCTTCCAGTACGCGGTCGCCACTCCAGAACCTTTCGGCCCAATCGACCATCTGTTCTGCGAGCAATGTGCCCTGCCCACTGTCACTTAGTTTGGCAATTCTTCCGGCTATGTCGGTTACCTCTGGTTCTCAAGCTCGCCTCCTGTTACATGGGTCTTAAACATGACTGGAGCAATCTGGGTGTACAGACGCTAGCACATCAAGTTACTACAATCTGTCAAATTTCTTTAATCGATTTTCAACTTTATCGTCAAAGCATAAGGTTCAAAGTTGATTGGGAAAATTTGACAGTTTCGGGTAGGTTGATGTGCTGGCGTCTGTACTATAGGTACACCTGTGCCTATCTCTTCGGGAAAACAAGGCGTGATGTTATGAAGTATCACTTAAGTGAAGGTTCCTAAAAATTGGAACAGTTTGATGAAGTTCTTCTTGGTTAATCCGCAATGACTTCAACGTATATTGAACTGATTCTAAAGAAGACTCAAGGCATAATAAAAGTAAATTATTGATTTTCCCAAATAATTTTATTCATACTTTAGAAAGTTCAATAAACATTCACTGCTCTTATAGCACTAATAAGCTGATTATATTGAAGATTTCACTTTGATCCAATATTGAGGTTATAGTTGTTAAATGCAGGCATTTTTGTGGGATAGTATTAGGTGCGTCGGTGGAATGTATGAATCATGTTTAGGCAAAATTATTTAAATCTTCATTAAGATGTAAGTTAACGTCTCATAATTAAATACTATTAACGTTTTATACTATAACTATAACTGAACAGACTGTGTTGCTGGGGAGTTTCTTGCGCATCTTCTTCCCAGTTAATGTATTAGAATGTGGTGAAGGTTGGGTGTTTTGGGTGACTGTCATAGGTAATTTGACGTTTGTAAAGTGCTGATTCTCAGCCTAGTTTGAATAAATGACTTATGATTTAGATAGAAACGTCAAAGCTGTACAAAACATGTTTTACTTATCAATAATATAACAAAATAGGTTTCTGCTCGCAATCCCTTAGGTACGGTGCTATAAACGCCGTAAGTAATCATTCCCTCGGCTCGACGTAAAGGGACTCGATATAAAGGGAGCCATTCCCCAAAATATACCAGCAGTCATACATTGATTTGTGAACAAAAATAAAATTATGAGTCCGACCTACTATAAACGCTTTCAAACTAATTGGTTTATCAAAAGGTTACCTAACGCCGTACAGCGATAACATCGCTGAAGGAAAAGGTTACAAACGTAAGAGCAGAAGGCTTACACAATGTTGATGGAACTTTTGAAAGACATAACATCACACCTGTATACTCCGAAGAGTAGGCAACGGTGAACAGGGTGTTCACCCACATTTCACCAATTTCGTTTATGTACCATGTATTAGGAATCTCGCTCAGCAGTCGCCCTTGCAACAACAAGACCAACGGGACAGTTGTCTGCTGAGTGGGATCCTGGGTGCGATTCCCCGGGTCGGACAAAGTTTTCTTAGTAATAGCCCGGAGTTTTGAAGTTGGCGGTGTGATACTCCCGTGTCTCAGAAAGCACGTTAAGCCGTTGGTCCTGCGCCTGATCTCTCTCCGGTCGTGTCGTATTGCCGTCCTATCGGACTATGAGAGTGAGGGAAGAGGGAGTGCACCTGTGTCTGCGCGCACACTTGTGCACTTTATATCTCCCGAAGGCTAGCCTCCGTTGAGAATGGCCGCCGTGGACAAAATACGGTCTGGAGGACTTTAATAGAAATCTAGCCTATTGCTAATAACCGGACACAAATCCTCTCACAGCCACTGACTGCTACTTAGAAGTTCCAGATGGAAAAACTCTATGACACTTTAAAATCCAGGAATCTCAGGTTCAGCAGTAGAACTTGCGAATAGACCAACGAGCGTGCTCAATCTTTGTCCACTGTTAAAATTATGATAAAAAGCACATCCTCCCTCTCTTTGTCCATTGTTAAAATTATGATAAAAAAGCACTTTCTCTCTCTCTCTTTGTTCACTATTAAACTAATGATAAAAAAGAACTTCCTCTCTCTCTTTATCCACTGTTGAAATTAAGATAAAAAAGCAATTCCTCTCTCTCTTTGTCCATTGTTAAAAGTATGATAAAAAAGCATTGCCTCTCTCTCTTTGTCCACTGTTAAAATTATGATAAAAAAGCACTTCATCTCTCCTTAAACATCATCATTATATTATTATTTTCTTTGCTCCTGTTTCATGTTTATTATTATTTAGATCTATTTATTTAGATTATTATAATATACTTTATATATATATATGTCTTTATTGTATTATGTTAATGGTACAACACTATATGTGTCACCCTTTGTAAAATTTCTATATTTATGTTTGTAATTTATATGGTGTAATAAATAGAGAATAAAGATTATTCTATTCTATACTAATCTTAGATTATTAATACGATTCTCATTGAAGAAGCTCTAACGAAAATGACGAATCCATACTTAATATTATAAATGCGAAAGTGTGCCTGTCTGTTACCTCTTCACGCTTAAACCGCTCAACAGATTTAGATGAAATTTGGTATAGATATAGTTTGAGTCCCGGGAAATAACATAGGATAGTTTTTATCTCGATATTCCCACGGTATTGATACTTATGCGGGTGAAACCGCGCTGCTAGTGATTTCATAATTTGTTTGCTAGAGTTCTAGCCTAAACGATTTGTGTAACTAAATAATAAATAAATACTATCAGCAAAACGTTTAATCCCTAATTTTTTAATATATCTGCCTAGCCTTTTTCCAACTATGTTGGTATCGGCATACAGTCTAACCGTTCGCAGCTGGCAACTAGTTTTTTTATATTGTGCGACTCCACAACCCAGTTACTGGATAACACGATACTCATAGGTAAGACTAGTTGTCAGACTTTTGGACTTCTGACTACCCGTAACGACTGTCAAAGATCTATGAATGACAGCCAAAAATCAATGTAGGTACCTAAGAAAAGTATGTTGTTTGTTGTGGGTCTTCTCCGTCTTCAGGTTTAATGTTGTAAGTGACGGTTTTATTGCAAGAACGTTATAAATAGCAATAAAATTACTCGCTCAATGGCGCCACAATGTTTGGATTGATTTATTACATCATTTAATGAGTAGTTTGACGTAAGTCGTTTTAAATGAGATCTCTATCTTTATAAGTGAAGTTTGGCGTTTTAGGTAAAGTACCTTGATTGACGCATAAGTGCCTTTAAAATGTCGACAATGCCTATTTACAAGCAAGTACAAATAATGTCGTACTAATTAACATAATGCTAAATTTCATCTATATCTCTATCTTTTAGTTGTTTTTGATGTCATTCGAAGGACTATGTGAAACAGTTGAGGTTGTATGACAGAAAGAAAGAAAATGCGTTTATTTCCGCTAAACATGATACAGAGAAAGAACATAAATAAATAAAAAGTTGGAAAAAAAAAACAGTGGCACTCCGGGAGTGCCGACAGAAGTGAAAACAAAACACAAACAGAATACTTTGCCATCACTCACTGACATATCGGATATACATCAAAACCGAACACATCCGAAGCGGTGTCGGTTACGGTAACAGTGGCCCGAGCTCAATAGTTTTTTCCCATCTCAAAAAATGCCCAACGCGCCTTAAGAAGTTTTCAGTAAAAAAAATGGATGTATGAAATATTGATGATGAATCTAACACGGCAAAACCTAAATGTTTGACTCACATGGAGGATGTTTTATAATAATTGGGCAACTATTTTCAGTAAAGAAAAGATACTTCTTATTTTGTCGATGGAGAGATCAGTCCAGAATTTGGGTAGCCAAATTCTGGACTCATCTCTCCATCGACAAAATACTAAACTTGTAGAAGTTTGGCACTTTCAGTACCGTCCATCTGCTCCTGTAGCGTGCAGACGCTAGACAAGATATGAAGTGCACTATTGTATGTGGACAGCACCGACATATATGAATCTTCATCTGAGCGGAAAATATAGGTGCTCAAATTATGTAAAATATGATGTGGCAATGAATAAAGTGATCACTAAGATGACGGCTGGAGCGTTAACGACGTATAAAGCTAAGCAATGTTGCACTAACCTCTAATAAATGGATGCTGAAGCATAATGATATCACCACACCATCATTTCATAGACCCCCAAAACTCACAACCAAACATAAGGACATAGTTCCCCTATCCCCCTTGTAAATAAAAACGCACTAACAATGAACTCCCGAAGTTTTCGGTAATTTTGCATGGGGTACGTATTTTTGGTGGCAAGGTCGCTGGGACCTTCCGCTCAAACAAGTTTATTATGTAGATAGTTTGGAACTGCGTTAGGTATTCTTAATAGCTAGCTCCTCGAGTATGTTATTGTTTCAAAATTTTATCTGAAGTTTTTGTAGTATTTTACTTTCTAGTTTAGTAATTTTGCTGAATGAAATGATTATAATTTTATGCAATTATCTAAAACTTACTTTTACCTCTTAAAATTGGGAAAGAATGCATCATGAGGAAACTGACATTTCCTAGAACAAAAAAAATGGAATACATGTAACATCCACCACCAACCTCCACTGGGCCCCCGTGGTGTATTATATTTTTTGCACTTTACCCAGGCACTTAGCTACACCAAAAATCTGCCTCAAAGAAATCATTTCACACAAAAAAACTAATTTTTATTTAAAATCATAGTAAGATCACGTAGCACTGAGTATTTCGTTTTCAATTTTTTTTTGTATAAAATGAAAACTTAAACTGCTAAAATTAATATAAATCCATGTATTACGTAACAGATTATTTATTAAATATTGATAACGCCGAGATGCTCTCTGGCCCTGGGCCCTTCTTATTATAGTATCGAGGGCCTTGATACACATACCACGCTCATTTCTAATCTTTAAATTGTTTTATAACTAAAACCAATTAACAAATTATTTTAAAGATCAAAGGTCAGTATAACCTTTGATGTTTACTTTATGAATATTCAACGATTAAAGTAATTTGTGGTTATTTGGTACCTTCATGATTCTTGGTCACGGTGAGCTGGGGACGGATGGTACTTCGATCTCGCTTAGACCAAATAAATTGGGACATTTTGACACGTCCGTGAATCTCGGTTGGTTATTTATGGTCATTTGGTACTTACACTGGTTTCTCATAAACAACCCACAACATCGTAAATAAAGTTATTATTTTATAGTGGTTGTTAGTCAAGGGATGATGTTTTATTATAGACGTGATAGCCAAAGATACGGGCCTGTTTACGAGTATGTACATTTTGTATGCGCAGTAAAGTTACATGTTTATTAATATGAAGGTATGTATGTAAATGTTTAACGAAATATTATGGGCTTTTGCCTTTCATAACCTGATACGTGAATACATAGATTATAGAACGGATAAGAATTATGGGTGATGTAAGAATTAAAAAAGGATTTCAGTGAATCCATGCATCTTTACACAATTAATAGTAGGTATATTTCTCACTCCCAGCATAGAATTATTGTCACATTTTTTTAATAAAAATCATTCTGAAAATTTAATTCATTACCACGCTTAGTTGACGAATAAGTTATCAATCAATCGTTAGTCATTCCTGTGTTGCCTTGAACTAACCCTTCACTTGGCCATTTTATGTTTGTATACAAGCGATTCAATCATTAATAAGGTACCTACTTACACACTTATTTCTACCTGACGGGTTTTCCGCTTACTCAGCATCGTATATTTGCCAAAAAGTGAATAAAAAAGCATTCTTTATTTGCAGACATAGCTATGCTTTGTTCACAAATAGGTAAGTGATCAAATAAACCGGGCATTATGTATGACTAATCGTAATACCTGTGTTGCCTTTAAATAAACAAAATCTTCATTTGGCTCTCTTCTGTTTCTAAACAAACGATAAATATTAAATTAGATAATTCTACACTCGAGGGGCTGGTGGCTAAGTAATAACAACCGCACGGGTCGATCGATCAGGTTAAACTTCACTTGCCGCGGTTGGTCTGTGGATGGGTGACCTTCTTTACACCATGCCTCGGAAAGCACGTTAAGCAGTTGGCCCCGCCTGTCATTCCTCGATCTGTGACAGTCTTTACGGGTCGTCAGAAGCCCGAAAGTCTGACAACCGGTCTTTCTAAGGGGTATCGTATTACGCAGCAAGTACGGTAGTCGCTTCATGTAAAATACTAGTATTCAGCTGCAGCCGGTTAGATTAGAAGCTGACCCTAACATAGTTAAAAAAAGCTACGCAGATGATGAGGTAATTCTACACTTATATCTAGCTGACGTTTTTTAACTTATGAAGTAAACAGATTTTCCTCCCTTACTAACTAAAGAAAACGGCCCACTATACAGCATGATACAAAAATATTGAGTGACCTTTCGACCTCAGTAGAATGGTTCCCTCGGCCTTGTGTAAGCATTTATGTTTATTGATGCGTCAAACGGCCCCGTCTCGTTATTTATTTGAATGGATTTCATAAATAAGTAACACAACGTTTTCCATGATCTACAAAAGAAATTTCTTTGGTATTTTTCTTTTGTTTTGATTTTTGAAGGTAGTTGTCTGTAAGCTGAGATTGTTTTGAGAGGTTTTGGAGACGATTGAGTTTTCTTGAGATTTATATTTTTTGTCTATTTACTTTTGCTTTTGTGCTTCCTTCCCCAAACCGCTCGTTCCACCCGTTGAAGACCACCTGGACATGAGTTACCTTGTGTAACCTGGAAGTCTTTAAACAGACTCCGGACCCAGGTTGGCTGAAGCAAGGTTCAGATGGACGACTCTGCCTTGGAGTGTAAATGTGGTGCTATTCTACAAACGATGGGACACTTAATATCGTGTCCTGCGTGTCCTGTCAGCTGCACGATACAGGAACTGGTGGACGCTGGTGATGGCGTCAAACAAGTAGCCGTATCCTGGACCGAGTCCATTTAGATTGCTATCTACACGCTAAGAAAAGAATGTAAATTTTGTGTCTTACTTGTTAAGTGATAGGTATTTAATGAGCTTTGGGTGCTTAATAAAGCGGCAAAACTCGAAAAACGAAGCATGAACATGAGCAAAACCATAAAAGTCATTAAATAAGATAAATTATTAAGTGCACTGAAAATGATAGTCATGTTTTTCATGCCGTCCATCTACTTACTTCTTTAACAACAGCTGAGGATCTTACTAGATGCAAACACAGCTATGACGGCACAGTATTTAAAAATAATAGTTACATAAAGTTGACAAATAGTTAGATGATTACGAAAGGCTAGGCAAAATCACAAGTCTACAAAATATTTTTATAAAAATATCCAGTCGAATATCCTTCACTATCAAAACCGAGTACAATACGATACAAACCTCATCCATCGTACCCGACTTCCTCCACTGACATAATTCCTGAACATAAAAACCCAGTACACGACAATTTTCCGTGACGTTGAGGCATTGAAACGAAGTCATTTTGCTTGCATTTAATAAAAATAACACTTTTTTTTGAAGCGGGCTCAAAGTAAAGGGTTCTCGCTGAAGTAATCGAGTGTCATTACTCGACTATGAATAAATTACACAAGTTCCAGACCCGCTTTGGGTGCTGGTGTAAATTTTGAGCGAAGGAGATTTTGTTTTGTATTTTTTTACCTTATTTCATTTTTGTAAATTGAGTTCGTGTTTTAATATTTTAAGAGCTCTTTGGTGGGTACTGTGTTTTTGATTTGACTCTTTTGGAGTACGAAAATCCACTGCCCATCACAGCCTGGTAAAAAGTTGGTGATTATATCCCACACAGTCAGAAATATTATTTCTATAAATATTCATCTATCGTGAATTGATGGTGGAAAGGTACGGTCAGCATCAAAAGTCGATTAACACTTCAGTTTTTTTAATCTCAGTTATTGAGCAAAATATTTATTCAAAATTGCAGCAGAAGTACGATGCAATTTTCAACAAATATTTTGCTCAATAACTGAGATTAAAAAAAACTGAAGTGTTAATATTTTGCTCAATAACTAAGATTACAAAAACTGAAGTGTTCATCGACTTTTGATGCTGATCGTACTATGTTGAAAAGGGTGGTACAATAAATATATTGTTAGGCAAACTACGTATACCTAAATAATACTAATAACCTAATACCACAATGGATCATTATAATGCATACCAACTTAGCACTTTTATCATGTGTGCCAATCCTAATTTACGAAGAAGCTGACGTAAACGCCTTCTAAATCAAATTATAGCCAAAAACACATTAACACCACCCATCCCGCCGTATTCCCATCAAACCAACCACAAGTTGTATCATACGGTGCGAGTGAAATTCGTTATTACATCACATTTGAACTCGGCCCGCGTTAAAATTGCCAAAGCCCGCCGGCAAATTCACTCAGTAAGACTTTTGGCTTAAAAATATTATTAAAGGGTTAATGTTAAGGGTTATTCATAACACTTTAGCGTTACAACGGTTTACAAAAAAGGTTTTCCGCTGGTACGGAGTTTTTGGGCGGGATTTTGAAGACATAAAGGTTCGTTCGTGGCTTGAATCGCAATGTTCGAAGACGGATGTTAATCAAAGTGTGTCGTGACAGTTTATGTGCTGGCAGCCTAAGCATTGTTAAGGCTTTATTGGTACTTTTTAGTGTAAGGTGAAAGGGAGGACTGTAAATGTTAAGGTGTTTTTCGTTTTGTGAGCGTCGCGTGTTGATTTGTCGGAGAGAACGAGGGTAGTTTGTTTCGCGCAAATTCTTCCGTGTAAATCAAGTTTATGGCCGGTGAAGGGTGAAACTAAACTTGTTACGGTGAGTGGTGAACTGCTGGTAATCGTCTTGAGAATAAATGTGGTGGATATAAACAAAGGTACTTGGCGATGAGGTTTTAATACCTACTACATTCACCAATCTGCGTAAGCTTAGCCTACTTGCTAACATGAAACCATGCCCGAGTTTTTTTAAGGGCTTAGCAGAAATGTATTTATTTACACAAAAAAAAAATGATCAGTTACCTATTATATTAATAACTAGCGACCCGCCCCGGCTTCGCACGGAAACATTATTATTATTATACATATAAACCTTCCTCTTGAATCACTCTATCTATTAAAAAAAACCGCATCAAAATCCGTTGCTTAGTGGAGACAAGGGACATAGGGACATAGGGACAGAGAAAGCGACTTTGTTTTATACTATGTAGTGATAACAAGTTACTGGTGAAAGCTGAAAAGGCTCGCGAGGTTGTCGACATGTGCGATGTGGATACAGCAGCCATTGTGCCGATAGTCGTGACGGCCAATAGCATAATAACCAATAGGCAGCTGGATTGAAGTCTTGATCCAGAAAACGGTACGTCTGGACACGGCGCGTATAGTTAGGAGATCTTTTCTCAAGAACCCGGGTAGCTTGGACCCTATTCTCAAAACCAATGGGCTACTATTTTTTATATTTTAAATGTTTTTATAGCACTGTGTGACCTAAACCCGCACTTAAACGTGAAGCGTGCGGGCTTAGGTCTCACGAGTTAGAAAATAGTATACGATACGTGTGACTTAAGTAGTCCGTTATAGCACGGCGTGAAATTAGCGCCAGAGCGTAGCGTTTTTATAAGAACATTTAAAAATTTAAACGATACTGTATATAAATGAAAACATAAGTTATAATAATAATGTAACAAAGGGATAATCTATTGAATGTAACATTTGCAAAACCTAAAGGAAAGAAAAACTGCGAAGTACTTTCTTTTACTTTTTCGAGGAATCTTAAAGTCTCTTTGCTTTCTCTCCTTTAAAGATAATTAAAAGCTGTAATGAGCTGTTTTCGAACACTCCAGTTCTCTCATAGTCTCGGTTATCTAGAAGTTCGAGCAGTTTTATGTGTTAAAAAGTACCAAGTTTCCCTATTTAGTGATTGTATTGCGATTTGCTACTTCTTTTTAAAGATAATTTATATGAAGACCAAATAATGTAATATGACGCTTATTTAGGTACCCCAAAAGGTTAGACAGAGGTGATAAATGATTTTATTTCTGTAAGTTAGTTTGTAAACACTTTTACACGTCAATCATAGTTAAAAACTAGACAAGGTCAGCGTTTCATATTTGACTACTCTGAGAAAAAACACGGAAACAAACTCAGAGGTCACAGTCTCTTCAAAGTCCAGATACAGTCTTGGTCAGATTATGTGAAGATCATCTAGGTTGGTGTCTGAAGTGGTTTTTGGAGGAAAGAAACACACAAGTTGAGTGGACCTATTCAGTCAATGCACACATTTGTCATTTTGGTGAACATTGCGTGCACTAACTGGACAGGTCTACTCAATCTGTGTGGTTCATTCCTCAACAGACCATTTCAGACATGACATCTACATGGTCTCACACGATCTGACCAAGATTTTGTCTGGACTTTAAAAGAGACTGACCTCTGAGTTTGTTTCGGCCTTTCTTCTCAGAATAAAGTCAGATAGGAAACGCCGACCTCATCTAGTTTAAAAACAATATGATTGACGTGTAAAAGTGTTTGTACAAACCTACTTACAGAAAATAAATCATTTATCATTATGGAATTTTGGTGTTGACACTGTGTGAGCGTTCGAGTTCAATCGCCGCCTCTTCGATATGCACCGTGCACAGGACGTATGGAAAGCAGAACATGAAGTAAGTGTTTGCTTCGTTGGTATACCTTATTTCTGTATGGCGTTCCAGTAGGAGGATAAATAAATAAATAGTAAACCTAAATTTCGCCAGTAATGTTAAAGTCCCATGTAATTTCAAATGTATGGACACTAACCAACACAAATCCAGATAAAGATAATACAAAAAGTAATACAATTTAGTATCGAAACCGATAGTAATTGTACTAAAATTACATCTGATTTAAAGCTATATAGGACCACTTATCGCCAGGTGTTCCCGCCATCTGATATATTGGACCGTTTAAGATAAACTTTATGACTGCAATCGTGACGTTATTTACGCTCGATTAAGATATTTTGACTCGATAATTTAATGGTGCTTGTTGTAGATGATTTATGCAATAGGTTACTGGCTCCTGACCTATGACTTTTGTATTGTTTCCTGTTCGTTTATGTAGGGATTAACACTAAAAAAACAGATAAAAGTTAAAAGTTGATTACATACGCCTGTCTCTTCTTTATCTCTAATCATGGCCCAAAAAATATTACTATAAAACGGGCTGGCTTTGGCCAAAGAATTAGCATTGCCATTCAACGTGGCAATGCTAGCAGTCTTCTGGGCACGTTCCCGGATGACAGCAATGCAGACGAGTTCTTCGACACCTACGTGACCAAAAACAAAAGAATGTTTGTATTGTACTTTTAATTATATGACTATATTTTGTTTGTTAGTCATTTAATTTTTTTAAACCTATTGTAAATTGTTAGTGTGTAAACAAAACTGACTTAATATCCTGTCACAAAAGTCACTACTATAGGTACACTTGACGTGATATTATTCTTTAGGTACTACATATTATATTGCCCGAAGAATTGCCAAACTTAAGTGGCAGTGGGCAGGGCACATTGTTCGCAGAACAGATGGTCGATGGGGCCGAAAGGTTCTGGAGTGGCGACCGCGTACGGGTAGACGTAGCGTTGGAAGGCCTCCCACAAGGTGGTTCGATGACCTTATGAAGGCCGCAGGAATCCGTTGGATGCGAGAAGCACAGAACCGGTCGAAGTGGAGGTGCTTGGAGGAGGCCTATGTCCAGCAGTGGACGTCTTTTGACTGAAATTATGATGATGATGATGATGATGACTACATTATATAATACCACGATTCAACTCATTACTTCAAAAGTATAAAAGCCTCGTCCAGTTTTTCATCTGCACTAAATGTGCAGCCTCAATCTTTCCAACCAATAGATTTTCTTTATCTTAGATGAAGCCCAAAATAATTCATATTTTTATCGACATAGCATAGAAAGTATGAAAAATATTGGTTACTAAAATAACTGATAGGGCACGGAGTCTGATAATAAATTCAGCTTCGAAATAGGTACTGGAAGAGATCTATCTCTTAATATTATCGCTGAAAAAGGTTTTTGGATGACTGCGATGTAGGATGAAAAGTAATTTTCTATCAGTAAAAAGTTTGATTTGATTTTAATACCTCTATCAACTTATATTGTATTAAAATCAAATCAAACTTTCTTTTTTCATAGATATTATCAACGATTATTAATATTGGATATTAGTTTTCCGACTATTTAATACCCAAAAGTGCCCTGAACTTAATTTGATCTGAAAAACTAATAATAATATCTTTGGTTCGCAGGCATACGATAGAGCTACAACATGAAAAGTGTGTTTTATTTTCTCATGAATAGATTACGAATGGAATGTATTTTCAACTCTAAGCTGTCAGTGGTAGCAAGTATTACGAATTAAAATAGCCCCTAGAAAAGCAATTCCTAATAAATTCATAACCCTTTCCGAATAAAAGAGAATATCTTCCTAAAAGATGCAAAAAGATAACAGTACAATTCAAAGACATTCTTTACCCTTAATTAGGCTTAAGATAATTTGATGAAAACAACCGCGAATAATGCTTATAAAATGCGAAAAAAAAAATGGTGGAGTTTATTTCTGTATTTTTTAATGTTCCAATGGGATGAAAGGGGCTGTCTCGACAAGGAAATTGGAGGAGCGCCGCACTTGAGTTGAATAGTGTGGCCAGATATTTGATGTTTCTTGAGAATTCCCATTCTTGATTTTGTATAAGTTAGTATCTTGAAAATAGGTACTTTATTTCATAAAGATTAAAATGAATATATAGAGTTGCGAATAGGTTATCACATTAAATACTACAGCGGTTATTACAAGTTGTATTCAGTATGTTAAAATAATAAAATAAAAAATTTTACTAAAATATAAAACTGAATTTTTAAACAAAATAAATTGCGTTATAACTGGCAATAAATAAACCACCCTTGATAATAAGGCACTAGACTATATGCGCGTATTGTTAGCAAATAATCACGAACTAAGTATAATGTTGTTATCAACATTATACTTAGTTCGTGATTATTTGCTAACATAGCTGTGGGACCGTTTTTTATCGTTTTAGTATTTATATACTAAAACGAAAACAAAGGTCTCACAGCTAAAATGTTAAATGTTTTTAATTATTTAGGTTTAAAATACGTACTATAGAATCATAATCAACCAGTGGCGGTACCTTCATAGAAGCCGAAAAGCCCGGCTTGCCCTAATAAAATCATAATTCACAACAACAAACGTATAAACCTATCAATAAAAAATATATTTTAAAAAATACCAGTCAAACATTCGCAACACACACGTACACAATAAGAAAATCAGCCAATCCCTCAGTTGGCCGTTTTTTTATACGTTAAAAATCTGTGGGCTTTCCCTAATTTTGACCCCTAGGCACGCCACTGTAATCAACCTATAATGTTCCCTCTGGTAGGACACAGGACTGTAATCTACCACGTGGGCCCAGAATGTAGAATACGTGGTTTCAATTAATATAATAACCTAATTTATTGTTTACGATCCACGATAAGCTTTATTTATGTATACACTTGTGTTTTACAAGAAAAAAATACATGATGATAAGAGCACATAGAGCACATACTTACAAACTGCAGGTTACCACATTTTGAAGCGAGGTTCTTTGTTTAAATTAGCTTGTATTGGCATTGCAACAGTTAATGATTTTGCACTTATTAGATCAAAATAATTCGAAAAACAGAGTTATCAGAAACAGTTTAAGTAAAGGGCACACTGTTATAAATAGTTCAAAGTGTTTATTTTATTACACGTAACAATTTCAAAGTAATTCATTAGTTAATTAAAATTATAATTTAATTATACACCATCGTATTTTCGTCCTGTTAAGAATTGAATACTGGATGTTGTTATTTTTCAATCTCAAATCAATGTACAATTTGCTTTCCTAATACGAAAGATCGCATCAAGTAATTGTGAAATATGCAACAAAATTGAAAATGTGCAACATTCGTTGATATTAAGAGCAAGAATGAAATGATTCCCATCATTGATTAGAGAATTCAAATTGAACATTGTGGGGATGTTGGGCTAATTCAAATAATTTTAGCAAATCCTAGATTGCAAAGAGGAATATTTATAACCTGCTTCAATGCGGTTGGTATATCCGTATGGATTTCACCCCCTTTTCATAACAAAGAAATAAAAAAAACAATGTACACTATTGGTTTACTAGAAGTAATTTTTTTCAACGAATTAATACAGATAACCATTTTTACAAAAAAAATCCCATCTATGGGAACACTATCCCATTCCCAACGCAACGCGTGGTCTCACTGCACTCGAACAGTACACGTCACGGTCTAATGTCGTCCTTGTACATTTATAACAATATTTTGTTCCCTTCCTCTCTGTAACCCGACCCCTTATTTAGAGGAAATTACCCTGTCCCCGTATACCATGTACTTGCGTTACTTTAAGCATATTTTTAATATTAAAAATGTTTTCCAAGACACCATTTTAAAATGAAACGTAGTTGAAATACCTTGTTTGTTCTAGATTATTTCAAGTAACATTTTGCGATTGCTCTTTGACTTTTTTTTTTATACTGACATTAAATGTATTTTTGTAGCATTTTGCATGTTTGTAAGGATAGTATTTTGAATTTGGCTACTAGGAACTAGGTTACTTGTAATTTTTTTTTTATGTTGCTTCCTTTTGTGTACCTACTGTGCAAATATTTTCGACACAAATGTATTTTTGTTATGAATAAATAACTTTAACTTGAACTTGAACTTGCGACAAAAGTGTTTAAAATATGTGACTGCTGGTGAATCTTATGAAAAGCCGATGAAATAAATTGTTACATTCATTTTTTTGTTAGTCTATGATGTCCCACTGCTGGGAAAAGGTCTCTCCCAAACCCTTCCAGGAATTGTAACATAAGTTTGATTTTATCTATATAATATTTTGTTGTTGTGTCAGAAATAAATTTAATAGGAAGAATATGTTTCATAAAAGAACATGTTATTCCCAATACTACCAGGTTCACATGAAATTTTACAAAATAATGTGACGCCCTTACGCGTTTTAAAAATATGTACTCTCTCGCTGACTCGAACCCTTTATCCAGAGGAAATTAGCCTGTCTAGAATTTAAATAAAATAAAGGTCCATTTTTGGCAAAAAACGTTGTTAACAATGTTGTGGTACCTTATATCATAATTGAAAAATTTTTAAGCTAAAGCTTAAAAATTGTTCAATTATGATATAAGGTGCAAGGGCATAATAAAAAAAAATATACGCGTCGACTTGAGAACTTACTCCGTTTTTTCGTCTGTCAAAAAATGGTGAATACCGCACAGATTTGACATAAATTTCAGAATTCCCATCGTATTCCCATCGATGGGAAATTCCGTATTAATATTGTAATCTCTCTTGAGTTTCGCGACATACTTTGGAATTAATAATTGTTGAACAAATTATGAAGTTATTAGCTAAAGTGGTGTAGGGGATTCAAACTAAGTTCAATATATCTCAAAGGCTGGTAAAGCCAGTTTAATAACAATTTGTGCTTTTGTTATTATATAGTCAAGTTATAGTCTCTTTCCGGTGTTATTTATCTACTCGTATATGGATATTTTTACTACTTTTAAATTGTAATTTTATTAACAGAATGATTGGTTAAAAAGTTGCCAAAAATATTTTATTCTAAATGTAAACTAGCATAATTTAGACAATGTTAAATAGAATACTCTTTATTTTGTATGCCATATAAATTACAGACATAAATATAGTTAAAAAATGGCTCAATAACTCCTTTTTTACATACAACATGTATCATTAAAAGTGTTACTACTAATTATTTTATTGATACATAATTTTGTATGAGTATAAGCCTGTTTGGTTATATAGGGTTTGAAAACCATTTGTTTTAATCAAGTTACCCAGGCCCCCGTTTATTATTACATTTAAATTATTTGTATTTTTAATATTATTAACTATTGTAGAATAATTGTGAAAACACAAAAAAACTTATGTTTAGGGATCTATACTTACATATGACATAATGTAATGTACATATTAGTGAGATAGGTAACATAATAAAACGTTCTAACTTTTACATTTGAGCCTGTAACTAACCTCAAATGAACCTTTTACTCAAACATAGTTCATTCTATTTTATATTACACTTTAATAACAAAAATAAGTACGCAGTTCACAAATTCCACGAACATTCCTTTATATTCACATGGAATATTTTTTCAGTGAATTACCACAGTATATATACCGATGCCGAAATAATCAGCACATAAAATTTACATACATACCTTGACAGAGTCCCACCAAAACCATACCGTGGACTGATTACCATAATATTTCCAAGTCTATATCCAATCTCGGTACTTATATCTCAATGTTTGAGAACGAATTATTTTTCTTTGAAACGTTCATCCGTATTGTTCGCAAAAACTTTGAAACAACTTTACAAACGGAGGGCACCGTGATATGAATAAATTAGAAAAGTTTTCGCTTGTTGTTGGGCCAGAGAACTAACGGGATTATGACGACTGTATTATGCAGATCAGATACTGTCCCCTTGGGAGTAATGATTTAAAAATATTTTTATGAAATAATAGTAGATTGTTTGCCAAGGGAGCAAACAACTATTTTGAAGGCAAGAGTGAGAGAGTGTTTCTTTGAATCCAGAGCGGAGCGAAAGATTCTAGAGTAGAATCCCGATCGCAGCGAGGGGTTCTAAAGTAGAATCCTGAGCGCAGCGAGGGATCCAAAGTTCGTCAGTCGAGCTTAAAATAGTGTTACTCCTGAGGTGGACTCTACATTTTATCACCCTCTATGAAAAAATAAGTAAGTGCAACTTATGAATAAGAATAGTACGTTTATTTTTTTACATACAATTTTGAGTAAACAATTACGACGAATTGCTTTTCGCGCGTTCTTTATTTTTTCACAAACTTTTTTTTTTATTTGGCTGAACTTTTTCTAACAATATCCACATTCCAAATTCAAATTATTTTTAGTTCCTAGGGATTAAAGAGCTATTTCAGTCCCTGTTTACGAAGAATACACTAGCTCTATTTGAATAGATGTGACAAAAAGTTTACTTTTGCTACTTCTTAAATCCAACAAAATTGATATTTAACATTTTTTTATTTCATTTATTGTCCTTTAACATTTCCACTACCCAAATATACTCGAACCTTTATTAAGCCTTTTTACTCTGAGGTAATATTGACGTATTTCAGCACAAAGCACAGATGATCAACAAGAAAAAAAAATAGCGTATATTTTGTATCGTTCAAATATAAAACGCTTTTGAATATGCATGTCCTCAGGGAGATACCTGTCTTTTCCGGAACATAAAACTCCGCTGAGAGAAGTTATATTGTCATCCCGTTGCCTTTTAGGTGTAATCAAGCGACAAACAAACACACCTTGTTGTTTTCAGAGTTGTAAAAAAGGGCACTTACGCCTGTATATTTTAAAAAGTAAGTGCTACTTATGTCATTGTTTGGAATTATGTGTCAGACTTGGTCTTCTTTTTATCTACTCGACTTCTGCTCTGGGCAATTATTCATTCTTAGAACATCGTATTTCTTAAATTGCGCTAAAACATTAAAATTTTCTTTGGAAAAAAAGTATTATTCCCTAGTTTCCTTTCCTTTGAGATAACCTAAAATACTCGAATAATTCGCTAATTTCATGCCAGTACGCTTATCCGCGCCCCGCGAGGTTAAAATGTCTTCGCTATCATAATGGTTATATCGCACCGCCCAGGTTCCGTTGGTACTTTTTAGTGCCGGCACGCCAGTTTTAGGGCCGGCTTGGTACTTTTTGGGTACTTCTTGTGGTGCGGACGTTGAAAATTTTCCGAATTACACGGAACTTTTGACGGGGCAGTCAAAGGAGGGTATTGCTTCGGTAATAGTCGTTTGTATGGGGCTTGTGGATTATAATTGGCTTTGTGATTGTGTTGTGTGACCGACTGGTTAGCGGTTGTATGAGAGTTGTGATTGTTAGAATTTATAGCAAATGCAGGAGTTTTAGCTGTGTAATACGGTAAACTCCTAGCGATAGGACTTCAATCATGCTTGATAATTGATTTAATAGTACCAAAAGATTATTTAGTACTTTAATATTGTTAAAAATGATATTTTTTAAACATATTTTTTTTATTTTAGTACTGATTTTGCTAGTATTTTAATAAATCCATTTAATGAAGTAAATCAATTCAATTTATTCATTTCAAGTTCATGACTCATTTAGCCAAAACAAAAAAAAAGTAAATGCCAATCAACAATACTGTTTTTGATAGTCTTAATTGACGCCAGTAATATAATAATCAACAAGCAATTGTAAATAAATCCATTTGCTATTTTACATTCAGTTATTATCTACTCTAACATAATAACAACAAGCAAAGCGATCGTATCGAGCGGACCCGACATAACGTTTGTTCGAAACCCTTATTTAGTGTCAAAATCGCGTAATCTAGATATTTTTGTATTGAACCTAAAGGGTGATAGGGGATCGGTCTGTTGTTTAGAATATTGGAACATTGGCATTTCCATTTACGATTGAAATTAATTTTGAAATTATTTTTGTTGAAATAAAATACTTGTAGGTATATATGATAATATTTTTGTCGAAAACTGAACATCAACCAGTATCTAACATTTAAATCCTGTATACTTTTGTTCCCTGGGTAGACAGAAATACGTTACAAGGCTTCATGTCAAAAGCACACAGTATTATGTTGTGTTAATTTAAATCTATATTCATTACTTTTAAGGATGATTTCTAACAAACGGCTCGTATCGCATCCGATCGCGTCCGGCAGGATGTCGACGCATATGATCAGCTCCGTATGTAACGTGCGAATGTATCCGTTTCTGCGCCTAGTCAAATAGTTTCATTCCTACGGTGTAGGTACTGTGTACTAATTTTTGAAAATGGTTGAAACTGACGTAGTATTGTTGCCTATTGCATTAGAAGAAGAAGAAAACAATCATAAAACAGAAGAGGAATAGAAAAATTTGGACGACAGCCGAAAGGATTCGATCGGATACGACAACAGACGTACGGAGCCGATCGCGCGTCACAGCATACTTTTGGCTACGATCGCGTGTCGCGGAAGACGCCCGCGGTCAAGCTGCTGTGCCCGGCTTGGAAACATAGACTTTAAATACTGTATACACGATTTAATATCGTTTAATGGTTGTAAAATCCGTTTCGATCCGATGTGGTGCGAGATAACGCAATGAATGCTGTCAAAATAAAAGTCATTGTTACTGATAGAGTGTTACGCGACTTCCCCATTGGTCTCCTTTCTCTTCTTTCATAGTTGATGTCCGTAGCCAATTTTTGCGAGAAAGAAAGAAAGAAAATACATTTATTTAGCACAGACTAAAAGACACACAAAAGAGAAGAAGAAAGGAAGATCTACACAGAAGAGTGTAGATCGCTTGGCCATGTACTGCTGAGTTTGCTGCAATGCCGTTTGATATGCTATTTGATATTATACATGCACTAGCAGCGCCCCGTGGTTTTACCCGCATAGGTTCCGATAGATTTAGATTTTTGATAAAATCAATTTTTTAAAACAAGCACCAATCCACCTCCTCCGTGACCTAATCTTTTTTACCTCTAGATTTTAAATGTTGGTCAGTAGACCCTGACACCTAAGAAAAACGTTGGGAAAACAAGCATTAAAACCCACGTAAAATTCTTTATTCAAAATCCAAAACATCATAAACCAGTCCACACAATACTTTCACACTTAATACCGAATCTATCACAATTACATCCGATCAAGTAGGATTACGAAGCTTTCACGGAGCTCGTTTCGCAAATTGCTGAGATAAAAGAATTCCTTGGCGTGCATTCACGAAGCGCGCTCCGTTACACTTTGCACATTATTATGGTGGTGTAATAGCTTCATGGGTTATGAGAGAGTAGTTTCTTCTTTGGGAATAGTTTCTTTACTTTCAAGGAGGGGTTTAAGTGGGGAGAAGTTTTTTTTAGAGTTTTTGTTATTAGCTGTGAAAGGAGAGAGGTTTTAGTGTATAACGTAGGAATTGACTGCAAAAGCAAATGTTTTTCAAGGAACTTCTTTTATTTCTTATACTCATGACTTCGAAATTAAGTAACTGTAACGGACCACCGGACCGGTACCGGACCGGTACTGAGACCATGAAACTGATAGTATTGTTCAAAATAACTATGATTTGAATATTACTCATTAGTGTAATTGGCATTTTTTATATTCCTAATTTCAAAAGTAGTAGGTAGTAAGTATTTAAATAAAACATTACCGTTTAAATTATGATAATGTAACAAAATCTACGTAAGTAAACCAGCCTATAATGCTACAACTGCTGGGACAGAGGTCTCCTCTTTGGGACAGGAAGTAGGGGGTCTATTCCCGTTGTCCCTAGGGCCGTAATCCACGGCCAAGCGCGGGCGTGTCAAATGTTACATGACGTCTTTGAATCTCTCGGTTACGTTTTATGAAAGTAATTATTTTGCTATTTAGTAAATACCTATTTAGTTTTATTTAACACAATTCTCAATTACCTAGATACAATTTAATCACACTAATATTATAAAGGCAAAAGTTTGTGTGTGTGTGTTTATAGGTTTGTTACTTCTTCACGCTCGAACGGCTAGACCAATTTTGATAAAATTTTGTATGGAGGTAGCTGACACCTTGGATTAACATATAGGCTACTTTTTATCCGGATATTCCCACGGAATCGACATTTACGCGGGTGAAACCAGCTAGTATACAATAAGTTTAAAGTAATGTTACAAAAAACTATTAGAAACCCACAATAATATTTTACTTGTTACTCAAACAAAGGTAAAAATATGAGGACTATTCCTACTAACATAAAACCAGCGAAGGAACAGTCTCAATAAGAAGCGGCTCAAAGGTTGCTAGGCAACGCGTATTTCAGTTTCATACAGTTGCTCCGTTTTACATGAAAAGGATTTGATTTTTCTCGTTGAGTTTGAATATTTCGATGGGTTCAATAACATTGGTAGACATTTTTTAGTTACGATTAAAATTATAATGGTTGATGGTAATGAGAAAAGTGGAAAGATGTAAACAGCTAAAATACTATGGTGATCATCACCTGAAGGTCGACTTGTGATCGTAGTATAAATACATTGAAAATGACACAAATCCGACTAGAATAATATAAATGAATGAATGATTAATCAAGTCTCGTCAAACCACGCTGCAAAAGATTCGCACTAGCCCTTCAAGCTTCATGTTTCATGGTGCTACAGAGATCATTGCATATCAAGGATCAGACCAGGGGCACCGTAATGGTAGGAAAGACGTGCCCTTAGGATGGGGCCCTAATTTGACTGGAATAATAATAACAATATTAAATCGTCGACTGTCTCATTGAATGCCGATGCGACTACTGAGCAAGGTGTCCTGGGCTTACCCGCTACGAAATTCTCAGTTACACCCCGGTATACCCGGTATACCACCTATGGTACAGTCAGCATCAAAAGTCGATTAACACTTAAGTTTTTTTTAATCTCGGTTATTGAGCAAAATATTAACACTTCACTTTTTTTAATCTCAGTTATTGAGCAAAATATTTATTCGAAATTGCAGCAGAAGTATAATGCGATTTTGAACAAATATTTTGCTCAATAACTGAGATTTAAAAAAAACTGAAGGGTTAATCGATAATCGACTTTTGATGCTGACCGTACACGGGACATATTAAAACTACTGGTGAAAATTGTGTAGTTAATAACTCTGTTTTCCGAGAAAAACATGGGTGGGGGTCTTACGAACATATAATCGTACTGGCAGATAAACATCTCGGGAAGACTCTTAGGCCAATTTTACCTGCGGATTTCGATGCGCCAAAGGGATCAGCTGCAGCTTAGTAGCTTTGGAAACTAGTCTCCGTAATTTATCGCAGAATACAAGTCAAAGCTTTAACAAATAACGATCGGTTAGAATAATTATTCTAACAATCAAGCCTTATAGATGATGCGATTTTAAAGTACGAATAAAAAGCATGCTGTATACAATGTGAAGACGATAAATTAACTCATTGGCAATACTAATGCATAAGAGTATTTTGGAACTGTCCAAAAGTCCTAAAAACGAAATTAAAAAGTGTTTTTAATTTAATAAAAACTGGCTAAGTGCGAGTGCACAAGGCAAAAACGCCGAAAAAAACACGTTTGTTGTATGGGAGCCCCCTTAAATATTTATTTTATTCTGTTTGTAGTATTTGTTGTTATAGCGACAACAGAAATACATCATCTGTGAAAATATCAACTGTCTAGCTATCACGGTTCATGAGATACAGCCTGGTGACAGTCGGACAGTGGAGTCTTATGTAATAGGGTCCCGTTTTTACCCTTTGGGTACGGAACCCTAAAAACAGTAGTGATGGCCCGACTATGAATAATGTTGCTGATTAGCCGACTAGCTACCGTGACTAAACTGCTGGACATTCCATTTATTCATTTTGTGAACAAAGGGGACAATTATACAGATGTTATACAAAAAAATGTTGGTCCATGCTATGTCCCGCCAAAAGGCATATAAAATATCAAATGACAAAATAAAAATAAAGTCAATAGGTAAGTAGATGTCACAATTTCATGCAATATTTAATATAATATGTCAATAAAAATTAAAAACGGCACATAAACAAATAGGTAATTACATACGGACATATGATTAAATTTTCGTATGCAGACTGGGAACGTCATTAGATATACGCAGTTGATAATGTCGTATTGCCGTCTCCACCTTTTAAAACGCGTAATAAAGCTTTAGTATGTACATAAAACACGCATTCATTTTTATTTCTGCACTATGCTGTTTAATGTGCTAAATACACCGAGATATCGTGAAGCGAATCACATCAGCCCCTAGACAAAAAACCGATGCCCTGTCAGTTCACCAAAAATTAATTTAAAAATTTTTACTTGACAAGCAACGATTGGCAAAAACATAATTTGTCGTTTCATCATTATACAACAACAAGTTTGCCAAATAATTCACTTTACAAAATAATTACCCGGTAAACTTTTGTTCAATAACGTATTATTTGACAAGCAATTAATTTTTTATTTATTTTTTTTTTCTTAAAATAACGTTTGGAATAAAATCGTTTTACATATTGACTAAATATGATAGGAGCAGTGGTGGCCAAGTGGTAACGGCCGCGACTTACGAGTTGTAGGTCGTAGGTTCGAACCCAGACAGGCGCTTTACTTTGTGTAAATTATTTCATCACCACTGCTTACAAAACGGTGAAGGAAAACATCGTGAGGAAACCGGCATGTCCTAGAACCAAAAATTCGAAGACATGTGACATCTACCAACCCGCACTGGGCCCGCGTGGTGGATTACGGCCCACTCCCTCTCACTGAGAGGAGGCCTGTGTCCCAGCAGTGGGAACATTATAGGCTGATGATGATGATGATGACATATTGACTTATTATTACACAATTTCCTAAAAACGACTTTCCGATTTTCAAAACTCCGAATTATTTCCGAATTATCTTTTCTTCTTTCGCTATATACTTACAATGAACGCAATAGGCGACGTAGGATGCAAGAGCGAGCGAAGGGCACCCGAGGTTAGGTTTGGTTAGGTTACTTTAAATCCTTTACACAGAAATAAAGCCCCGCGAAACGGGGCTCCGTCGACATAGGATGCAAGAGCGAAAATACCGTCATGATGACTTTGTGACTGGTTTAGAAAATGTACATATTATAAAATAATATTTTGTATAAACGTGATTTTTCCAAAAGAATCTAAATATTAAGTGAAAAATGTTTAAATGATTAAATGTCATCGGAAACCTTTGTAAAGAGAAGCATTTGTCAAATAAATGTTTGTAAAGCGAGTGTTTGTAAAATAAAAACATTTGCGGAATGAGTTGTTTGTGAAATAAATAGTATACGAAACGTTGGTTGTAAACTAAAAATTTGTCAATGAAGTTTTGGTGAAACATTTGTAAATCCAAGAAACCACATGAGGGCCACGACCCACTGAAAAGTGTGCAACGAAGATGAATGAATGAAATACAGCATTCATGCGGTCCATTCGTCATTTAAGCGCCATTTAAAGGAAGCTTAACACTTTGATTACTTTAGTAATAAAAGTACCTAAAAGGAGGTAAACTAGCTTATAATATTATTATTTTTGAAATTTAATTTGTAGCAATGGACCAATACATTTTTCTTATTTTTAAATATTCTCGATGTTGAAATATTTCTATGAATTATCTCCAATAACATAAAACTTCAAGATTCGAATTCAGACACTCGAATACTGACAAAGAAAACCAGGTAACCCAATTCGACATCAAACCTCAAATTACAAACTAAACACAGAACGATTAATTTCAAAATATTCCTCCAATCCCAAATCCGTGGTTTTCAGGTCTATACAAGCAATAAAAGTGTTTAATTAGTCAAAATCAATTCGCAGGAGACTTAATTGTTCGCTTTCCGAATCCAGAACGATAAATCTAAGGGAAATCGTATTTTGTATTAAACAATAGATTTGGGGCCCAAATAATGAATAGGGGTCGGTGGTACTACGGACCCCTTTGTCAGCCATACTTGGTAATAATTATAAGAGTATAGTTTCGATTGCTAGGTATGTTGATTTTTGGTTGATTTGCGGTTGTATCTATTATGTCTCAATGTTCAGGTTGGTAGGGTTTTGGTGAAATTACAGGTACACGCACATTATAGTAGGAGACCTCTTTGTACAGACGCCAGCACATCAAGCTACCCGAAACTGTCAAATTTTCCCAATCAACCTTGAACCTCATGCTGTAGCGATAAAGTTGAAAATCTATTAAAGAAATTTGACAGATTGTAGTAACTTGATGTGCTGGCGTCTGTACATGGGTTTATTCGCGAAATTTAGTTAATATTGAAACGAAAAGATGGATGGGCTGTGTGAAAGATGATATGGCTAGTAATGGTTGACTGCCAAGATAACGACTAATATGAAGTATGGAAGCAAAAGACATATTGCACCGTATCTAAATCCATGCATCATCTTCACTATTCTCAGAAACAGAATTTTTGGCCACGTTTCATCATCTACTTGGCGCGGCCACCTACTGGGCCAAATTCATATAAGTTGAAATGAAGCCCTTTTGATAGTCACGACGAGAACAAAAACTAAAGCTTCTTTTGTGAGTTTCTTTTCTATTCGGTCGATCTTCCGGAATAATGATGACATCAATAAAAATCGGTCATGAATTTCTGAATCTAAAATAATTATTATTGCAGGCTCATAATACCGCCTAAGAGTGTACAAAGTACTTACGTATATAATACCATTATCTGAATCGCTTCATTCGGATACTCTCGCAGCACATTATCATTTCAGTGACATAAGAGGATTCCCCGACAATCAAGTGCTTCGCCAGCCTGTCGAACTTACCCGAGGACAGCCGAAGGAACCCGAAGTAAATTAATTTAGCAAAATTCGTATTTCTATGAATAATTATGCATGGCCCGTTGATACCGCGTGTGAGGTATAATTGAGTTCGAATGACGTAAGTTGAATCTGTCAACGTGATTATAGGACCCTTTAACGGTCCAAAGGATCCCGTCGAATTATTACATGTATATTACAGCGTCTCTTTGGTCGTACAACTAAGGTCCTTATTAACTTATCAAGAAGTAAACTGATCCCGAACAAAATAAATCCTAACAATGCTTACGGTCTGTTAGGATGGATTCCTATATTGTACTGATCTCAACTCCTTTTAAGACAGATCCTATTTTTTAAGAGGATCTAACCAAATCTAGACGTTAAAGTAATCCATTTAAATGGGAGCCCTTAATCAAATGAGATGCATCTTCAAGGAAACTATCAGACTCTAGATTATTATCATTGTTACCTTCCTCTCCTTATCCCAATTTATTTGATTTCGGCGCACACAAGGCACAGTACATCTTTTTTTTCCTAACATCACAATTAGTAATTTATCGGCCAAAGTGAGAAACTCGTTGCCAGCGTCTGTTTCCTTGCACGTATAACCCGCCAGCCTACGGTTATAACCCAACAGGCATCTTCTGGGCTTGCTCATTCCATCATAGACCTCATCCATCGAGATCCATCAGGCGAGATCGATCAAGAGCTTGGCATATTACACAAAAATAAAACTTCTTTCTACTTTCTTCATAGCCATTCCATGTTTAACAAAATCTTTCCATCTTTTCTTTGCTCTAAATAAAAATCTGGATGACCTATATCAAATAAGAAACCTCGGTATTCAGGTCACTCCTAATTAGTTTGACAACGACAACCTTATCTATTTCTAATATGTTACCAGCTAATATAAGTAAGTATTATTATTAAACGTATCTCATTTTCCTCAAAACGCCTGAGACTGTTAACACCGAGTCTTTCTTAGATTTTCTTTGCTTAGTAACAACACTATGGCGGATAATCTTGTTTGTATCACGAAGTAAAACATGACTAATATGATAATAATTTTCGGAAAGTAGAATTACTTTCTACTAGTTACTCGCGCGTTTTTGAAGCGAAAACTCACGAGCGAGAGCTTACGCTTTGAAGATTTCGATCGCCAAATGGAGTTTTTATTATATTTTCGGTTGGCCAAACAAAATTTCAGCCTATCTGATACGGAAAGGTTACTGCCGCCTCTAGGTAGTTATGAAACCTCTAAAGTGAAGACATTCTGGGGGTCTAGTCTCGAAGTCCGTCAACGAAGATACGGGCCCATCCGAAAGTTACGCCAAAACTAATGTAAAATTTAATTTTTCGGACGGGCAAATATATGACGGAAGTAGAAGCAACTGTTCCGTGGGGTCTGTGGCTAAATAATAACAGCCGCACAGGTCGATAGATCTGGTTAAGCTACGCTTGCCGCGGTGATCTGTGGATGGGTGACCATTTCTACATACCGTGACCCCTTCGTGCCTCAGAAAGCACGCTAGGCCGTAAGTCCCAGCTGTCATTCGTGGATCTTTGACAGTCGTTACGGGTAGTCAGAAGCCCGAAAGTCTGACAGCCAGTCTTATCAAGGGGTCTCGTATTACTCAGCAATTGGGCTGTGGAGGTCAGATAGGCAGTTTCTCCAAGTAAAATACTGGTATTCAGCTGCATCCGGTTAGACTGGAAGCCGACTCCAACATAGTTGGGAAAAGGCTGGGCAGATGAGTAGAGACAACTGTCAAAACGTGTTGTCCTTCATTCTTAGTTCGGACTCCGAACTAATCATAATATGTGAAACTACGAATTTCGTGCTTAGAGTGTGGAGTAGACCCGATGTATTGCGACAGAGTACGGAGAAAACTGCACTTCCGGGCGTGTGGCGATTCCGAGCTCTCTGTGTATTGCGTAGTGATCAGGCCAGGTAGCCCTCATGGAAATCAGACTGTTTTATTGGACGCTCTTTCTCCTGTGTTTCAAGGACTTACTTTCTATTTCGATAAATTTTTATTTTCAGTATGCTGTAAGCCTTATCAAAATTGGTTGCGTCGAGACAAACTTTGCTTGCAGAAACAGCATGTGATGACGGTGGTTTTTATTTTTGATTCGTGTTCATCGAAGACTTTCACCATGACCAAAGGCCTTGTGAATTGTAAAAGGTCATTTGGAAATAGTACACCTAATAAATTTTAATATTGTTTTTGTTTGTCCTACGTCTGGTCTAAATTCTCTTTAACCCTTTGAAGGTTAAAGGTGGTTGGTTACAAAGAAAGGTATTAAGCCTAGCTTGGCCGGCCAGCCAAGTTCATTATTAAAGGGAAGGGGTGTAATTATCAGCTGTGTAAACACAGAGGGGGTCGTTAATGTGTGTAATTGTCTCTCTTTTTATCCCACTCGTTATTATAACGTGGGGGTAACCGTAAGGGCGTGAGGGGAGTGATAGCGAGAATGTCAGATAAAACATTAAGAAAGAAAGAAAATACGTTTATTTGCGGCAAACATGACGCATAAAAATAAAAGACACAAAACAGAAAAACAAAAATAACAATATTAAGAAAGAATTAAGAGTTTCACGTCAAATAATGTTTTTAATTTTTGCTTTTAGGATAAAAATCGTTGTTCATTTGTTTTAAATGATACATTGCCCCTTAGTTGTTTAGCTGATAATTTATCAAATGTTGTAAAATAGAGCAAAGAAATGAAACAAAATCAAACCTTCCCCCAGCGGGGTAAATGCGTAACACACTATCAGTTGCAATGGGTTTCATTATGACAGTACAAGAAAATTCATTGCGTTATTTCCGTTGTTGAGCAGACATATTTTTCGAACAAAATATGAAGGAATGGATTAACAATATCCTTCAAGATTATTCAGATTGAGATTGATAGTCTGTTACGCAATTAGGATGCAGGTTAGCCAGAGGTAAGTACAATGCGTGCCACGAAAGAAGAGACTTGACACACCACGTGGTTTGACATGCGCAGTACACGATTTTAGGTATCTTTAGCGGTATGAGGTCAGAGTGCGGGACGGGACCGGACGTCATAGGGGCAGCGGAAAGAGCGGGGGAGGCGGGGTCAAGTCTCTTCTTTCGTGGCACGCATTGTACATAGTTTACCCACATTTCGCCATGTTTAAGTAATTGGGGGCGAGTCTAAAAATTAAGATAACATAACTTGAATAGTTACAAAGGAAGTGATATTTCAAGTGTAAAAACTCCGCCAAAACATTGTTCCAAACTTGGATAAAAGGATATAAACAACACAAACTTAGTAAGTAGGCTTACACGCACAACTAAGCAAGTCTTCTACAAATATGTAGGTGTATGTTAAATCCCTCTTCCAATTAAATTATTTAACGAAATAACCCAAATTCAATCCGCTTCATCGTCCCAGTGGTACCCCACCCTGCGGTGTGTCAGGATATCCGAAAACAATAAAACGCTCGAGCGATTTTAATCCTTTAAGGCTTTGTCTCGCAGACCGTTAAGGGTCGTTTTTGCTTGATTAATCTAATCCATTTCATTGTAATTGTTCGCTTACATTTCGGACTACGGTAGTTCCGTATTTGAGGGATATACAGGGAGATATTTATCTGTGTTGCTGGTTAATACTCGAATGGATTGGCGAATTATATTTAAGTTATGTACTGAATTCAATGTGGTGTATAAATAATGTTTTGTACGGAAATAATACTATATATTGGTATATTGCTAGGCACATTGATGGCACCTTTTCTCAACTGTGTTCAGGTCAGCTTCCAGTCGAACCGGATGCAGTTGAATACCAGTATTTTACATGAAGTAGCTGCCTATCTGACCTCCACAACCCAGTAACGGGGTAACACGATACCCCTTGGTAAGTCTGGTGGTCAGTTAAAGATACACGAATGACAGCCGCAACCAATGGTTTATCGTAGGTACTTTCCGAGTTACGAAGGGGTCTCGAATGATAGGTGACCCATCCACGAACCGACTGCAGTAAGTGAAGCTTAACTTTTCAGCAAAAAACCTGGATTTTTAGAAAAGCGAAAATAAACTCATAGATATCAAAAACGAAATATGTTTTAATGGCATACGTTGTTTTTTTATTTTCCTGAAAAACAACTTGAAAAAGCGTTTTTCGAGTTGTAATCCTATTTCATCGGAGGTGCGATATGTAGTGTAGCCACGAGCCCATGTATTTTTGTTGCAATGAGGGAAAATTAAAGAATTGTGTAGGTTCAAGGTTCCTACAAACAGGCGCGACACGCGATATAATCGCGCGCGACACAAAGGCACCGCTCGTTGCGCGACTTGCGGTGCCTTTGTGTCGCGTATCGTGTCGCGCCTGTTTGAAGGAGCCTTTACTCGTGACGCACAGAACAGATGAGATATTAGTAAATATAACTATTGAATAGGTAACAATATCGGAGGAGTGAGAACTAGACACAATACATTTAGGTCACAAAAATATCGTAACAATAGATATTGATGTGTGTGTCTTGGTAGCAAACAGGAAAATATGGGAGAAAAGATAGGCCTTCGACAGAGGTACAGTATTTTTAGACTTCTGACGAAAGTAGTAATATCGGTAGGTAGTTACACCTAGATAACGCAAGTGCAACTACTTCGCGTGCCCAGCTTACGTACAAAAATAAGCCAGTCCGCTCAGTCCTGTAGTACTGCTGGCTGGGTGAGCATGAGCGCTGGCGCTAGGCCCCGGTGGAGCGAAACAGGTGCCGCACGCGGCCGGCGTCTTTGAATCGATTTGATTTTCCCATCACTAAATAGTGCTTGTGATGTCATAGTAGTTAGTCAAGAATTGGCACGCTTCGTTGTCATACAGGGGCCAAAAAAGGCCACCTTGGCAGAATCATAAAAGGATAACATTATGAATCATAATGGACAGTTGACTGTTAAGTTAATCGTATCAAATCCCATTGGTGAAGGATTTTTCAGTTATTTTTTTTTTGTCTGTGCTAAAATACCAGTCAATCCAATCCAAATCCAATCCCAATTGCTTTGCTTATACCTTATACGTAGTGCAGCGAAAAAAAGAAAAACACGGACTGTCTTCGCCATATTATGATTCATAATGTTATCCTTTTATGATTCTGCCAATGTAGCCTTTACAGGCCCCCAAATCGTGATACTTGCTTTATCTAGGTCTATCTATATCTGTGGTAGTTACTGTCCTAGAGACATGGTTCCATTAATATGTTACCTATCACACGATTTGTATCCATTTTGACTGAGCTATATTTAATAGCTCAGTCAAAACTGTTTTCTTGTCCTTGGGCGACTATGAAATGTTATTATATTATTTCATGTCGTTTTTATCTACAGAATAATTTAGTAAGCGGCCAAGTGTGAGTCGGACTCGCTCTTAACGGTATCGTATCACAGGCATAAAACACCGGATAAAAAACACGTTTCCTGCATGGAAACCCCGTTTATTTTCAACTTTATTTTATTTTTGTTATATGTTGTTATAGCAGCAATATAAATACAAACTCTGTGGAAATTTCAACTGTCTACCATTACGGTTCATGAGATAAAGCCCGCTGACAGACAGACAGACGGCCGGACGGACGGACAGCGGAGGCTTAGTGATAGCGTCCCGTTGGCATCGTAATTAGGTACGGAAAACTATAAAGAAATTAAAAGTAAGGCGAACCAATAAAAATATCACATCGAGAAACTATAAAATACGTATAAAAGATCAAACGAATAACCTACCTGCACCATAATAAAGATAGATTATAAAGCTTCGATACGTAACCAATATCATCTATCATAGTCGCGTTTCCCAGTTTTTGATTTTCTTTCATTTTTCCTTACAGTTAATTTTTATCCTGAGAACAGCAGGCATTAGCTGTCATGATAGAAAAAAATCCTGGATATTTACGTCCTTCTGATCACCTCCAGATAAGTTACAGTTAACTTAGCTGGACGATAATGTTGTACCAATTCTGTTTGTTCTATTGTATTTTAGAACAGTGGTGGTCGAGTGGGAACGGCCTCGACTTACGAGTCGTAGGTCGTGGGTTCGAACCCAGACAGGTGCTTTATTTTGTGTAAATTATTTCATCACCACTGCTCACAAAACGCTGAAGAAAATCATCGTGAGGTAACCGGCATGTAGTAGATTATAACCCGTCTCAGCAGTGGGAACATTATAGGCTGATTATACCATTGTATTGAGTTTATTTTTATTAAAACATTATGCACAAGTAAAAAAAAATCTACAAATGCGGACTTAATCCCTGAGGCATTTTCTACCAGTCAACCTTAGGGTGATGCAGAGAGATGATAATATCGCCGGTGCACGTAAGATATAGATAACACAGAAATAACTATAAAATACATGGATAAATACTGATACATTGACTTTGTATTGTATTATTAACTAGCTTCTGCCCGCGACTTCGTCCGCGTGTTTCTTGTTACTCCGACCCACCCCGTCGCATCGCATCGCCTGCCCGCGCTATTACTTCGTTTTTGCTTAGCGTTCTTTCTGACTTTTTTTCTTTTTGCTCGTCTCCTAAAGATCATAGCGTGATGTTAAATAGCCTATAGCCTTCCTTAAGGATTGGGCTATCAAATTCAAAAATATTTTTTCAAATCCGACTGGTAGTTCCAGAGATTAGCGCGTTCAACCAAACAAACTCTTCAGCTTTATAATATTAGTAGAGATTTGTCCGGTGGATATAGTGGTGTCTGCCTGGAAACTGTAAAATTGGCCCATAGAATCTTGGGCGCGGGAGATAATATAGTGCTCAAGTTGTGCGCAAACACAGGTGCACTTTCTAAATTAAAATACTTATAGTGGGTACCATGAAAGGTAAGATACGAAAAAGTACTTATCAGCACAGCCTGTCACAATCCACTGCTGGAAATAGGCCTCTCCCAGGCCGCGCCATAACACCCTGTCCTCCGCCTTTCACATGCAGTCTGTCCAGTCACCTTCTTAATCATCTGGTCATCTGTCCTCGTCCATTTAGTTGGCGGGCGTACCCACTTGACTATGCTTGCTGATAAGCGGTCTAAACTCTAGGACTCCTCTGCGGTCCTTCGACAAACATGTCCAGCCCACTGCCACTGCAGCTTGTTTACTCTGCCAGCTATGTCGGTAACTTCAGTTTTATTTCTGATTAAGAAAAAAATAAAAAAAAAACTAACCCACTTATAATTTTCTGTGCAACTAGCTGCATTGCTAATACCGATTTGATTTTTTAAATTGCAAATCGTAAAAGATACATTATTCACAAGCTAATTAATCATTTAAACCAAAAATAATCTCTTGTGCGTTCAATTAAAAAAGAACTCAAGATAAAAACGAATTAGGCAATTACACAGAAATAAGAACGCTCCTAATATATTAATAGTTAAACTAAGCAGTTGTCCGAATCGTTTACATAATTAGATGGCTACATTAAGCTACTCTGTGGACTGGTTCCTTTGAATCTTTATACTTAACTTCTGGTTCTGCTTAAATAAAATTAATGGTTATAGTTTTGTTAAGTGATAGCGCGATTCTCGTGTACTTTTAAAAACGACATTGTTATGCAAAGATTACAAATTTTACTGTAGGTGTATTTTTAAAACTCAATAATGGCTCCTGCAAACAGGCGCGACGCGTGACGCAAATCGCGCGCGACACAAAGGCACCGCTCGTTGCGCGGCTTGCGGTGCCTTTGTGTCGCGCGCGATTTTATCGCGTGTCGCGCCTGTTTGAAGGAGCCTTAATACGGTTAAAGACTTTTATTTCTCAAAAAGGATACAATTCACTTATAAAGAACGGTGTAATACACGAACTTATGAAGAACGGTGGGTTCGTAAATAAATAAAGTAGTAAATAAAGTAGTAAGTGCGCAGATATCTTTCAAGAAAACGTTAGGGCGAAGCCATAACACTGCGTTGCGGCGTCGTATCGCAAAAACGACGTTACACAGTGATACAATGCGTTGTAGATTTTTACGATGCGACGCGACGCCGCAACGCAGTCTTGTGGCCTTGCACTTACTGTACAGTTCGCGTCAAATAACTTTGCCGCTCTGAAGTAGGCAACAAATCACTGCGCAGTAGTTAATCCTATGAATAAAACAGCAGCGCGCATGCGCGGCTAGAGAAAAGCCTAGCTTCAGAGCGGCAAAGTTATTTGACGGGAACTGTACAGTTACATCTCGTTTCCTGATAGCAAGTCAATATAATAGCAATTACACATTAGTAGCAAGATGACAATATTTTTATTTTTTTGATTGTTCAAATAATAATGTTCATTTTATCCATAATGTAAACCTAGGTAGGTACAAACGCCATGGCCAGCACATCAAGCTACCCGAAACTGTCAAATTTTCCCAATAAACTTTGAACCTTATGCTTTAGCGAAAAAGTTGAAAATCTATTAAAGAAATTTGACAGATTGTAGTAGCTTGATGTGCTGGCGTCTGTACGTTTACAAAAACATGATCATTGTGGACTCTGTTGAGCACAGCTAAGTAGGAGAGACAGAGTGGGCTAAGTATACCATATACAGGATGGGCAGAGACATGGACGCGTAACCTGTTAAGAGTACCATGGGCTCGGTACAAGATTCTGAACCCCACAGAGTCGAAATTTTTCGTAGATTATTAAAAAAATTGCTGTTCCATACATTTTGACCACGTAACCTATCGCAGTTTTATATGAAACAGTTGTTTTTTTATTGAAGCTGTTGAACCATTAATACGATTACCTCTTCTGGTAAAAGCTATCCTGCGCCGTTATATTGATACCTTCTCCGGACTTCACCAACTACCAATTTATTTAATTCCAATTATCACCCAATTTACATACTAAAAACCAATCCAGAAACCGACCCACTAATCAGTAACAATGATTAACCAAATCCATAATAAACTGAAACCAATACATTCAAAATGGCGGCCATAGGATTAATATTCCCAACAACTCCATGATAATGTTGACTAATCTTCACACCGCGTGCACTGTGGTGTAGGTAGAGTTAATTTATAGTTTTATTCGTGAGAAAGAACGTTAATCCGTAGTGATCTATAATTATTGAAAGTGATGTTTCGACATAGGTAGTTATTGGTTATGTGGGTTTCGTGTGTGAACTATGAGTTTGGGAAGAGAAGGAAGTAGTTTTCATTTCTGATTTAAATAAGGGAACTAATTTTTTGAGCTGTTATTTAAATAATCGAGATGTTATTATGATCAGTTGAAAAACATATTGAGCAGTTATTTAATTTAATGGCGGTTGATTAATTATTGCGACAGTAAAACATGGACAGTAATAAAAAATCTATTAGTTGGTTATTTTATCATGCATTGTCAATTCTAAAAATAATTGAGCAGGCCAATAACTGAATGAGCTGTAAAAATGATGATGAAATGCACTTAGTTTCCGAAAACATATAAATTTATGAACGAGCTCGGGGTGCCTACCTAGAAATAGGAGCCCCGCGAAGCGGGGCTACGTCGACATAGGGTGCGCCAAAGTTCACCTAAATTTTCAACTCCGATAATTGGAAGTCCGAAAATGTTCTTCCTAACATTTTTCATCCTAACAATCACAATTCCTAAATACTCTGTCTCTAATGTTCATAATTCCGAAGCATTCAACTTCATAATGTCAGTAGCAATAAACATCTATTATACTTTTATAACATATTTGCTCGTAAAGGGTCTCTTATTTCACCAATTTCAATATCGTAATGTATCTCATTACGCACTTGTGCGGTAATGTAAAGTAAATCGCACGGTTTATCAAGATGCTCCGTCAAAACGAACGGTACTTTTTTTAAATCTTAGCAAAGAGTTTTTATTTCAGAAAAGATGTCAACATTTTATGAATAAAATTAACTTTGGGAGATAAAATATAATAAATAAACATTTAATTCTTTAATTTAATTAATTTTGACAATAAATTACAACCATTAATATCTGTAACAAAAACAAAAATATTAATTTACTTTATTAATAATACTGGCTGTTTTGTGCCTATGCCTGAAAAAAAAGCGCGAACGCGCGCGCTTCGCTTATCTGTTAAGAGGTAAAAATTATTCCGCGCGCTTTTTCTTTTCGCTGTACTGTTTTTTATTTGAAAATGTCGTCAAGTAGTGATGAATTTATTAATTCCACACCGCCAGAAGTCTCAGAGGCAGCGAAAAAGGCTACTCTAAGCCTCGCCCGAAAAATCGACCGATAGATACTTACAAGCGTATCAAAATTTCATCATATGGAAAACAAGCAAATATGCAAGTTCAGTCCGAGTTTTATTTATTTCCTCGCAAATATGTTATAAAACGTCGTATGACATACGTGCGCTTTGAAAATTACAGCCTCTGCTTTCTTTTAGCCCTCGCCTACGGCTCGGGCAAGCAATATCGCCTTGGCTGTAATTTTCAACTTACCGCACTTATATCATAATGTACTATTATTTGTTTTCCTATATTTTCTCAACATAACCATCTTTTACACTATTATTCAAAGTCATATCTTTTTTGCTTAGATTTCTTTTTATTCATAATAATCAATAGTATATCTAAGGCTAAAAGTGTCTTGGTGTTTTTTTGTCTCAGACTAACCGTTTGTCGTAAAAACGATGTGGAAGGGATCCATAGGTTAGGTTAGGTTAGAACTGTGACCAACTACGCGCGAGCCGAGCGAGCGAAGCGAGCGGTGCCGCGGCAGCGGCCGGCGAGCGCTACCTCGAAATTGGTCGCGAAATTTTTCTATTTTTTTCATAGTGCCTCCAAGACGACACTCTGACCTGAATTCCATTCATTTAAGACAAAAATCACTTGGTAAATGTTTCTTTCTGAGTATGAGTGAAAATATTATGGTAATTATGTTTAGGGATAAAAGCGTTATGATAAAAAACAGTAGTAGTTTAAATATATTTACAGTAATGATATTATTAATTACAATTTTCGGAAACATGAGTGTTATGAATATCGCCGGTAGCACTACAAATAGTATGAATTAAAACTTTAGGATGAAAAATTTTAGGAAGAGTGATCATTCGGATTACAAATCATTAGGAAGAACAATTTCGGGCAAAGAACTTTAGGTGAGCCAATATGGACCCGTCGACATAGAATGCAAGAGCGACCGTATGAGAATTAGAGTGATTGATTAGAGATTCATAGTTTTCAGTAGAACGTAATTTAAGCTAGTAGAAAAGTATATATAGCAATAAACAGTCATGTTTACCACCTCATTGTTTATAGAATTGCTTAGAATGAGATTTCTTACTGACAAATTCCGATTTATTACTGCCCACACGTAACCGCTCGTTCAATAATTTTTACCGCCCATTTAATTATTTTCCTGCTCAATTATATATTCACTGATCCATTTCACAATTTTTTATTACTCATTTTTATTTACTTTACTGCTTAGTTTTAACTGCTGAACTAGTCTTTATAATTTTTACCTTACCAAAACCGCTATTTACAACTGCCTCTTTAAATCAGTGCCTTTAAATAATAATGAAGTGTTCAGAGCATTTATGCCGTACGGCATTTCATACAAAGTTTCAAGCCCTTGTTTTTCGAAATTAATGAACCGATTTTAATGAAACTTCATACGCATAAGCAAGATATAAAGGTCTAAAAAGTTACTTAAGAACTTTTTCGAAACTTCTTATTAAAAAAAAGATGGAAAATTTAAAATCGATCTAATTTGGTTGTAAAACTATTTTTCGAAAATGTTGTATCCTGTTGTTGTATTCTGCTTATGCGTATGAACTTTCATTCAAATAGGTTCATTCATTTCGAAAAACAAGGGCTTGAAAGTTTGTACGAAATGACGTACATTTTTGTTTTGGTTTTTCATCTTAAAAAATTTAAAAAATAAAATTAACCTTTAAATGAAGGCTGCTAATGCGTAAACATTTGGTGTGTGAATGATTACATGTTGAAATGAGAATTGGGTAATAAATCACAAAATATTGCAGAGAGGAGGACTTACAACTTTGCTCATCAATTAATTACGACTTACAAAGATGTCGCAATTCCATAACTCAATAAATATATACTTATTGCGCATTTTTATCGACCATAACTAAGCTACCAATATTTTATCAATTTGGAAAAGTGATACTTTTTAAGGAAAGGAGAATTTCTTTGAATATAGGGCGCCCTATACGAAACGAAAAGTCCGATGTCACAACGAAACCTAGTCTATTTGGAGAAGAATTGAATGCCCTTCCTATATTGCTAACTAGTTTTTGAAAACCTCGTAAGTAAGTGTATAAGAAGTAACTTTTTAATACAGTTGCTCAAAAAGTGGCGTATTGCAGGGACGTATAGCTTTCGGGATGTGGGCTATTACATACTCGTGCTTTTTTTTACCTTTCCCGAACTCGTGCGTTCTCTTTCCCAACTGTCAAAATAATGTCTATTAAAAAGAAAAACCAACCGTGAAGTTTTTACTAAAAAAATTCATAGAAGTTTTTATGATTCATGCAAATACGTATATTTCTAAAAAGAAGCTACTAATTTGTTTCAATATCAGATTTAATGATTTGATTGAAAAGAATTTTCATTTCATATCAATAAAAAAATTCTACTTAAGACTTGGCTGTATGGGCATAGTTCCCTTTGCCTACCAGAATGGGTGAAGAAAAAAAAAATCTCTGCTTATATTTTACGGTTGACGCTATATAAGTTAGTTGAGTTTATTGTGTTTTTATTATTTTATTAAATTGCTTCATTTTTTCGCAACTGTATTAAAAATAGTCGTTCAGTACACGTGCGAAACCGTCATTGCAACTTGTTCCGACTGTCAACCCTCGCCTTCGGCTGCGCCTCGGCTCGGGTAGACATTTGTCGGAACTCTTTGCAATGACAACCTTTCCGCACTTGTAATGAAATATACTATTTCAGGAGGAAGAAAGAACTGCGTACTGTAAAATTTAATTTATAAGGAGGTTCTGTATTCTTATTAATTAATATGGAAATTTAACCCACTTTTATATCCAGAACTGTTCGATACTATAATATTGTCCGAAATTTATAAAATTCTTCTTACATTCCCGAGGTTTTCACTCTAAGGCGATTTGGTGATGACCAGCTCCCTCGCAAGTTGGTACGGTCCCATGGCATTCTCCTTTTAAAATGACATTTTAGGTTGGTAAAAAAACTTTATTTTGTTGAAACTGCGTTAAAAACTTATCATTCAGAATTATAATTTATTTATTTGTGTGTTCAATTTTAACTTTTTTATCCAAATATACGAAGCAATTAATAACACTGTACTTGCCAGTCTACCGACATCTTCAATGCTTTAGATATTAAATGCTTATTCCGAGGTTCTGGTAATTAAAAATCATAGACACTTAAATACGAAATGAAAACACTTATCAACTAAAATGAACCAGATATATTGTTCTAATTAGCCATTAAAAGGCACGTGGTACCTTTAATTAGGAGTTTGGGTACAGACATTATAGCACTCTGTTTAGGGACAATATACTGAATTTAATGGACATTATGAGGCTCAGCGTCGCGACGCGGAAAATTAAATTTATATTGTTTTGTGCTACGTAGATATAAGTCGGTATAAGTAACTCCTTCCCCTTTAAGAGGGGAGATTGTTTAATGTTGGTATAATGACCCACTTACTGGAAAGTGGTGATGCATAAATACGTCTGGTGTCCTACCCTCAGTTGTCAGCCGTCACTACTGTTTTATCATAATCAGCTAATATAATGTCCCACAGCTGGGACAAGGCCTCCTTTCTGTAAGAGGGAGTGGGACGTAATCCACCACGCGGGCCCAGTGCGGGTTGGTAGATGCCACATGTCTTCGAATTTTTGGTTGTAGGACATGCTGGTTTTCTCACGATGTTTTTCTTCATCGTTTTGAGAGAAGTGGTGATGACTACCATCTTACTGATTTGCAAATTTTTACCTCGGCATGAGAAATTTTGTTTTTGTTGATTTGTACGCACGTTAAGCCGTTGGTTCCGGTTGTCATTCGTAGATCTTTGCTAGGTACCTCCATACAAAATTTTATCGAAATTGGTCCAGACGTTTGAGCGTAAAGAAGTAACAAACATATAAACACAGAACACACACTCACAAACATTCGCCTTAATAATATTAGTGTGGTTATACAATACAAATTATTTAAAACTGACTTCCATCCGCAGCTTCTTCCACGTGTTATGTCGACAAAAAGTAGCCAATGTCCTTCCCCAGGATTCAAAGTATCCCCTTAGCAAATTTCTTCGAAGTTGGTCCAGCTGTTTCGGAGATTAGCCGAAACAAATAGACAGACAAACAGACAAAAGATGTAGAATATATTTTTTTGACATTATCTAATTTATTTGTATGTATGATAAATCACGATATACTTGTAACAGAAAAGGTAAATTTTTATTTGACGAAGCGATCTTTATTAAGATTCAATTTGATTAGTAATATTCATGTTATATCTTTACTTTCAGATCAGCGTAAAACATGAAAGTAAAACAAAATAATTTATGTATGTAAAGCGCATTTCCAAGTATAATTCAGGTAAAAAATTGAATTTACAATCCATTTCGACCTATCACCAGAGTGGAATAATATAAAATCCATTTATTATTCAGATTTTAATTTGATATTCGATATTTCTCGGGACCCTGGGGTCCCGGACCTTTGGAAGGTGTACGAAGGGCCAAAGCCGACTCGCAGAGGCCCCTTACACGTTTTAATTAAATGCGGTACCAACCGATGATTATCCCTATTCGTCCTATGCAAGTGCACCCAAGGACAATCCCCGGTTAGTGTAGGACTATTGCAGGATATGTAAACAAAGATATTGGATTATGGGTTTGGGTGGTAAATTACACACATAAAATGGTAGGGGGTGACTTGCACACTCAATAATGAGCTCCCGAAAACGGTCGCTAGCACATAGTGTCGAAGCGACAAGAGGGCATATCCTGAGGTGCTTATAAGGAGTGGAGAGGTATTCCACGGCTATCAGGACAGTCCCGGAAGTACGGTCAAGATCCCTTCCAGCAATTTACTGGAATACTTCCTTCCTCCGAGCAAGTTTGATATTGCGAATCTCCACTCAAGCCGGCCAATAAAGGCGAGAATGAGGTGGGAGGTCTGTTCCTCGTCATTGTTTAAGATTTCAATTATTATTATTATTTCTGCATATGTTTTATTATGAGCTTGTACTGTCCCACTGCAAAGCAAATGCTTCCCTTCATCTTTCCACTTTTCCTGGTTTTCTGCAATTTTGAAGAGTCCAGCTCATCCCGCTACCAGATTAATTTATTATTTTTAGCCTATGTTGTCTCACTGCAGGGCATAGTCCTCCCTTTCTCCTTTCCACTGCTCAACTAGTCCTGAACTAGTGAGGACTAATCCTTTGTGTTTGAGGCGTCAAGTTCGCCTGCCATCTTCTCATGGGTCTGCCTCGATGTTGCCGGACGTGTTGTGGGACCCAGATGGTGGTAGATTTGGCCCATGACTAGTTCGACATGCGGCAAACGTGTCCAGTCCAGTCCCACTTCGGCTGTGCAATTTCAAAACCTAGCAACTGATTTAAAAAAATAAAATCGTTGTTTTTGCATATTATGCGACAGATTATGGAGCTTATGCGTATGAAGTTTCATTAAAATCGGTTCATTTATTTCGAAAAACAAGGGCTTGAAAGTTTGTATGAAATGTCTTACGGCGTAAACGCTCTTAAGGTGATAAATTGAGCACAAAAAAATAAATAAGATAAACATTTAAAAAAAAGTATTGGTACTCCTGCATATTACATTACCTACTCACAAACACAGTATAAAACAACAAACTCAGCCATCAACACAACTTGCAACCAAAAAATAAAATGATAAGATCACCCCCAACCGGAGTAGAAACAAGCTCCGATGATTACAGCCGGCTAAAACCTCAACTTCTACATACGTATACTAAAACAATCCCGATATTAGGCCGAATTCCGATAATACAGCCTTCAGCCTTGTAGTACGAACAACCTTAATAGCTTTTTGTTGGGGCTCGCTCTAATTAGCTCCTAGCCTTCTGCTATATAAGAACGATCCTTGGTTTCATTGAGTAGGAGTTACAGAAGGTCTGTTGTTACAAAAAACTTACATGGCAACAGATGAAGAAGAAGAAAATCACCAGGTATTGCAAATGGCGAATTACAAACCAACGGCACTTTGCTATATTTAGCACATTAGTATTGCATCACTTTTTTAAAAGGAAGCTCTATCGCACGAGAAGTAAGCGCACTGGTATACCAATATCGGTAAATACATGATTAAAATGCAGTATGCAGCACTATGTGATAAAATGTCATAAAAATTATTCTTGGATTTGACATGTGATGCGCCCCTGATATTAAATAACATCGACACCATTTACGCCAGCTGTAGGAGAATAGCCGATTATTAGCCATTCGTCAGTCTTAATTCATCATCTAGCAGTATCGTTTCTCACGTACCTATCATTCATCACCTATTCATAATTATTCATCATCAATTACTGATCATCCATGGACTAATCATCTATCCCTCAACATTTATATCCCTCTGTATTGCTTGGCGATTATTTTCGAGTACTTAAGTTTTTCACAAAATGTTGTAAGAAGTAGAAGCACTGAACATTTTCTTTCACGCCAGCTGCTAGTAGGCTATAACAAATAATATACAAAAGTTTTATAGGCAGTAATATAAATAGATTTTCTTTATCAACTTGTATTTGAGTATGAAGTGTGTGGGATGTATATTAACTATAGTCCGCGCGGAACTAGTTGGCCGCGCCTTGGGTGGGGACGGGGGTGAGAGCGGCGGGGTTGCCTGTTCTTCGCAACCCACGTACTGAGTAATAACAAAGCGCCCCCGCCCCTCCGTCCCACCGCTCGCATACCTAAGGCGCGGCCAACTAGTTCCGCGCGGACTATATACAATACGTTTAAAAGTCAAGTAAAATCCAACCTTTGTTCAAAGGCATATATACTATTCCATCAACGATTAGTTAAACGATAAGTATAGTTGGTCGCCCTGATTAACTAAAGGCAATGTTTATGTTCTTTCTCCAGAATTAGCTTACTGACAGGTTATATGCGTTCATAATATAATAGTTCTTTATGTTTTTTAGTTGACTGTATAAGTCAATTCAGTTTAATTTTATTTTAATTTATTATTGATGTCAATATCTACTCATTTTTCAATGTTTTCTAATGAGTTGATTCCAATATGTGGTTAGCTAGCGACCCCTACGATTGATCATATTATTCTTGCTTGAGCAACCGGCAGCAATTTCCGTCATGCTCCCTTAGATGTCACTGCTAGTGGTAGCATCGGGGGTCGGGTTGCCTCCTTCCCTCAAATATGGCGAGGGGGGTAATGGCTGATCTTTGCGTTATGCTCGTGAACGGGTGCTGCTTGTGGTGACTGGTCGTCTTGCTGAGCATGGTTGTATTGTTGTTATTAGTAATAACTTGTTTATTTACTTTACTTTGATGGTCCTTGCTTAACATTTGTGACTTCAAGTGACAACTATGTGAACAGAACCCAGCATTGCATAAATATGTAAGTTGTCACGCCCTTTATACCACCTACCGCCACCGCCGCCACCGCCGCTGCCGCCTGCTTTTATTTAGGTAGTAAGTTTTTTGTTTACATTTTTAATTTTGATTTATTTTTTTGCTTGAGTACGTATAGATTTTATTGTAGGTACCTATTTGTTGGTACCTATATTGGCGTGGCTAGCTAACATATGGTAAATAATTTAATTTAATGTTCTGTGTCCCGTAATGTTCATTATTTTGCATATCTAGTTATTTTAAATTTATTGTATAGAATTAAGTATTTTCTAACAGAACAGACAGCTGTACTGCTGGGGAGTTCGTTGCGCCACTTCTTCTCCTCAGCGAAAGCACTAGGAAGTGGTGAAGGGCGGCGTTTTGGGGGACTGTCTTTTGTAATTTTGACGTTCGAAAAGTGCTGATTCTCAGCCTATCTTGAATAAATGGCTTTTGATTTTAATAGATGAAATTGTTGGGCAGGAAATTGGGTACGTTCAAGGAGACGTGTTTTTTTATGTGGGCTTAACTGGTGGAAATGATTAGGCAGAATGCTGGAGGCAAGATTATCCAGATAAAATATTTTTTTAGCCAGTATATTTTTGCAGATACGTGGCCTATTTTAATCTGCAAAACTACAATACTACTTGTAGATCTATTTAGAATGTTGTCGCAAGCAGATAATGGGATTGCAAACGTATCGACCGTCTTGGTCGAAAGTAAATAGAGCTTCACAAGCATAATCGGATATTCGTGCGGAATTGTTTATAGAACCCCTGTATCAAAAATATGTTTTGATGAATATTATTATCATTCTATTTTGAGAGCATAGATTGTTTTATTTTATATACAAAGTTCTATTATTATTACAAAGTTATGCATAATTCAATTATTGTTTTATTTTGTTACAGGTAAACAGCGTCTTCTTCACGAAAAACCGCCCCACAATTTTTCCAAGTAAGACAGAAAAACATGTGCGGTCGGGGGAACCCATCAGGAACGAAGTTCCTAACGTGATACTCGCACGCGCACACACTCGTATATACAAAGAAAGAGACATAAAGATATATAATAGAAAGAGACAGAGAGAGTGAGAAAGTGTGAAGTTAAGGTACACGTATTTAATACAGAGAAGCTCTCATAAAGTTGTAGCCATTTTGGAATATCATTTTGACCTCACTATTGGCTTTAGTACTCTTGAAAACTATGAAAACGACAGACATGACGAAAAAGAATATCGTTCCAAAAACAGAGCCGTTGAATCCTAAATAAAAATAGAAATACAAACTCTGTCTATTTAGTAACAGACAGAGCGTAAATCGAAAATAAATTATTAAATATACCTCCCAGAATCGTCGAGCGTCTAAAATCATTCATCGTTCATTTGGCACACGACGGATGCCTCTGAATACACTTAAAATAGCTAAAAATATAATTATTTTCAGACAATCATGAACAGACCCTCAATATTGGTAGGTATTGAGGTTTTTTTTTATTAAAAGATTCGCTAATAAAATATTGATACTCGGTGAAGTGACTTAATAATTATCAATATTTTACTAAGTACCTAAAGAAAGTGGCTGGGACGGACTGGATGCGGAAGGTGGAGGACAGGGTCTTGTGGCGCAGCCTGGGAGAGACCTATGTCCAGCAGTGGAACTACAATAGGCTGAGTTTATTGATTGAATATTTTAATAGGATTCAGTCACTTAGGAATGGAAGCCAACCCCAAAATAGTTTGCGAAAAGCTAGAGGGATCACACGATGGAATCATTTCAACAATTTATTGTAGGCATTTGTTGGATCATCATCATCATCATCATCATTTCAGCCGAAAGATGTCCACTGCTGGACATAGGCCTCCCCTAAGCAGGTGCTTGGGGTCAGAACCGGTCGAAAAGGACTCTACTGCTGGACATAGGCCAGCAGTGGAGTCCTTTTCGACCGGTTCTGTGCTTCTCGCATCCAACGGGTTCCTGCGGCCTTCACAAGGTCGTCGGACCACCTTGTGGGAGGCCTTTCAACGCTATGTTTTCCTGTACGCGTTCGCTCCAGAACCTTTCGGCCATCTGTTCTGCGAGCAATGTGCCCTGCCCACTGCCAGTTAAGTTTGGCAATTCTTCGGGCTATGTCGGCTACCTTGGTTCTCCTGCGGATCTCCTCATTCCTAATTCGATCACGCAGAGAAACTCCAAGCATAGCCCTCTCCATTGCCCTTTGGATGACTTTTAGCCTTCTTATAAGGCCCAAAGCATTTGTTGGATACGTTTAGACATCCAACTGTCAATCGTATTGATTATGTCTAAAGAGAATGCAATTTTTTATCAAGCTGTGGCCAATTACGGGTTAATAAAACAAGTTTTTTTTAATAAAAATAAAACAAGTCTTGAATGTGCTTCCTTTTACCTGGCTATTTAAATGACAGCGTAATCCCAACTAATCTCTGCGTTCTATTTTAGGCATAAAATATTGAAAATCCTTAAAAATTAAATAAAATAGCCTCCCAACCGTTTTCGGTCACGGTTACTAATCTCAACGGAGATTATAGCGCACAAGTATGTGCGTAAACACAGGTGCACTCTCTGTTCCTTTGCTCTCATAGTCCGATGAGACGGCAATCCGACACGACCGGGGAGAGATCAGGCGCAGGACCAACGGCTTTATGTGCTTTTCGAGGCACGGGGTATTAAACCGCCAACTTCCGAACCCTGGACTGTTACTAAAAAATTCCTAATCGAAAACCGAATAACACTTTGTCCGATCCGGGAATGGAACCTAGGACCCCAAGCTCAGCAGCCGCGCTTGCAAACACGAGACTAACGGGGCATTAAAAGATCCTAACACAAGTAACAAACACACATATAGTTAGGTTTGTTACCATAGATATATGCACAGGGTTATTTTAAATTGACTAGCTAAACTCCGGTGACGCGATAGGTATCGTTGTCTAAATACGATAAAATAAAAATATTTGATGTTTTTTTGGGAGGTCAACGGCCGTTGTTAGTGTTGTTACAGTAGTGAGGCCCCACAAAAAAAAATCAATTAATTTTTGTTTTTCTTCTATCATCGCGTCTGTGGAGTTTAGCTAGCTAATTTAAACTAACCCTGTATAAAAATCTACGGTAACAAACTTAAGGTCAGTCTTACTACCAAATCTTAGTGGCTAATCTTATCACTGCGACACGTCGCTAGTGTCGTAATGATAAGATTACCATAACATTAAGGGGATTACAAATGACCTAAAGCGCGGTCACTATCGGACTGCATAGAAAAGAATAATCTGACAAATAATCAGAATGATTGTATGTATATTAGTATGGTTTTTATTGTAAAAAGAAAGTTTTTATCTTCATGCTTTTTTTCTATCGTATCAAATTAGTTGTACAGACGCCAGCACATCAAGCTACCCGGAACTGTCAAATTTTCCCAATCAACTTTGAACCTTATGCTTTAGCGATAAAGTTGAAAATCTATTAAAGAAATTTGACAGATTGTAGTAGCTTGATGTGCTGGCGTCCGTACTTGTATTATAAGTAGTAGGAGTAAGAAACCATATATGTAACTCGTGCCGACACTCAAGAAAAATGTCCCACTATTATCCTTCCAAATCATAACAATAGCCTGATAAGTTCAAACACAGCACCTCTCTAAGTAGCGACTTGTTATCCTGCCGATTACGATTAGGTCCGTATACCCGGGTAGACTCCATTAGGCTTATTGGCTTACTGGCAACTTGCCATCACTTAGGATAGAATTTTTCTGGACAATCCGAAATGTTCTACCAGTTTACTAAGAAAAAGTAATGGAGCACAAAAAATTGCTGGTTAAAGGAAATTAATGTTGTTATGAACTGACGTCTGTCATTATTGGTTTCTTCTTTACCAATTTATGTCGGCTTTTGTAGCAAGACCAAGGGAATATCGTTGGCCATGATAAAAAATAATCCTATCCTACGTGATATTTTGTACGAGTATGTTTGTTACTCAAGCACGCAAAAGTGGATAAACGGATTTGGGTGAAATTCAGCACATAGATAGTATATAATCTGGAGTAAAACATATGACATTGTACCCCGATAATGCGTTCCCGTGAGATAATTTCCACGTGGGCGAAGCCGCGAGCAAAAACTAGTTGATTTGTAAATATAGTTTTAAAACTAACGATGTTAAAACACTACTACCGTGATTCGCAGTAACAATTCGGTCGCTAACCAATTTGTAAAAAAATAGGTATCGAATTTCGCGGTAAACGGTAGTTTGCAAACGGCGGGGGATGATACCGCTCGCAGGGGTGACTCCCAGTTCGTAGAAGTATAAATTCAAATCACAGCACAGAGGCGCCTTGGTGGTCGGACCTACGGGCGGCATTGTCAACACTGTCCATAGTAGAAACTGACGGCTTCCGTGATAGAAATTCTGCATTCAACGCACTTTCGGCGCAACTAATTTTATAAGTACTATACTACCGTCTCTAGTCGCTATCAGTTCGACGATACCGTGCTCTGTGATTCAAACGAAGATAAGTTTAGGCCGACCGCTTAACTGAGACGTTGCCTGAGGTAGCTGCGCGGTGCGGGAGGGGTGATAATTGTCACAAGTTGACGAATCACTGAGCTCTCGCATCACGTCACCACACCCCTCCCGCACCGCGCTGCTACCTCAGGCAACGTCTCGGTTAAGCGGTTGGCCTATAGTTGTATTTCACACGCACTTTTCTATGAAACAGCTGATTTTTTTCTGATAACCGTCGAACTATTTCTAATCAGGAGTTCAGAATCATGTAGGTACTGAATCCATAGTACTTAACAGTTTGTGCGTCGATGTCTGTCACCCTGTATGACGATGTTATTGCCAAAGTACGGACGCCAGCATATCGAGCTACCCGAAACTGTAAAAAAATCCCAATCAAATTTGAACCTTATGCTTTAGCGATAAAGTTGAAAATCTATTAACCTTTTGATCGCCACACGTCACAAAATCAAAAACGTGCCCTCGGCGTCTATGTCTGTCATGTAGTCGAACCGTGGCGTGCTGGGCACATTTTGGTTTTTCATCTATACATGACTGTGGCGGTCAAAAGGTTAATGAAATTTGACAGAATGTAGTAGCTTGATGTGCTAGCATCTGTACAACAATGAGAACAAGTGGAACATATTTATCACGAACTAGTAATTTATCACGAGCTAGTAATTTATCACGAGTTAATAATTTATTACGAGCTAGTAATTTCACAATCATCTTGTAATTCGTTGCCTTGTGGCGTCGATGTTTATCCTGACATAAAATAAATTAACACACTGATGAATATTCCAAAACTCGATAAACGATAATTAGCATCAACATCCCCTCATCCTTTCATCCGATCAGCAGAACATCTATATGATTGATACATAATCCATTCAAAATTAGACACGCTAAGCACCTGAGCCTCAACGGGGGTGATAAAATAATCCTATGAAGTAGCGAGTGACGTCATCGATCATGCCCCGATGCATGTACCACCGTGCTCGGATTATGTATGTATTTGCATTGACACGATGCAACGCGAAATATTGAAAAGATTTTGTTGGATTTTTTTTCAAACTGGGTTTGTTTTGTGATTTTGAATTGTTTATGTTGGCGTGTTTGTGATGAGACCCAGCCGGTACGTGACAGCCGGTACGTGACCAGTCTTACCAAGGGGTATCATATTACCCAGTAACTAGATTGTCGAGGTCAGATAGGCAGTCGCTTCATGTAAAATACTGGTATTCAGCTGCTTTCGGTTAGCCTGGAAGCCGACCCCAACTTTATTGGGAAAAGGCTAGGCAGATGATGAGCTAGGTAAGTGACTGAGAAAGTGAAGAAGGAAAGAGCTGGAATGTCAACAAAATCTGATTACTATTACCTATATCTTTATCTTTATATTTTATCTTATTTTTTATCTGATGTACGACTAATATCTAACTATCTGGTGTATTGTGTGTCTCTTAGTCTGTGCTAAATAAATGTATTTTCTTTCTTTCTATACCAAAACGTCCAATTTGGATTTAAATGTAGAAGAGCCCATCGTTGAGATGTTTCAAGTAACCAGCCAAATTATGTAACACACCAAAAAAAAAAAACGCTCTTACTAAAAATACAATACTACAGTAATTTATTCTTTAGTAGAGTCTTATACAAGACAAGTGCCGACCTAGATTGATCCGTCACAGATCTTCCAGGCCATTTTGTCTCTATACAAATCTAGAATCTATTGAATTTTAGCCGTAAAATTCTCCTGACCATACAAGGCCGTACAAAAATGGGTGCCAAAAATGGCTGCTGAAATTTACGACCTCATGGGCCGAACCAGACACGGATAAACGGGGTTCATATAAAGTGCTCCCGAATTTTTGTTCGTGCTTTCTTTTTTATTTTAATTTATCTAGCACGGGAAAGTGGGCGGTTCGGCCGCCATTATTTTGTGAATACACTGTTTTTACGGCTGCCTTATGAATTGAAAATGTACCGAGTTTTTGTGTTACTTTTTATTAGTTTTAGGCGAGCATCTTTCATGAAATTGTACTATAGAAAAGTTCGCAGACGGTGTACTCGTAATGCGTAAAGGAGACTTCAACAATAACAGGCCTCATATCCTTCAAACTACATTCAGAGCACTTCTTTGTGTGAAAACTCGTAATTTTCACGTGAATTCTGTCTAGCACTTACTGGCACTTCATTTTTCTCCGTGGAAAGGCTCAAGTTTAGTGCTAGAAATTGAGTACAGTTTTCATGATAAAAAGTGTAGAGGTATTGTGAGTTTCGTGAGAGCTCACGACAGCCCCTCTCACGGCTTTGCTTAATGCGAACTAACTCGAAATTCAATATTCAACACGACATTTTGGTGTAAACATCGCGTGACGCGCTCCCTAAGGACGTCGCAAGGAATGAACTTTCAGAGTTTAGATTGAGATAAGAGTGAGGATGGTTATGTGACGAACATCAGTATGACCTGAAAGATTTTTGCTTTTTTAACCTATCTGAGTTGAGGGCGTTTACGCCGTACGGTATTTCATACAAACTTTGAAGCCCTATTTTTGCGAAATGAATGAACTGATTTTAATGAAACTCCATACACATAAGCAGGAAACAATGATCCAAAAAGTTACTTAAGAACATTTTCGAAAAATAGTGTTACAGCCAAATTACACAGATTTTAATTTTTCCATAGAAACAGAGATTTTCAGATACCTTTTTTTAAATTAAATAAGACATTTCGAAAATGTTCTAAGTAACCATTTATACCGTAACCGTTATAATCATTAGTGTCTATTAGTAACTCATTACATAATCGATACTCGATATAAACAACATTTAATATAATTTAGAAACGTTTATTGTTTTGTACAAAAAATAATGTCATTAAGGCATCATTAATGATTTATAACAGCAAACAATCTTTAGACAAGAAACTGTTAGTCAAAATCGAAACGGCTAGGTTAGGTTGGGTTGGAACTGTGACCACACAACGCGCGAAGGCGAGCGAGCGAAGCGAGCCTGTCGCGACAGCGGCCGCCGAGCGCCAGATTTCCTCTTTTGCAAAGCAAGCATGCATGGTAGTTTAGGTTTATTTTTAGGTTTCCTTGTGAATAGTTTTGCTAGTATGGGCGAATGAATAATATGGTGAATAAATGTTATGGAAAACGACATTCTTGAAAATGAAAAATATAGCAATATGGATTAAAATTATTATGACACTTGATCGATTATGACCAATGAAATAAGTGAAAATGATTTTATGTAATTTCATGATTATGGCAACTGAAGCGTTATTTCTAATAAAATTATGACTACTTATACAAGTTTAGTATGGTATATAAAATCATTCTCTTTTAAATTATGGCAAACATTAGTAAACCCAACATAACCACCAATATATCTACGCATTTTTACCATTCAAAATCCGCTATCGTACCCGCCCTCGCTTCCGCTCATAACTCAAGCACCGCATGTTTTGTTGCGTCATCGATCATCTTCACCAACGCTTTTCGCTCGCCCCGCTCACGTCGAAAATTACTTACGGGACCTAACTACATCTCTACGTCGACAAAAAATAACGCCTCAAAAGAAAAAATATAACACGTACGTAGGAAATTTCCTCGGAAAAGCCCGATCGGTTTGACCTCGTTTTATAGTTCAATAGGTTTTGCATATAGCTTTGAGGAGATACTTAGTTCGAGTACTGTGCCTTTATGAGAAAAGCGCAGGCGGAGGGTATAATTATTTGTGAGGAGAGCTCTAAAAAGTGGAATTTAATAGGTTTAGTTCTGTTTGAGTTGCATTTTGTTGGTCTGGTTTATAGAACAGTGTGGTAGTGATAATATCGAATTGATATCATTTGAATAAACCTACATAGATGCGTTGTTTTAGGGTTCCGTATCGCAAAAAGAAAAATGGAACCGTTATAAGATCACTTTGTTGTCCGTCTGTCTGTCTCCTTTTTTTTCAGGAACGCGCGGAGTTGTCAAGTTGAAATTAATATCAAATATTCAGAGCTGCAATCCCTTAAAGCAGTGATGAAATAAAACTTCCAAGTCAACGCAATCATAAGAAAAAGGCGTTTATGTTCCGTTTATGCCGCATATTTTGACACTCACAAGGAAATCAAAACCTATAGAGTACTTCCCGTTCATCTAGAATCATAAAATTTGGCAAGAAGCAATTTCATATAGCACAAGGAAAGTAAAAAATCTGAAAACCGTAAATTTGTAGTTACATACCTGGGAACCATTGATGCGCGAATGAGACTCGCATTTGACCGGTTTTTTATACTGCCGATCTAGTAAGGATAATAATACGTACTTTTCAGACATAAAAAATGTTTTCTCAGGGTATCCAAAGCTTACATTTCGTGCTTAATGATGTTGTTCTCCAACCAAAATTATTTATTTAACAGTGGCCTCTATTTATTTAAGTAGTAATTTCTGCCATCACTGCAATATGTAGGTACATTACCCGGCGATAAATATTGCACATCGACCTTTGGAAAGAGACAATCGGCTAATTTCGGCTTCGTAGAGCGTTATCTCTGTCGCACGAAATACAAACAGTCCGGTATCTATTAGGAGCTGTTAAAACAATTTATGATTTGCTTCTTTTGATAATTATTTTTATTCTTTGTATAAAATACACCAATTTCCAAAGGTCGATGTGCAATATTTATCGCCGGGTACTGTACGGTTTAGGACATGCCATCCATGTCATTGCGGTACATAGACTAGAATAGATCCCTGAAAGTCTCATACAGAGTGGTGATTAGATTATCCCGTAATTTACATTACGTATACATACACAATTTAAATAATTAATAACACTTTTGTAAGCCTGCATCATCCCACTACTGGGGAAAAGCCCCGTGACTTCCAGCTCATTCGATCCAGGGCTAAAGTGGACCACTGGTCGTTTGTTTTGTCCAGCTCGTCCCGCCATCTTCTACGGGGTCTGCCGCGTCGCCTTATAACTTTGTCAGGGCTCCACATGGTGGTTATTTTGGGCCAGAGCTCATTGGGCATACGGCACACGTGGCCAGCCTAGTCCCACTTCAACTTAGCGGCTTTTTGAGCATCGTCAGTAATGTATGTTTTGGAGCGCAGCAGAGATTAAAATAGAATAATAAATAGCAGGGGATCCAGGGCAGAGGTTCAGGGATTCAGATCGGAATAAATCGTTGCGAATATGGTCTGTCAATTTGAAGCCTAGAATACTGCGCTCCATTTCACCTTGGCAAACCTTGAGTTTAAACTTTTGTCAAAGACATAACAATAACAATTGAAGAAAAAGAAAGAGAGAAAACTATTTTATATTCACTCAGTAAATTCAAATAGTAAAAAAAAAAAGAATCTTTAAAACTGTATACCTCTAAATTGGTCCTATAATTTCAGGCACACGTATTTTACCTTTCGTTTTAAACCAGTACTACCTTCTAACCAAAAGTCACAAACGCAACACATTTCCGAAGCATAAAACCCTCTGTGGTTACGTTACCTCACCCCGTAACGCGTAAAATAAGGTAATGCAGGATACAAGACGTCATTATATTTATGAGGTACCCGCAAGAGGGAGAGAAATATCAACGATGACAGGGTGGAATAAAGAGTGAAGTGTGTGTGGGTATGGAAGTTTTTATACTTTCATCTTTGTTGGAGAAGCCAGGAAAAAGAAATTGCCAGGCGACGATTTCATTGGATTTTTTTTTGCAATAATAGAAATCAAGCAGATCAACCAATCTGCGAGATTAATCAAGACAGATGTTTAAACTCTCCATTCGCCAATAAATAGAGGAACTGTTTTATTGTTCAAATAAGGAGAATCATTCATAGAAAGGTCGATTCGCTCTAAAATTGGGATGAAAGGGAGAATATTTTAATAATAAAAAAATATATAAATTTTATTTATTTTCTTCCACAAGTATTAAAATACAATTAATATTTCAAAAACTTTGAAACCCATACTAAGTAAAACCGCACAGGTTTTACTTAGTATGGGTCTCAAAGTTTTCGGGTCTCTTAGTCTAAATGAATAATACTTTGGCTAATGCGAAAGGTTGTCTGGAATATTCGCAGCATCACATTCATAACTAATAACAGTGCAGTATTTTTGTCTTATCTATCCAGCAAGGGCTGTCTGGCATGTATCGCTGTAAGTGACAAGAACGCCTTTGTGGGATACAGAGGTCTTTTGAGTCTCGTCAAAATCGGTCCAGCCATTTCGGAGATTAGCCGGAACAAACAGACAGAGAGACAAAAATTTCTAAAAATTGATTTTTTGTTATAAGTAGAAGTACCTACCGTTTATACTTACATATACATTTAGTGAACAGCTGTTATTTTGACATTATAAACAGACACTTTCATTTTATGTATTTAATACTTTGAGCACACAAACCTACAGAGGCGGACTTTAATGCCATAGAGAAGGACGCCGGTATACGCGTGTTTTCTCGACCTATCAAAAGCTTTTGATCTCGTAGCATATGATGTACTATGGGAGAAGCTAGGAAGCGAGGGTGTACCGGTGGAATGTACCTTTCTTCTCAAGTACTGGTACTCAAATCAGAGAAATCAGGTGAGATGGGCCGGTACTTTGTCGGACGACTATAAATTGGAATATGGTGTGAGACAAGGGGGGTTAACCTCGCCACTATTGTTTAATTTGTATGTAAATCAGCTGATTGAGCGGCTCAGTAGCACTCATGTCGGCTGTTTCATTGATGACAAGTGTGTTAACAATATTAGCTATGCAAACGACATGGTGCTGCTGAGCCCCACAATCAGCGGATTAAGGAATCTGGTGTCTCAGTGTGAGGCATTTGCAATGTCCCACGGGTTTAAGTATAACTCTAAAAAGAGTGAACTCCTAGTATTTAGAGCAGGTACATACTGTCACGCATATATCTCCCCACTGTCGCACTTAATGGCGCAACCTTAAAAGTAGTGGACGGATTTAAGTATCTGGGTCACGTTGTAACAGGTGACCTTAAGGATGACGAGGACATAGAAAGGGAGCGCAGGGCTTTGGCGGTGAGAGGCAATATGCTCGCTCGCAGGTTAGCACGCTGCACCAACGAAGTGAAAATAACACTTTTTAAGGCGTTCTGCCAGTCGTTTTACTTGAGTGGCCTGTAGGTGAAACATACACAGCGAAACTACAGAGCCCTGCGCACCCAGTATAATTACGCTTTTAGGATGCTATTGGGGCTGCCGTGGCGCTGCAGCGCGTCTGGTATGTTTGCTGAAACGCGTACGGATGGCTTTCAAGCCATCATGCGGAAGAAAGCAAACTCCTTGCTGCACCGCCTACGAAGCAGCAGCAACGGAATCCTAACTGCTATTGCTAATCGTTTTGACTGTCCTTTCCAAAATCAGTGGATAAGGACCGCCATAGGCATCAGTTAGGTTTAGGTTCTAACATAATTTTGGGTACATTTTTCTGTTACGAACACACTAATAGTTTATGATTTTGTTATTTTGTGTTAATATGGAGATACTCTGAAATAAATAATAATAAACCCCACCGCCGTATTTTTACGTTGACGTCGTGGTAGGGCTTGCGCGCTCCGAACTGTAGGCCTATGCTGGAAGAGTTTACTTTGCCGGAACAGGTCTAAGGTGAGGAGCCAGACCAAGAGGAATACAAAAACCTGCAGGGCAGTATGTGGCGAGCTGTTGGGCAGTAGCGACCCCACGGACCCTATCTCCCTGGAGAAGTCTTGTTCCTCACCTCTGGCTTGCCTTTATTGGCCGGCTGGGGTCAACAATGACGAGGAACAGAGCTCCCACCTCATTCTTGCCTTTATTGGCCGGCTGAGTGGAGATTTGCAAGAGCAAACGTGATCGGAGGAAGAAAGTATTCCAGTAAGATGCTGGCAGGAATCTTGACCGTACTTCCGGGATTGTCCTGATAGTCGTGGAATACCTCTCCACTCCTCATAAGCACCTCAGGACATGTTGCCCTCCTTGTCGCTACGTCACTATGTGCTAGCGACCGTTTCCGGGGGCCCATTATTGAGGGTGCAAGTCACCCCCTGCCATTTTATCCGTGTATATATATAACATTGATCAGGCAGGGGTCAGAGTTCTTCTATAGTTCTTGGTAACCAGTCTACTTTAGCCACCCAAACCCATAGTTCAACTTTTTATTTTTCCATATCCTGCAATAGTCCTACACCAACCGGGGGTTATCCTTCGGTGCACTTGCATAGTGCATACAGGGATAATCGTCAGTTGGTGCCGCATTTAAGGGGCCTCTTCGAGTTGGCTTCGGCCCCTCGTACGCCTACCAAAGGACCGGGACCCCATGGCCCCGAGATATGTAAAATAAAAAAATAAATAATAATAATATAGGCAATTTCTACCAGTCAATCTTTGGGTAATGCAGAGACAAACAGTTGTAGAAAAATTGAGGAATATACATATGTATATACTTTTGTCCGTTTGTTTAGCTGTAGGTAGATGTACTTATAGTTTATAACACCAATTCAAGCGAGTGGCTTAAGCGTGTCATCAAGAACTGATTCTTTGACAAAAATGATTCTCTTATCGACCTCTTATTTAAGGGTTCCTATAATCTACTCCATATTGCCATGAGACTTTCAACCACCTAAAATTGTACAACCGCGTCATAAAACAATAGCGTTTATACCTAACAATACGATTACAACAGCCTGCCACGCAGGTTGTAGGGAAAATAATGAGCGGCGCGTTGACTCGTCGAGTGATTTCAGGCGCAAGTCACACGAGGGGATTAGTTCAGCTAGAGTACCGACGTGGTGTGTGTGATACGAGCTTTAGGAATGGCTGACTACGTGATTACTGGTTTACCTCAGTTTTGGAAAACCGTGACTGGTTTCAGAATTCACATATCGGGGGTCTATACTCTAAGTCCGTCATCGAACATACGGGCCCGTCAGAACCGTCAAAACGGGGGGCAAATTAAATTTTTCGGAAGGGAAAACAAACATTTATTTAGCACAGACTAAGGGCAGATTTCTCAATAGCCGGATAATTTTAATCTGAAGAATAAATATGACACTGACATTTATTTTCCGTACAAAAGCTGTCAAACCGCCATATTCATTCTTCCGATAAAAGTTATCGGACTATTGAAAAATCAGCCCTAAGAGACATATAATACACCAGATACATACATCAGATAGTAACAAATAAAAATCAAATAGAAAGTGTTGTATTGTCGTTCATCCTTAGTTCGGGCCCCGAACTAATCTAATGTTCGTAAGTGATGCGGGTTGGCAAACAACCGTAACTTCAGCAGGAACTACGGTTTTCGTGCTTAGGGTGTAGACCCCCTGGTCCGACATGCTATTTTGAATTTTATAATGACACTTTTCCTGCGACTGAGATTGAAACCAGAAGGAAGCTAAGCAATCTTGCTTGGAACCACTACTAAAGCAATGAGGCAACCTCTTATTGCAACAACCATTCTCCACACCATCGTCTCATGAATAGTCTTCGTTTGAGTTTGCACAGACGCCAGCACATCAAGATACCCGAAACTGTCAAATTTTCCCAATCAACTTTGAACCTTATACCTACCTTACCTACCTTACCTACCTTACCTACCTTATTGATTTAAAGTTGAAAATCTATTAAAGAAATTTGACAGATTGTAGTAGCTTGATGTGCTGGCGTCTGTACCTAAAGAGGTTTGAGGAACAGGGTACAAAGTTCACTCATCCTCTATAGAAAAGGGAGGATCCTCCGACCAGATGGGTTAGGTATGTGGAGGGCAAGTGCCCGACAGTTGAGGTCGGGACGTTGTATAAATGCTAGTTGCGCGGTAAACTCTGCTTGCGCGATGCAGAATTTTGCGTGACGTCATTGTGCTGCGTAGTTCGCATGTGGCGCTTAAGATGCTACCACATACCTATCGAACCGTTTTATAAGAAGCCCGTGTATAAATCCATAAAAGAACAACCATAAACATGAATATGTCTTACAAATGTAGATTTTATATTGAATTTTCCATAAAAAAGAAAACAGGTAGTCATATTTCGTCGCAAATGGTTACACAAGGAACTGACACAAAAACGCATGACGGTAGTATCCTGCAGCCTACCCCTAGAGAAAAATGCGTGAGTTTTATATACGTAAAAAATCGTGTATATACTGCTGTGCGATATAAGCAAATCTGAGCAGTCAGAATAATAAGATTTTGTGATGCGTGCGTCTATTTGCACGCGCTCCGTATCCGTGTAAATTAAATTGAGCAGGTACCAGGCTATGAGAAATCAAAGGTATCTTTCAGCCGCGTACATCAAACCAATGAACCGTATGTCAGTCATTGTTATATACTCCCTTCGTTCTTTTATTAGCTGTAACGAAATTCTGTACAAAGGTCACAGCAGCAACACGAACCTCCTTTATTTCGTACCAATGAGGGTCGTAATAGTGTTACTCGGGTACCTCAGCTATTAAGAACGAGCGATTTTAATCTTTATATGTTAATAGGCATAGGCGAAAATGGCGTGGTGTGGGTGGTTTTTGTTGGTACCAAGTTGCCAATTGAGAAGCACTTATCGTGGTATCGGTTGTAATGCAGGTATTCATAAATAATTATGAGCTTGTATGAGCTTAAACTTTCATGTTAGTGGAAGTAGGGTAAATTATTATGTTCAGGTTGTTTTTTTTAATGGAGTATGATAGTTTTAAAAGGTACTACAGCACTCTGTGTGTAACGGCAATTAGAAGCTGCTATGATAAGTTTTTTTACTACTGTTTCAAGGGTTCATAAAGTTTTAATAAGAGTCTTTTAGTGGGCAGCATTTATACTTGTGGATTCAAATGCCTATCAGTATGAACTTGTGTTTACAATACCGTCACTTAAAATTTAACGGGAATGTCTAGAAGGACTTGGAATTTAATTATTAAGGCTACCAACCTAAAAATATCTCGTAGACAATAAAAAGCTTAACCAAAGCTCCAATTTCCCCAACAAAGTATACTTTCCAGTCTTTATACTGCGCACCCCACACGCTAATCAACTCAAAAAGGATTTAAGCAAAAAAAAAAAAACAACATCGCAATTCCTAAAATATATCTCATTTATTTTTTTTTCTCCGTACACGAAAAATTGGCTTAATCTCCAAACGAAGATATATCGTAAAAAGAAACATTCAGCGATGTTTAATACAGAAAAGATCAAAGACTATCGATTAACATACGTTTTTCCCATTTCAGGATCACTTTGGGGATATTCTACGTTTTTTTTACATCAAAGGGTTCCTTAAAATGCAGACTTATATAATAAATATGGGTGTCAGTCAGTGTAAATGCTTATTTTGTGCATGTAGGGGAAAACGGTGAAAAATGACGTTTTCAGGAAATTGTCTGTCAGTTCGCGAAAGTTGAATACAAAAAAAAGATTGGCATTTTTTTCCTTCGCTTTTTTGGCTGAAACAGGAGCCTGAAAAAGAATAAACATAATTATTTCCTCGAAATTATCATTTAAAATGTAACTAACAATTTATTGAAGCTGTAAAGTGTTGGACAATCGACGTTAAAATTCAGTTTAAATTACGCTCTAATTTTTTTTGAGTAACTACTTATAATCATTCTATTAGTTACAGTTGTAATTTAAAAAAATAACGAAAGTACTAACAGCCAAATCATTTTTAATTTTACGAGTATATAATTATAAACTAATACTAATCTATCAATAGTGCTGAAGAGTTTGTCTTTTCGAACGCGCTAATCTCTGGAACTACCTGTCGTATATGAAAAATTAACTTTGTATTTGATAGCCCGATTCTCAAGGAAGGCTTTGAATCCCATTTTTTATTTTATCAAGGACCTGGTACTTGTTGACAGGCCTACGCTCTCCTCCCAGACCTACTATAATTTGAAAACATTGTAAAAGCCAATTATTTTTAAAAAGAGTAACTATGGAGTTTCTTGCCGGTTCTTCTCCTTAGGAAAAGACCAACTGGAACCATGCACCTAGCTTGTCACGTTTCATAAGTGCCCATGTAGGTTTATGTGAAATAAAATATTATGATTTTGATTTTTGATTTTGAGTGTCTTAGAGCGCGGTATCGTGATCATGTATGTGCGAAAAAAATCGCCGCTAGAGAACCACGCCCGAGCGAACCTGGGCTACCATCAACTATAGTTTTATAATATAAGGTCATTTATATGAAAGATCTACTGTTATCTTCACGTCACCTCAACTTGGGTCAGTATTCTGTCATGGCATAAAGCATTTTCAATCATTTCGAAACACGGGGTAGAAATTCGACACATTGTGGTCGATACTAACTAAGACCATTAGTAGTTGTTAGCGATAAGCTATTCAATCACTACGCTGACCGCTCATCGCTTTAACCGCTGACGTATTAAGCTGCTAATCAGGAACGATATTAAATGCTTGAATAATCTCTGGTCGCTTAAAGCGCATCCGGCTTTTGGGACACTTTGTAGCGTTTCATTACAAAATCATGAAATCCGCTTTTTAATAAGCAGATTACTTATAAATAAATAATAAATATTTTATGCGGTTTTTTTCGTCTTCAGCCTCAGAGTTGACACAGATGCTAGATGATCTTGGCACGGCAAGTCTAGAGGTCGGACTTCAGATGAATATGTCAAAGACCAAGTTGATGACGAACAGTGCGCATCGCAGTATCACTGTGGCGGATGGGGAGGTTGAATACGTTGATGAGTATCCCTATCTTGGTCAAATAGTCTCTTTCCAGGCAAGACAAAACAAAGAAGTTGCGAGATGCACCGAAAATGCCTGGAGGAGCTATTGGGCTATGAAGGAGTGATCTTCCCTTTTCCCTTAAGAGAAGACTCATTGACTTGTGCATACTTTCCATCCTCACATATAGTGCCCAAACATGGTCTTTGACAAATCAGCAGAGGTCCACGCTCGAGGTTTGCCAGAGGGCTATGGAACGGAGTATTCTGGATATCAAACTAACAGACTGGGTTAGGAACACGACCATCCGTTCCAACTGATGCCACTTGGAAAGCTGCCACGCTAAAATGGAACTGGGCTGGACACATCTGCCGCATGTCAGACGAACAATGGGTCAAACTTACGACCCAATGGGACCCTCTTAATGGCAAGCGACATCGTGGCAGGCCCAGACGGAGATGATGGGATGAGCTGGACTCCTTCAACAAGAACTGGTCCTTAGCAGCTTTGAACAGAGAGAAGTGGAAAGAGAGTAAGGAGACCTTTGCCCTGCAGTGGGATATCACAGGCTAATAATAATAATATGCGGTCACTGTGCCACGAATTCGTTGAAATTGTAATTTAATTAATTTTACGGTCGAAAATCATCAATTATCGGATCGTTGTAGAGGTTGAAGTTAGTGGATTATAATAAAAAATAACAGTGTGGATTTTGACTTGGCTAACGCACCATGGTATGTAATACCTGTAAAATTTTGGCTTTGACAACATAATACATATACAAAGACATACATGTGTTTATGTTCTTTTTTGCGTCACGTTAACTGTAAATATACGTACCTATTTTCTTTCTTTCTATAACATAATATGACGCTAGTATTCTTCAATGGGTCAGGCAGGGGTGTACCTATTAGGACACCCAATTTTTTATTTTAAGTTAGTAAGTTTAAGTCATTATCATCATCAGCCTAGCCTTTTCCCAACTATGTTGGGGTCGGCTTCCAGTCTAACAGGTTGCATCTGAGTACCAGTATATTACATGGAGCGACTGCCTATCTGACTTTCACAACCCATTGACTGACCCCGTGACTGGTAATACAATACCCCTTGGTAAGACTGGTTGTCAACTTTCGGATTTCTAACGACTGTCAAATATCCACGAATGGCACCCGGAACTAACGGCTTACCGTGCTTCCCGAGGCATGGAGGGGTCTTGTTATGTAAAGATGGTCACCCACCCGCCGACCAACTGCGGCAAGCGTAGCTTAACCTGATCGATCGGAACGTGCGGCTGTTATTACCTAGCCACAAGTAAGAACTTTAAATCCCATGTAATAAACGGCGACCTTATTGCCATCAACTGGGCACTCCGGGCTGCAGTACTGAGATATTCTAGTTGGAAAAACCCAATAACACATTCACACACCCGGGAATCTAGCCCTGGACCTCACGCTCAACAGTAGCGCTTGAAACTATTAGACCCACGAGGCAGACTTTCACAACTTTACAGAATATAAAGAACATAGTGGTACCAATATAACTTAAATTAAAGCGATGAAGAACTCGTAAATTTATCTCTATAAATTTACGAGTTCTTCATCGCTTTAATTAACATACCTCTGTATGAGTGAGCTTTACACCCTGTTCTTGTTCTGTTCTGTTTTTCTGTTGTGTTTTTCTGTTGTGTTGGTTCTGTTGACGGGTGTTGTGTCTGGCGGGCAACCGCCTGAAGATTCATGTCGGACCGTTGTATCTATGCTAGTTGCGCGGTAAACTCTGCTTGCGAGATGCAGGATTTCGCGTGACGTCAGTATGACGCGTTGTTCTCATGTGGCGTTGTAGATACCGCTACAAATTCAAATCCCAAAACTATTAAGGTAACGAACACGCGAAACAGTACATGTTCGTCGCAGTAATAATAAATCGGTACTTCAGAAACTTTAACACATACATAAGCTTAACAGCTTACGTAGAACTTAAACTGAATGTAAAACACGAACCCTGCATCATGCAACTAGTTACTACCGTCATAATATAAAACAGTTCTACTATATAAGCCGATAACCGCATAAGGCCTCAGTCTTGAAGTCAGCGATTGCGGGGCGGCGCGGCAACGCAGACCCGGTCTCGAAGCCAGCGGGCAGATCGCGCGGCGCTAGAGCGGCGTAGTGTTGTGTTATGAGAAATGATTGTCTTTGTTCGCGGACGAAATGTCTAAACAGCGACGACAACCACTTTTCGATACAACATTTTAAAACGTCTGACGTTAAAAAGCAAAAAAATAAAATGCACAACATTACTTTAATGCAGACGCGCAGGCACCGCTAGACTGGTGCGCATCGCTCGTACGCTCCTCCCTGCGCCGCTGTCTTCGAGGCCAGTTTCATATAAATTTATGCATAGAAACGCGCCGCTCTCAACGCCGCCGCCCCGCGCCCGCTGACTTCATGTCCGAAGCCTTACTGTCAAAGTAAATAATAAGTTTTCGTAGTATTGCGACGTTTTAGTTTTCTAATAAACATAGTTATGTCTGCCTCGTTGGTCTAGTGGTCGCAAGCGCTACTGCTGAGCATGAAACCCTGAGTTCCATTATCGGGCAAAGTGTTATTGGGTTTTCCCATCTGGAATTTTTTATTAGCAGCCTGGATTTGTGTCCGAAGGTTACGAAGGTGAAATGTGGGTGTACTATAGATACACATCTGCGGAACCCTTAGGAGAATATAGGGATGATGTTACGTTATGTGATTCTTTAGTTAGGTATAACTAACTGACGAGCGTGACATAATTTTCAATTAATTTAAAAGATAGGAAGTAAATTAGGTAAATGGTTATCGAAAGTCAGACAGAGAACATTAAAATAAAGAATAGGCAGATCAAAGATTGAAGAAGAACAGTAATGGCCCAGTGGTAAAGGCCGCGATTTACGAGTTGTAGGTCGTCGGTCCGCACTCAGACAACCGCTTAACTTTGTGTAAATTATTTCATCACCACTTGACTGCTCTCTAAACTGTGAAGGAAAACGTCGCGAGGAAACCGGCGTGTCCTAGAACCAAAAATTCCAAGACATGTGATGTTTACAAACCTGTACTGGGCCCGCGTGGTAGATTACAGTCCACTTCCACTCGAGGGGAGGAGGCCAGTGCCCCAGCAGTAGGAACATCATAGGCTGATTATGAAATCAAAGATTTATCATCATCATCCACAGCCCGACCTCTCTCTCTGCTGGGTACCAGCCTCTCTTTACTTGTGCTAATCTGCACGCTCTTCTGTCGGCCTTATCCAGGTTCTACTCGCGATGGCAACGATATCACCCGCTCATCTCGCCGCCCGGCTGACACTATCTCCAGTTCCAGTCCTTTGGCGGTCAAAGATTAGCTAAAAGCCATTCCTATTCCATTTTTATCGCATAGTACCAAAAATCGCCTAGTTCACGCGAGAGCGCACCTATTCATTAGAGTCACTTGGCAATTTAGAAGTTACCAGCATATCAAACACATTTATATATTTCACACATGTATTTCACTTACAAAAACCCCTACATCCTTTACAAAATCCCTCCACACAAATCGTTTTATACGCCAACCAAAACTGTGTTAGAACATGAAAAGTATTCAAGAAACGTGAACTCTTAAAACAATGTCGCGATATGTGTATGGCGTATACCATATACGCGTACAGTATGTATATATTTCTTGCTTGTATACGTACGAACACATAATAAAGTATCTACTCCGCGATTGTTGCGGCTTCAAGTTTGTGTGTTGTCGCTTGCTGTCGTGTTGTGCGGTTTGAAGACGTGGTAGCAAAGCAAGCGTGGAATTATACGTAATTTGTAGGGTTTTTGCCACGTTTGTGGTTATCTGGGTATCTGTCCTTCGTGGTATATTTAGATTATTTTGGTTGGGCGCCAAAAACTCTAAATTGGCGCCCAACGTGGGGTGATAATCTCAGGCTACTAAAGTAGGCCAAATTATTTTACTGAGTTATATAACGGTGTGTCTGACGTTTTGATTACTTTTCGTGAGAAATTTTCCTGTGAAGCTCTCTGTAAACAGATAAAAAAATTAATGATAATGATGATCTTTCCCATAGAAAGCTTGCAAAGAAAAGGTAGATACCAGTCCTGAAAGTATTACGTTGGAAGTCGCCATTTGATAAATATCCATAATCAGTCTATAATTTTCCCACTGCTGGGACTCCTCTCAGTGATAGGGAGTGGGCCGTAATCCACCACGATGGGCCAGTGCGGGTAAGTAGATGTAACATATCTTAGAATTGTTAGTTCTAGAACATGCCGGTTTCCTCACTATGTTTTCCTTCATCGTTTTTGACAGCAGTGGTGATAAAATAATTTACACAAAGTAAAACACATATTAGGGTTTAAATCGTTACCACTGGGCTTCCACTGCTCTTCTGCTCTCCAAAATTATCCATTCGAAGATATTTCGGCTAAACTCAAGCTCAACCGTCTAAAATAACGAATGAACAATTATACTAAATCCTTAATTACTAATGAATCGTTAAAACTTTTGCACCCAATTGTAGAGCCTAACAAGCTCTAACAATTTTAAAGGGGACAAGCAATCATACCTAGAACAGTTTTTTTTTTAAATAAAACATAATGTTTCTGTTGCTAAGAAGTCGGTAATCGCTTATCAAAACCGCTAACACTGAGACCTGACTTTCAAACCAAGTTGAATGAAACTTGTAACGACGTTATTTTATTTCATGAAAAAGAGTTCATTTTGAAAGTTCATGAACGTGTTCCAGTTGTTCTCAAGTTATATTTGTGGTTAAATTTGTTTTCCGCTGATTTTTTTTCCGAGATACAGTTTCTGTTTCTGCCTTGCGGGATAATTCATTGCTAAGAAGAGAAAATTATGAACTTACAGTAGTACGTATTTTAAAATGGGAGCGGTTTTTAATACAATTCTTGCGGGATAGAAGTTTCGAGTATTAATGTGGATGGCTACATGTGTAGGGGACTAAAGACACGATAGATGGAGTCTGTGAAAGATGTTAAAGAATGACTAACGAGATGACGACTAATAGAAGAAAGAAAGAAAAAGTATTTATTGCGACTCGTACTGGAAGATCACAGACTAAACTAAATACAGCAAAATAAAAATCCAAGTTATATAAAAAAAAAGTAACAAAAGGAAAATGAAACAGAAAGTCCTATACGAGGCCAAAAGGCTCTTATCTCAGCATGATGCTACGACATTTAAAAAACATTTAATAGAGTATTGTAAAAATTGTTGCGTCGACCCCAAATAAATTTGAATAAGGGTAGGAGATTATAATTGTGGGATAGCTACCGGTAATAAGGAATCAAAAGGTCATTTGTTGAACTTTAGATAAGTGTTGGCAAGTTCAGGAGTTAATTTGAATCCTGACATCGAAAATCTTCAATTCATATTGACGGCACAAATCTATTTCTAATGGTGACAATGTTCGACGACAGTATCTAAATAATCATCTGCATGACAACCACTTACGCAATTCCTTACACTATAACAACATAGTGTACGACAAATCTCATTCATAACATCTTCCTCTATTGTCCCAAATTACCGGAATGTGACACGCCAGAACCAGTTGTTTGTCTAAACAAACATTACCTAATGTAATTGGTGTTACGGAGTATTACGTAGAAATAATAGTGTGTCGTTTTCCCATGCTTGATGTGTGTTTTATGATAGGACTATGTATTTGGGAGGAGCATTCTGTTTCTGATGTTGTCTTGGCTTGGGGTTTGTCACCCGTTTTATAAGCACTAGGTTCTAAGGCACTTAAGTCTAGATGTAAGCTTCACTAATCTTCGATTTTCACTGTCATTAGGACGTTTTAAGTTAATCTTATGCGGGCTTTACACAGGTGACTATAGCCGCACTATTGTCTAAATGGCAATTTGGTTAGACCACAGGTGACTTAAATCACAAGTTCTAAAATAGAGTTTCGACTTTGGTCGTGTGGCGACTGGTAGCATGCGGCGGGTGACTATAACTGACCGTCACAGGCGATCGCCCGTCGCATGGAGGTCGACATTTTGATCCAATATGAACACCTACGTTTTCTATCGACCTGTGTAAATGGGGTGGCGATTCGGTTTGTGAGGCAATTTGGTAAGCGACGAGCCGCACGACGAAAACCGACCAAGTGTAAATCCACCATCTGACTCCACTTACTGACAGCGATGGAAAATAGTATGAGCAAGATTACGTACAGTGCGGTGGTCATCAAAGCTTGTTTATTTTCTGCTTGAAAGTTACAGTTATGGCTGTACAACGTGAAGCAAGTAAATTATGCAAACAAAAAAAAAATCTGTTTCTAGAGAGGACAAGACAATACTAATACAAATATTCCTTCAAACACACATTAATATTTCTCGAAACCCTGCCACACACACATTCAAAACCCGTGAGAAATTCAGTGTAATGACCCGGGCAAGCCTACTGGGCATAATCCAAGACGGTAAGCATCCCACTTATGCCTCTTATGTCTCTTACGACGTATTGTCAGGATGCCTCCACAGTGCCCATAGAAGATACGTGAGGGGTGTGTCAAGTAAGTTCGGACTTGGCTGAATTTGTCCGCGCAAGATTTTTGCTGTGTAGGGACAATAAATATGTGGCCTTATTGGGTTGTAAAGGAATCGGGAGAAAAGATTTTTGTTCTTTGTTGGTATCAATGCTTGTCCCTGAGAGGTTTTTTTTTGGAGTAACTATAGCAATAGAAAATATTTATTGTCCAGTAAGCAGGTTCACTGGTTAACAGTAAGTTAAGAAGACATGAGTAGCTTAAAATATTACCCACAGCTAGGTTACAATATAATATTTGCTAGTCAGCCCCAAACTAGACAGTTAGTCTGTATCTTGGGGCTCGCAGTACGAATTCCAGAGTGGAGACTAGAGAGGTCATTTCAGGTATGGTATGGTACATGTGTATGTGTAATATTTATGTGGTGTGTGTGTGATGTGTGTGTATCTGGGGTGTGTGTAAGTGTACGTGTTTGTTCCATTGTGCTTCGTTTGATTTGGTGTCAGGTCTTTATTAATTATTCCGAGTCATCATAACCAAAGTTTTTTGTTATGCAAAATTTCCGTTACCTACTATTTTTTTGCATTGAATGAAGTAGTATTTTTAATTTCGCAGTTTGCAGACTTTGTACGTATTAATGGGAGTGTAGGCCGGGAAGCGTCTTGCTAGCAATGAGGTTCTGTCAGGTACTGGGATTCTGTAATTTCGCTTATGATACCCCCTTTAATATTTTGGTGCGTTTTAGTGCAGACACAAAGATTGAAAAGCTGGCGGACTCTGAGGAACTGAAGCTATACTTTAAATTAATATCGAAATATATATGGAAAACAAATACGGAAAAGAAGTTTAATTTTCTTTGAAACACATTTAATCACAACTAATTAGTCCTCATTGACGTTTTCAGGTTACTTTAATTTACATTCTATTTATATAAATATTATTACACCTTCATAAACGTCTTTCAACTAAAATTAAGGTTTGACCTTCTCAAGATTTTCACTTCATGGTCTTGAAAAAGACTAGCGCATTAGGATGTTTTTCTTAAACATTTTAAGATATTAAGTTATAAAAAATACAAAACGGATGAAATTACAACCTCCTTACTTTTGAAATCGGTTACAAGTAGTTACAAATGCGTTTCAGAATAAACAAAAACTGTCAAAGAACGCGTCGTAACAGTATTGCAAATCATTCCTTCACAACTCTCATACAAAACAATTTCATCATTACTTATTATTTGTTTCTATCGTGCTTGTTAGTGATCCTAAGATGTCTACTACATGTTCTATTTTTACCCGTGAGAACCTTCAATTGGCTTTATGGCTTATAGACAATAGGGATGTTGCCTGGGTAAAAATAAATCGATTCGATTTAGTCCCTCAGTAAGATTATTAAAAAATATTGAACACGTATTTTTTGTTTTATCAATTAGATAAAAAATTACAAAGATATATCACATCAAAGTTCAGGAGTGGGGGGCTTTGACGTAATAACGTGCTAAAATTTGTAGCACGGCGTGACGTCATACGAAATTTCCAAGCGCTGTATCTTCGTAATTTTTTGTTTGCCAGACAAAAGAAAAAATACGTATACAATATTTTTTAGTAATCTAACTGATGGACTAAATATATTTTCTTAGTCAACTACCCTATTGTTATGCTTCTGCTATAGATGTTAGTTCTCCTATGACACTAATTTTATAAAGGCGAAAGTTTGTGAGTGTATGTGAGTGTGTTTATATGTTTGTTACTTCTTCACGCTCAAACGGCTGGACCAATTTTGATTGAATTTTGTATGGAGGTAGCTGACACCCTGGATTAACATATAAACTACTATTTATTCCGATATTCCGACGGGATCGACATTTACGCAAGAAAAACCGCGGGGCGCAACTCGTAAATAAATAAATTACTCCCCTCCGCAATTCACACTTCAGTTCAGAAGGCATAAGGTAATGTATTAATGCATATACCCACAGTTTCAGTGCTGAAACCTTCAGTCCTACATGTTTAACCGAACCGCGGCATATTGTAATGCTGTCCGAGAATTTCTCCACGATGTTTGTGCTATTGTGTTCCTGTTAGTTTGTGTTGGCGTAAGCTATGAACTTGGAAAGTTTCGCGGTTATTATATTAATATTTACATGTCGGTATGTATATTTATAATCAGCCTGTTCCCAAATGCCATAACCCGCCATGCGTGCCCAGTGCGGGTTGGGTCATGTCATCGAATTTGTACCGACTTCAAAAAAAAACGAGGTTATCAATTGGACACAAATATAATATATGTATGTAATATTATTGGAACTGCAATATATTCACATATATGGCAATCTATTAGGGCTTCCAAACAAATATACAAAATTTTATAGATGTACGTATGTATGTTTCTCCACGCGTTTCTCCGCAACTATTAATCAGATCGTGACAATTTTTCTTATTGTCTTACATTTACTTCAACTTAGGGAACAATGCAAGTTTCATCAAAATTGATTCAGTAATTTTCAAGGTATCGACTAATACGTGTATGTGTGACGGCCTGGCTTATTGATACGAGCTACGGGTGTAGTGTCACAGGAAAACATCTCAAAGCCTTGGTCAAATTCCAGTGCAATATTTACAACAAAACTATTACCTACTTATTACGAACAAATATTCCACTTTTTACTTAAAACTAAAAATTATAAAATAACAAAGCAATTTAAAAAAAATAACTCAACATTATGAAATAACTTTAATTTCTGAAGTCGGTGGCAAAAACACTAAAACTAAAATACAGATCCCAAGACACCGACTTCCGAAATTAAAGTTATTTCATAATTTTGAGCAAATTTCTTTTCGAAGGCGATTTAATTCTTTACATTACTTTTGTATAAAGATAGACTATTTCAAACTTTCTTGAGAATATCACCATTCTCCTGTCCTTCCATAGGTTGGACCAAACACTATATGTATATACATAAGATCATTGTACCCTGTGTTCACAAAAATAAATGAATTTTGAATTTTTTGAATTTTCTTCCTAATTTATTTAGGGTCGGCGCAACATCTGTTTTTCTTTCATACTTCTTTATTAGTGGTCATTTCGGTAGTGACCCCCTCATAACCATATCATCATTCACACAGTCCATACAGAGTTTCTTTGCCTAGTCTCTTCCCCTACTCTTATAGCCATCGCCATTCATACTCAGAACTTTCCTCACGCCATTTTCCTCATTCCTCCGTATCACATGCCCATACTATACCTTGACAAACGATTTCCACACAACTTGAGAATAATCAAAGCGAATTTAATAAAATTCGCTCTTAACTCGCACCACACCCTCATAAGCATATTTGCCAGCAAAGTTTGAAATAACATGTACAAAGGGTTTAATAGCATTTTGTTTCCATAAAACACAATGACTGATTTGTGTACTGTGTACTTGTGTGGTCCACTATCTACTACTAAGCGATGCCCATCTAAGTGGGTAGTATGTATGTGGCCTAATTTGTATTAGGTGTAAAAGTGTGTATGTGATCGGTTATGGGGGATTCATGATGTTTAAATGACAAGCCGAATCGCCTCCCCATTTAAACAGGTCGATCAAAATTGCAGGTGACTGTAGGCCGACCGTTTAACTGAGACGTTGCCTGAGGTAGCAGCGCGGTGCGGGAGGGGTGTGTGGTGATGTGATGCGAGACCTCAGTGATTCGTTAACATGTGACAACTATCAGCCCTCCAACAGTTTTCAATTTGAAAATCATCCCTCATACAACAAATATGCTGAAATAATGACGAACGATAATCAGACATCCATGTCAACCACATGATAGATGGAACCAGCTTTTATAACGTTGCGGTCACCGCAACCACGATGTGGTTGATAATCAATAGGACCACAACAGATTTCGTTGTGCGGTTCTGTGCATACGCTAAATTGACACAACGCCGCCGTCGCAATTATTTCATTGGTTTTAGTTTTTGAGCGACACGTGTTATTATAATTGTTTTGTTACGGTTTGTTTTCATTATATTACCCGTTTATTAATTTATTATTTTAAAATATCAATCGATGTTCAATTCTATTCTAACTGATGAGGTTATCACAAAAGATAGTTCAGCAAAAGCTTCATTTATTAAAAATAATATGATAACTCTAAACTATTTTGACAAAACGCTTCTTGTTTTATTTTGACAACACTGTTCTACTTTTGAGTTTACTAGTTTACTACTGAGTTCTTCATAAACGTATACATATACATAAATATAAACATATACATAAACATGTACCTACATAAAATTACGCCTGTAATCCTCGAACAGTTAGACAGAGCCTACCACGCCACCACGCGTTCTATAGGTACGCTGTGTACCTATAGAACAACCACATTACGCCAGGAGGGAAGGTCTGCTACCATCAACCGCGCACAACTCCGGTAAACCCGGATAAAAAGCCAATATCATCTTTCGCGACCTGGGAATCGAACCAGGACCTCATGCTCAGCAGTAGCGCTTGCGGCGCCTTGACTAATAAGGCAGTCACAAATACATTCATAAATACATAGGCACCTTTACAATTTTATCTGCTATCACTAAATCATCATCTGCCTAGCCTTTTCCCAACTATGTTGGGGTCGGCTTCCAGTCTAATCGAATGCAGCTGAATACCAGTATTTCACATGGAGCGACTGCCTATCTAACCTCCACAACCCAATGACTGGGTAATACGATACCCCTTCGTAAGACTGGTTGTCAGATTTTCGGGCTTCTGACGACCCGTAACGACTGTCAAAGATCCACGAATGACAGCCGGGACCAACGGCTTAACGTGCTTTCCGAGGCAAGGAGGGGTCTTGGTATAAAAAGATGGTCACCCATCCACGGACCAACCGCGGCAAGCGTAGCTTAACCTGAGCGTTCGACCCGTGAGGCTGTTAGTACTTAGCCACAAGCTAAATATCACCACCTTATTACAACCACAAGCCCTACCAAAAACAGTTCCTCTAAACTAACAACATCGATTCTACAAACAGTTAACTGCCGAACTTTATACTGCAAAGTAAACTGACGGATTTATCAAGGACCCTTACACACGGCCGGTAAAAACTCTCCCCGGAATAAATACATCAGTTCGGTGCTGCGGACTTTAATTTATCGCTCCCTGTGGATCGGACCGGACAGGTATAAACGGCTCGACCGCTCCAACTTAAACGATAGATTTGCGTGAATTTTTGAAAGACTTTCCTCGAGTACGTCTGGTTTAATTTGTTGAAGTGTTGTGGTGGAGTTTACGTGTGGTGCCAGCAACATCTCATTGCAAAGCAAAGTCTTACTTACATACAAAGTACGAGCTTTTGATCGCCGCGGTTGATTACTGCCTGTTGGCGATGCTAGAACTAAAGTCCAGTTATCTTCACATTTCTTCATGATGTTTTCCTTATCTGTAAAAAAAATGTAATAGATTACATTACCATCACAATATACTGAAGTTGTCCAATTCTGATTAGTTGGGGCATTTCTGATGGCCGATGGGGCCGAAAGGTTCTGGAGTGGCGACCGCGTACCGGAAGACGTAGCGTTGGAAGTCCTCCCACAAGGTGGTCCGACGACCTTGCGAAGGCCGCAGAAACCCGTTGCATGCAAGAAGCACAGAACCCGTCGAAGTGGAGGTGCTTGGGGGAAGTCTATGTCCAACAGTGAACGTCTTTCGGCTAAAATGATGTTGATGATGATGATGACTTCTTATCGTAAGGTGCTGAAGTTACCCAATAAACCCTTCGGTATTTATCTCTAAATTTTGTAGTAAGTAGTTAGGTATTAGTCTCAATCAGCTGCTACTGTGACATAGGCCGCTTCCATACTGCGCCACACCACCCTGTCCTCCGCCTTCCGCATTCAGTCTGTCCACCTTTTTGACGTCATCTGACGTCCCACCACTAGGTGAACATCTAAGTTTGATAAGCTCCGTGTTAAATATTTTATATAAATATAAATAGTGTGAAATATTGCCTAAATTTGTGATTAACGTGAAGGTGCTAGGACGAATATCAAGTGGAAGTGTTTTTCAAGCCCTCTGTGACGAAAATCTGAGAAATTAGTCAAATTAAAATCACAGGACTAAGTGCAGTTAAACTATAAATATAACGTTTAAGTGATAAAACACCAAAGATTTTCCTAAATATTATCAATATAACGCCCAGCTGCAAGATTATCGTAAAAAAAAGGAAAAAAAGTGTCAAAAAACCTAATTAGAATCTTCGTAAACAGTGAAAGAATTTGTGGAATGTGTGACAAATGAGTCAATATTGTAACATTCGTTAATATTTGAAGTCCAAAATCCGAGCAATACGGTTGCAAATTTTAAGACGTTCTTCAACGTTCAAGTGGCGCAGCTACATACGTTACTGGTTGAGATTGATTGTGTCGCGAGTTCGAGCCTGGCGCTCTGATATAGTTTTTGTAATTTGTTGATTTTCAAGGAACAAATTACTTACGATAATGGCTAACGAATGTGCGGGTTGTATGAATACAATTCAAAGTAAAGATTACCTGCAATGTTGTATTTGTAAACTACGGTACGACTTGTTGTGTTCTAACGTACCCGAAAAGCAATTCAAAGCAATGGGTATAGCCAAAAAAGCGACTTGGAAATGTCCTGACTGTCAGAGCAAATTACCGAAGACAAATAACACCGATACGCCAGTCCGAGCAGCAGCTGCACGAGGCGATTGCTCTAACAATGGTATAGCCCAGCAATTACTTCACAGTTCACCTACCGAATCCAACGTAACTGTTCGCAATAAGCAGATAAAACAGAGCAGCCCCCCTGAGAGTCCAATTAATGACGACACAATTCTAGAAATCTCAAAAGGTTCCCTCAGAGAAATTATAAAGCAAGAGATCGCTAGCGCACTTAAAGATGTTGTTGCTGACCAGTTTAAGCAAATAAGCGAGCTGATAACAGGCTTTCGAGTTTCCCTTGACTTTTTTAACGAAAAGTATGAAGAAACGAGATTATTATTAGAAGAAAAATCTTCCAGAATTCAAGCACTTGAGAAAGATAACATACAGTTACAAACATCAATCCACGATGTAAGTAGACGCTTAAACCTACTGGAACAGAACTTAAGAGCGACCAACCTAGAAATTCAGAATGTGCCCGAAAACCGCTCAGAAAACTTACTCACCACGGTGTTACAACTCGGCAACATCACTAATAGTGAAGTCGTGGAAGCCGACATTGCTCACTGTACCAGGATCGCAAAAAAGGATACCCAGACAGCTCGACCTAGATCTATCCTTGTTAAATTCAATAACCCACGTCTGCGAGATACATTCTTCGCTGCTACTATCAAATACAACAAGAACAACACTAATAATAAGCTGAATACGAGTCACCTTGGTATCGCCACTGAGAACCCAGTTCCGATTTACGTGGTGGAACACTTGTCGGCAGATAACAAGGCATTACATGCAGCGAGCCGAATTCGTGGCAAAGAACTTGGGTACAAGTTTGTTTGGGTGCGAAACGGAAGAATATTCATGAAGAAAAATGAACAATCTGAACGCATTGTTATCACGAACCAGGAGCAACTTAAGTCTATAACGTAAAAACAAATTAGGATAAATATTAAGAAAACCATTGAACGCTTTTGTGGATTAATTAGCCTCATTCGATAGTTCACTTCGGATTTATTATCAGAATGTACGCGGTCTTAAAACGAAACTCAATATTTTTTACCGGAACATGTCCTTACAAGATTATGACATAATTGTGCTTACGGAGACTTGGCTGAAAGGTAGTGTTTACGACGCCGAACTATTTGACGACAGGTATGATATTTATAGACGAGATCGCGAATCTAGTCGATATAGTGCGCGTAGGGATGGTGGTGGTGTTTTAATTGCTGTTTCCAGGAAGTTAAAGTCCTGTCGACTACCACACCTGGAGAGTTCATGTGAGGATTTGTGGATCAATATTGAAATGGCCCCGCGGGGCACAAAAACACATAAATTTCGTGTCTGCGGCGTTTACTTACCCCCTCCTGTGACCTCTGATATCATGCAAGTATTCTTAAATTCTGCTCAGGGTGCACTTGACCACGGAGATCACACTCTTATATTAGGAGACTTTAACCTTAGTAATATAATCTGGAAAATTGATGAGCAAAACACAGGTCATGCACAGCCATATCCTAGTAATAATAGCGAGGTGATTAAATGTTTCCTAGATTTTGTTTCTTTAAATGCTCTAGAGCAGTTTAATTACTTATCAAATGCCAAATCTAACACATTGGATCTTGCCCTCTGTAATACTACGTTACATAACCTAAGCCGTTGCGACTGTCAATTGATTTCAGAAGATCCCTTGCACCCATCATTTGAATTTTCCGTATCTTTAAAGTTTAAATCAAACAATCTTCAACCTAAACCAATGATAAAACCAGACTTCTTTAAAGCTGATTACGATACCATCACGATTGAACTAAATTCTGTAGACTGGGAAAAAGAACTGGAAAGTCACTCCACAACTGACAAAATGATCGATATATTTTACAAGGTACTGCACGACGTCATCAAGCGAAATGTCCCAATGAAAAAAATTTTGGGCAATAAATATCCACAGTGGTATTCTAGAGAACTTATACGTCTGCTAAAAGAAAAAAATAAATATCGCATAAAAGTTAAAAAGCACAAAAATCCTCTAGACATCGTGTCGTTTGAGACACTGCGTGCAAGATGTGGTAGGCTTATAGAAGTCTGTTACAAAAACTATATAGTTAGAATGGAAGAAGCACTTGTAAAGGATCCAAAGCTGTTCTGGACATTTATTAAGAATAAAAAGAAAAATAATAGTACTTACCCAGCGGAAATGTATCACATGAACAGGACAGCATCAAGTGGACGCGAAATCTGTAACTTGTTTGCCGAAAACTTTGCACAAGTCTACAATACCTCGTCGACTGTTAATGCGTCAAACCACGTTGATAGCTGTCTTGCCTCATCCGGATTCTGTAATCTTGAATTTGGCTCTGAGGAAATATTCCAATCGCTGAAAGCCTTGGATGAGTGTAAAGGTTCTGGTAGTGACGGTATTCCACCCATATTTATAAAAAAATGTGCAAAAGCCCTCACTAGACCTCTTAAAACTATCTTCAACAAATCAATGGTAGACGGCGTGTTTCCTGAGAGGTGGAAGGAAGCTTTGGTGGTTCCTATTTTCAAATCAGGAGAAAAGCAACAAGTATCTAACTATCGGCCCATCTCTATTTTAAACATATTCGGCAAAATACTTGAAAAGTTAGTAACTAAACGCCTAAATGCACATGTTAAACAATGTATTACTAGCCACCAACATGGTTTTATCAATTCAAGGTCAACATCTACAAACCTTATGAGTTATGTCACAGCCATATCAGATTCTCTTGATAAAAGGATCCCGGTAGACACAATATACACAGACTTCAGTAAGGCATTTGATAAGGTTGACCATAATATACTACTGAAAAAACTAAACCAATTGGGAATAGGAGGCTCATTATTTAAGTGGTTCCATTCTTACCTCGTTGGCAGGAATTCAAAAGTGGTCATTAATGGTCACCACTCTGACACCTTTCCAGCAACATCGGGAGTCCCTCAAGGCTCGCACTTAGGCCCTATCCTCTTTAACATCTTCATTAACGACATTACGTCATGTTTTAAGTATTCAAGTTTCTACATGTTTGCAGATGACGTTAAAATTATGAAACCAATTGTGACCAACTTGGATTCTGCACTTCTACAGGCTGATCTCGATAGAATGGCGGATTGGTGTAGAGTAAACAAAATGTCGCTCAATGTCACTAAATGTCACTGTATGCAATTTTCCCGTAATAAAACAGTGCAAACCAACAGATACACATTGCATCAGCAAACACTACAAGAAGTAAGTGAAGTTCGTGACCTGGGAATTGTATTTGACAAGAAACTGAAATTCGATAGACATATATTAAATATTACCTCAAAAGGGTTCAAGGTCCTCGGATTTGTCTTGCGTAATAGCAAAGAGTTTTCTAAAGCCTCGACTAAAATTAAATTATATAACACATTGGTTCGCCCACTGCTTGAATACAATAGCACCGTATGGAATCCTCACTATGATATTTACATTAAACGCTTGGAAAGTGTACAAAAACGTTTTCTACACCATCTTTGCTATTCAGATCGTCTGGCAAAAAAAATCAGGAGCTACGAGCTAAGACTACAACATTATAAAATGTCCTCGTTGATGGTTAGACGAAAAGTTCAAGATCTCTCATTTCTTCACAAACTATTCAATGGGGTTGTTGACTGTAGCGAGCTCCTTGGAAAGCTGCATATAAGTGCACCATCTCGCTTGCCGCGGAAATGTAACTATAACCTTTTCTATGTGCCGGGATCCAAAACAAACCTCGGACACTTCGCCGTTTTGCCAAGGCTCTGTAGGCAGTATAACGAATTATCGAAGAATAACGAACTGGATATCACATGCAAACTAACAAAGTTTAAAAAAGACCTAAAAGTCCTAGTATCCAAGTAATACTATATATATTTTCTTTTTCTGTTGATATTTGGTTATTTTTCATTATTAGTTTATTTTATTTGTATTTGTTTGAAATTTGTCCGTACTTATTTTTTTTAATTTTATTTGTACCCGTACTTACTGTTTTGCTATAGCTTTTAATTTTGTTTTATGTTTTCATTTTCGTGTATTGTATGGTGATTTATGTCAAACTTGTTGTACCCACCTAGATGTTAAGTGAATGATGTGGTCGCCTGTAATTGGAAGCGCACACTTGTATTTGTCCCTATTCATGTTAACATGTAAGTAACTGTGTAGCCTCTGTTGGCGATCCAATAAATAAATAAATAAATAAATAAATAAATAAATCTGTCCATCTGGCTAGGGGGCGTCCCACACTACGCTTGCCGATTCCCGGTTTATACTACAGGACTCGTTCTCATTTATTATTAATCTAGAGATGCTATATTCAATGGACGTGTCCACACTACACTGAATAGCAGATACTTGTAAAAATAAGAGCTACCTAAACTGCAAGTCACTAATTACTTTATCATGTCAGCGGTTTTCAGTTCTCTTTCGTTCTCAATGACATAACAACATAATGAATTGCTCTATTTAATTTCGTCTCAGTAATCAGCAAACATCAATTAAATATTAATCACTAACACAACCCATACTTAATTATATTTACATTCAAACGTTTAAATAAACGCTCCCATTCTCCATATTTGCTAAGACAATCGTGTATGATTTGCGATGATCTCGAAAATTTACTGCATGCATTCCGGTAATTCGTTCACCGTTGTGCAATTTGTTGGTTTCCGGTGAGGAGGCTTGAAGATGGCCTAATGGGGTCGAACAGAGAAAGTAAAGCAAATCATGAAAGTTTGAGCAATGATGGGTGAAATTATTTGATAATTTGGGATATAAGAAATAATGATAGAGAATTTGTATCGTTGAGCTGTTAGCTTTACAAATTCGTTTTTTTTTCATTGATTTGGTTATAATGAAGCCTTAATTGATTTGGAATAGCTCACAAAGCGTGGTGCTTTGTGAGCTATTCCAAATCAATTAGATTCAGATGAATAGATTTTATTCGTTATCTAAAAGCAAGTTTTTAAATCTTTCCCAGCGTTAGCGTTTATTTGATAAATAACCGTTTGTGACAGATATACATCGACAAATAATTGCTGTATGTATGTTTCGTATTTCCAAATGTTTGATTAACTTAGCATTTATTGAGTCTTCAGTACAAAATACGTAAATTTAGGACACGAAACTTTAAGCAAATATTTGTCATCAAAAACTATATAATTTTGTTATTTTTATTAACCAATTAGGTATCAGTTGTTATGTATCTACATGTTATTTGAATTCTGGATAAATATTGATTACAAAACTACGAAACGTTAAGCAAATATTTGAGTCAATCAAAAACTATAGATATACCTAATTTGATACCTAATATACCTAATCTAATATACCTAATCGAGGTTGAGGATCACTCCGATTGTGAACGCCTGCAGGAGGACATCAACAGAGTAGTCGAGTGGAGCAATGACAACAAGCTGCATTTTAATGTTGCTAAGTGTTCGGTAATGTCGTTCACTCGCGCACGAACTCCTTTGAATTATCAATACAAGGTTGAGGATGTGCCGATGCAGCGAGTGTCTCAGGTTCGAGACTTAGGGGTAGTTTTCTCTCAGGAACTAACCTTCCGTGAACATATCGAAAAGATATGTAAGAAGGCATACAGAAACCTAGGATTCGTACTCAGGCAGTCTCAGGGGTTCACCAACATCACGACACTTAAGGTATTATATGATGCATTAGTCAGAAGTCACCTTGAACATAGTGCATTCATATGGGCTCCTCATGAGGCGAAATACAGTGGTATGTTGGAACGTATTCAAAATAAGTTCACTAGACACCTGTATTACAAACTGTATGGGGTGTATCCTTTTTACCCATTAATGTACCCTACACTATTTGTTCTTGGTATGGTAGGGTATAACACTTTGAGGGTACGGCGGGACTTTTCGCTCGTGGCGTATGTAGTGAAGCTACTACGTGGCGTAGCGCATAACCCGGGAGTGCTGCGGCACCTAGAGCTCTGCGTGCCAGACAGGTACGTGTGGAGGCGGCGACGCCCGCCCCTGCTTGCTGCGCCTGCAGCCAGAACCAACCTTTTGGCGAAAACTCCTTTTACTAGAGCTATACGTGTGGTGAATGAGGTTCACGAGAGGGTTGATGTATTGTGGTGCAACTTGAGTGAATTCGCAAAAGTTACATTATATATATTAAGTTACTTAGATTTAAGAATAAAGTAGATTATTTTTATAAGATGTAGAATTTAGCTTGTAAGGCCAAACTATCGCATTGGATCGTAGATCTGTGAAGATAGTTTAGGCAAGATTTGTATAAATAAATAAAATAAATAAATAAATAAATTTTATTATTTGTATTAATTAATTAGGTACTAGTTTTTTTTACATACATATTATTTGAATTCTAAATAAATATTACCTGGAAAGCTATTTATATCCTAACATGCATATCCTAAATGACGTCACACAATAAAAAAAAAACAACGAAAAACCTTCCCTTAAAAAAACCATGAACGGGTTACTGGTCCATTAAAAAGCCCATGCTGAGTTAATAGATTATGGTTTATCATCGGGATGACTATTAATAACTTTGTTTTTTGTTCGCAGGTGAGTGATGGTGTTCCTATGGGGATCAAAGGTAATCTGTTTATTTGAATTGTATTGAAGAATGTTATGGGCACAGCTATTTATATATGTTTTATTGAAGAAGTGTTGATTTATTATTTAATCAAGGTTGTGTGTTGAGTATATCTATCATACATACATATCTACTCAAAAGGTTGAACATTTACTGTAAGTTACCTAGATATTATGATTTATGGGAATATGATTTTCTTTTTTTTGTAATAATAATAATGTAATGACTTACTTGAAAAAAGGGTGATATTTAACTGTTTGAATGCCGTAATTACAGAAACAATTGAAAAGCCATTGTGCACATCTACGGGAATACGATGTGACAAGAGTGCAAATAGCCTGGTCAATGACCCTCACGCTAGGAAAAACCTGTGTTACGTTATCCATCCGTCTGTTATGGAATAAAATAGAAGTACCTATCTCTCGTTATATCTAATCTCCCGTAATAGTTGGTACTTACGTTGATTTTAATTGAATATGTACAGTCAGAGAAATATTCTTTAAAACATACCTACGAACAATATTGATTGATAAGCAAATTGATTACCAATCTTGAATGATAATGTAGGTGGATTATTCTGTTACGTTAGTAGTCAAACACAGTTAAAAGTAGCATTTAATTTAGGGCAGTATACACACTGGCAGACAATTGACAAACGCGCATACCACATTCAACGTTCACATATTTTTTTAAATGAATCTTCTTAGGCGGCGACTCGATAATTGGATGCGAATTGAGAGTGAAAGAACAATCGTGAAATCTTATTTGAAAGTCTCAATGTAACAATTATACGAAATCAACTCAATTAATTATATCTACGATTTTTTGACTATCATATTATCTATAGTTAATATCGAGTAAAAAAATTATGTTTAATGAAAAGTTATTTGATTTCATATTTTTTTAAAACGAGGCGTTTTTAAAAAAAATATGAAATTAATCGTTGGATTGGTTTTGTATTGATCTCCGCCTTCTCTAACAAAAAATCTTGCACAAACCAGGTCTGAAAACGATGTTGAGCTAAATAAGATATTTTTCATATAAAGACGTTGTAATTTAATGAGTTATTCCGGTCTGATCCCCTGTACCCCCTCCACCCCCTCCTCGATCCCCTGCTAGTTCTTTTTCTGTTTTTAAAGCTCTATAAATAAAACAAAGTCGAGTTAGTTACACCATTTATAACTCAAGAACGGCTGGATGGATTTTTATGATCTTTAATTTGTTGGATTTGTCTCCGCCCCGAATAGCAAAATAACTAATAAAACGCGAAAATTAAAAAAAACAAATCTATACTGGAGATAATTAATTTTCTTACTGATACTGCGGCGGTATGAAGTTCGCCGGGCCAGCTAGTTTCGAATTAAACAATGTATAGGAAGCCATTATTATTTCAAGGACGTGTCGCGTTTAGGTACATTTCGTTACATGAGAGAGAAGAAAGATATAACTTTCTCTGTCTCTCACCCTAAATCTCTCTTATTTTTTATGAAGCTTAACTTCTATCATATAATGTACGGCAAGCGCAATTTTTTTATTAAAAGTCACTTCTTAACTCCGCCTCTCTAGTCTCGTAAGGCTCATACAAACAGACGCGACGCGCGATATTATCGCGTGTCGCGCCTGTTTAAAGGATCCTTAAATACTTTTTTTTTTTTTTTTTTTTTTTCAGGATGGGAAATCATCAAATGACTCCTCCCGCTCTGGGTGGAGCGGAAGGGAGTGTCAGACTCTTACTGACTAAAACCCACCCGTGTTCCTTCCTTAGCCCTTTATGTTCCGGGCCAGCGGTAACCCTTTCGGACAATCCCGCTGAATCCTTAAATACTTTAAGTAGGTATTTAGTGTGAATTCCTATTTTCACTGAACACTTAACAAAGTGAAAACTGCACTGAAGTGCAGGTTAGTTTCAGTATATTGTGTGGAAGTCATTAAAGCACAAACTTGGGTTATAAACACGCGAGTTTAGCGAGAAAATATGAGATTACAACATGCATTCGCTGATGTGCACACACGCTTACATTTGATATCCTTTCTCATTCAAATAGAAATGTATAAATATGTGAACAATATCCAAATGGTTGAACTATGAATAGGAACCATATTCGAAGTGACATGTTTTTAATGTTATTTACTATTATAAAATTCAAATCTCATAAAAGTTTGTTTATTTCTTCAATAATGTCTTTGGAAATAAACGGACAAAAGGATTTATTGTGTGAGTGGTAAATTATATCGAGACTACATCACATTTTTATGTATTATTTAACTGTGCGCCTACAGGGACTTTTATATTGTAGTGCCTTAAGGTGAAACTAGTCGCGAACTCGAACTCACTGGTGGTCATGGCCAAAAAGCACGCTGTCTCACCTGACTTCGTGTCCGACAGAGATAGCAGCAGTAATGAGCAGTCTAGAGAAACACCTTTCTGAACTGAAAGACGAAAAAAAAATCGAAAAGAGCTTTGGTAAACCGAGTTTTATGAATAAACCACTGCATAAAGCAATTACAAATAAAGTTTATTGAACTCTTCGATAAATGAGCTTTGTCGGTACCGAATTTGTTTTAAAGATTTAACAGATTTTTTATTAATTATTTACAGTTTACACCCAAAGTTACGATAAAAATAGCAAGAAAAATGAATCTTTGTTGGCTCATAACTTTTACATACAGACAAAATTAATAAAAAGACAAAATGATATCATGTTTATAACGTTGGATGTAATGTCAAACAGTGCAGTAATACTCTCCCGAAATTTGTATGTAAAAAATATCGACTAGTGGCACCTTAAAAGGACAAGAGTAGCTGGCAGTGAAAGTATAATTTAATTCACGTGTACAGTGGTCAAACATTATGGGGACATAATAATACCAGCCTTGAGTTATTAACAAAGGCCTATTCTTGTACCAAAAAGGAATGATTATGATTATTGATCATCATGTTCGTGCACTGAGCAGTGGTGGCCCAGCGATAACGGCTGCCGAGTTGTAGGTCGTAGGTTCGAATCCAGTCAGGCGCTTAACGGTGAAGGACATCGTGAGGAAACCGGTAATAGCAAAAAATTCAAAGACAAGTGACATCTAACAACCCGCACGGGGCCCGCGTAATGGATTAATTACACCCCACTTCCTCTCATCGAGAGAAGGTCTGCGTCCCAGTAGGGGAAATTATAGGCATTATAGTAATTATGGTGGATGTTCGTTCACTACGTTTTAGGAAATTAGACCAAGAAATCTAAATTACTTTCGTAATGTTGGATGTTAGTCATGTTAATAATAAGTTACGCGCTGTGCGTGTATAACGTAAAAAATGATCTAAAAGTTTCTAAAAGACCTTTTCGTTCCGCGACTGATTTTGAATTCGCGACCTAATTAGATCGAATCAAAATATTTTATTTCACGTAAACCTACATGGGCACTTATGAAACGTCAGAAGCTAATCTCCATTCGCGTTTTATTTGCCAAAAATGTAAACAAATTTATGAGTTTATGGAAAAATAACTTTAAATCCTACACAATAAAGTTCAGCTTAGGCTACAACTTCAAACATTTTTATAACTTTTTTCAATAGTGCTAGTAACTCTGAAATCAACTTAATTACTATTAAAATCAAGTTGATATTTGTTTAACTTGAAATAATATAAATTTGAAACATAAGTTTGAATAGACTTTAGGTGCACGGTTCCAATTGGTTGTTTCCATTGATATCCGAGAGATATGCCTTGAACTGCGTAACACACTATCAATCTCAATCATTTTTAAAGATATTGCAATTACATTGCTTCATATGTTCGAAAAATGTGTCTAATCAACAACGCAAATAACGCAATGAATGTTGTTGAACTGACAAAACCCATTGCTACTGATTTTTTTTTATTTGAAATGGGTTTGCTCTTGACTCTAGTCTAGGTCAGAGATGACAGAGACAAAGTCTACGATGGAGTGAGCTTACCCAGAAGAAGCCTGTTCACTCTTACTTTGAAGAGATTCGGGTTGTATGCACTCGGAAACACAAACACAGGTAGAGAGTTCCACTCTTTTGCTGTGCGCATTATAAAGGACATTTGAAAACGCTTAGTGCGAATTGGTGGAATAGCAACTAGGCAGGGATGGTAACTTGCAGTACGTCTGGACGTCCGAACGTAGAAGGGGGCCGGTGGAATGAGGTCGTGGAGGATTGTGTGTACGCAATTAAATTTTTGGTCAGTTTGATCGGATGGAGGCGACATGTGCCACGCCTCCATGACATATCCCTCGATATCCGTGGTTGTTTCCAATGGAGAAGAGCCGGCAAGAAACGAAAGAAAGCCACGGGTTACTCTTTTAAAAATACATAATTGGCTTTTAAAATGCCTGCTACGTAGACCACTGCTAGTTTTGACGTTCAAAAGTGCCTTTAATGTGCCTATTTGAAATAAATGATTTGACTTTGACCAGCATTTAATCATCATCATCATTTCAGGCGAAAGACGTCCACTGCTGGACATAGGCCTCCCCCAAGCACCTCCACTTCGACCGGTTTTGTGCTTCTCGCATCCAACGGGTTCCTGCAGCCTTCACAAGGTCGTCAGCCCACCTTGTGGGAGACCTTCCAACGCTACGTCTTCCGGTACGCGGTCGCCACTCCAGAACCTTTCGGCCCCATGGGCCATCTGTTCTGTGTGTTGTGAAGTAAAATAATAATTACCCAGATCTACAAACAGAAGCCATTGTAAAACAGAATATGAGTAAATAATATAATGTGTTGTTCGTATTCACACGATAAAGCCTATTACAATTCCGGGCGCCCGATGGTTATAACTCATATTTAAATTTTATTATCACTCAAATATCCTTTTGGCTACGCAGGAGTATTATAATGTTATGAGAGCTGTAACTTCTACATTATCTTTACGACTGTGGCGGTTGGTGTAAGACAAAGGCGGCTGACGGGAAAGTGGTGTTTGTTTTTCAGAAGTACCTACTGTCCAACTTTGGGACAAGAATTAGACTCCTAAAACGCATCACGCATCTATATTCAGGCCCTTATTTTGATACCTATTTCTGATGGCAAGCTGAATTGACATAAAATCGATTGGCTGAAACCCGCCCATAAGGGTCTGTGAAAACTAAGCAAGCTTCTTGCTGTAGGTACGCCTGGCAAGGGCTGTAGAAAAAAACTGATATCCATTATTTATTATTCTCGCCATCGAAAAAGTAAGGTGTCTGTATGTAATGTCAAAACTGACAAAATGACGAAAGTATATACGGCACTTATAATAAAAAACTGGCCAATTGTGAGTCGTACTCGCACACGAAGGGTTCCGTACCACAAGGCAAAACCGCCGAAAAAAAAACGTTTGTTGTATGGGAGCCTTCTTAAATATTTATTTTATTCAATTTTTGGAATTTGTTGTTATAGCGGCAACAGAAATACATCATCTGTGAAAATTTCAACTGTCTAGCTATCACGGTTCATGAGATACAGCCTGGTGACAGATAGACGGACGGACAGTGGGGTCTTAGTAATAGGGTCCCGTTTTTACCCCTTGGGTACGGAACCCTAAAAAACAAGTTATAAATTTGTCTGTCTGTCTATTTGTTCCGACTTATCTCCAAAACGGCTGAGTCGATTTTGACGAAACTTTCATTGGCAGATAGTTCATGTTATAGTTAGTATTATATGGCCCCGGTAGCACGTTCCCGTGAGATTATTTCCTACATAAACGCGGGCGAAGTCGCGAACAGAAGCTAGTTAAAAATAAGAAACTTAAGCAATGGAACACTCCTATAGAAACTCTACCTACACAAACTTTTTTTTTTGCCTACTTGTAGGTCCCACTACTGGGCAAAGGACTCCGCCAAATCCTTCCAGGAACTCTTTCCAGCGCCACCTCGAACCAGTCTTCGCGGTACGCGTCCAAGTCATCTCGCCATCTCTTTCTGGGCCGGCCTCGGCAGCGCCGTGCATCTTCAGCCACCCATTGTGTGGAGATTTTTGCCCAGTGGTCACCGTATAAACTGGTGATGTGACCCACCCAATCCTATTTGAGCCTGGCAGCCTTCTTTCCTACATCCTGTATACCCATTTTGGAACGCAGCGTTGTGTTCCGAATTCTGTCCTGTCTTTTAACAACCAGAATGCTGCGTTCCGTCGCTTTTTGTCAAACTCCCAGGCGGAACTTTTGCGACTCGCCTACTGATGGTAAAAAAAATGTGTGAAGTAAAGAAAGGAAAACCGAACTGCCGGAATATACATAATATTATTAAGGAGGTAACCTTTCCATTCAAACTGTAATCATACCTCCAGTATTTTATGACTTATCCCATTCACCCCCAAACGCCATAAAAGGGGGATGAACAGTGAAAAAGACATCAGGCCGCGAGATTCCGGGGAGGTGCGAACCGATCACACGATCATCGTTTACGACCACCAAGATTTACTGCACAGCATGTTTTATAACAAAAGCTATACCGATTGTTATTGCAGCGACGTTTTAATTAGCTATTTAAATTGTATTTTGTTTTGATTGGTATTATGATGGGAGCTAATTTTCGGTGGAACAGTTTTTTATTGTAATGAGTAAAGTTAATCAGTGGTAAGTATCATAATTCTCTAGCCTATTTAGAAATATCAAAACGCGTTAAAACTGTGTTCGTTTTAATTTGGAAATTAACATGAGAGGAGACTTTTTCCAGTATTGGCATTATCAGCCAAAACTATATAAATAGCTGAATGGACATAACTGTTATGACATTAAAGATTTCTTTGACTTGAATGTTTGTGATGTGTCTGAATGACTATTATTGTATTACCAATGAATCTGTGACATTGTGTAGATCATCTTTAAATCGTGTATTAATTACGTTGCATGCAATTGATACAACATTCTGTGTAGCCAAACATGTCGACATTTTATCAAAACCAGACTGTAACAACTTATACCATGTTTAACCGGTAAAGCTCCGCGCGTGACCGATGGATCACGAAACAATAAAAAATCAATTGTGTCTCATAATGTATACCATGCATTATGGCAAATAAAAACTTATTTATCTTATCTTATCTATGTATATTGTTCCAACTGATGAGAGACAGGCCTCCTCTCGGTGAGAGGGAGTGGGACGTAATCCACCACGCTGGCCTAGTGCGGGTTGGTAGATGTCACATGTCTTCGAATTTTTGGTTCTAGAACGTCTCCTCACGATGTTTCACTTCACCGTTTTGAGAGCAGTGGTGATGAAATTATTTACATAAAGTAAAACGCCTCTCTGGATTCGAACCTAAGACCTACACAAATCGTAGTCCCTAGTAATTGGCATTTTTTTTTTTCTGGATGGGAAATCATCAAATGACTCCTCCCGCTCTGGGTGGAGCGGAAGGGAGTGTCAGACTCTTACTGACTAAAACCCACCCGTGTTCCTTCCTTAGCCCTTTATGTTCCGGGCCAGCGGTAACCCTTTCGGACAATCCCGCTGACCCGGCAGGCTTCGGCCCTGACGGGCCCCTTCCATTGATGCTGACATCTCTTTGAGGCGCGCGTGGAACACGTACGCGTGTTACGCAAGCATAGCCGAGGCAAATCGCTATAGTATCCACATGACAACAAGAACGCAATACATAGGAGCTGACGCTGCAAATCTGCCTCGTGCCGCGCGAAGCCGACACCGTTGATGCCAGCAGCCCGATTCCAATGTTCATGGGTTCATGGGAACATTCTAAAGGTGTAAAAGTAACGAAATAATACGTACCCGTATGTATTCGTTACTATATAAATTAGTACTCGTTACTATCGTATCGTTACGTTACTCGTTACTTCTGATACCTCATAACATGCTATGTTATGTTAGAGCAACGAATCAAGTCGTATTGCGTACGCGTACAGTATGACGTCGCGGCGTCATCGCAACATTCGTAATTTGTAGAAAACATACATTACATACCAAGCTGCCTAAGGTGCATTTTTCCGTATTTTGAACCAGTGTTGTGTTAAAGTTATACTAAATTTAGTTTGATTTATAATAGGTAACTGTAGAACTACAAGTAAACTGTTGACGGAATCTAGAAATTGGTTTTACGTTTTTTTTTAGAATCTACTAAATTTAAAATTGGTTTAAATACGCGATAATAAAAAAACAAAAACACATACTTACATATTTTTAATTTGTAAAAAATATTTTCTTACCTTGTTTATTTGTTTCTCATCTAATTTAAAACTTCGTCTACACACACAATAGGTACCTTTAATAAACATAAACAAACATCGCTCTTTAGAACGTACGTTTTTAAATTCACCGAATAAGTGCGCGCATGCGTAAAACATACGACCAGCAAATGTTTCAATAATATACGCATCAACGATATACCGATAACGATACTTGCGTGAACTGAACCAATGTACCTATAGGTGCCCGTACTACGAAAAATGCGAGTAACGAAATGCATTCGTGTGTAACGTTTCGTTACTCGGTACTAGACGGCGCACCCGTTACTCAGTAACGAATACATACGGTTTGCTACAGCTTTAGAACATTCTTTGGTCAATCGTCGACTAGACAATACATAATTAATTAGATTTAAATATAATTGTAATTTTTGGTACTTATTAAAATTGTATAAAATAAAATCGTTTTTTTTGCATCCTCCGCTGCCACCGAACATAATTGGCGCAGTCGGTAGGATACTCGAAGTATATTAGGTACGTGACGCGTCAAGATTTCCCCTAAAATCGGACCGAAGTCCCGCGTGGCTTACCGATTCTCGAGTATCCTGAATCTACATACATCGTGAGGCGCCAGCAGAGGTGAATCCAGACATCGATTCGGCAAGAAGACCATGTTGTAAGTACTTTGAATCTTTCAAATCCTTACCGTCCTATTTTTAACCTAGATCCTTATCTGTCATTTATTCTAAACCATTTTTCCTCTCTTATAATATATGTAGATTGTATGTATGTGATTTGTTTTAGTGTTTCATATAATAGTTTTCAAGATTTTTCAACCAAGAGTGTCGCGTAACCGTAGCTTAAGCAGTAGTAGGTCGAATAGGCTTATTACTATAGACGAATCTAGGCAGTTAGACGAATCAATATTACTGGACACGAATATGTCTCAGGACAAGATAGGAGATATTTTTACGTCACTCAGGATTCTGCCTGAGTTCGATGGCAACCCTCATGTGTTAACCCGCTTTGTAAACCTCTGTGACCAGCTAGTGCTTGCGTACTTCAAAACCGAACCGGGTAATGAGTTAATTAATTTGGCCCTTATAAATGGCATACTAAACAAGGTTACGGGTTCCGCGGCTCGATTAATAAATACTAACGGTATTCCCGAAAATTGGATTGGTATCCGAAATGCACTTATTAATAACTTTGCTGACCATCGCGACGAGACCGCTTTGTATAACGATTTGTCTTTACAAACTCAAGGGTCTTCCACCCCACAAGAGTTTTATGAGCGTTGCCAGAATTTATTTAGCACAATCATGACATACGTCACATTACATGAAACTGTGGCTACCACAGTTACAGCAAAACGTGACCTTTATAACAAATTGACCCTACAATGTTACTTGCGCGGTTTAAAAGATCCTTTAGGTTCTAGGGTTCGTTGCATGCGTCCCGACACAATGGAAAAGGCTCTCGAGTTCGTTCAAGAAGAGCTTAATACACTTTATATGCAACAGCGCACCGAAGGCGGGTCCAGTAAGAAGGACGGTAACCAGCAGCCTCAACCTCGTGGCCCTACTCGGACTCAACAGATGTTCCGGGCACCACCTCCAAATTATAATGCTCAGGGCAATGTCTTTAGACTTCCGAATGGATTACCCGTGCAATCAACTAATAATTACTTTAATAATACGCCGCGTCCCATGAGTGGTGTCAGCCACTTCGTGCCTAAACCTTTACCTGCGACTGGACAGGACTGGCGTACAGCTGGCAATCCGCCACCCAGCAACTATTTTAAAACGCGTGAAGTTAATAACTATGATTTTGTGTATGATCCCTATTATGACTTAGTCTGTTCAATGTATAACCAAGACTATGACGCCTACCAAGACTATTTAGATTGTTACATTAACTGTGGACAATATGGAACTCCAGTGGTAGAGGAACTTAAGGAGAATGTAGACGAAACCGGAAACGAAAACGGGAAACAGGATAAAAATTTTACCGAGGGCCCGAAATTAGAAAAGCCAAAATAGATGTAAATTTTAATCTACAAAGACAGCTCGGGTACATACAAGTCCACAACCCACCTTTAAAATTTCTTATAGACACTGGAGCCAACCAGTCATTTATATCGCCTCAGGCAGTTGAAAAATACTTTCCCAATGTACCTCTTAACTACAACCCGTTTGAAGTAACCAACGTGCGTACCGTTTATAAAAATAACTATTCGATAACCTTGCCTAGCTTTCCCGAATTTAAAGAAGAAGGCGATATTACTTTATTCATCTTAGACTTCCATAATTATTTTGATGGCCTTATTGGTTTTGATTTACTGGATTCATGGGGTACTAACATTGACCTAAGAAACAAGAAATTAATTACCAGAAACACTGAAATACCCATTACCATGTATGACTCTCGCAATGCCAACCTCTACGAAGAAATCATACCAGCTCAAACATCTAAGTTAGTAAGATTACCCATAAATTCCCACGACGGTGACGTATACGTTCCCGACCAGATAATTAGTAACTGTTTTATTTCTGATTGTTTCACTACTGTAAAAAATAATAGGGGTTTGGTACATATTTCAAATAAGTCACCTAATGATGTAATCTTCTCCATGGACCGTCCCGTTACTGCCGAACTATTTAACGTACAGAGCGAACATGTAGAGCAATTGTCTAACCGTACGCAGGAAGTTTTATCGCGTCTCCGAACCGATCACTTAAATCCCGAGGAACTGGCAAATCTGAGAGCTTTATGTGCACGGTACTCAGACGTATTTTATCTCGAAGGAGAACCTTTAACATTCACTAACAAAATCAAACATAATATTAAGACGACTGACGAAATCCCCGTCCACGCTAAAAGTTATAGATATCCGTACGTTCATAAACAGGAAGTTAGAGACCAAATTAATAAGATGCTTGAGCAGAATATAATCAGGCCTTCGGATTCTGCATGGAGCTCTCCCATCTGGGTGGTCCCCAAAAAGGCAGACGCTTCGGGTAAGACCAAGTGGCGCATTGTGATAGATTTTCGTAAAGTCAACGAAAAAACTATAGACGACAAGTATCCCATTCTAAATATTTCAGACATATTAGACAAATTAGGCAAGTGCCAATATTTCAGTACCCTTGACCTTGCCAGCGGATTTTATCAAGTCGAATTAGACCCCTCTGATATACACAAAACTGCTTTCAACGTAGAAAATGGCCATTACGAATTTCTGAGAATGCCGATGGGTTTGAAAAACTCTCCGGCAACATTTCAGCGTGTAATGGATAATATTCTGAGAGACCTTCAGGACATCTGTTTAGTGTATTTGGATGACGTCATCCTGTTCAGCACATCCCTGCAAGAGCACATTAATAATTTAGAAAAGGTTTTTAAAAGATTGAGGGAATCCAACTTCAAAATACAGATGGACAAGTCCGAGTTTTTGAAGCTGGAGACCGAGTTTTTAGGACATGTCATCTGTAAAGATGGAGTTAAACCAAATCCAGATAAAATTTGCGTCATAAATAACTACCCATTACCTAAAACTACTACAGAAATCAAGCGTTTTCTCGGTCTTCTTGGATATTATAGGAAATTCATACCGGATTTTGCACGCATTACAAAACCTATGACCCAATGCTTAAAGAAGGGATCTAAAATAGTATGTGACCAAAATTACATCAGTTGTTTCGAGCATTGTAAGACCCTGTTGACAAACGACCCAATCCTACAATATCCGGATTTTACCAAAGAGTTTCTACTGACCACTGATGCTTCTAATGTTGCGTTAGGGGCTGTATTATCCCAGGGTCCAATGGGTTCGGATAAACCCATTGCATACGCCTCTAGAACCTTGAATTCAAGCGAACTTAATTACAGCACTATAGAGAAGGAGTTGCTAGCTATTGTGTGGGCGTGTAAATACTTTCGACCATATCTATTTGGCAGGAAATTTAAAATAATTACCGATCATAAGCCCCTACAATGGGTTATGAACCTCAAGGAACCCAATTCCAGACTTACAAGATGGCGTTTAAAGTTATCTGAATACGACTTTTCGGTAATATATAAACAAGGCAAATTCAACACCAACGCCGATGCCTTATCCCGCTTAGAGATCCATAATGAAGAAGTAAGTTCAATAGTTGCAAACCCGTCTGAAAAGAATCAATCAGCTGATGATTCTAGAACTGTTACAGCCTCAGAGGCCGCAAATGACTCTAATACTCTAACAGTCCATACCGACGGTGAAAATCCCATCTTAGAAGTCCCAATTACGGAGCAACCACTCAATAAATTCACAAAACAGTTAGTACTCACTATCGTAGGCGACATCAAAGGAAGGCCAATAGTCACAAAACCCTTCGAAACACACACGCGTACCGCCGTTCAATTGTCGGAATCTAATCTTGAGGAAGATGTCATTAATGCTGTTAAAGAGTATGTTCACCCCAAAATCAAAACAGGCTTACTAATAAATCCACCGTTAGCAATGTACACAGTTATTCCCATAATTCAAAAGACTTTTAAAAATTCAGCCATGAACCTTGCGCTAGTGAAAAGCGAACTGGAAAATGTAAGAGAATATCTAAAGCAACAAGAAATAATTAACAAGTATCATGACGGCAAAACAAATCATAGAGGCATAAATGAGTGCTACTTAGCCCTGTCTCACAAGTACTTTTGGCCAAAAATGAAAGAGCATATCACCAAATTCATTAATGAATGTACGGTTTGTGGCCAAGCTAAGTATGACCGCAATCCCGTAAAACAACAGTTTCGCATTGTTCCTCCACCTAGTAAGCCTTTTGAAACCGTCCATTTGGACTTATTAACCATTCAGGGTGAGAAATTCCTAACCATCGTTGACGCTTTCTCAAAGTATGCTCAAGCCTATTCCTTAAGGGACGGGACAGCGGTAAGTGTAGTGCAAGCGTTATTAAAATTCTGTACCCATCACGGAGTACCTTACACTGTAGTGACAGATAACGGACCAGAGTTCACCAACCAACTGTTTGCCGAGTTCACAAGACTACATAAAATCCAACACCACAAAATAGCACCCCACACTCCTAACGAAAATGGAATTGTCGAGCGATTCCACTCAACAATCCTGGAACACCTACGCATCTTGAAGGTGGAACAAAAAAATGAATCCGTCTTAAATTTGATAAATTACGCCCTTTTGGCCTATAATAGCTCCATACACAGTTTGACAAGATGCAAGCCAATTAACGTTATTACTGGACATTTTGACCCACGAGACCCACTGGACATAGACTTAACTATCCATTTGCTACAGCAGTACACAGTAGAACATAAAAATAAAATGACTAATGCCTATAATTTAATTCACGAGTCTAGTCTGACCCAACGCAAAGATTTAATGGATGCTCGTAATAAATCCAGGGAGACGGAAAACCAGTACTTACCTGAACAACAAATATTTGTGAAAAATCCCCTCGCCTCTCGACAAAAGATAGTACCCCGCTATACCCACGATACCGTTATGGCTGACCCACCAATACACATATACACGCGGAAAAAACGTGGACCCATTGCTAAATCCAGATTAAAGAGAGTGCCTAAAAGTGCCCAATTGTTACAGGACTCTCCTAGTACTCAACCCGTTCTAAAAGAGGTCTCGTAGATGGTCTCGGTTCCGTTGTCAAAAGTATAACCGGTAACCTTGATTACACAGATGCAGAACATTTCAATAATGCCATAAAATCTCTTCAAGATAATGAGAACAAGTTATTAACGGAATTTAACAACCACGGGAGTCTGACCAAAACTTGGGTAGCTCAGCACTCTAAAATAGTTGATAGCATGGTAGATAATCAAAACAGACTAACAGCCTTAGTTAGAAATATTAGTCAGAGGTAAACAGACTAACAGCCTTAGTTAGAAATATTAGTCAGAGGTTGGACAAAGGTGATCATGACTTAGTTCAACATGCTCATCTGCTACAAACCATTTTAATAGTTAGTGACAACGTTGATAGGTTGTCGCAAGAGATATCGAAGTTACAGAACGTACTAGCATTCATAAGAACGTCTACGGCACACCACGACGTTATTAGTTTAAACACCACTAGATCTATAACGAGCAAATTAATTAAGATTTATGGTAGTAATAAAGTATTAGATATAGGAGCTCGAGAATATTATGACGTCATACAGTTAGGTTCATATTATATAGGTAACGAAATAGTTATAGTCCACAAGTTCCCTATCATTCTACCCCAGATATATAGTCTGTATAAAATATCCATAGTTCCTAACAAAAACCACGAAATCCTTGTCCCTCGCTTCCAATTCCTTGCAATCCATTCGAAAGATTTCAAGTACATAGAGGCTGAATGCCTGAAGACCACTAAAGGGTATCTATGTGAAGAGATACACAACGTAAAAAGCCGAACATCGCCAGACTGTATTGGAACCTTCATCACCACGCAGCAGAGACTTCCCGAGTGCAAACCAGTCACAATATCTCTTCAAAAACCAGCCTACGAGAAACTCGACGACCGCCATTACACCATCAGCTTCCCGACTCCGACGAGAATACGTCTATCCTGCGAACAAGATCTCCACAAAATACTGCAGGGAAGTTATCTCGCCATACTTCCTCACAACTGTTTTATCCAGACAACAGATTTCACCATCTCAAACTCCAATGATCGATTGAAAGGGCAAGCCTTGAAGATAATAGATGTCCCTAAGGAAGATATACCCAGCCCAACAGCATGCGCACCATTCAAACTCAACTCTATTAACTTGGATGATCTTCACGCTACCAATAAGAAGATTTCACTGCAGTCTCCAATACCATTCGATACACACTCAGATAGCAGCCTCTATCACACAACCATACCGCTGTATCTGTTACTACTTAGTGCATTTGCACTAATCGCATACCTCACTTATCGAAGATATTATCCGAAACAAATCGATCTTATGAAAAAAATCCTCCAATGTCAAAGAAGCTCAACCGCACAGCATCTACGCCATCCCAGAGACTCAAAGGGATGGAACGGATCATCTTCCAGCGCAATTTACGACCAAGGTCTTCAATAGTCGCTGTTCTTCGGGGGGAGGTGTTACGCAAGCATAGCCGAGGCAAATCGCTATAGTATCCACATGACAACAAGAACGCAATACATAGGAGCTGACGCTGCAAATCTGCCTCGTGCCGCGCGAAGCCGACACCGTTGATGCCAGCAGCCCGATTCCAATGTTCATGGGTTCATGGGAACATTCTTTGGTCAATCGTCGACTAGACAATACATAATTAATTAGATTTAAATATAATTGTAATTTTTGGTACTTATTAAAATTGTATAAAATAAAATCGTTTTTTTTGCATCCTCCGCTGCCACCGAACATAATTCGCGCAATTGGCATTGGATGGTAAATAAGCAGAAGGTATGACTAGTCCTTTGTTGTTGTTGTTATACGTGGTATACCCAGAGTAAGAAATATTATACCCCCTTATTTATAAATATTGCTTAAAGGTATGACGTTTAAACATCAAAGTATGGATAACAGTCACTAATTATAACTTAACTTTGAGCAACGTTTATAAATAAACCTCAAAATATCTTGTGTTTTTATTTCCCCAGGGGTACCCAGACCCCTTCAACAAACCAGCTTACAAAATAGCTTCAAAGAGGATTTATTAAAAAAATAAATATTACATTATGGTGATACATTTTGATTTACCTCACTGAAATAGTGAAACAACAAAAAACAACTTTTCAACTTACCCAGATTTTCACACAAACAACTTATCATAACGAATTGGAAAGCAAAATCTAGGGGTGGGCAACATTTTTCTATGTGACAACTCGTCACAAAAGATTCGCGGGGGTTGAAAGGGGGTGAAGGGGTGAGATTCACCCACCCCTACCGAGCTACTCATCCGCAACAAACGATGAGCACTGATTAGCGATGTTGTTGTTTATTCGTTGCTAATTATATGGGTGGCGGGTTCCGTGTTGTTTATGTGGCACATTACGGTTGTATTTTTTAAAGATTGTGGCAGAGTTATAGAGGTTATGATTGTATTTAAAAAAAAATACATACAGCGTGTATTTAAGTGTGTGGTACAGACCATAATATTGAACAACTTTCTCGATGGGACCATTATCGTAATTGCGAAAAATTATTCAGCCGTCCCATATATTATATGGGTCGAGTTGAAGTTATAGAATTTTTTTCGCGATAACGATGTTGGTTCCATGGAGGAAGGTGCCCATCAGAATGGACGGTCACTACCCACATTTTACATCGAAATAATTATAGAAAATTGCTACCTAGTTGCTTCTAGTTGCTACTAATCGTTAGATAACAGCTACACTCGGTTTTTAAAAAATTAACAACTTTTTAAGGTGACGGGCCATTAGGATGGCTGGACACGGAGGAAGTTATTCAGTTTGATGGTCCACACCCTTAATTATTACACATTTATGATACATGTTGTATTTATGTTACTACGTAGGTGATTCTTATAAGGTACTCCTAACTGAAAGTAACATTTAAGCTTTTAATTGAAATTCCGATCTAGGTATACGTAGCGCGTATATTCAAGAAAATGTGTTCAAAGTTTAGTGTTTTAACACGATTTACATGACAAAATTTAATCTGTGGTCAACAAAGAAAGAATAAGTACAAAGACCTTTCGTTAAGTTGGCCTCAGATTATAATCTCAACCTTACAATACACGATACTAGAAAAAATATAAAAAATTCAAAACAAGTTTCATACATCTCTTTATTCAACATTTCAGCCCATAAAAATCCAACAGACACTCTTCATACAAAACCTCAATCACCTTTGTGTTAAACTTGAATCCTTCCACTATTATTAAGTTTAGACTCCAGTTGAACCAAGCAGCTTCTTTGTAAGCCTTCAAAAGCATTCCAGTGTTGCAAGCTACAGCTAAATTCCTCATACATTTCACCAATGTAAACGCGGAACTAATAAAATTTGCAAGTAACAGAGCTAAACAAAATGGTATGAAATTGTTAGTTGCTGCAACATGAATGGGTTGCACGTTACATCAATAAATTATATGCTTGTGCGTAGTTTTTTGCAGGCTGCACTTTTTATAGGTTAGAATAAAATGTATACAGGTTGTTCTATTCTATGAGCTTGAAACGACAGTCACAATGTATAATTGTGGAATGAAAAGGCCAAGCAAGTTTTGGTCAATTTCTTTTAGCAGTTTTACTACTTTTTAGACTACGTTTGTAAATAGAAATAACAGTTTGCAATGGTTACATTCCTAATGAAGGAAATGAGCGCTATTGTTTTTTAAACTGGCTATCTTTTATATTTTGGATACCTATAATATTCCGAATATTATAAGCAGTAATTATTCGGGATGTTTTATTTGATCAATTCGAACTTCAAATGAATGAGTTACCAATGTGTCTCCGTCATTCATATTATCTATAGCATAAGACACAGGCCTCCTGTCAGTGAGACGGACCCAGTGCAGGTTGGCAGATGTATTATCTATGGGTACTTATACTATAAAATAGTAAAATTTGTGAGTTTTTATGTAAAGTGTAATCTTCGGAACTTCTTATCTGATTCCTAAAAATCTCTCATTGATGAAAAGCTACAGTATTGCCGAGTGTCATAGGATACAGGAAATTTCACGTCGACGAAGTCGCAGGCAGAAGCGAGTCAAGTAAACTTCTTTTAAAATAACTTTAGTAAATGAACTCACGATCAAATGCTACTTTGAATTAAATTATTAAGACGCTACTAACTAACCACGGAGAAACAAAACTTCACTTTGATGTCTTCGTTCATTGGCTTTCTTTAATTAATTCCATTCATTGTTTCTTTGAACTTTGTCTTTAGGCGACTATCGATAGTTTTTGTCTTTATTAATATTTTGCTTTTTATTGTTACACAAGTTTAAACTTTGCGGTCGTAGTGCGTTCGCATTTTTGGTCGAAGCAAAATCAAGCTAGAATGTTCCCACTTCTGGAACGCAAGCCTCCTCTTAGTGAAGGGTACTGGGCCATAATCCACTACGCGGGCCCAGTGCGGATTGGTAGATGTCACATGTCTTCGTATTTTTGGTTCTAGAACATGCCGGTTTCCTCACGATGTTTTCCTTCACCGTTTTGAGACCAGTGGTGATGAAATAATTTACACAAAGTAAAGCGTCTGTCTGGGTTTGAACTTACGACCGTAAGTCGGAGCCGTTACCACTGGACCACTACTGATTGGTCGAAGTACAGACGCCAGCACATCAAGCTACTACAAACTGTCAAACTTCTTTAATAGATTTTCAACTTTATCGCTAAAGCATAAGGTTCAAAGTTGATTGGGAAAATTTGACAGTTTCGGGTAGCTTGATGTGCTGGCGTCTGTACAAGTCTAAATTGAGACGTAAATTTTTGTTTTGAGTTCCATTTTGATATCATAACAACATGCCTGTGTTTTCCGAAGAGATATGCTACACGTCAGGATGTATTACACTTTTGCAGGTGTATGTTATACATCCTGACGTGTGACTTATCCATTTCATCAGTAACAGTTAACGTTGTCAATCCAATGTAATAGGAGGCAGCATATTGCAAACTGCCAAGTGTAAAGAATTATAAAGGTTTTTATAACAGCTTTTTTATTTGTCCCATTATTTCCTAGCATTTATTAAAACCAAGAGCCTATTTATGAGTTTAGAAAACATGTAAATATTTTAATCTCATTTAAAAAATAAAATAATTCATAAAAAATAAACCCCAATGATAAACAGTGCACAGACAAAGCCGCATTGTTTAACGCAACATTGTTTTAACAAAAATATGGTTATCCACATAATCCTTTAATCCCAATTTAACAAAGTCAAACATTGTACAATGACTTTCGACTGAAACGCTAATCAAAGTGGATGTTTTGGGGTTGAAATCCTATTAATTCAGGGCCGTCTAATATAGCCCCCGATGTTTTGTATGAAAACGGTCCAAAGAGATTTGATTAAGAAGAAAATTTTGCCTTTTTGGTTATGGAAAGGCTGGAAAAGTTGGCATGGTGGTTTAGGCCTAATATAGAGGAATGTTCTAATAACATTCTGGAAAAATGCTGGTTTTTCCGTGGATTTCACTTACAAAATGTCTATAGAGTCCTGTACTTGACGGTAGGATAATGAGCGCCATTCATTATTATATCTTACTATGGGTTTTAGAACTGTAGGCACAGAATAACTTGGGCACAAAATAGTACTTTGTAGTTTGGGTTGAGTTTCGTAAAATCCATTCGTATATTTTAATTTATTAAATGACTAGCTTCTGCCCGCGACTTTCTTCGCGTGAAATTTCTTGTTCCCCCAACCCCCCCCCCCCCCCGTCGCATCGCATCGTCTGCTCGCGCTATTACTTTATTTTCATGTAACGCTCTTTGTTACCTTCTTTTTGCTCGGCTCCTAAGTATTCTAGCGTGATGATAAATAGTCTATAGCCTTCCTCAAAAATATGGGCTATCAAATTCAAAAATATTTTTTTTTATAATCCGATTGGTAGTTCCAGAGATTAGCGGGTTAAAACAAACATACAAGATACAAACTCTTCAGCTTTATTATTTCAGCATAGATATCACCTTTAGTAGTGTAGGCTGTGAATTGTTCTGCGAGCCACTCAGTCATAACCTCACGCAGTCCATGAAATGCAAACACCACATATCAATATAATCAACATTCATACCAATAGCTACGTCACAAGATTATCTACTGAAGCACAGCCGTGCACGAGCACAACTGTCACCCCTTAGGCACGGTGCATCAAACAGGACTCAAACTGCTAGACTGTGTAATTGTCACACCACACATCTTCCTGCAAAACGCCTTGATCATAACTTATGTTAGCATAGAATGTATGAGTGTGACGAAAACTTGTAGGTAATCGTGACAGAAATGTTCAAATCTCGGATTGTTAATTTATAAAAATCTTCGACAATATTTTGTGTGAGCTATAATTTGAATCATATTATGAGGATTGATACAATATATATGAATAATAAAGCTGCGCTAATCTTTGGAACTACGAGTCGGATTTGACAAATTCTTTTTGCATTTGATAGCCTAATTCTTGAGGAAGGCTATAGGATTTAAAATCACGCTAGGATCAATATCAGCCGAGCTAAAAGAAAGAAAATCAGAGAGAACGCTGAGTAAAAACGAAGTACTCGTAAATAGCGCGGGAAGGCGATAAGATGCGTCGGAGTGGGTCGAGGGAATAAAAAATTACAATCAATAATCAGAAGCTAGCAAGTAATATAATGTGATGATCAGCCCGCACTTGCTCCGCGTGGTGGATTACGGCCCACTACCTCTTGAAGAGAGGATGCCTGTGTCCCATCAGTGGGAACATTATATAGGTTGATTATGTTATACTTCAGAATAGTAGCAGAGGGTATGGTATATAAAAATTGCTTGGTAGAACCATCTGGCTCCTCATTTGAAGGAAAATTGCCAGGAGACTGCGGTACACGTTCACGGATTAGTATAAGATCCAAAGGCAAACCTTATGACACAAAGCCTTAAAATAATTCATCACCCGTTGTAACCTTTGACCTGCAATCTTAGATAACCTTAGTAAAGACTGAGCCACCGCGAAACCCACTGAAAATAAAATCAACTTGATTGAACAAAGCTACGCTTGCAGCTACGGTTGGTCTGTGGATGGGTGACCATCTTTACATACCGTGACCCCTCCGTATCTCGGAACGCACGTTAAACTTTTGGTCCCGGCTGTCATTCGTGGATCTTTGACAGTCGTTACGGGTCAAGATCAAGGGGTATCGTATTACCCAGTAATTGGGTTGTGGAGGTCAAGTAGGCAGTCGCTCCATGTAAAATACTGGTATTCAGCTGCATCCGGTTAGACTGGAAGCCGAGCCCAACATAGTTGGGAAAAGGTTAGGCAGATGATGATTTGTTTGAGCTCTCTCAATGAGTATTGGCGATTTCTGGGAACCCTTTTGTAACTCAATGCTAGCTTGGATTCCGGTAAATACGCATTTCTTTCCAGGGAATTATCTTCACACATTCAGTCATTCAAAGCTGGATATAATACGTATTACTGGGTGCATATGTTGAAAATTGATTTCAGTGAGAGAATTCCATTTTTATTAAAATTAGAAGTGAAATACAATTTGTTGAAGTGAAAGCAAAAATATATTTGAATTCTAGTTAGTGAGTCTCGCCATCTACTACGTGGTCTGCCGCGACTCCGCCTCACTATTTCAGGCCAAAAGTTCTGTGCTATTTGGGTCCATAGTAGCAAACATGGCTTGCCCAGTGCCATTTAAGTTAGGCAGCCTTTTGGGCCACGTCAGCCGGTAAAGAATTAGCTGATATTAATTAATAGTTTTCAGTAAACCTCTTTTCTTTTTTAGCCCGTATTATTAGCCCACTTTTGGACAAAAGCCTCATCCAAGACGTCTTTTTGATTTAAAAAATATTTAATAGTGTTGGTTTTGTTGCATTCAAAAACATCGGAAGATATGATTAAAAATAACTTAACTATCACACAGACTATCACTTCTTCAAAACAACGAAAATAAACTTACTTACATGAGATTACCAAAAAACAATTAAAAACTCCAAAAACAGTTAACCTTCATATAAAGCCGTTCATCAATGCTAATGAGATTAGGAACTGCGAGCAGCTCTAATCCTGCTTATCCAGTTTTCATAAATCCTGACACGTGACCTTTACATCTATTTATAACAGCGCATCTGTCCTTTGAAGGAAGTCCGTGGTTAGTTCAAAAATACTTAGATTAGTGAACATCTGAACATGGATATACCGGTGACACTTGGGTTTGCGTGGGGATTTATAAGTATTTTTTGCCTTTTTTTACGACGGATGTTATATTTAGATCGTAACTGTTACTTCATCTGTATTATGTCTAGCGTCATGGTGTGGTCGGGTCATGTTTTTTCTATTATTAGTGTTTAATCTCATGTTTTTGCTATCATAATAAAATTATCAGACGCTACACATCTTAACATTTTCTGATATCATTTCCAGTCTTCCATTTACATTAATTTGTTTAATTATGATTGTTAGTTTCTCAATTTTTTTATTGTTTTCTAGCGAATGCGTTCCGATTACTTTTTTTTTGTTGGGTATCTTCTTCGGCACGCACTGAACAACTTATCAAAGTTTCATCATAACCGGTCGACCCATTTTTGAGTTTTTGCAAAACAAACGCACGGGAATCGATTTTTACATTTGTATTAGCTAATGCCTGGCATGCGTTGCAGTGCTTTTAAATAACTTTTTACTATGAACCTTGTACGGCACGCATACAACAACTTACTTACCAAAATTTCATCACAATCGGTCGAGCCATTTTCGAATTTTTGTGAAACTACCGGCAATTGATTTTTATAAATATAGTTTTGTCATTCATTACCGAACCCTGGAATTTGAATCATCTGTTTTGCAAATCCTACTTGCAAACACAATACACGAACACGGTGTAGGTAGTAATTGACAATAATTTTGTATTAGATGGGAGGCTATAACCGTTAACAGGCAGCTTCACTTTATTTAAAGGTAAAATTTAGTCTCAATAGCTATCTATAGATGTCGCTACTGCAGGCCATTTCCATCCGTTTTCTAAGAATCCCTTATCATTACGTAAGTGCTTTGCTACTTAGATAACAGCACATTTTATTTTATCACCCTATAGCTCGATGGCTTTAAGGGGAAATGTTTTCCCAAAAAGTTCTTCTCTAAAGCTGATTCGAATTTAAATGAAATTAATTGAATGGAAGACGATCCTTGTATACTGATTTGTGTTATAAGAAAAGCTATTACTTTCATCCATGTGGATGATGTAGAAGAAGAAAATCGACATTAGCGTCGTCTTGTGGCTTGTTTCCATACTAATACTAATATTATAAACTCGAAAGTAACTGTCTGTATGTTTGTTACCTTTTCTTGCCTAAACCACCGGACGGATTTCGATAAAATTTGGCAACGAAATAGATGGCATTCTGGGGACGACATAGGCTACTTTTTGTCCCGGCAGCACGTTCCCGTGGGATAATTTCCGATATCCACGCGAGCGAAACCATTGGCAAAAGCTAGCTTATAAAACTGCGGCCAAACCGCCTAACAAGCCTTATAATTAATACTTACTTAAGTAGTCATAACTGGAGACGTGTAAATAATAAATAATAATATTGTATTCACGACGGGTGTTATACCCAATCACCCCCACCACAGCCTTAAACAAATTGACCTAAAAGACTCAATTTATGTAACAATTCAAAAAGCCGCAATTTTAAATACTTACAGAATAGTAAGAAAGTTCATGTAAATTGACGAAAATGAAATCACTCCTCATAACAAAAATTTTTCTTAAAAAAAAAAACACCTCACACGCGCTACATTGACTTGGCTTGGGCCCGTTAATGTGGCTTATACTAGCCAAAGAGCTAAGAAACAAAATTTGTTTACCAAAAATAATAATAATTTTATTATCAGACAAAATACACAAAATAATCTTATACATTATTAAACTAATACATATTAAAAACCTTAAAACAATGACTACTAATAGATGTTGCGAGTGGTCTTACTGCAAAAGGTCAGTGACACTTCGTATTTACTCACACCAGTAAATGCAATTACGTGTGAAATATACAAACCAACGTTTTGCTGCTTATAAATAACACATTTATGATCTTTAATCAAGCACGTGCTGATGTGTTCGAGTTGCTCATCTCCAGAGAAAATTTAATCACTCTAATATTATAAAGGCGAAAGTTTGTGAGTGTGTGTGTGTTTATCAGTTTATTACTTCTTCACGCTCAAACGGCTGGACCAATTTTGATAAAATCTTAGATTGAGGTAGCTGACACCCTGGATTAACATATAGGCTACTATTATCCAGATAGTTTAGCATAAACAATGAATATAGCTGTGGTGGCCCAGTGGCGTCGGCCCCAACTTACAAGTTGTAGGTTGTGAGTTCGAACCCAGGCAAGCACTTTACTTTGTGTATTCAATTTAATCACCACTGCTTTCAAAACGTTGAAGGAAAACATCGTGAGGAAACCGGCATGTTCTAGAACCAAAAATTCGAAGACATGTGACATCTTCCAACACGTACATTGGGTCCACGTGGGGGATTACAGCCCAATCCTTCTTACCGAGAGGTCTGTGTCCCAGCAGTGGGAAATTTATGGGCTAATTATGTATTATGCTATGAATATAATTATTCATGTCATCCATATACTGGGCCATCATGGTGAATATATAATTATATCATCATCATCTGCCTAGCCTTTTCCCAACTATGTTGGGGTCGGCTTCCAGTCTAACCGGATATAATATATAACCGATACTTTACTTTTTTTATAAAATACGTCGGGCGTAACTGCGATTGCGTCTAATTATTCGCTCGACGCACTAACGTATCATCGGTTGAGTGTGAAGGGTGATTTTTGTTCATATAATTGTCTGTTCTGGCGTTACGCGACCGATAATACGCGACGCATTTTCCGTCAGATGTTTACCGACCCTTATTTTCAGTACCCAGTAATTCCCTGAATCGATAACAGACTAACCATTGCCACTTCGAATTAGCACTAATTAAATAAAACTAAAACCATCAAGGAACTCCTTAATGAAGTAACTTGAAACCTAATTAAGCTAAAAAGATACTTCCTTTCAATCCGTTTAGCTTGAATTAACCCATTAAATTAAAATACTCAACACAGAAGCCCATTGACACACTAATAAAAATCTCTAACAAAACTAATTAACTCGTAATTAAATAATGTTAGTGAAAAAGTAACTGAAATAATAAATACAGTCACCATATCATTTACACAAAAAGTTACAACCGGATGGTTTGATGTGGGTATTTCGAAAAAAGCTCAGTACGCCAGCTGCGCGCGCGGCGGTACAAAGATCTGTTTATTGTAAGGTAGCATGTGTTCATATGTTTATGTTCCGCTACGTTTCGCGTCCATGTTTATAAATGGTAGGTTTTTTTGGGAATCATTTCGATGTGTGGAGGATGTGAACTTAGTGTTAAGAGTGGATGACTTTTTGTTCAAATTTGTTCATGTGGTTTAACAACGGATGTCGTGAGTATTGTTGTTTCTGTTTAGCGCTACTGTTCTGTTTGCTGATCCAGCATCTTCAAAGTTTCTATTTACGTTTCTGTGCTTATTAACCCTGTAAGCTCTGCTAATGAGACACAATTGATTTTCTAATGTTTCGTGACCCATCGGACATGCGCGGAGCTTTATCGGTTAAGAGCGTTTACGACATACGGCATTTCATACAAACTTTCAAGCCATTCTTCTTCCGAAATGAATGAACCGATTTTAATGAAACTTCATACGCATTAGCAGGATACAAAGGTCTAAAATGTTACTTAAGAACATTTTCGAAAAATAGTGTTACAGCCAAAATTAAACCGATTTTAAATTTTCCATAGAAACAGATTTCCAGTTATCATTTTTAAATAAGATATTTCGAAAATGTTCTTAAGCAACTTGAGATCTTGCTACGTCATCATCATCATCATCACCTGTCTAGCTTTTTTCCAACTACGTCAGTAGTAATAATTTTTAATGTTCGCCTTCTTAAAATCTTAAAGTTCATCAGCTAAGGCAATAAAAATATCTCCATCCAAACTATCGATAAAAATAGAATGAACAAAGTCGACATTACGAATAAATAAATCAGCATTAACGACTGAACTGCTACAGATCAGCATTAATGCATAAATTATAACAGCAATCAATAACACGAACATCAAAACATTTGGAAAGCACATTCATTCCGCAGACGCTTGCCGTCCTTTCTCAGAACCTAGTCGTCAGACGTACAGGGAACTTTACCAAGGGACTGTCTGTCTGTCTGTTTGTTGAACTCGAACAATAAACAGATACATCCAGACAGTTTGCTTCAAAGCCCAAACTATAAGATTACTGTGTAATCGGATGTCTTGTAGCTTGGAGCTGTACTTTTGCAACCCAACATTTAAGGCTCCTTCAAACAGGCGCGATTTTATCGCGTGTCGCGCCTGTTTGAAGGGGCCTTTACGGAACAACTATATTTCGTAATTTCGGATTCCCGGAACCCACTATGTACAGTCACGAGCACTAATATGTCAACACTTGACAACTTTCAATTGCGATTTTTTCGTGAAATAACGAATGCAACGTTGAATTACGACACTACACAAACCTATGGGTTCGAAAATACTTTGTTCGTAATAACATAAAATTTCATTCAAAACTAAAGGAGAAAATCGTCTTTGAATAAAGCCAAGTGTATACATAATTATGCTCGTGACTGTACGTCCTTTATCAAACCTACATTGGAAGTTTCAGAGTTCCATCAGTATCTCTCCCATGAATTGGAATTCTCCAAAACCATCGACCATCTCGATGTTCAGGGATGCGAGTTCCCGTGAAGACAATGCGAAATGCTCTGTCGATGTCCGATTTAATTAGAATCGCTCCATCGGTTCCCAAAGGTGTAGTGGGAGACGCTTAGATTATATCAGGTGTATGTGATGCGAGCTTTGTGGGAGGCTAGCGAGATAAATGAATTAAGGCTCCTACAAACAGGCGCGACACGCGATATAATCGCGCGCGACACAAAGGCACCGCTCGTTGCGCGACTTGCGGTGCCTGTGCGTCGCGCGCGGTTTTGTTCGCGTGTCGCGCCTGTTTGATGGAGCCTTTAAGTCCATGTCCAATGATCGTATTCGGTTGGTTTGATCTACATAATAATAGCATGAAGTTTGTCACATATTATGGTATTGTGTTCGATAGGTATGTAGAATATTATAGTACCTATACGTGGGCGTGTCGAATATATGCATATCATAGTCTCCTTAGAAAACAGATTTCAAACTGTGAAAGAAATACCATCTGGGGTGAATAAACTGTCAAAATTGTACTTGACTTATGAGCTGTTCACGGTAAATTGTGCTGTATTTTTAAATACTTAGAAGCAGAGGATATTGTCGGGGTATCATTCTATTTGCCCTGCTTTTACAAACAAATTCCATCCTAAAGTAGCATTTCCAAAAAGAATACTCACCCTTCACTCGCATCCCACAACACTTTGTAAACAAACTTAACCTTTCCCAGTAAGTACGAGATAACATAAATAAATTAAGTAGCCGTATGTGCGCATGCGTTCCTGCACGCTGCTTATTTTGATATTTCGACCCACTTTAGTATGAGAACGTTCCTAAGTTTAGAAACGCTTTGTGATGTTTTCACACAATGATAACATTTGAGTCAAATGTAGGGTGGGGTAGATATAACGAAGTTTCTCTGAGTAAAATTCTACAGTAGGTAATATTAATTTCTAACGATTGTTTGCTTGCATTTTCAATCCAAATTTGAAGAAATAAAGTTGTTAAAATCTTGTTTCTATCATATTAATTTCGTGTTATTTTTAGGGTTTCGTACCCAAATGGTAAAACGGAACCCTTATGGTGAGACTCAGTCTGTCTGTGTGTCTGTCACAGCTGGATATCTCAAGAACTGCTAATGCTATCAACTTGAAATTTGGAACAGTTTTAGATAACGTTTGCCCAACTATTTTGCAAATAAGAAAGAAATAAAAAAATATATTTTTTTTTTGCAACAGTGACTGAAAAGGGGTCTAAAAAATTCGAAGTAGGGCTACTAGGGCATGTGGGGTATTATATGAAAGAGCGCAGTTTGCACATTCTCAAACTTTTTTTTTTAGGTCGCATTCGTTTTTTAGGTCGTTTTCGACTTTTGATGAAAAATGTAAAAAAAATACCGTTATCTCCGAAGTTTGCAAAGAGAAAAATCTGAAATAATTCTATGTGATAGAAGTTTATGCAAAGATTACAGGAAAATTAAAACGATGTCTCTAAATAGCACACTTTTTTAGAAATCATCAACCAAAGTTACACTAGTTCCACTATCGGTCAAGAGATGGCGCTGACCTAAGCAATATTCTACACCGCAGTGCGCAGTGTTAAAATCTCCTAACGAATATAGGCTTAACCGATGAAAATTTAAAAACATATGATGGTACGGACCCCTCGGTGCGCGAGTCCGACTCGCTCTTGCCCGGTTTCTTTTTTCTTTTAGTTAGGCGTCTGAAACTTAATGATATAAAAATATGCTTTATTATTAATTATTATTATGCATTGCTTTCTGAAATATCTTCGGAATCCTTACTAATATTATAAATTTTAAATTAACTCTGTATGTTATCTTTTACGCCTAAACCACTGAACGGATTTTGATAAAATTTTGCAAAAAAGAGAGAAAAAAACAGCCATCTTCAAAAATAACACAGTAAAATTCATTTTCGCAAATCTCTCACTTTCATCCTCTCAAACAATCAATCTTCAGTTTCAGTGCAGTAGTATTCTAAAAAACTTGAAGCATTCGACGATCTAACGGCTATATCTAGAAACTTGGAAAAACTAACATGCCCAGTCTTTCTTTTGCTTTCATTCTCGACCAGTAAAAGTTGGGCCGCAATGCATACAATATGTCCGATTTTAGGGACTCGTGTGTGATTCTAGATTTTTATTGCTACTATTGGAATCGTGATAAATTCTGCGCGATTTCTTCGTACCCAGTGAATATTGTTTTATACTATCTTAACATACTGTAATGTAAGACTAAACTTAGTTAATAAGTCAATATATTGTGTATTTTTCCGTGTAATTCACTCGCATTTCACTTTCAATAAGAGGGCGCTGACCAAATGCCGACTGCGCAGTGGCGCCCTCATCGTTTGTTTGGTTATTTCTTTTACTTTAGAATGAAAATGCAGAAAATAAGCACGGTAAGTTTTATTATAATCACTAAAACGGAAAATAGTGGCCACTATTATCCGTTTTAGTGATTATAATAAAACTGAACAATGTAAAACTACCGTTTATAATAATATTAACGTATAATCTTGTAGAGCAAAATTTAATGTGCTAATTTTCTGCATTTTCATTCTAAAATAAAAGAAATAACCAAACAAACGATGAGGGCGCCACCAGGCGGTCGGCGTAGTCTTAATTTCTAGCTTTTTCTATTAGTTAACTTCTCATTCTATAATTTAAGATGAGTTTAGTTTTCTTCTCTTTTATTATAATAAACAATACAATAGAAAGGCCCACTGTCTTCAAAACAAACAATGTATCTCATACAGTTCTCCGGATACGAGATAGATTCGTTCCTGGCATTTCTGTTTTTATATTTTTTCTCTCCGTGGTAACTGTTTGTGTAAACGCTACGCCAAATCCGGCCTATTTTTGTTACCGGCCAGTGAACCGTTTCCAGCGTTGTTTTGATTTCTACCTATCAGAAATTCAATTTAGCGCGGGAGCACATTAATCAAGACTTTTTTGTAGTTTTTTTTATATTTTTCTGTTTTCAGTAAAGCGTTTGACACGGTTTTTATAAAAAAAACTTACTGAATATTTTACTTTGGAAATAGTTTTAGATTCGGCTTTGGTTTGGTCTGTTTGGTTTTGATTTCTATGTTATTTTCAAAGCAATATTGTGAATGTATTTTTGTATTGTTATTTTTCTTCAGACTTCTGAAAGGTACAGTCGCCGTCAGATATATTGTAGCAGACAAGGTGACCAAATACTTCTGAACAATTCAAAATGTCAATAAGTTCCACACACTACACGTTACCATTAATATCTGAACATTCATTACTTCATTAATATCTGAGCAGATGCTTGTCAATAATTTCTATACACACAACTAACCAAAAATATCTGAACACTTACAACATTACACAAAATACTAATATTTTATATAGGTACGTATGTTGTCACAAATAAAAAAATATTTACAATAATTTATAATTTCATTACAAAACCAAGATCTATTTTCTATCAATAGTTTGACATTAACATAAAATAGCAGTTGTATCCTAAACAAATGATTTTCTATACAATTTGTATTCCCTTTTCATCGTATTTATACCTAAAACAGTCATTTGGTGTTCAAAAAGGGTGTGGAACCTGGAATTTTATCCGGGAGTTTTGAAGGTTGGTTATTTTATTGAGTTCGACGTGTTCTCTTCGAATTTTCACTTTGTCGATCATTGTTTTATCTTTGCCGCTCGCACCATCATATTGGAAAAATGGCGCCTAATAACAGTTAAAAACACCTGTTGGTATATAAGATGAATAATAGTTTGCGGTGCTCGTACGCCAAAACTATTGATTTTACAAAAAATAGTAAACACATAAATTGAAGGAAATTTTCTCTAGTTAAATTTTTTACATTAATGTTTTATCGTAGAATGAGTCAGAAAGGAGATATTGTCTAAAACTTGTTATTAGGCGCCATTGTTCAAATATGGCGGTGCGAGCGGCAAAGATAAAACAATGAGCGACGATGTGAAAATTCGAAGAGAGCACGTCGAACTCAATAAAATCACCAGTTTAAAAACTTTCCAGGTAAAACTACCAAATGACTGGACTAACCACAGATAGTCAAGTGGATAGTCGTTTTTGGTTCGTCCTTTATATCATGCAGTAATGAATTAGGTAAGCTCAATGTTTGTCTGCGTAGATACACTTGACGTTGTAAGTGTTCAGATATTTTTGGTTAGTTGTGTGTATAGAAATTATTGACAAGCATCTGCTCAGATATTATTGAAGTAATGAATGTTCAGATATTAATGGTAACTTGTAGTGTATGGAACTTATTGACATTTTAAATTGTTCAGAAGTATTTGGTCACCTTGTCTGCTACAATATATCTGACGGCGACTGTACATTTATTGTTCGTAAGTGTTATTAAAACATCGACCACAATCTTTGTTGAGTTTGTTCTCTTTCTTTTCGACAAAATACAAGTCTATAGCAACAGTTCTCTCTATTCAATGGAAGCCAGTTAACAGGATCATTTAATTGTCTGTTGCCAGTCAATGGTACTTGATTTCCAACACTGTTAATAACATTACCAATTTCTGTATGCTTTGCAGGTTTGTCGATGTTAGTTTTAGCTTAAGCTTTAGGTATCAGTGGTCTTTATTCAAATGTTTTCTGGTAAAATAGACCTACCAATTACCAATGATTATTATGTATCACCTGTATCACCATTCTCCTGCTCTCATCTCAGTGTATTTGGAGCTTAGCATGTTATCTTTTTCCAACATCTCTATCAGCAGTCATATCAGTACTTACCCTCTTTCTATTCATAATAATGATTGCTAATTTCTCCTTTATTTAATAACTAGTTTCTGCCCGCGTCTTCTTCCGCGTGAAATTTCTTGTTACTCCGACCCACCCCGTCGCATCGCATCGCCTGCCTGCGCTATTACTTCGTTTTTGCTTAGCGTTCTTTCGGACTTTTTTTCTTTTTGCTCGGCTCCTAAAGGTCATAGCGTGATGTTAAATAGCCTATTAGCCTTCCTCAAGTATTGGGCTATCAAATGCAAACGAATTTTTCAAATCCGTCTGGTAGTTCCAGAGATTAGCGCGTTCAACCAAACAAACAAACTCTTCATCTTTATAATATTAGTATAGATGATAATAATTATTGTTACTTTTGCACTAATTCTTCAAAAAATAATGTGTCATTTTTTGTTCCTATTCATTACATTTTTTAATAACCAATGACATATGTAATGACTTTTTAATGGAGGAACACTGACTCCCAAGTCATATATATCAATCTAATTTGTTAGTCAACCTATGTTTAAGACATTACTTTTATAAATGTTGTAAATGTAGTAAAGAAGTACCTAAATATGTAGCTACTTTATTATCAAGCAAATCATTCAAAGCTTAATGCCTACTTTAAAAATCCCGAGAATCTTACTCTCTAGATCTACTTCTACCAAATCCTACCATTACTTCAATGAGGCAACTGAATTGACTGAACTAACTGATACTTACCGATTATTTCTCCCTCTTTACTGTCCGATCGATAACAAGTCTTTCGTTAGAATAACCGGTGGCTGTCGTAATCGTCCAAACTGAGACGAATTGCTAATCCTACACCCCAGGCTTGGTTTACCATTTAACTAGACTCGAGTATCGGCTACTTCCCTGAGAAAGATTTTGCGATTGATGCATTTGTGTTCCTGTAGTAAAGTACCATAGAAAGGTATGAGTTATAGTAAATTTAAGGGTGTGATACAGACGATCAAACTGAACAGCTTTCTCCATGGGATCAACATCGTAATCGCAAGAGAATTATCAACTGTCCCGTAGGTACTAAAGTTCAATATCTACTCGACCCAAATGCATAACATAATAATCAGTAGAACGAACGCGTGGGCTCGCGCGAGTGATGGAAGGAGTGGACGGAGAAATTTTCCCAGGAGCACAGCGCAGTCTAGGAGAAAAACATGCTCCCACTGCTGGGACACAGGCCTCCTCCCTTGGAGAGGTAATGGGATGTAATCTACCGCGCTGGCCGCAATGCGGGTTGGTAGATGTCACATGTCTTTGAATTTTTCTTTCAAGCACATGCAGTTTGCCAAATGTATGTTGGTCCAATTTGCAAAGAAATATGACAGCTAAATTATTGCTAATGATTGTTAAAATTTCTATTAAAAGAGTATTTCATTAAATAAGAAAAAAGGCATTTGGACTTAACGTTCTGTTAAGAAAGCTTTCCTTTTAATTTATTTAGTGTTTCATAAAAGATTTATCTAAGCAAGACTTATCCAAAATAATCTATAGAAAACTTACTTAAGTCAGCTCTTTTTAAAAACATGGCCCACAGCTCCCAATCCTAAATAGGCACTCGCAGCAAAACCTTTCAACTTTTTAATTCCAGTTAAGAAACTTTTCAAGTAAGTGATTTAAGAAAACACTTATATTTCACCGTGAATCTTAGAAGAGGTAGCATAATTTCCGAAAAAAATCTAACCCTCACTTTGCTAATTCCGGAAACTTTCGCTGGAGTGTTCGAGGACACCTGTCAGCCGTTACGGTAAACTTCGGAGAGATTCCCCCCCTTTTTTACTACCTTTTGAATCGTTTATCTCAGCGGTACTTTGAGTTGAGTGTATTTGAAACTTCCCGATTGCCCATTACGCTGTTTTTCTTTTTTTTTTCGCCGTCGAACTTTTTCGAACGCCAATTGTTGGGGCTTTGCCGAAAAAAAAACAAATCAGTGATTTTCGGGTCGCGGGTTATGGGCGGTTTGTTGCACGCTGTGACGTAATCAAGATTTTTTGAAAAAGAGAGCGTATATTTTTCTGCAGATAAATGCACACGGTCCCGGAAGATGTATGTACATACGTTTCCAATAGATGAATTTTTGTTTGGGTTTTTTATGTTTTTGTTTGCATACGCGAAAGCAATTTAAAACACGAGTATTTTAAAAACAATACTCCAAGCGCATTGTCTCGCTACATCCTTAAACAATGGGAGGATATAATATTTTCATAATAAGAGATTTTTGCTGAGAGAAACTTAAAAATTGCAAACGTTATTAAATATTTTTGTTAGCAAAGTACCTAGCGAGCTGCAGGAAAGTGCTTTTATTTTATTGGCCCGATAACAAAAGCTGTTTGAATATTCAGATCCTTTCTGGATGTTATTATAAGAGAAACCTCTCGACTGATAAGTTGAGAGGTTTGCTTGTCTATTTTGAACACAATTTTAATCTTTTTTAATGGATTTCAAGTTGCTCCATAGTATACCTAACTGTATCAAAATGCCATTTTTAATCATGGTTTGTAAAGTCTGTCTTGTCTAGAACATAACTATTCAATGTTATCTTATTCCCATGTCAATAATACCTACGCATTACTTTTTCACTATAATTGTAAGAAAACCCACATTACGCATAAAAAAAATCGACCTTGTGAATCGCCTTCCATACAAAACGAACAGAAATGCATTTCCATTTTTATTGTACAAAAAAGTCCCGTAAAATATAATCTTGATAGTCGATATTACCCGCGCACTATGGCTTCGGGTCAGACCATTGGGGCCGGTCGTGGCCCACGCAGTGTGGCAACCGATAAACCATTTGTCATAATCTCGCGTTGGATGCAATGTTTGGAGGTTAGAATTTAAATTTCGAATGTTTTCGGGATTTGAATTGTAGAGATTAGGATTTTGATATCAGTAGGTTTGGCGGTAAGGGGGGCGGTGTACTGTTAAGATCATAAGGTATTCTATAGTATCTGGCTATTTTTACCTAAGTGTGGTAAAAAAAATATATTTGGATTAATAATGGATATTTTGAAAATTTGATTGAAAATATTTTTTGGTAGATAGATAGATAAAACGTTTATTTAGTGCAACAAAAGACACAATCCAGGTATTAAAAACATTAAAAAAGGTAAAAAAAGAAAATTTAAAAATAACAAAGATTAAAAAGATAAATTGAACCATAGACACCTAGCTCATAAACATCTATAACGTCGATCACTACTGGGCGGTGTGTGTCCTATGATTGCACCAAATGGGAGTCCAGCTCAGCATATGCCAGGTACAATACCTGACGCTGGTATTCTGCTGCATCCCGTTAGTGACACACGGATGTCGAGAAGACACATCTGAGTTTCAACAAAATGGTACCTAATGGTAATGGTCCCTTGGTGTTTTTTTCTCTGCAACTTGTAGATTTTCTTATGTCGAAAATTTTTACTGATCTGAAAATTGATTCGCAGGAGAATTGTGTATGTAATTACATTTTAGATTCCGTAACATACATCAAAAAAAAAAAACTAAAGCATCTTCATTATGGTTCCGTGTAATAGAACCAGGAACAACATTAATACAACTTAAAAATAATACCGAAAAGTAGTTACACGGTGTGTCATTCCGTAACTAGCAGAACTGTTATGAGAATAATTTGTGTAGCGTCACAAAATTAATATCACCTTAAACATTGATTAATGGTTACGAATGAACAGGTCGACATGGAAATAATTTGATAGGAGCCGACATTAGAACTGGTTCGCTTGGTTTGGTTTATGACGTAACTTTTAATAGCCGGTAACGTAAAACAAGTCATTTAATAACAGAAGCATAATCAGCCGATAATGTTCCCACTACTGGGACACAGGCCTCCTCTGTGAGCAGGAGTGGGCTGTAATCTACCCCGCGGGCCCAGTCCGGGTTGGTAGATATTACATGTCTTTGAATGTTTGGTTCTAGGACGATGTTTCCCTTCGCCGTTTTGAACGCAGTAGTGATGGAATAATTTACACAAAGTAAAACTTATTCGAACCCATACCCTACAACTCGTAAATCGAGGCCGTTACCCCTGGGCCACCAGTGCTCAGTAATTTAATATCTGTACTTAAAAGTTAAACCTTTCTTGGCTTGCTTTTGTGGCAGTCATTTGTTAACACCAAACTTGTATGTCAACAACACGTAGATAAATTTTGTAAAGTGCAGTGCTTATGGTGTGCCGGAATACATGTTTCAATGCAATGCTGTTGCATGATTAACATTATTTATTTATTTTAGATCGTCCAATTAATTTGTTAGTGCTTACAAACACACTTAAACACTAGTGATAGTACATCCATACTAATATTATAAATTCGAAAGTAACTCTGTCTGTCTGTATGTTACCTTTTCACGCCTAAACCTCTGAACGGATTTCAATAAAATTTGGCAGAGAGATAGATTGCATCTCGGGGGAGGACATAGGATAGTTTTTATCGACATACCTCGTGAGCGAAGCCGCGAGCGGAAGCTAGTCATATATATAATTGCTAGTTACAAAGGGTTTAAAACCATATTAGTATTGCAATACAGATTAAGGTTTAAAAAATTGGGATGCTTAAATAAATATTTTGTAAAAAGTCCCAAAGCTTTTTGCAGTTCCTAATTTAAACTAATCTCATTTTTTTGGAAATTCTCGATTAAATCTAATGCCTGTTGGAATCACTGTTCAATAAATGTACCTAGTTAAAAGACATGCATTAATTCCTAACATGGGCACAAAACTATTTCTATTTAACTCCGGTAGAAAGTAATGTGTTACATAACGTTGCATGATAAACAAACTATATCTGGATCAAGACGGGAAACATATAAACATGGGCCGTAATGAGCAACAACAGTTTTATACAATAACTTTAATAGCAACAACTTCCTGGATTTTGTCGTAACTTGTTTATCTGTGTTTTGTTTTATTTTGTTTAATGAAATGTTTCTTTTGTGTTTTAATATAGTAATTTATTTGAGAAACATAAAATATAAGAAATATTATTATTAGTTGGCATACCTAGTAACTTTTTATTTAATGTTTGTAAACAAAATATAGCTAGTTGCCTATTCTTGTTCAATCAACCAATCAACTGAGGACATGAGCCTCTCACATACCATCCCTCGCCATGGGGCTGCGCCACAACACCATACCCCACCACATCCCCGCATCCAGTCTGTCCCAGCTAACTTCTTCAGGTCGTCGTCCCACTGAGATGGAGGGCGTTGTATTTATGCCAAGTTTTTTTAGTTATTTAGAAAGAAAAAAAGAAAATACATTTGTATGCGGCAAACATGACGCATAAAAATAAAATAAAACACAACCAAAAAAAAAACAAAATAACAATTTGGAACAAAATATGCGTCACATCTACGCAAAACATTTAGCTAAAGTAACCAGCCAATCATCATTATTATGTATAAGCACTTCTGAAATCGTCTGTACTAAGTAGCCAACCGCAGGTGGTAAACCTAATCTCGTACAACGAGGTACAGCCGCCCACAAAACGCGGCCTAAATAAGAAAAACTATTGTTGCTCATAGTTTTATTGTACTTTTTGTTTTACAATATTTTATCTGTTTGTATGACAAATGGCCAATTATTTCGTGTTCGTACGAATGTATTGTATGATGGCTACTGGGTTTTGTTTTTGAGAGCTTTTTATTTTTATTTATTGTGATGTAAAAAATAGTCATAATGTTAAACCGATTGAGTCTAGTTGAGTGGTCATAGGACTACCTAACGATCAGACTATTGTGTATGAATAATAGAATTCAGTTTCATTTTTCAAAGGGAATTTGGAAGATGACTTGATTTTAAAAATTTTCAGCAAGTATCAAGTGTTCATAACACAAGCTAAATAAAATTATAGACAGACGAGAAATGCCTAACTCATCATGATTATCTGCCTAGCCTTTCTCAACTATGTTGAGGTCAGCTTTCAGTCTAAGAGGATGCAGCTAAATACCAGAATTCTACATGGAGCAACGGCCTATCTTACCGGGTAACATGATAACCCTTTAGGGAGACTGGTTGTCAGACTTTCGGAGTTCTGACGACCCCTAGCGACGGTCAACGATCCACGAAAGACAGCGGAGACAAACGGCTTAACGTACTATCCGCGGCACGGGTCTCGTAATGAAAAAATGGTTACCCATCCCCGGAGTGACCTTGACAAGTGTAGCTTAACCTGTTCAATCGACTAGTGCGGCTGTTATTACTTAGCCACGTGCAAGAGAAATACCTAGCTATGCAACATAAACTATTAATAGAATAGAATAGAATAGAATACTCTTTATTATGTATACCTACCATATAAATTACAGACAAATATAGAAAAAAAATAATTAGATCATTATCTACGCAATAGCCAAATCCATTACTTATATTACAATAATACACAATTCCAAACATAACTTCACTTATCGTGCAGCTACCAGATATTGTTAGAATCCGTGACATTTGTCCCACAGCGATATTATTGTACCATTATGATGCATTCAGATAAACAATCTTAGACACTAATGCTGCAGTGACTCCCACATGGTTGAGTTTATTCGACTATTGATATATATTGGTATCTATTGCTATTGGTGATAAGAGTCACAGTTCACTGAATCACATCAAGCTATACATAACTAGGATAAGCTGACTTCTGATGGTACGAAAAACCTATACAATACGAGGTCAGCTAAAACTGAAAATGTATAGCTTGATGTGTAGCTGTGTGTACCTATATAGGTACTCACACACACATTCAGGTATTACCTTGCATGCCTTAAAATTAAAATAAATAAATAATTTTTAATCTAATCATATTCAACTAGCTGCGCCCCGCGATTTTACCCGTATAAGACTAGATCTCGTGGGAATATCGAGATAAAAAGTAGCCTATAAATATGTTAATACAGGGTGTTACCTACCTCCATACAAAATTTTATCACAATTGGTCCAGCCGTTTGAGCGTGAAGAAGTAAGAAACATATAAACAAACACACATACATACTCACAAACTTTTGCCTTTATAATATTAGTGTCATTAGTGTGGTTTTTATTCATTTAGCTAAACTTAAATGCGCGTAATTTAATTATTATCAAAAGTATTTGTATCATTGTACTAGCAGCAGCCCGCGGTTTTACCCGCATAAGTCTCGATCCCATGGGAATATCGGGATAAAACGTATCCTATGTGTTAATCCTGGTTATAAACTATATGGGTGCCAAATCTCATCTAAATACGTTCAGTAGTTTTTGAGTGAAAGAGTAACAAACAAAAAAATTATCCTTACAAACTTTCGCGTTTATAATATTGTTATAATTATAATATTATATTATATTATTAGTGGGAATAGTAGGAAAGTAGGATAGGATTATTACTATAGCAAATCATTATGTCACGGTTTACCTTGTAACTTAAGGATCTAGGAGGATGGCGCAGTGTCTGTCACATAGTTGGTAGGTACCTACTAGAACAGACATCGTCGTTTACTCTATCTTTAAAAAAGTCTCAAAAGTTTATATAATGTGTTTATGTTTGGGATAGATGAGGTGTACCCACATTTTTTAATAAAAAAATGCTTATTAATTTACTACGTGCTTCCGTGGAACGCGACTACATAAATATCCTAACTAAACGCACAACGCGTGTCGTAAATATATTTCTTATCTTCGTCTGGTAAGCAAGCTTATTAAGTTGGGTAAGAATAGAAAAGTAATTGTGTCTCATTAGTTGAGCTCAAACGTACCTTGATATTGGTATTTAGTTGAAATACCAACTGGAGCCTATGTTTCCGAATTGTTAAAATCTGGGAGTAATCAATCACGAGTAGGCTGCCGTAAACCATCGTCTCGTCTCGTCGCATCATCGCTTACTATCACGGAAATTGTTTTGGGTGACCATCTTTAAATACCAAGACCCCTCTGTGTCTCAGAAAGCACGTTAAACCGTTGGTCCTTGCTGTCATATTTTGTAGATCTCTGACAGTCGTTACGGGTCGTCAGAAGCCCGAAAGTCTGACAACCAGTCTTACCAAGGGTTACCGTATTACTCAGTAACTGGGTTGTGGAGGTCAGATGGGCAATCGCTCCATGTAAAATACTGGTATTCAGCTGAATCCGGTTAGGCAGGAAGCCGACCCCAACATAGTTGGGAAAAGGCTGGGTAGATGGTGAAACAATAGAGAAGAATGAGAGAAAAAGACATGTTGTACTTACCGATCCTAAATACATTAGGAAACGTGCAAGAGAACGATGTGACCTATACAAAACCAAGTTGCGGTATAACGTCTTCATATCACTAGAATATATGGTTCCCACATAACTGCACTATCTCCCCGTGGTAGTGCAGAATGCATGAGCATTTCTCCACGTTAAAAAAAAGTATAAATAATTTCTGTTCATTCCGGAAAAAATAGTCCACTTCTGAATAGAAACATTTCTTACTGTACTGTACTGTAGTACGGTCAGCATCAAAAGTCGATTAACACTTCAGTTTTTTTAATCTCAGTTATTGAGCAAAATATTTATTCAAAATTGCAGCAGAATTACGATGCAATTTTTAACAAATATTTTGCTCAATAACTGAGATTAAAAAAAAACTGAAGTATTAATATTTTGCTCAATAACTAAGATTTAAAAAACTGAAGTGTTAATCGACTTTTGATGCTGACCGTACACGAAAATGCGAAGTTTTTGTAAGGGAAATTAGAACAAAATGCAACGCCAAGAAAGTTTCCCATTTGAATCTTCCCTGCTGTAACTGTTGAAAATTTAATTCAGGCTACATAAGTGAATATATGTATTATGAGAGTAGTGGGGCATGGTTACTTGTAGGCTCGACCCCAGACAGGCGTTTTCCTTTGTGTAAATTATTTCATCACCACTACTCCCAAAACGAGCATCAGGAAACCAGCATGTTCTAGAACCAAAAAATTGAAGACATGCGACATCTACCAACCCGCACTGGGCCCGCGTGGTGGATTACGGCCCACTCCCTCTCACTGAGAGGAGGCCTGTGTCCCAGCTGTGGGAACATTATAGACTGATTTTGCTAAGTGAATATGTATCTTAAAACATACCTACGCCAATGTAACAGTGTAGTGCAGATCCCCACGTAAACAATGTCTTAGATATTTCATCTAAAACTGTTACCGGCCCTACATTGTATTCCGTTATCTTACGTTTCATTTTACGACGTAAAGTGATGGGCCCTAAAACAAGCTAGTGTCTTGCTATCTCATGCTAGTCCTAGAGTACTTTACTTAATGTACGGAGGGGTGAATTAGACTTAAGTGAAACGAACACGAATAGCACTGGGTATACCTAAACCTATAGATCAGTTGCGAAGGGTAAATTTTTGTGAGAGGTAAGCCGGACTAGATCCTGATTATATGTCATTGGGATTGTCCGAAAGGGTTACCGCTGGTCCGGCACATAAAGGGCTAAGGAAGGAACACGGGTGGGTTTTAGTCAGTAAGAGTCTGACACTTCTGCTCCACCCAGAGCGGGAGGGGTCATTTGAGGATTTACCATCTTGAAAAAAAAAATGATTATATTATTTGTCTATAGAATACTGACTGTGCCATTTTTCAAAGGGGTGCCGGTATGAATCGAGTAGTATGAAACCTTCGCCACTCCTACAGATATACTTTACCTAAAGGTCTAAAGGATGAATCACGGACCATGGCTTAAATGAGAATTGTTACAATGATTAGGTGTACAATCGCCGCTAAAGTCGTTAGATGCGTTTTTCCTTTCTTAAACTTTCTTCTAAACGGACATGATTAAAAATAATCTATGGCAATAACCATAGTATAATGACACACAATAAAAGTGACCATTTTCTTGTTGCACTAGTGTACACGCGCTAACTTACTCCCACTCCGCCAAAACCTTGCCCAGTTACGTGCCGGCGACTATGTAAGACATACCATACAAATTGGTAAACACCGGCCAAGTTCGAGTTAGACTCGCGCACGAAGGGTTCCAAGGAAAAAAAACGCCAAAAAAAACGTTTCTTTATACCATTTTCCCAAATATGTTGGGGGCTTCCAGTCTAACAGGATGCAGCTGAATACCAGTATTTTACATGGAGCGACTGCCTATCTGACCTCCAGAACCCAGTTACTGGGTGATACGATACCTGTTGGCAAGACTGGTTGTCAGACTTTCGGGCTTCTGACTACCCGTAACGACTCTCAAAGATTCACGAATGACAGCCGGGACCAACGGCTTAACGTGCTTTCCGAGGCACGGAGGGGTCTCGGTATGTAAAGATGTTCACCCATCGACATACCAATCGCGGCAAGCGTAGCTTAACCTGATCGATCGACCTGTGCGGCTGTTATTATTTAGCCACGGGTACCCTATCATCATCATCGGTGAGAGCAGTGGTGATGAAATAATGTAAATCGCCTGACTGGGTTCGATCCTACGACCTACAACTCGTTATTCACGGCCGTTACCTTCGGGCCACCAGTGCTCTCTTCCAAATATTACTTAAGATTAATGAACCATCACCACCTTTCCTACCTCATAATTAATCAACCTTATGATGAATGAATGATGTCGAAACAATCTCATACGCTCTAAAAGAAAAACTGCATAGGTATTCACAACCAGTCGATACGCTTCCGTACCGAATCCGTATTCCGTATCGAAGATCAATCAATGTTATCGTAGGAGTCCTCTAAACGCTGTCCACAAGTCCAAAACCCGAAAACATTGTCAGTTTTACGGCTGATTTTTCCAATGCCAGATAACTTTATCCGAGGAAAAGTTTTGAATTTTTGACATTTCTCCCATACAAAAACTGTCAGACATCAATTTTATTCGACAGTTAAAAATTATATGTCTATTGAAAAATCAGCCCTAAATCAAATAGACCGCTATTCTTTCGACAGCTATTTGTCGGGGGCGAGGCAAATCATTTTACCAAAATGTGTCATTTTCGATACGATAGCCTGTCGTATGGTTGTGAATAGCTAAGCTCTTATTTCAAATCGGATTTAATTTTCAATCGCTAATGTATGCAATATTAATCGGATTACTAATTGATGATAAATTTGACAGTTATCGACGTCACACCGACTTTCTGGTACCTAATAGGATTTATTTTAAATGAAAAGTGGCGCCTGTGGGCGTTTAGTGACAAGTTGGTACTTGATATTATGGTAATTATAATGGCCATCATCACTTTAAAAATTTAGTAACTATTGTGTCAGATTAGCTGTAAGTTTTCCAAAAATAATAAAATAAAATAAAATAAAAATAAATACCCTGTCAATTTTGTCATCGCAGTTTTTTGTTGTGTGTAAAAAGTCGAGAGTATCTTTCTCCGTCGGTCAAAACGCGGATCCAAGGTATCGTTAAAAACAACTTAGATATTTTTCCTATGTCATCTTTTTTTCCATTACACTAAACCTATCTGAAGTTTGGTGGCGATAAGCGAAAGCTAAAATTAAGAGACGTGAGGAATCAGCAAACTTTGTTGGAACCTTCATTAAAGTTTCTACTCTGCCTATCTAAGACACTTTGAAAACAACTTTAGTTTTAAGACTCAAAATTAAAGGAATCAAAACACTGTTGATATTGTTCTAGTTGCGATTCAGCACTGAGTGTAGAACGCCTCCCAGCTAGATGAGCCTACGACCTTAGAAAGGTGGCTGGAACAAACTGGATGCAGAAGGCGGAGGACAAGCTGTATGCCACAGCTCGGGAGAGGCCTTTGTCCAACAGAAATATAAAATGCGACAAACTGAGTTTATTGATTGACTGGATTGGATCGCTACTATAACCACAATAACTATAATAATTTGATTGCCCCGTCGGTCTCTTGGTTGCAAGCGCGACTGCTGAGCGTGGGGTCCTGGGTTAGATTCCCAGGCCAGACAAAGTAGTGTTATTGGGAATTTCTTATTAACAGCCCAGAGTTTGGAAATTGGCGTTTTAATATCCCCGTGCCTCGGTAAGCTCGTAAAGCCGTTGGTCCTACGCCTGATCTCTCCACGGTCGTGTCAGATTGCGTTTCCATCGGACTATGAGAGTAAAGAACCAGAGAGTGCACCTAAGTTTCCGCACACATTTGTGCACTATAATATCTCCTGCGTACAGTACCCGGCGATAAATATTGCACATCGACCTTTGGAAAGAGACAATCGGCTAATTTCGGCTTCGTAGAGCGTTATCTCTGTCGCACGAAATACAAACAGTCCGGTATCTATTAGGAGCTGTTAAAACAATAATTATGATTTGCTTCTTTTGATAAATATTTTTATTCTTCGTAGAAAATACAAAAAAAAGGTAAAGGTCGATGTGCAATATTTATCGCCGGGTACTGTACCTGGCTAATCTCCGTTGAGTTTGGCCACCGTGACCGTAATCGGTCGGGAGACTTATTATTAATAATATCGTCGCTCGCATGACTAAAAGTCCTATCTCATGTTTTAGCTGATTGAGTTAGGACAACTACACTTTTCTATTCGTGATTCTTTACATTTTGTTGCCTTTCAAAATGGTTATTTTGAGATCCAAATAACGTAGAGATACGATGGTTAGTGAAACATGTAAAGAATCACGAATAGAGAAATGTAGTTATCTTGACTCAAATCAGCTAAAAAATTAGAAAAATGATAGGACTGTTACGAGCTTGGGGTTCGTGACAATAAAAACTGCCGATTTAATAACCAAAAATTGACACTTTAATCACAACACTAATTACAATTCAAACACACTAATAAGAAATACAATTGCACTTACTGATCACTCTTAAGTCGCACTCGAATATCGCCTTCGATGTTATCGCTCTTATCGCTTAATCGAAACTATATGCCTCGCGGCTCGCGCCCGCCTTATATAGTGCCGCAGAGCTAGTACATAAACATCTAGAACGTTCGAGTACATACCGGTCCCGACTGACTCGACGTCGATAGTTCTCGGAACTACTAGTACCTACAGGAAGGGTCAATGTCCTAGTACCAAGGCCAAGGTACTAGTTCTGCTACCCGATACAAGATGGCGCTAGTGGTAACTAATGGCGATACATGGCGATGTATCAAGCATTATTTTTGGCGCGCAACACTGCCCCCTCCTAAGACATGCTCGTCCCGAGCATTATTGGCTCCATAATAACGCGCCAGTCGATCCACATGGACGATCTTAGGAGTACCTCTTGCACCTTTCTGTATCCGGTAGGTTACATCATTGATCTTTGTCACAATCCGGTACGGTCCGTCCCATTTAGCTTGAAGCTTAGGAGATTTCCCTTTGCTGCGGACTGGATTGTGCAACCACACTAGTGAACCTTCGTCGAACCCTTTATTATTCATTTTGCGGTCATAACGGGTTTTCATCCTTTCAGACATTTGCTGGCCCGATTGTCGGACGTGCTCATAAATGTCATTCATCTTGTTCCGCAAATCATTTGCATAATCAGTTACACTGCGTGGGGCATCAGGTGGTATTCCGGTGATCAGGTCTGCAGGCAGCCGTAGTTCTCTTCCGAAGTTTGCGAAAGCTGGCGTCACCGATGTACTTTCGTGGACAGCGCTTCGATATGACAACAAAAACGGTTGTATGTGCTTGTCCCAATCTCGTTGCCGATTTTCCACAACTTTTGCTAGATACCTCTCCAGTGTCTGGTTAAATCGTTCCACCATTCCATCCGATTGTGGGTGGTAAGAAGTCGTTCTTGTTTTATGAGTACCCATAACTCGACAAGTTTCCTGGAATATTTGTGACTCAAAATTCCTTCCTTGATCACTGTGAATCTCCAAAGGTACTCCAAAACGACAGAAGACTTCATGAACCAATTTATCCGCAACTGTCGAAGCTTCTTGATTTGGAATGGCGAAGACTTCCGGCCACTTCGTGAAGTAATCCATCACAACCATGAAATACTTGTTACCACTTTCACTCTCCGGAAACGGCCCCGCAACGTCAAGGGCTATCCTCTCCCATGGTGCACCAACATTGTACAATTTCAATGCACCCCTACTACGAGTCTGAGGTCCCTTTACAGCTGCACAACTTGTACATTTGCGACACCAATCCTCGACATCGTCCCGACAGTGGACCCAGTAAAACCGTTCTCGTATCTTCAGTAGAGTCCGTTTTACTCCCAGATGACCTCCTGAACAACCATTATGGTACAGCTGTAGAACATCCGGTACTTGAGCTTTAGGGACAACCATTTGCAAATGACAGCTGTCTCCCCGAGCATTTTCCCATTTACGGCACAGGACTCCATCCTGAACCACAAAGCTGTCCCATTGAGCCCAATAGCTTTTTGTGACCGAGCTCATCGCTGAGACGTCGCTCCACCTGGGCTTAGGAGCTCTGGCCTTCATCCACTCCAGAATCGGCTTGATGTCCGAATCTTCCTGCTGTGCACGTTTTAGGCTTTCTCTCCACTCGTTGTTGAGGTCTGTCTTGAGCATCCTCACAGGTACCACTTCCTTACTCTCTTGCTTAGTACAATGCTTGCAGTCTTCAGGACAAGGTCTTCTTGACAATGCATCTGCGTTGCCATGAGATTTTCCGCTGCGATGTTCGACCACGAAGTCGTATTCCTGCAGTAGTTCAATCCATCTCGCAACTTGTCCTTCTGGGTTTTTGAACTGCAATAGCCATTTCAGTGCAGCGTGGTCAGTTCGTAAGTGGAATTTCCGACCCAGAAGATATTTGCTAAAATACTGCAATGACTTTACCACAGCAAGCAGTTCCCGTCTCGTAACACAATAGTTCCTTTCCGGCTTTGACAACGACTTGCTGAAGTACGCTATCACAACCTCTTGATCACCATTCCGTTGGGACAACACACCGCCAAGTCCTATATCACTTGCGTCTGTGTCAACTATAAATTCCTTGTCCGCATCAGGGTATCCCAAAATAGGTGTATTGCACAGACGGTCCTTTAGCTCCTGGAATGCGATGTTGCAACTATTATCCCAGCAGAAATGTCGCTTCTCCTCGGTTAGCTTATGCAGGGGTTTGGCTATATCTGCAAAGTTCTTGACAAATCGCCGATAATAGGAGCACAAACCCAGAAACGCTCTGACCTGCGTCTTGTCCTTTGGAACTGGCCAGTCCTTGACAGCAGCAATTTTCTCTGGATCCGTGCGGATACCTTCTTCAGACACGACATATCCCAAAAAGCTAACTTGTCGTTTGAATAGTGAACACTTCTTCGGACTTAACTTGAGGTTGGCACTCTGGATCTTCATGAGCACGCGTTCCAGATTTTGTAGATGTTCTTCAAACGTGCGGCCTACGATGATGATGTCATCCAAGTAGACCAGGCAGGCATCGCCAATTAACCCGGTAAGTACAAGTTCCATCAACCTTTCGAATGTTGCCGGAGCATTGCACAATCCAAACGGCATAACTTTAAATTGCCACAGACCCTTTCCTGTCGAGAATGCAGTTTTCTCCCTGTCCTTAGGATCAATTTCGACTTGCCAGTAGCCACTTTTCAGGTCCAGCGTGCTAAACCACTTTACGCCAGTAAGCATGTCCAGCGTGTCATCGATTCTCGGCAAAGGATAGCTGTCCTTCTTCGTAACGTCGTTCAGACGACGATAGTCAACACAAAACCGCATGCTGCCGTCCTTCTTTCTTACCAGCACTACAGGTGAACACCATGGACTAGATGAAGGTTCAATAACACCATCCTTCACCATTCCCTCAATCATGGTTTCCACTTCCTTTTCACGTGCTACCGGCATTCTCCTTGGCCGCTGACGGATAGGCAATTCTTCTCCTGTGTTTATTTTGTGTTGAACTATGCCAGTCTTTCCGATGTCAGCATCGTTTGACGAGAAAACATTGGCGTACCTGAGTAACATCTTCTTCGCTTTGACCATTTCATTTTGGGACAGAGCGCTGCGGCAGTCTTCTAAAAGGGTGGTCACTCTCGTTTGTGCATCCTTGCTGAGGGTCCCAGTCGATAGATATTGGCATCGACGCAACCAATCCACTTCCTCGCAAGTACCGAGTAGTGTGCCTTTTTCTATAATCTGGTCCTGATCACAAAGGTTCAGCACTCGTACCCCTGAAATGTCGGTGGTTCTGACCAAAGTTCGTGCCACTTTCCATGGAAGGTCATTGTCTACCCTTTCCACGAGTATACAGCGAGGAGTTCGCCCAGGATTCCGAGGAAGACTAACCGGCACAATCGTTTCCGATCTCGGCGGAAGAACAATCTTCTTAAGGCTGTACACATTTCCTGGTAACGCCCCTTCCACGAAAAGTTCTTCTTGTCCACATTTCAATACACCTTGCTTAACGTCGATCTCGCAACAATTCTTCCTCATAAAGTCAAGGCCCAGGATGCAGTCGTCCATTATATCAGCCACAATGACATTATGCAGGTAGATTCTGTTGCCTAGCTTCACCTCCATTTTCTTCTGTCCATGGACGGGTATGCGCTGACCGGTGGCTGTAACCAAATTAATGTGTTCTCGGTTGTGTGCGGAGTCCCCAAGGAACCGACTTATAAGTTGGGAACTGACGACCGTGCGAGAGGCTCCTGTATCTATGGTCAGCTTACAAGGTGTTCCGTTGACTTCGCCCTTGATGATTAGGCTGTTCCCGTCATGGGTTTGTGTGATCGAAATCCATGGGGCTCTTTGAACATCAGCCAGCACCCGCCCCGCAGTCCTGGCTATTACTCGTTTCCCTGCTGCTGGTGTTGGGCGGTGCTGTTAGCCGCACTGCCCTCTGGAGATCGGCCGTCTTCTCTTTCTGCAGTTCGCTTAGGGCAACTGGATCGAAGGTGGCCCCTTTCCCCACAGCCGTAGCACCTAGGGCTGTATCCTTTACTGCGCTCGCGAACTGTAGCCGCTGCAACCTCCCTGACGCGATGGGAACGATGATCTTGCCGCACAGCTTCCACCTCCAGTGCATGGGCCAAGGCGTCCTTCAGCGTCCCGTGGTGACCGAGCCTCACAGCAACTCTAACTTCAAGGTCGCGGATGCCGTCGATGAATGCCTGCACCAGGTTCCCATCAATAAGTGCAGGTACGGACTGGTAAGCTTTGCGAACCAGCTTCTCCACTTCCAGGGCCCACTGCTGCAGGTTTTCATTGCTGCGTTGCACGCGATCCTTGAGCTGCGCACGGAACACGTGTTCCAGGTGAGCGTCGCCATACCGAGCCTCCAATGCTTCAAGGAGCTGCTCGTAAGTCACTTCCTTACCGAGAGCTTCCAGAACAGTTAAGGCCTGGTCGCGCAAGCCCAGGGTGAGGGCAGTCATGGCCTGACTTTTATTCCACCCGTTCGCCTTCATGACAGCCTCAAACTGGATTTTGTAGGCCGACCAGGAAGAAGTTCCGTCGAACGGTGGCACTTTGAATCCACGTAGCGAAGGTGTTGTAGCTACGGGAGCTGCGATTCCATCACCCAGTTTCAGGTAATCCAGCGTTTTCTTCACGTCAGCCATCACGGTTTCCTTCACGTCAGCCATCACGGTTTCCTTCACGTCAGCCATCACGTTGTCAACCCGATTATTCACTTGGTCGATTCGGGTTTCGGCTTCCGACAGACGGTTGTCATGTTGAGCAACCTTTTCCTTCACCTCCTTCATGTCTTTACCGAAGGTAGCGTGAAGGTCCTTTATAAGGAGCACCTGCTCTTCCTGGCGGCGCGCCTGCTCCTCCTTATCCCGCTGGAGCTGTTCCTCCAACCGACGAGCCTGTTCCTCCTGTCGGCGGGCCTGCTCCTCCTGTCGGTGGGCCTGCTCCTCCTTGTCCCGCTGGAGCTGTTCCTCCAACCGACGAGCCTGTTCCTCCTGTCGGCGGGCCTGCTCCTCCTGTCGGCGGACCTGCTCCTCCTGTCGGCGGGCCTGCTCCTCCTGTCGGCGGGCCTGCTCCTCCTTGTCCCGCTGGAGCTGTTCCTCCAACCGACGAGCCTGTTCCTCCTGTCGGCGGGCCTGCTCCTGCAGCATCATCATCAGAGCAGCAAAATCTGGTGCTAATGATGCCGGAGCAGCTGTGGACGGACCGGCCTCCGTGGTCGGTAGCTGGCCTTCCGACCCCTGTGGCATTGCTCCACCAAATCGCCTCTGATCCGTCTCTTGCTGGCGTTGACTCCGGGTACGGATACCCTCCATGTCATCTTTGGGTAAAATCGGCATTTTAAACCTCGCTTCTGACACCAATTGTTACGAGCTTGGGGTTCGTGACAATAAAAACTGCCGATTTAATAACCAAAAATTGACACTTTAATCACAACACTAATTACAATTCAAACACACTAATAAGAAATACAATTGCACTTACTGATCACTCTTAAGTCGCACTCGAATATCGCCTTCGATGTTATCGCTCTTATCGCTTAATCGAAACTATATGCCTCGCGGCTCGCGCCCGCCTTATACAAAGTTGATACGACAGAGGGGCTTTCCTTTAAACTGCCTATACTAGATACCATTTTCAAGCTCTGTACCAAAAATCAATTAAATAGGAGCAGTAGTTTAGTCACAAATGATTTTTGAAGTTTTTGCTACGTTTGAACACGATGTATATTTCCTAACAGCTGATTATCTCATACGCATAGGTCATGCACCTTAAAACGATAATCTGAGTATAAGATACATTGTTGCCGCACAAGTACAACCAAATATTTCACGAAGCAATAAATACACACACACTTGCACTTTCACTATGAGAGTGACAAACATAGCAAAACCCCCGCGCCTTTTTCCCGCGCGTAAAAGGAATAGAAATAGGTCAGTGTGTTGCTATTGTATCCTAGATCCTTACGAATTTGCTAAAAAAACTTGTTCTTTCAGTGGACAGTGCGCAAGCGTCATCCATTCGGGACGTACGTTACGTAACACGGGAGCCCCGGCGCCGCCGCCGCGCCGTTATGTTTTGTCGAACTCGCTGACAATAATTGTGATTTTGTTTTGTTATTGTGATAGACACTAAATAAGTTTAATCCAGTATTTTTTTTTATTGTGACAGGATACGTAACTTGGGAATATTATTATTTAGTGTTAGTGTTTTTTTTTTTTGTGATTGACTGTTTTTATTGTGATAGGATACGTAATTAAACGTTGGTTGTATGTGTGTGTAAAATTAAAGTGTTCAGCAATGCCTCGTGTAACTTACACGGCGTCAGAATACACTTACATGATTTTAATTTACGGTGAATGCCGTGGAAACACAGATTTAGCTCTGCGAACATACCGAGAAAGGTATGGTGACCGGCGCAATAGCCCTAGGAACGCCGGCACCATACAATTGGCAGTACAAAGATTACGGGAATTAAAGTGCTTAGCGACGGACAGTGATTTAATTAGAAAAATAAATAACAATATTCTCCGTCGGTATAATTTGTGCATTAATATGAATCGAGGACACATCGAGAACTTAAAAATTTTGTGTTTTTGTGTGTGCGCGTACTTTACAACTTACCTAACATAAAAGCCGCGCGAGCGAGCGGTCTAAACCGCCCGCTCCCCGCCCCCCCCCCCCCCCCCCCGCCCCCCGCCAAGAGAGATAACACACACACGCGCTCCTGCGCGACTTTGTTACTAGGCGTCTAAGGTCAGTCAAATTTATTTATAAAGGGTGGTTGCGTTTCACTCTGACTTTAAGCTATTTAGTTTGTTTGAAAAAAAAAAAATCTCATTTTTGGCGCTTTCTATTTTTGTACTGTATCGAATTAATACTATACACGTATAGTATACGTAGTGTAATTTAATGCCCCTCTGTCATATCAACTCTGTATAGTGCCGCAGAGCTAGTACATAAACATCTAGAACGTTCGAGTACATACCGGTCCCGACTGACTCGACGTCGATAGTTCTCGGAACTACTAGTACCTACAGGAAGGGTCAATGTCCTAGTACCAAGGCCAAGGTACTAGTTCTGCTACCCGATACAAGATGGCGCTAGTGGTAACTAATGGCGATACATGGCGATGTATCAAGCATTATTTTTGGCGCGCAACAGGACTTTTAGTCATGCGAGCGACGATATGAGCCAAACATTAGAGTAATCTGTAAGTGCTCCTAATGGACGCTAAAATGTTTTTGTATAAACAAAGCCTACTCATCCCTTTATCAGAACACTCAAGCCGAAACTTAATTACTCGTACCATGATATAATATTATGACGTCACAGAATGTGAGAAACTAAACTATGACTTCCCTCAATTATAAACGTATACTAACTTAAACTGGCGCGCTTAACTGAACAGTTAGCCGGAATATATAGCTTAGATAAACGTGGTACAAGCACTAAAAGTAAAGGCGTCGTTACACGAGACCGAATCAACATAAAGTTTAGTTAGCAAGCGAATGTTGAACGTTTGGTGAAAAAATACGATTGCTATTAATAACGTTCTGTGGTTATGGTAGGGTTTAAAATGGTTCTGGTGTGGGATTAGAAGATATGAAGGTTGGTTTGCATAATAACAAAGGAAGTCAGTGCGGGTAACAACGATGCATTGAAGGTGATTGCGGTTCCGATTCCGGTTGCGGTTGTTTTCCGGTTGCGGTTCCGGTTGCGATTGTTCAATCGATTGTTAGAAGTAGGCATACAAATATGAGGTATTACTCCTAAACCATTACGTAAATTGCAGAGATAGGGGAGGCGTATGTACAGAAGGCTTTCAATACAACCCATTATAACAGGATAGTAGGTGCTATTGGTTTTCCCAAAAAAAAACAATACTTCTTCTGATGATAGTTTCTTAGTAAAAAAAGTCCTGAATATCCATACGAAACGCCTGGGAAGTGAAAGACCCCCATGGTGGTCCAGTATCGAGAGGGAGATGAAAGGGCAGAATCTAACTGCTGTGACAACCTAGGACAGATCGTCCTGGCGCCGCTGTACAAGAAGACCCGACCTCAGATAGAACTGGGGTTAAGGAATGGAAGAAGATTTTCAATATATCTCCCACAAGAATGTTGAAAATCTTAGATACTTATGAACCGTGTGAAAATGCCTTAACACTACTAAACAGAGGCATCCAACAAGGCACAGGTGAACTTCCCAGAATGTTCTGATAATGCCTCTAACATAGCACTAGCTGAGAATTTAAGTATCATAGCTGTTGCAAAATTGCTCACTGCTCGCTTTTGATTGTAAGGCTTAACGTTGTTACGAGTTATGTGGGTTCGTGGTACGGCGCATTTATATTTGGAATTTAATAAGATTTTAATGTGCAGTTATGCTGTTGTAATAAAGTCGAACTAGATTATGTTTTAATCGTGTTTCCTTAGAAGCTGTTATATTTTAATAATGAGAAAATGCATTTGGAAACTAATGAATAATAAAACAAACGTTACTGGTTTTCTCAACAGCCAATTTAACCAGAGTTCTTGCTATCCTTTTAAAAGGGAAATCTGAAACTTAAATTTAAAACTCCCAAAGGAGTAGACAAGAGTGTAAAATTCCCAAGAACACACAGTTTGGCCAACTTTGCAGAGTTATTGCGATCTTCATTGAAGTGTTCGATTTAACACATTGTTCTTTTCTTCAGAGATACGATAAACAACTTGGTATAGTAAGACTGGTGTAAAGTTTCTATTAGAGATTTCTTTAATCAAACAAAAACTTAAAACATTTCAATGAAACGGGAGCAATTCAATAAAAACTCACATTTGTCAATAAAATCTTTCTACAGGGAATTTCCTATGGTGAAGAAAAAGCATTTACATTTTGGAAATTAATATTTATAACCTTTGCAGTGCAGTAAATGCAGTGTTTTTAAAAACCTCTTTATTTTATCTTTAAATTAAAACGTTAAACGCTGTCTGTGTATCTGGTATTTTTCAGTCAGAAGTGGCCTTTTCAGTAAAATTTTATACAGGAAAATAATAAAGTAGTTTATTTTAATAATTAAGTACATTTAATGAACAAACATACCTACTGAAATTTCTGTACGATAATAAAATGCAAAAAAAAGTTTCCATAAAACACACGCGAAAAAGTCCAATTACACTTTATGCTCTGGAAGATTTTTTTATTGATTCATAAATTTCGTTTTACATACGTTAAACGATTTCATAAAATTGTATTTTTGTGTGTATTTTTCAATTAAATAAATAAATTGAAGTTTGTATCCCATTATGCGCTAACTGTTGACTGATTTTCGAACACTGTTATGTAGTTTAGATGAAAATATTGTACATGCATAACTAAATATGTCAATTCTGAAAAAAAAATACAATCGGGTTTTTTTTTTCATCCGTTTAGTTTTCAATTTTTTTTTATTTATTTTGGCTTCACCAACAATAACATCATATTGCTTGTTATTTGAAACATGCAAAAACTACGTGGCATTAGTTTGTGAGAGACTGGTGTCTGTAGTAAGTATACCTGTATAGCAGATCACCTGAACATAACTATTGCGCCCTAAACAAGGTTCAATAGATTTTTAATATTATCACAAGTGCAGCAGTTACCACTGAACTAGAAAATCTTCCTACTACAAAATCGTGTATCATGCAAAAATTTTTCGAGAACATAGAAAGTCTCTAATCAGGAGAGCGCTGGGAGTATGGATGGGACACAATTTGAGGGAGGTTCGTTATAGCATAAGTGAACCAGTTTGTCTGCATCGATTGGACTTGTTCTTGCATCGATAATTTCACACTATGAAAGAGACTGTAACTTTTTTTTCTTTTAAAACGACTTTCATAGAAGTTTATAAATTATGAATGAAGCTAAGATAAGAAGATAATGTTTATTTGCCAAAGCAGTGCTTACATTTCCTTATAGTCTACATTAATAGCTAGGTTTACAAAAAAAAAAAACCGGTCAGATGTGAGTCGGTTTCGCACATAGCTCCGGACAAAACGGTTTTCGGATTTTTTCCTTCACTTGTGCTACATGACATTGCTTCTTGCCTATAGGTTTTGATTTCGGAACATAAACCCACGAATCTTTTGATTGCGTTGACTTAAAAGGTTTATTTTTGCACTGCTTCAAGGGATTGCAGTCCTGATATTTGATATTAATTTCAACTTGATCACTCCACGTGTCCTGAGAAAAAGGGTCTTGACTGACGGACAACAAAATAATCCTATAAAGGTTCCGTTTTTCGAGAGGCATATGAAAAAGCAGGCTGAATAATCGCTATTAAAACATAATTATATTTTAGGGTTTTTTGTGAATTTACGCATATAAACAGCTGGCTGTTAATTAACGTAAATTTATTGTTAACGATGCTCACTATTGCGCAAATGGAACATTACTGCACAAATACCTACATAGAGATACTATATTCCTAGCAGCAAACGTTCATAACTAGTTATAATTGCCAAGAGAGTTGTATATCGTCGTACAGTAAGAGCCAATAATTATTATCCTGTTACATACCATATCGCTCTGGGACCCCACAAAGATCTAAGCTCCCATTGCAAGGCAAAGCTGATCTTACTTTTTAGTGTTTCGTACCGTCGCGTCGTACGTCAGTCTGTCTATCATAGGACAGCATCTTTTGAACCGTAATAGGTAGACACTTAAAAATGTTCACAAAATTTGTACTACTATAGCCGCTATAACTACAAATATAATCCATAATATATAATATAGTATATTATAAATGCAAAAGTGTGTCTGCCTGTCTTCGCGCTTAAACCGCTGAACCGATTTAAATAAAATTTGGTATAGAGATAGTTTGAGTCCCGGGAGACGTCATAGGATAGTTTTTATCCTGATATTCCGACGGGTTCGAAACTTATGCTGGTGGAACCGCGGGGCGCAGCTAGTAAAGTATAAAATTAAAGGGGGTTCTCATACAAGAAACGCGATTCCTTATTTCGGACACAATCCATCAGCAAATGTAGTACACCCTCGACTTTATTGTACAGTGTACACTGTGCAATTCGGAGAATCGCTCTTTTTCATAAGGAATGCAAACTTTGCCGACGGGTAGTGTCCAGAACGGAGTCTTAAAATTAATCTAACATAATTATTTTCGACTAAAAATAGTACTATCAAACCAGAGCACTCGAGATGGTTGACCTTGAATACTTCTATACCAAATACCTTTGTTTTGTGAAATATTGTTTCCAAGAATCAAAACATACTGATTTAAATTGTGTTATGTATTCCCAATAATCGGGTATATAGCTAATAAGAGTACCTTAATTGATCGCCTCATGATCGAGCTAAAATTAAATAGGTTAGATGTAGGCTTAATACAGTCAATTTTATCTTTACCATGTTCAGAGACCACTAAAAATTTTGTCAGTTAATGACAGTACCTGTTGAGTGATTCACTTTCTTTGAACTATTAGTACTAATAACAATCCTAATAGATGTTAAAATAAATAGATAATAAAATTCGATGTATGTAGATGTATCGTAAAAGGGTATAATGGGGTTGGCATTAGGGCTTTCAATACCGGTATTCCGGGATCCCGTAATACCGTGATCACGGATTTTATTTTGGCTTTTTACAATACCGGTATTGACGCCCCAATACCGTGATTACGGTATTACAAACATTAGGTCTGAAAATTATGTGTTCTTATTCTCACACTTGTTTTCTTCAGCGCAAGCGTCCCGCTGTTATCTTAAGCTCACCCTCCCGCACCCCGCCTGAGACAATGCCCGAAATCGAGCTGTATTTATGTGTCGTTTTTGTTATTGTCAGTCAGTTTCGCAAAGGCGACGGGATAACGCGTCTATAATTACCTACTTTTACGTTTTTTTACTGTTTTTCAGAAATTATTATTAACGCTTGATTTATTTTGTTACTTGTTTAGTTTTAGATTTTGATTGTTTTTTTTATTACATAATTTTTAATAATGTTATTAAAATGATTGCTAGCTACTTAGCTAGTTAAGCTATACTTAACTTACTTGCATTTCTACAAATAATGATACCTAGTTGATTCTTGATTTGTTTTTTTACTTGTTTAGTTTTAGATTTTTTGATTGTTTTTTTATAACTTAATTATTAATGTTACTAAAATGATTACCAAATGATTGCTACTAGCTCTAGCCATTTAGTAATCATTTCAGTAGTCTACTACTACTAGAGAGCTACTTAAATGTAAGTAAGTTAAGTATACCTTAACTATCTAGTTAAGGTATACTTTACTTACTTACATTTCTACAAATAATGATACCTATATTGATTTTTACATGAGACATGATGACATTTAGGTAATAATAAGAAATATATATTTTTTTATATTGTGCAAACAAAGTCTATGTGAAATGCCTTTTTTTTTCAGGATGTGAAATCATCAAATGACTCCTCCCGCTCTGGGTGGAGCGGAAGGGAGTGTCAGACTCTTACTGACTAAAACCCACCCGTGTTCCTTCCTTCGCCCTTTATGTTCCGGGCCAGCGGTAACCCTTTCGGACAATCCCGCTGACCCGGCAGGCTTCGGCCCTTACGGGCCCCTTCTTTTAAGGCTGACATCTCTTTGAGGCGCGCGTGGAACACGTACGCGCCGTCCGGCACGGGCCTGGTCCTGATCGGACGGTGAGCTACCCATTACTCTCCGCCCGCAGGCCCGCGCCTACGGTGGCCGGGAGTCGTCGCGCGGCTCCCGACGCCCAGAGCGTCTCCCGCGGCGGCTGGGACGGGAGGCTCTCTCCCTCAGCCGTCCCGCCGCCTCCTTTGCTAGCATGACTGCTTCGCAGAAGGAGGCGACTGCTCCCCACTCCCTCTCGCCCCGGACCATGGCTTGAACCAGGCCCGGACGCGAGAGGTCGCCGCCGCTGCCGATCGCCTCTACGAGGACACGGCGGTGCTCCGCCCAAGCGGGGCAGACCTCCACCGTGTGCTCCACCGTGTCCTCTGGGCGATCCTGGCAATGGTGACACCCGGGCGTTTCCTCCCGCCTGATTATGTGCAGGAACCTCCCGAAACTTCCGTGTCCGGTGAGGACCTGCGTCAGGCGGTAGGTGAGGGCGCCATGACGCCTCTCTAGCCACTCCTCAAAGAGGGGTCTTACCGCCGCTATCGTGGCGTGCCCTGCGCTGGGTTGCGACAGTCGCTCTTTCCATGCCGCCATGAGATCGCGCCGGAGGTCAGTCCGCTCCGCCGCAATTTGCTGCGGAAGCGGAGTTTCCCCTCGGCGTAGTGCCTCCGCGCGCCACTCATACAGGCGCGCGAGGACTATCGCCTCCAGATCCCATGGCGGCAGTCCAGCAAGGAGGCTTGCCGCCTCGCCCGAGATCGTGCGGTAGCCCCGGATCAGCCTTGCGGCTACCACCTTCTGGGGCGCGTTCAAATAATGTGCGGCTCGCCGCCGCAGTGAACGCGCCCACACCGGGGCCCCGTATAGGGCCATGGACCGCACGACCCCCGCGTATAGCCTCCGGCAGGAGGCGTTTGGCCCCTCAGGTTGGGCAGGAGCCGCTTGAAGGCGGCCCCGGCCCGTTCCAGTTTGGGAGCCAAACGTCGGAAATGCATGTGAAATGCCTTCCTGCAAAAAGAGTAGATTCAGTTTAAGTTTTCATTATGTTCCTAATTCCTGGTCCTACCTAAATAATCAACCAATACCAAATTATTATAAAAGAAGAAAGCTATGTATAACGTATTTATTTTAGTATTTTCAATAAAATAATAAGAACAATACTGATTTGAAAATACAAAAAGGAGTATTTAATTGGTTTTATTAATGTCCTAATTGAACTTGCGTTCAATACCGGACAACCGGTATTGATACCGGGATCACGGTATTGACTTTTCCAATACCGGTATTGATACCGGTATTGAAAAAATCCGGTATTTGAAAGCCCTAGTTGGCATATCTATGAGATAAAAACCCCTAAAAAACAGAATAAAAAAAAGAAACGCGATTTTTTTTACTCAAGTATTTGAAATAAAATAATTCTGTAGTGTTTAAAAATGGGCTGTATATATATATATTATGGCCGCTTATTCAACTAGAATCGGCACCGAAACGATTTATGTTCGCAGGCGAGTCGTAAGGAGAGTTAGACAGCCGTGGGTACTTGTGGGTACACTGCAGAGATGTGTTTACTCACCCGTGGCTCAACCGGCTTTGGGAAGATTGACTCAGTCTGTACCACGGGTTTCCGAAACTTTTTAATGTTTCAAAATACCCGGGTTTAAATATGACAAATTGGGTGAGTGAGTTCCGCTTTGAAGAGCTTCGTCTCTGTCTGTCTATACCAGTGTGAAAACGTGATGGGATAGTTATGAATGGGGACTAAGAATCAAATCTGATACAAAACCTTGGATTTCATGAAAGTATTTGATCAATGAAGTGACCAAATTGTCTCTTTAAATATCAATGATCTTTAATCAAGTGTCTATTGTAGTTTTCTTGTGGATTACGATATCTTAAAGAGTGGATGTCAATCAATCAATCAACTTAGCTATTGCAGTCCACTGCTGGACATAGATCTCCCCCAGACTGCGCCACAGCACCCTGTCCTCCGCCTTCTGCGTCCAGTCTACCTCAGCCACCTTCTTTAGGTCGTCTGTCCATCTAGCTGGGGGGCGTCCCACACTACGCTTGCCGATACGCGGTCTCCACTACAGGACTCGTGGGTGGGGAGTGAGGAGTGGATGTAATGATACCTTATAGAAATAATAAAGTTTGCCGTGGTAAGTCTTACCGATTGTCATCAATGTCACGAAAACTTTCTTGAACATTAGTCGGGCTTATTAGTCGATTCGCACGAATTTACTCGCCCGAAATTGGCACATCTTGAATTTTATGTAATAAAGTATAGAAAAAAAAAGAACACAGGTGCACAGAAGTGCTAAAAGTTAAATATAGACGTGTACTTTTCTTAACTTCATTGCATAAAATGTGCCAATTGCCTAATACATATTTCGGGAGTTGTCTACTCTCTCACAAATTAACTTCGTGCGAGTCGCCTATAGAAAAAATACATTTCAGGCTAGTTAATTCGTGCGAATCGACTAATAAGCCATTAGTCGTTGCTACATAAATCACCTTTGCCGATAAAGCATTATAACTAGACTGTCTCAGTATTGACAGTTCTGAACCTTTCATACCTGAACAAATAACGTTTTCCATTCCAAATAAACATCTTGATAATATTCCCTCCAAAAATTTCATTCGAGAACCAACAGTAGAATTATGTTTGCGTTCTCTGTACGTTTTTTGAATGGCACCCTCCTCGCTTTCTGATTTCTAAATAAGATACGGTTTCAAATCTCATGTCGGGACGTCAGACATTCCGTTATTGAATGCAGTTTTTGTCTGTCCCAAAGATGTTTGGCGACGTGAAATTTTTCGTTCGCAATGCCATAAAGGGTGGAGTGGAGACAAGATTTTTGTCAGAAAATAGATGAATGTTTGCTTCCAAGATGTTTGCTCTGATTAAGTTTTTAGTGCTAGTATTGGAGAAATTGGATGGTAAGATTGGAGATTGTTGGAATTGCAGGTTCTGGGAGTTAGGATAAAGGATTTTATTAAAAGTTTCTGCTGTTGTCCGGGGAGTAACTTGTCTATTACTTACATAAGTCCTATTATTGCATTGGCACTGAAACGTGGTCGCTCACATCGGGCCTTATAAGAAGGTTAAAAGTCACCCAAAGGGCAATAAAGCCTTTTTTTTTCCTTTGTGGGTAGGCATAGGAGTAACATACATTTTTGTGTGATCTTGATAAATTAAATTTTTAAAATAGTTTATACATTATTTATTAATGATATAAATCAGTTCATTTAAATTACACCCCCCCACATTCGCTATATATTGTTTTCAAGTCTGTAGCACTTCTTCTTGGTTCACTTTTCACTCATTGAACATGGACACTAAACTAGCTGCCAGCTTGGAGGATCTCGAGCAGTTCTTTGGCTCCCGAATGCAGGAATATGAAATAAAATTGCAGCAGGCTACCACTGGTACCACATCAGCTTCACCAGACCTTATATCCATTGCACGGGAGTTCTCGGAGTTTAAGCTGTTTATCTGTCAAGCACTCTCCAAGTTAAAAACTCAAATTGAGCTGTTAGCTGCTGGGTTCGATAGGCATGAAACCATCATGCGAAGAAAGGTATTGCTGTTCCATGGTGTTCCGGAGAAGGAAAATGAAAAATTACTTGATGTGGTCCACAACATCATATCCAACCAAATTAAATTGAAGGAGGTATGCAATGACAGGAATATTATCCATGTTTGTCATAGACTTGGATTCTCACAGCAGAAGGCCCGACCCATATTAGTACGATTCTTCAAAATGGAGCACCGACAACTTGTATGGGATAGCAAGAAAGCTCTCAAGGGTACCGGAACCACCATCTCCGAGTTCTTGACACAAGTTCGGCATCGTGTGTTTGCAGCTGCTCGTAAGCATTTCGGTATGCCAAATTGCTGGTCCATGGAAGGCAAGATTGTTGTTATTTGCCCAGACAAATCCCGCCGGAAGATCGAAACGGCAGGCGAACTTCACGATCTAATAACCAAATTCCCGTCTTGTTCAGTCGACACCGAGGATTCTACACAATCTGAAGATCGTGGATCTCCTAGTGCCGCAACCTCGGCTACGCCTGCTAAGAGATCAAGGAAGGCGCGTCTGCGCAAGTAGCACATTCATTGTTATTGTCACTTCATTTTTCTTCATTTAGTTCACTACTTCTCAACTTGGCCGCTTTGCATAGTCACAATCATCTTGGGCCGGTAGTTAAATTAGTAATTTTTATTTGTATCACCGCTTATTATTTTACTTTTTATTTTTAGTATTGCCTATTTACATTAGTGTTCTAGTTTACGGTCTTAGAACTTTCTTTTGACAATGTGACAGTTGTAGACTGATGTAGACAGATGTCAGTGTCATGTCACTGCTCGTATCCCGCCGTCATTGCGTCGCGTTCCATTCTACGGACAGTTCGATGTTATCCTATGTTTCTTTTTTATTTTGTTTTCTATTTCTACTACTTTATTGTTTTAACAGAGTAGTGTATCTTTGTTAAGTATTTAATATTGTAAAATTCCTGCCAATATACCAGCGAGTGGGGGAGGTTTTTCTCAAAGGAAAATCTTTAATTATTAGTGTTTTTAGTTTTTACGTTATTTTAAATATTACTCTTGTTTTTTAGATATTTATAGTATTTTTATTATAATTTAGGTATTTATGCTCATGGATGATATAGCTGATCTTAACGACAGCTTCTTCTCATGCTCTTCTTCTACTAGTTTTGTTAGTGCGGACAGTGACTCTTCCATACCACTTACTTTACATGATAAAATCTCTTCTCTTTTCTCCAATGACCCTAAGAATCTTCATATAGCTCACATAAATGCTCAGAGTGTTCCTTGTCACTATTCTGACCTTCTGGCATCCTTTAGCAGTGCTCATCTGGATGCGCTCTTAATATCGGAATCCTTTTTGAAGCCATCACTCCTCTCTACTCAGTACTCACTCCCCGGCTTCGTCTTGATCCGCAACGATAGGACCGGCAAAGGTGGAGGAGGTGTTGCTATGTACCTGCGTGCTGACCTACCCTACAGGGTGGTCAATTCGTCTCCTCCACGGTATTCTGAATCGGCTGAATATTTGTTTCTTGAAATTATTGTTAATCACACAAAAGTTTTGCTTGCAGTGCTCTACAGCCCTAATCTTCACATAGACTACTTCAATTCTCTCGACTCCATACTCAGTGATCTTTGCCCCATCTATGAGCACGTTATTTTAATGGGCGATTTTAATACCTGCTTGATTAAAAGTGACACTCGCTCCCTTAAACTCCTTTCACTCTTGTCTTCTTTCAATCTTCAAGTTTTGCCTCTCTCTGCAACTCACTATTTTTCTAACTGTTCACCCTCGTTTCTAGATCTTATGATTGTCTCCTCTCCTAGTAATGTTTCTTACCATGGTCAACTTACGGCTACTTTTTCTTACCACGATCTCATTTACCTTTCGTATCGTATCCGTGTTCCCAAGCGTAAGTCCCAGCTTTTATATCTCCGTAACTACAAGGGCATAGATCTGGAAGCTTTGCGGCGCGATGCCGGCGATCTCGACTGGACCCCTCTGGTTGAGATCGATGACATCGACGATAAGGTGAAATGTTTTAACGCAACCGTCCTCGATTTATTTGATCAGCATGCCCCTATCCGACGTGTCAAAGTTAGACATAACCCTGCACCATGGATAACGCTACAAATTAAAGAGCTTATGGCTCGCAGGGATAAGGCTAAGTGCAGATATAAGCGCAGACCTTCAGAGCTGAATCTCTCTTATTACAAATCATTACGTAATCGCTGCAGTCATCTGTGTCGGGATGCTAAGAGACGCTATTTCCACGACCAACTCAATAACCGCAGTTCTTCCGATGTATGGAAATTTCTGAAATCTGTAGGCATAGGCAAGTCACCTGCCAACCAGTGTAAGGATGTGAACCTCAATGATCTCAACAAGCATTTCTCTCTCCTCCCCTTTTCTCTTGATCCGTCTGTCAAGGCTGCGACACTAGAGAGTCTTGCTAGTTTGTCGTTACCACAATATTCTCACTTTAAGCTTAACGATGTTACTGAGGATGACGTTAAGAAGTCTATACTTGCGATTACTTCTTCTGCAGTTGGTAATGATAAGTTGTGCTCAAGAATGATAACTCCTATCCTTTCCTCGTTACTTCCCGTTCTTACTCACATCTTCAATTACTCATTTTCCTCTTGCTCCTTTCCGTCAGTTTGGAAACAGGCTCACATAACACCTTTACCTAAAACTAACAATCCTACTTTATTATCCCACTTTAGACCTATTTCTATTCTCCCATTTCTCTCTAAAGTTTTTGAGCACATAGTCCATAGACAATTATCATTTTTCTTGGCGTCAAACTCGATAATATCCCCTTTTCAATCCGGTTTTCGCTCGGGTCACAGTACTGTAACCGCACTTTTGAAGGTGACTGACGACATCCGTTGGGCTATGGAGAATAAGTCTCTTACTGTTCTTGTACTGCTTGACTTTAGTAGCGCCTTCAACTCAGTAGATTTCGACATCTTACTAGGTTTCCTCAAATCTATCAATTTCTCTTCTTCCACTTTAGCTTGGTTCAGTTCTTATCTTCGGGGACGCTCTCAGTGTGTTCGCCTGGAGGAGTCCTTCTCTGATTGGTGTAGCCTGACTGAGGGTGTTCCCCAGGGTAGCGTTCTCTCTCCTCTTCTTTTTTCAATTTTCATAAACTTTGTTACCAGAGTAATCTCCTCTAGTTTTCATCTCTACGCAGATGACTTGCAGCTGTATCGACATTTTACTGTAGCTAACGCGAGTTCTGCAATTGCTGCAATGAATGATGACCTGGCTCGCATCAGCGTTTGGGCTAAGTCATTTGGTTTGCAAATTAACCCAACTAAATCCCAGGCCATGATCATAGGCAGCAGATTCGTTCGCAATGCGGTTGATGTTACATCTCTGATGCCTTTATATCTCGATAGTGTTCGCATTGACTATACTGAAACCGCTAAAAATCTGGGTGTAGTTATTGACTCCAACCTTTCGTGGCGTGCTCAGGTCAATGAGGTCAGCCGAAAGGTACATTTCTCCTTTCATTCGCTGAAATGCCTTCAAAGTCTTCTGCCCTTGAAGATAAAAATTTCTTTGGCACAAACACTTATTCAGCCGATTATAGATTATGCCGACGCCTGCTACCTGGATGCTACTGAGGAGCTATTAAACAAGCTTGAGCGCTTGCAAAACCTGTGCATTCGCTTTGTATTCGGTCTTCGTAAGTATGACCATGTTTCTCACCTTCGCAAGGAACTCAAGTGGCTCCCAATCCGTCTTCGCAGGAATACTCGGATTTTATGTCTCCTCTTCAACATCTTACACAACCCGTCTTATCCTTCCTACTTGCGTGAACGTTTTTCATACGCTCGCCCTAGCGACGCACCATGTAGATCACACCTAAGATCCCTCCTTAAATCTCATCCTCATAAAACAAGCTACTATTCTTATTCCTTCTCTGTCCATGCTGTAAGATTGTGGAACTCTCTTCCGCCTAACATTCGTGATTTAAAAACTATTTCTCTATTTAAATGTCGATTGAAAGAGCATTACCTTTCCTCTATACTGTGAGTATATATATATATATATATGTTTTAGCATTATGTATTTATTTAAGTATATTTATGTTCATTTTTTTATTATATTTGTAGGTTTATTTAATATTCTAGTTTTAGACTTCACACATTCATATTTTTCTCTTCTTGTTCTCACACACTATTGTCTACATTTCTTTTTTACTTCTCCTTTCGCAGGTCTGCTGGAAGAAATTTCTTAAGAAATAAGCAGTACCTTTGTACTCAAATTATAATGATGTCATATCCCTATGTATTTTACTGTGTGTACATAAATTATAAAATAAAATAAAATAAATAAATAAATAAAGAGGGCTATGGTTGGAGTTTCGCTGCGTGATCGAATCAGAAATGAGGCGATCCGCAGGAGAACCAAGGTAACCGACATAGCCCGAAGAATTGCAAACTTAAGTGGCAGTGGGCAGGACACATTGCTCGCAGAACAGATGGCTGACGTGCCGAAAGGTTCTGGAGTGGCGACCGCGTACCGGAAGACGTAGTATTGGAAGGCCTCCCACAAGGTGATTCGACGACCTTTTGAAGCCGCAGGAACCCGTTGGATACGAGAAGCACAGAAGCGGTCGAAGTGGAGGTGCTTGGGGAGGCCTGTGTCCAGCAGTGGACGTCTTTTGACTGAAATGATGATGATGATCGTTGCATTTCTCTCGATTAAGTAATTTAGATGATTTCATCATCTTAGTTTTCGTTCTTGATGTCATCTCATTTATCTGCATCTACCCAATCTATCTAACCGCACCTTCTCTAAAACATCATGTTCTGCATAATATTTTATTACTACCTCTTATTCATATTTCACGTATAAATTCTATTTCAGTTCCCGTCTTCTAGCAATTTTCTTTATGATCCTGAAATTCTTGTGTAACATGACAAGCGCTAGTTTCCAATAAGCAAGGACAGTATTTCAGCATCGCATTTGGACAGCGGAGGTAAATATATGTGTCCTCCGAATTTCGAGAGGCACGGACATTCGCCCACCTGCGTCCCGGCTAAAGAGAAGTTATGCGTTCAATTTTGTTCTGTGCGGAAAGGTGGAGGCGTTGTGGTAAGAGGTAGCGGAGCGAAGTGTCTCATCTCGTTTGTGTTAGGAGGCTGGTGAACGATAAACTTGGTAGAAATATTGGGCCCGTTTTTGTTCGCTTTTTTATGAAAAGGAGACTGTTTCTGATCGTTTTTGTCAGTTTGGAAGTGGGACTAGATTTTTTTAAATATCACCATTATATTTTCAAAGGTTTTCTCCTTACATGTATCTAATGATTTTGGAGTTTCTTGGTTAATATATGCATTCACCACACAATAAAACTGAAACTGTACCTACTTAAGACTTAAATCAGTTGCCTTGTGAAAATCTTTAGTAGGTAGTGTTTTATTATAGATATCTAGAACACAGTAATATTTTTTATTAACAATAACACATATTTTTGAAAACTGTTATCATTATAGACTGGACTGAAAATTCATTTATATCACTATCAAATAGAAACCAACAATTCTAGAAATCAGTACTAAAGCATTCTACAAGTCTTTTGTGGAACTAAACAGCTCCCTCTTATCACCAAACCCTCACCTCAGCCGTCATGATAGCATCAGGCACCAAAATAGAGTCTCCTCACAGTCAGAAAGGCAAAGACGCTAGCTCTCTTATTTCGCACACACAGTTATTTGTTCACGGACGGTAATGTGATTTCTCCGTTAGTTTCCTTTTGTGAACTATTTCTAGAATTCTGACCTTATATTTTCTGTGATTCTGAAATTTGTGATAATGGTATCTCATAAATAATAGAATTGAATGATTGTTGGAACGAAGCGTTATTCTTCCTCCAAGCGACTTTATTATAAATAATAGAAAATATATATTAAATACTAGCTACGACAGACGTTGGCCTGTTTTTTATCCGAAAGTCACGTGGCGCCATCTATTATCATAATAACGTTATTGTTGTTATCCTCGGGAACAGCACTTTTTTTGGGATGAAAAGTACCCTATGTCCGTTTCTGTACACCTGACAACGTATATGCAAAATTCAGTATGATCGGTTCAGTGGTTTAGGCGTAAAAAGGTAACAAACAAACTTTCACATTTATAAAATTTAGTTAGGATAATGGAAATACAGATAGGTAGTTTTCATGGTTTTCATTTTGGTTTTGATGGTCAAAATGAAATTCACCAACTGTGATGCTTTATACCTATAACATTTAAAAAATGTAGCTTGAGATTTAAATTAAAATCAAAGATTTTTAAATCGCCGAACCACTTATTTAAATCTCCGTCTACCACTTAAAAGTCATTCCAAGCTAAAGCGCTGTAAAAACAGTGACCGTAACAATATAACATGTGTTTTCTAAATGTTTAACAGCGCCACTTTATAACTGAATAACTCACGACGTATCCGATCAACACAATAATATCATATAACATTTACCATTGGGAGAACATACAAAAATGTAAAGAAACATCCACACTTCCAACACCCGACCACAGATCCCATTGGCCGATTGACAGAATCAAACGTCACGGGATAAATTCTGACCAATGAGGGCGCTGCGTTCGTCTTCAAGCCAAGTCTGCTTCAAGCTGAACACTCCGGCTACACACTGGGTGGCCGTATCAGTAACAATGGAGGTTTGAAAGTAATTGTGTACTGGTCACTTGATTCTTTGACATTTATTGGCATTTACTTGATCATCGGGTGGGAGGATGGTGTTTGATAGAGGGATTAATAATAACCAAGCTGTGTAAGCACTTGCTTTGTACAATATGATGAATAACGGGTTTACCAAAATAGAAAAATAATACTGTATTATCTCTTAGCACCTATTTGTCTTTCCAGGGTATATTTATGAGGAAAGAAAGATGTAGGGTTACAAAACGTCGACGTTAAAATGTATAACTATTAAGTATGAAACTGGTTAAACGTAGCATCGTTTATAAGCTATAAAAGCTAAGTGGTGTTGCAATTATTAAGCACACCAGCCCCACTTAGTTTGCAATTTTGATTAACCTAAATGTGGCTATTATTAAAAGTGTCCTTCACAGCATTAATTGTTTGACAGCTTCATCATTAACGTAACGAACTACATTAAAATTTGTTCCAATTTATAATAATTTCACTTTCAAGCCAATGTTTCATACAAAACAATTAGAATCTAAATCCTGTGACAAATTCCGGGTAAAATTCATGAGTTCTTCTCCAATTTCTTTGTCCATTAATTGCTCAATAAATTAGGTGTTAGAGTGAGTTGGGGCAATTTTTCAAACATTAAATTTAACGTGGGTATCGATCTGGCCCACTCGTTCATCACCCCACATTATTCTTGGCTCTATCGTATCGCTGACAGAAGGTTTTGGCGTCCAATATCTTAAGATCCGACGTAAAAATGAAGATGTAGCGGAGAATGCAGTTATTTTATTTGTTCATGCACTTTTTGAAACCGTTGAGCTTTATGGCTCCTGCAAACAGGCGCGACGCGTGACGTGAATCGCGCGCGACATAAAGGCACCGCTCGTTGCGCGACTTGCGGTGCCTTTGTGTCGCGCGCGATTTTATCGCGAGTCGCGCCTGTCTGAAGGAACCTTTATAAAAAAATGGTAAATACGTATGTTTTGTCTATGATTATGATCTACGATTTATCTTTATCCAAATTGATAAGAAAATATTAAATCTCACTTATAAAAAAAACTAGCTATGTCCGCAGCTTCGCTCGCGTGGTGGCTGGATCGGAAATACGTTCTTGTAGGGTACTACAAGAACGTAGGTATAAACGCCAGCACATCAAGCTACCCGAAACTGTAAAATTTTCCCAATCTCAAGGTTGATTGGGAAAAATTTACAGTTTCGGGTACCTTATGCTTTAGCGATAAAGTTGACAATTTATTATAGAAATTTGACAGACTCTAGTAGGTTGATGTACATTCTAGATAGAAAGTATGATCTTATGTCCTAACCCCTGGGTTAAGTAAGAAAACGCAAATGTTAAATTCAAACGCATATACCGTGACCTATCATGGTCTATGCGTTTGAATTTCATTCAAATAAGTTCAGCCGATAAGGCATAAAAAGATTGGCAGACAGACATTACAGCGTTACTTTCGCATTCTAGTATGGAAACGAAAAATAATCACAAATTATTTTAGTATTTGGATTCGAGAAATATCTGCATCAACTATAATCTACCTGAAACCCAAATATACTATGAACTACGTCATTGTTTTACGTTTCCATCTTTCATCCTAATCAACATCTCTCCCAAGTAGATTCTTTTTTAAAACGAAACCGTTTATCCCCAAAAAGTAATGACGATATTTATGTACCCAATACCTACAGTCTATTTACTCCAATATTGGGCCCATAAATATCTTCAAAAATCGCTTCCACTCCCAAATTGGTCCATCACGTCAGACTAATGCCTGTCACAAGGGAAGAAGTATCGCTTTATATAAATTCTCTAGTTCAATTAATTTCTGTTTTGGCGAGACGGTATCGACTAGGTTTAATTAACCTTTGTGTGCGATGCTATAAGACAGATAAATAATATGGTAATGTGTGATGTGGGTTGAGATCTATCCTAGACAAAATCAAACTGGTTGCTAATTTAATTGTAAATTTATACTTTTTTTTTTGACATTGATTTACATTCTGTAACTACTTTACTACTCACACCCTGACTTATTACTTGTAATTTTTTTTTAAATGAAAATCGTTTACTTTTACCATGTTTGTAAATATGTGAGCACCATGTATCTATCAGATAATTAATTTATATGTCATGGTTTCATTTTTAAGTCTTTTACCTATTGTGGTATAGTAATTTTATTTTAGGTGCATCGTGTTCACATATTATTATTATATAATTAATGTATGCAAAATTTTGTAAAATATTTTAAAAGAGTAACGGTGGAGTTTCTTGCCCGTTCTTCTCCATACGAAAACTACCTTTTGGAATGGGCGACTAGAATCAATTCTATTTGTTGTAATTTCTGACGTTCAAAAGTGCCTTTAATGTGCCTATTTGAAATAAATGCTTTGACTTTGACTTTGACTTTGATCAAGATTTTTCTTTTGATATTCAGTCGTCTTGGTTGCTATGAACATAATATTTGTAGTATCTAGTCTTTTTCCCGGACGGCAGCCGGAGGTCTACCTACAAGACATCTACTTGTACACTTTGCCAGATGTGTTGATGTAACAATTTTCGCAGAATAGTATTTCGAACTCGTATACGGAACCCGTTTAAATCTCATTTAATAGGGGTCGGACCTATTGGCATCAACCGGGCACAAATCCAAGCTTCGGGTTGCTACTGAGGAAACTGATGGCGAAACCTAATGACACGACCCGGGAATCGAACCTAGGAGTTTGTGAACAGTAGTTGTGGTCGCGACTACTAGACCAAAGAGGCAGTCTAGTGTAAAATCGACAACGATTTCTGTCATAACTACCTACTATTGAATTTATAATTTTATATGCAATCATCGAAAACATACAAAATATTGGAAATTCTTTCAGCTTTCCATATTTGAATCCTTTTCCCATTTTCTTCATTTGTTTAGCTCAAAAACTTTTACTTCATACCTAAGCCCTTGAGGTGCCTCTATAATACCTCTACATGAGACTATGTACAAATTCCAAGAACATTCTGGAACATTTATTTATATTGTGTTTTTTTGGACCTTGTCACTTGCCACGAACACGTCACCATATTTATATAATAGTATGATTATTATAATACTCTATTATCGCACCAAGCCTTTTACAAGGCATATGTCTGTGTTTTGCCGTCAACACGCGACTTACATTTTGTAGGTCGTAGGTTTACTTTGTGTAAATTGTCCTACAGCCAAAAATTCGAAGACGTGATATTCCCAACTCGCACTGGGCCCGCGTGGTGGATTACAGCCCCTTTCACCGAGAGGAGGCCTGTATGAACTGTATTCCAGTAGTGGGGAAATTATAGGCTGATTTTTCATTAATACGAAAATCTGTATTTATGAATTGTATCAAACGTTTTTTAATAAATCAAACATTTTTGACTTTTTTAATTTATCCTCTTGTTTTCATTATTTTATTTGCTTTTGGGTTACTTGGATTAGTGTGTGTTTTTAATAATTAGTGATTGTGATGTGTGTCTTATTGTGCAGAATAAGCAATGTTTGATTATTTCTTTTATTTTTTCAAGTTTATGTATACATTGTTTGTCAAAATCATAATTATATTATTTTGTTTAGCTAGGACAGTTGGACACCAAAATCGTATCCAAACAGTTAAACGAAAATTCCTTGCGCTTTATTCTTGTAATTATGAGAACGACCCATTGTCCTGCAGGACAAATTTTTTGATTAATAGAATACACTGCAACGGATTCTATTCATATTTTAACTGATTTTAGCTACCAAAGTCAAAAGCTAAATAAAGTTACGGTTTTTTCGAAGTGACAGTGTAGTTTTAGTAGTTTTCTGCTGATGGAGTTTAATAATTCAGTCGCCAACAAGTTGAATGGAGTGGCGACGAAGACCAATGTGACGTGAACTACGTACTGAAACATGCTGGCCTCACGGAATAAAGAAATAGCCAAAAAAGAGCAATGAACGACTTGTATTTTTACACACAAGAGAAATTTCAGACACAGTGAAAGTAATAGTGTAACTTAAAAAGATTTACGTACTTAATTGATTTTATAAAAAGGGCCTGTGGCCATATAATAATAGCCGCACAGGTCGACCAGGTTAAGCTACACTTGCCGCGGTTGGTCTGTGGATGGGTGACCATCTTTACATACCGAGACCCCTCCGTGCCTCCGTGAAAGCCGTTGATCCCGGCTGTCATTCGTGGATCGTTGACAGTCGTTACGGCCTACGGGTAGTCAGAAGCCCGAAAGTCTGACAACCAGTCTTACCAAGGGGTATCGTATTACCCAGTAACTGGGTTCTGGAGGTCAGATAGGCAGTCGCTCCATGTAAAATACTTTTATTCAGCTGCATCCGGTTAGACTGGAAGCCGACCCCAACATAGTTGGGAAAAGGCTGTGCAGATGATGAATTGATTTTATATAAGCTTTGTTCTTCAGCCAGAATGAGATGGCGGGACCAGCTCGACTCTTTCCACAAGGATTAGCGTTTAACAGCACTGGATAGGGATAAGTGGAAGGAGGGAAGGGAGGCCTTTCCCTGCAGTGGGACAGAAATGACTGATAATAATAATTGTTCTTCAGCAGACCCAAAGGAGGTACAGACGCCAGCACATCAAGTTACTACAATCTGTCAAATTTCTTTAATAGATTTTCAACTTTATAGCTAAAGCATAAGGTTCAAAGATGATTGGGAAAATTTGACAGTTTCGGGTAGCTTGATAGCTGGCGTCTGTACTTATTTAGAGGACGAAAAAAATATGTCACAAGTAGTTCTAGTGCAATATATTTTCCTACGATTCAATGTAGGTAGGTTTTGGTTGTGCACTTGTGTTGGTATCAAATTGAAATGGATATACATATTTATTCATACATACTAGAAATTAAAGTCAGTTTAAGTGTCTGTCTTGAACTAAGCTTTATAATTTCGTACATAACATATTTTCAAGGTAATTTTTCAATTTCCCAACAGCGTATAAAATAGATTGCGAAAATAAAAAGCTAAGTACACTTTATTCCAAGTAAACCTATCTATTATCTCAAACGCTATCAGATTGCTAACACTGGATAGTAATTTAATAAACCACGATAATTAACTGAAACTCAACAAGTTCCCATAAAGCATTTTGATTACATTTTCAACGTTAACTATGGTTTCGTGTAAATCGTTTATATAATAAGTATCAACAGGCTATGTAGCCTACGCTTCTAGTCTATGCTATGGAGTCTGCAGGCTATCTATCTAATTAGGAATTAGCCCTCAGTTCCTGTACTTCGTTTACAGATATAATGGGCAGTAATCTCTTAACTCAATTAAATACCTTGAGAGACTGTGTATGTTTCGTTATTAATTTTAAGTATTCGTCATAGTGTCATTTTTATTTCGATATGTGTTTTTCATTTTGTTTTTTATCGGCACCTAGTTTTTATATTATAATCATGTGGGTAATTTGGTTATCATCTAATATTGTACTTTTGTGTGTTGTGCTGTCTTCTTATGTGCGCCAAATAAATGGTTTATCTATCTATCAGATATTTGTGTATGACAGCAACTATCAGAGAGTGGGCCGTAACGTAATCCACCACGCGGAACCGGTGCTGGTTAGTAGATGTCACTTGTCTTCAATGTTTTGGTTCTAGGACACACCAGTTTTCTCACGATGTCGTCCTTCACCGTTTTGAGAGCAGTGGTGATGAAATAATTTACATAAAGTAAAGCGCCTGCAGACTGCGTTCGAACCTACGACCTACAACTCGTATGTCGCGGCCGTTACCACTAAGCCACCACTGCTCAGCAGAACTCCAGCCATTATGCTTACCGTTTTATTTGACTTATCGAGAGCGGAGCGCTGTCGATGTCGATAGACTACTTCAATAAAGCTACGGTTTCTTAGAAGAGCGGTTCCGTCAAAAACTCCAGCTAACCGCTTCAGCAGCGTCCAGTGTATTTTACATGGAGCGACTGCCTATCTGAGCTCCACAACCCGTTACTGGGTGACACGATATCCTTGGTAAGATTGGTTGTCAGTTTTTTTCGGCTTCTGACTACCCATAACTACTGTCAAACATCTACGCATGATAGCCGGGATCAACGCGCAGCGGCTTAACATGCTTTCCGAGGCACGGAATGGTCACGATGGTCACCCATCCATGAACCTACCGCGGCAAGCGTAGCTTAACCTTCGATCGATCCATGCGACTGTTATTATTTAGCCACGAGCCCCCCCTGGACCAGTTTCTTCTAAGACAGCAATAAAACAAAAAAAAAACAGTGGCACTCCGGGAGTGCCGACAGAAGTGAAAACTTGAACAACGTGTGTATTTTTTTAATCGTCTTCTAAACAAAACACAAACAGAATACTTTCGGAATCGGATATATATATTAAAACTGATTACCGACATCCCGAGGACAGCCGAACACATCCGAATGTAGCGCGGTGTCGGTTACGGTAACAGTGTCGCAATTTCAATGGTTTTTTTCCATCTCAAAAAATTTCCAACGCGCCTAGAGAAGTTTTCACTTCAATGAAGAGAACATAAATAGCTAATTTATCTCTGGCCGAAATAAAGACTCTTATTTCACAATAAAGCACACAAGATCTACCATTTCTACGAAGGGCAACTTAGGTATATTACCTCAAGCATACCTTCCTCAACAAGGTTGAAGTGCTACTTAGGCTGGGCTTAGAGAATCGGTCCAATAGAATTGAAAAGCAAAGAATAATACGAAAAGATTTGGGATCATGTGTTTGTTAGAAATACGTGGATTGAGCTATCTATAATGTATATGTTGGTCTATCCATACTTAATAATTATATGAAAGTTACTAAAAGAAAAAAACCGGTCAAAAGCGAGTCGGACTCTCGCGTCGAGGGTTCCGTATTGTAAAACGTGAAATGTTTTTAAATTGTCATCGGCGAGGCCTATATTCGTCAGAGAATTGTATCTCTACGGTATAGAATATTGTAGTTTTAGATCAGCGCCATCTCTTGACCGATAGAGTTTGAGCTACTGTAATTTTTGGTGATTTCTGCAAAAGTGTGCTATTTAGAGACATCGTTTTATTTTTCCTGTAGTCTTTACATAAACTTCTATCACATAGAATAATTTCAGATTTTTCTGTATGCAAACTTGACGGAACGGGGGGAACGGTATTTTTTTTAGATTTTTCATCAAAAGTCGAAAGCTATGCGGCCTAAAAAAAAAATGTTTGAGAATGTGCAAACAGCTCTCTTTCATATGATACCCCACATGTCCTAGTAGCCCCACTCAAATTTTCCAGACACCCTTTCAGTCCCAGTTGCAAAAAAAAAAAATTCTTTCATACAAAATAGCTAAACGAAGACTATTCTATTTCGATTTAGATGAAATTTGATATAGAGATAGTTTCAGTCCCGGGAAAGGACATAGGATAGTTTTCATCCCGATATTCCTACGGAATCGATACCTACTTATACGGGTGAAACCGCGGGGCACTGCTAGTATAACATAAAATCACGCCATTTTTCCTCGAAGGGTTAGACAGAGGTGTATCTATTAAGTAAACCCACATTTCAGAAGTAATGTTTAAGTCCCATGTACTAAGAAATTCCTAATTGAAAAACCCAATAACACCCGGAGTTTGGAGGTTGGCGGTGTGATACCTCCGTGCCTCGAAAAGAACGTTAAAAACCGTTGGTCCTACGCCTGATCTCTCTATTGCCGTCAATTTCAGACTCCTGGCTGCAACTGACAAATTCCAGATGGAAAACAGCACTTTGTCCAGCCTGTGAACCTAAGACATCCTGCATAACAGTGGCACTTGCGGCCACTAGAGCAACGAACAACGTAGTCAGATGTTATAATGTAGTGTTGCATACACAGCTAATGGAATTTTTGAAACTGTATATTGTAAAACCCCAAGAGCTTATTCAACAATACCTCTCATTATAGCCATAAAAACAGATTGTCAAAAGACTAAGGCGCTTTGCATACGAATCAACTTTAGTTGACAACTTTTTAAAAGGTTTCTGTTAATGGTTATAGTTGGAGCAACGTCTACGTCTGCGAATTTTCTTGCAATTGTAAGAAAAGCAGGTAGTTGCGGGTTGCCAGTTGCCGACACTCGAGAATGGAAATTACTCCGTCGATTCAGTGAATAAGTAATAATAATTAATAATATTAATTATTAATAATTCAGTCAATCAATTCAGCCAATCGCAGTCCATTGCTGGACATAGGCTTCTCCCAGACTGCGTCACAATACCGTGCCGTTCGCCTTCCGCATCCTGTCTGCCGAACGCGCAGCAATTTTGGCAACCGTTAATGAAAACCTTTTAAAAAGTTGACAGTCCCGTCAATTAAAGCTGCTAAGTATGTGCAGCGCCTTAAGTTATAAATAAATGATCTTCATTACCCTGACTAAACTTGGGTATCAATCAAATTAATGACACACGCAACCTTGACTCGAAATGTACCAATATAATGTTGTTTTTGCATACAGTGACTATACTTTAATCACAATCATTATGAGGTTGTTACGTAATCTTCTACAGTTGTTAATGGTTTGAACAGTAAGCATTAGCGTCGGGTATCTGAAACTGTTTCAATATCGAAAATAAAACAGAAAATATTTGGTAGTTTGCGAAACTCAGATGAACATGTTTAGAAATAGATAAAACGATATACGGCTGATCCTATGAACAGTCTCAGCCAAACAACCGACATTACTCAGCTAGAGCTTTTCTAAGATTTGGACTATACTAATAAACGTTGTATAGCGTCTGTATAGTTACACAACGCTTTGTCTTCTTCTTTCGAAAGTCAAATTATTGACGACTGAAAGAGAGAAATCGGTGTGTAACTATTCATGTGATGTAATAGCTTAGTAGTAGATATTGTTAGTAAGCAGACAAAAATTGCCAAATCTATGTATAACCATCAAGTGAGCAGTTTCGGTCATTAGATAATAACCACATCTGTAGGAAATTGCTCCATAAAAATGTTATTTATGAAAATCAACATAAAAGCAGTTTACGCTCATTTCTTTAACTCAAGCCACACATAAATTAATTTCGTAAGTCCATCTCAAAGACATTGTACCACAGTACTATATGTGGGTGCTGATCGATGCCCGGACATTCTGTCAGAACACAAGAGTGTAGAAACAATTAGTTTTTTTACAATGGCGGACAATACCTTCGTTGTTTTGTTGTCTTGTGTTGGCTGGTTTCAAGGTCGTTGGTGAGGAGGTGTGTCGGTAATGTCGCTTTTAAGAGTAAACTATAGTCGCGAGCTTTAACTCACTGGTGGTCATGGGCAAAAATCACGCTGTCTCACCTGGCTTCGTGTTCGATAGAGCTAGTATCAGTGATGAGCACTTAGACGCTAGTCTACACGAACAACGTCTAGTTCTCACGCACAGAAACACCGTTCCGAACTGATAGGCGCGTAAAAAAATTCGAAAAGTGCTTCGGAAAATTGAGTTTTATGAAAAAAACCACTGCATAGTACAATTACAAATTAAGTTTATTGAACTCTTCGATAACTGAGCTTTGTCGGTACGGACTTGGTTTTGAAGACTTTACAGTTCATTTATTACTTATTTGCACCCAAAGTTACGTTAAAAATAGCAAGAAAAACGACGAATCTTTGTTGGCTCATAACTTTTTAATGGCTTTATATTTTACTATTCTGATTCCGCACCGACAACATAAATAATAAGACAAAATGATATCATGTTAAACTTTGGATGCACAATGTCAATCAGTGGAGTAATACTCTCCCGAAATTTGTTTGGAAAAAATATCGGCTAGTGGCGCCTTAAGTGTTTGAGATTGTTGGCAAGTTTTAATTATTTGGAGTAGGTCAACTTGGTTGGTAGTTTTTGCCTTTCAACTCCATTTAGTGTAGGAAGTGGAACTCGGTGTTTCCAGATACCTAACACATTCAGTGTCTTCACGTACCGAGTGATTAGTTGACTCCTGTAATAAACAATGGTCGGTTACCATCAGATGAACCCATGCGATATTGTTGAGCATGTTCATCAATATTGATTTTATCGTAATTTTGACAGAGGCCCCAAGTTTCGTTCATCTGATTCTCACACACATGCTTTCACAAATAGATCTTTCCTAGAACTTTTTCAACGACACGCATGTCTTGTACCGTTTCGTAATGTCCGAAACATGACCAATTCTTCACCTTAAATCTATGTAATAATTGAATTAACACAATCTTACAATGTTAAATGTTTCTAAACTGTGTAGGTGACGAGTGGGAAGACAATGTTTGGTCGAAACCATTAATTGTGATACCAATATTGTACATGTTGTTTGTTTTATAATGATCGACCTTCAGGTCAAAGCTGGACATGTTACAAATATATTAAATTGTAACTATTGATTTTATTGAAGTTTTAACAAGAACTCCATATAGGTCAGCTGTGTGGCTCCGTAGGGACTTAGGGACCACCATGTTTTTTCTTGGAAGTGGTATAAAACACGATTAATATAAGCGAAAGGCAAGTTCCCTGAGTAAGGCGGATCCAACTTAATAGTTTTCTCAGTGGCGAGGAAACTAGTTATAAAGATGGAGAAATATGAGTAGAGTTTCATAGTTTTATTGAAGCTGCAAGAGCTAAACATGAATATCGCTTGTTGTACTTTTTAGGTGTACCTACCTACCCCAAACAAATTCATTTAGCACTACTTGCTATGTGAATATCAGTGAGAGGAAGCTATTGAACACATCTACCTACCCCTTTAAAGGGTACAGGCGTGATGTTATGTAGTGTGATTGCGTAAACAATGCATACTTAAGCTATAGCAGCAAACGCGGTTGGTTTGCTGGCATTTATTGAAGAATTCCGTTGTCTGTCTCCGAAACTCCTCATCAGATCTTTACGAAATTTAAATGGGACCATTTCGGAATACACCTCGTTCGAAAAAAAGAAATTGCAAATCCGTTTATATATAAGGGAGCCGAACATACATAAAATAAAAAATATAAACATCCGAATTGATAAACTCCTCCTTTTTTGAAGTCGGTTAAAAAGTAGGTAGTGTTTAGATCGAGAGTCGCATAATAATCAGCATAATAATGTTCCCACTGCTGGGACACAGGCCTCCTCTCTGTGAGAGGGAGTGGGCCGTAATCCACCACGTGTGCCCAGTGCGGGTTGGTAGATGTCACGTATCTTCAAATTTTTAATTCTAGGACATGCCAGTTTCCTCAAGATGTTTCCCTACACGGTTTTGAGAGCAGTGGTGAGCCTGTAGTAACGGCCGCGACTTAACAGTTGTAGAAAAGGTTAGAACCCAGATTGGCTTTTTATTTTGATCGAGAGTAATTTAAGATAATTCGTAATTATATCCTACGTCCATCAAAATTCACTCCTCAATGTTATAATCATTGTATTGCGCACACTACGAAGTCATTAGCACATTGTGTGCCATCATAGTGACAGGTAATTAGTTCACTGCCTGCGGACAGTGGCTATTGAAAAGAGTAATTAACGTCTGTACATAATATAAATAATTATTATTTTGATATTTCCACAAATAATTGTTGCTCAGTTAAGTTTCTTTATACAATTACCTACTTGTCTACAAACTAAAAGTAATTAATCAAATGTTTTTATTATTCAGTTACTTCATATTAAATTCAATTCACTGTTGGAGTGTCGGTAGACCGCAAAATCATAATTCATATTAAGGCCGCGTTCATACTGAACATATAATCAACCGCTGATTGGGAGCAGGCTTATAAATAGCACATTCGTCATCCTTTCAGCCGAAAGACATAGGCCTCCCCCGAGCACCTCCACTTACCAGTTCTGTGTTTCTCACATTCAACGGGTTCCTGCGGCCTTCACAAGGTCGTCGGTCCACCTTGTGGGAGGCCTTCCAACGCTACGTCTTCCGGTACGCAGTTGCCACTCCGGAACCTTTCGACCCCATCGGCCATCTGTTCTGCGAGCAATGTGCCCTGCCCACTGCCACTTAAGTTTGGCAATTATTCGGGTTATGTCGGTTACATTAGTTCTCCTGCGGATCTCCTCATTTCTGATTGAATCACGCAGAGAAACTCCAAGCATGGCCCTCTCCATTGCCCTTTGGGTGACTTTTAGTCTTCTAATAAGGCCCATTGTGAGCGACCACGTTTCAGTGCCATATGTCATCACTGGCAACACGCACTGGTCAAAGACTTTCGTCTTGAGACAATGCGGTATGTGGTACGAGAAGATATTGCGTAGCTTCCCAAACGCTGCCCAGCCGAGTCGGATTCGACGATTGACCTCTTTCTCGAAGTTAGACCTACCTAACTCGACAGTTTGTCCTAGGGAAACATACTCGTCCACGACTTCGAGTGTAGCGTCTCCGATATTTATGAGAGTGAGTGTTGTTACATGGGCATTTGACATGACCTTCGATTAGTCCATGTTCATTTTAAGACCCACTCTTTCGGAGGCTCACTGAGGTCATCGAGCATTGTACTGAGGTCCTCCATTGTCTTAGCCATGAGATTACCGCATTAGAGTATAGTATTTTTAACTCGTGAAGCGATGCGCGTTTTACATGTGGTAATCAAGTGCGCAAACATGCTGTGAATGTGTGTGAACATGAGTAGCGTCAGCATTTAATACACACACAAACACACTCTTCCATGTTCGCCATTGCCTCGGACGGCAATAAAGCACGCATCGCTTCGTGAGATAAAATTGCGTAGCTCGTAAATAGCGTATTGTCGGTTCGGTCTGAAAGAAAAGTTGAATGTGTATGGAAAAACAGTAAATTGCGTAAGGCTCGCTAAGTCGCCGGCTGACAATACGTTTGGTGTGACCATGTCCTAACTCAGATGAAACTTCTGCACAGTATATTCCACCAATATTTAGATTCTATATATAACAAAGAGCGAGCCTATTGCCATAAAACTAATTCCCTATACTAATATACCAGATGTTTTTTAGAGCCAGGTTTCCAAAAACAGTTATAATATGTTATTCTACACTAGGAAAGAAGGTAGTTTAAATCCAACTTATCACTACCTCAGAACAGGGTCTCCACGGTATTTTGGTACAGTCTCGCTAGCTGTAGCGAAAAGCCTCAATAAGAACGGTGTGAGCCGCGAACACGCCCGACTTAAGGGTGTTACACTATTTGCAGAGTCCGAGTCCGAGGTACACCAAGTTCTACTTTATGTTCTGGTGTTAAAGCTTGGGAAGTGTGTGTTATATGGTCAAACTACTGTGGAAGTACCTGGTTTATTTGTTTTACTATTAAGAAAAATATTTTTTCTTACGGTTATCGTTCATCGGAATTTGCAGCCTACGAATCAATTAACCATACTGCAACTATCGCATGTGCAAGCAATGTAATTCAAATAAGTTTAAATATGTTTTTACTAACATACACGTCGACCCTTCACGTGACCAGAGGTGTAACCAATATTGGCCAAAGAATCAGCATTGCCATACACTTTTCCTGTTGACAACGATGCTGACGAATTTTTTGATGTCCTTTGATTATTTTCTCTTATAAATAGGTACTTGTACACATTATTAATATTATTTAAAGACTGTTAGCTTTTAAATCATGTAAATATTTTTGTTTATTGTATTTAATAGGATCGTTAGCGGTAGGTTCGAACTCAACGTTTAAGACCTCTTAATCGCCTGCTCTTTAAGCGTTGTTTGCCACTTCAAACCCTTGACCTTAAGTTTCCAGCATAATGTATTTGAGATGAGATGATTATTCGCTGTTTGCTCAGGTGATGATTATAGTATCCTATCTGCCTAGCCTTTTCCCAACCATGTTGGGGTCAGCTTCCAGTCTAACTGGATGCAGCTGAATACCAGTATTTTTACATAAAGCGACTGCCTTCTGGCCTCCACAACCCAGTTACTGGGTAATACGATACCCTTTGGTAAGACTGGTTGTCAGACTTTTGGGCTTCTGACTACCCGTAACGACTGTCAAAGATGACAGCCAGGACCCAACGGCTTAACGTGCTTTCCGAGGCACGGAGGGGTCATGGTATGTAAAGATGGCCACCCATCCACAGACCAACCGCGGCAAGCGTAGCTTAACCTGATCGATCGACCTGTGTGGCTGTTATAATTTAGCCACGGGCCCCTTCAGGCATTGTGTCAGTTAATGATACTATAATATTAATTGCCACCTGTGTATCGATGTTGAACTATGACCTATCGAACCCCAGCACGATGACATCGTTAGAACATTTCATTACAACAATATCTGTAAAATGACTGACACAATGCTTGGAATTTCATATTTTCAAAAAACAATAAAATATGATTCTGCTATAAAAAAGTGTAATAAAAAGTCAAACAAAAATATTGAAATAGGACAAACATTTCTAAAATATTTATATAAAATAGCCTAACTCAAATGTGTGCATGTTTTGGCTCAAATGTTAGCAATGTTTATAAAAACCGGTTAGTTTTAACAATAATAATTTAGAGTGAAAGAAGATGATACTGGTTATTAGGAAGTAATATATATAGTTGTGGTAAACACAATGGGCGTACCACATTCTAAACTAATTTTGGGCGTTATTATATTAAACAGGAATAAAATTGTGAACAGGAATCTAATAAATAAATAAACTAAAAAAACCCTCTTAGAATCAAATCTGATGCGACTAAAACCTGCCCTAGTTCATTTGTGCCCTCCCTTAAGTAGTTTACGAAGCAATCTGAGCACGAGTGACGTAATATAATAAGAGCAGCTTCGTGCCGAGGGTCGCGATGCAAAGCCTTTTATTATAACTGCACGGCCGTGTTCAGCCGGTTATTGTTGAAAGTCCCCAGAGAACGTTGGACGGCGACGACAGTGTCTTAAAATATTTTGGTCGGTTGAAATTATTCTAGAACATTGTGTAGATAGTGGGTTTTATGTCCTAGTATTTACTTTTGGTTCAAAATTCAGTTGGGTCATCATTTTTAACCTGTGTTAACTCGAATTCATATACCTAACAAAAATATGTTATCTAAGTACTTTTGTCAAAATGAGATGATCACCAACCACCTCTTCGAAGTTATCCTCTTTGAGGTCAGCGTATTAATAATAATGTCTGACTTATCCAACATAATTAATATAATAATAACGTCTAAAAAACTGGTGTCATAATTGACTGCTAACAATACAAAGCTCCCTAGATACCTACTATGAACATATGACGCCTGAGTTTGTTTAGGCCTTTCTTCTTTCTTCTCAGAGTAGTCAGATAGGAAACGCCGACCTCATCTAGTTTAAAAAAAAATATGATTGACGTGTAAAAGTGTTTGTGCAAACCTACTTACAAAAATAAAATCATTTATCATACAACTTACTCACCTACTATTTTAGGTTCCTACGTAATAAGCAGTTAAGTGGTGTGAAATTATAGTTTATCTAGTCGTGTTACCGGCCGGTTATTATCAGCTGGAAATATCAACATCCTTTAATAATTAAATATCAATTGAGAATAAAAATAAATATTGTTCGTACTTACTATTCTAGTTTAGTAGTCGATTTTGTAACAAGTTAATTGATTAACGATTTTTTGCCGATTATAGTTCAAGTTTATCGAGATGATTTTATTTCTAATTCTACTTCTCACAAATACATACATAATCAGCCTATAATGTCCCCACTGCTGGGACACGGGCCTCCTCTCTGTGATAGGGAGTGCACGGGCTCAGTGCGGGTTGGTAGATGTCACATGTCTTCGATTTTTTGGTTCTAGGACATGCCAGTTTCCTCACGATGTTTTCCTTCACCGTTTTGAGTGCAGTTGTGATGATATAATTTACACAAAGTAAAGCGCCTGTCTTGGGTTCGAACCTACGACCAACAACTCGTAAGTCGCGACCGTCACCAGTTGGCCACCACTGCTCTTTTCACAAATGCTGGATATGAATTATTTTAAGCACTTTTTTAAATTTACCACATTTTATAGGCTTTTGTAGAAAAATTAAGCATCAAACCTAATTAGAGTTCTGATTAGGAAAACCCGAAAAATATTTGACATATTTTTCGGAGGGAACCAAAACCCGCCACAGAATCGGCGAAGGCGGGCGGCAATTCATGAGGTCACCGGGGCTGGCCCCCGTCTGATCCTCAGACAAGCTGCGACGAAAACCTCAATACAAAGTTGATCACTGATTTACTACATCAAAACCACATTCAAACAATCAACTGACTAAATCAACTGACTACTTCCTGAAACAAATAAACCAACTTTAACAACAAACTACAATTATGACTCAGGTGTGATCCGCATCACAATTCCGAGGTGTTGACGCTGCGACTGCTTCGGTCAAACAGTGTCGAGCCGGCTAGCGCGCCGCCTTATAATAGCTCGTCCCCACCTCGCCTGACTCATAGAGTGGTACGATGATGTCACGTTGCGCACGTGCGCCTTTCTAGATGTTTTCGTTACTCCACGCCGACACGGCCATTCTGCATAAAGGTCGCCCTCGACCTTAACAACTTACATTCGATACATATGGCAAAGTAAGGAGGCCCCTGTCCTCAACTTACGTTCAATACATATGACAAAGTAAGGAGGCCCCTGTCCTCAACTTACATTCGATACATATGGCAAAGTAAGGAGGCCCCTGTCCTCAACTTACGTTCAATACATATGGCAAAATAAGGAGGCCCCTGTCCTCAACTTATATTTGATACATATGGCAAAGTAAGGAGGCCCCTGTCCTCAACTTACGTTCAATACATATGACAAAGTAAGGAGGCCCCTGTCCTCAACTTACATTTGATACATATGGCAAAGTAAGGAGGCGCCTGTCCTCAACTTACATTCGATACATATGGCAAAGTAAGGAGGACCCTGTCCTCAACTTACATTTGACACATATGCCAAAGTAAGGACAACAACACAAAAACACAATGAAAATTCGCACAAACTAAAAGAATGTGGATTGCCCAAAATTTCTAACCATTAGATTGTATTTTATTTTTTGAAAATTTAGAGTATTTTGGGAAACTAATTTGAATATTATCATGATTGGCTCAATAGTTATTTAAAACAAAATTATTGAATTATTTTAAGTTTTTAAGGTAGGTGACGTTATCAGTGGCATAAAGATTAAGTGCCGTTGCCCGACTAGTACATAATTAAAAATTTTAATCTGTCAACACAACGTCATCAATCCAAAGAGTACTGTCACATCTGTCAAAGTGTCAATAGGCCGAATAGAAGTCTTAAATAATCGAATCCTATCTTAGCGTATTTTTTACGAATGGTTTTTTTTTTATGTGTAAGTGTCCTCCAAGGAATATACTACTCTCTATCGTCACTAGAACAATCGACGCGGCGTCTTAGAAATAGAATAATAACGCACGCGGCGACATTATTACTATTATTGCTGCAAGTTGGAACAAAGCACTTCCTGTATTCCATAACTCTACCAGCATATATTGTCGAGTGTTGAAATAATGTATGTAATGTAATATAAACAAGAATGTTTATATTTTTGACATATTTATAATAATTTGACATTTGACAGATTGTGGACAATCTTACTTTTTTTTTCTGAGTTAACGATACAAAACTGTACGGCCAAAGCCGACGTAATTTGAAGGGCAAAGAATTTATCAAAAATATCAATAAAATATGACTATTTTTCATAATTAATTAATCCGTAATGATCAATAACGCTATTCCTCGAAATGGTTTTTCAATTACAACATTTAAAAAAATATGAACAATGCCCATTGCAGAGTTCAGAGTATTAATCATTATTTGATACCCAAATCTCAAGATCACAAACTAAATAATCAACTAAACATTATAGAGCAGCTAATAAAACATCTTTAGAGTATCACAAAACACAGCAGGAATCTTATTCGTGGCCTGTGGCTTTTCATTAAGCCCCTACAACAAACCTCATGTTTGTTTCTTTGAATTCCTCCTGAATTCCGAATCCCACGGACTCTGTGGTCTCTACAAGACCCCGACCTCCGCCAGAGTTAAACACGCAACGCGCACCCATGGACTACTTGAGTTGCCGCTAGAGATTTCTCCCGGGCTAAGACCAAGTAATAAATACTGGTACGGTCCCCGACCAGCCGTATTGGATTCACCACTGTCACTCGACTTTAACCTCTACTCTGTTTCATCAACAAGACTTTTACTTGGCTTTCCTCAAATTCGTCATTAATACTCTGATCCCTTGGCTTGTGCCATGGCATATGCCTTAGCCTCATGAGCGTACTTGATTCAACCAGAGCCATGTAATCAAACTTTAATCAATCACAAAAAAAAAAACATCAACTTTTCACTAAGAGCCTTACACCTGGAAACCCACAGAAGAGTAAACCACTCTAACGCCACGGCACTCCGGCCGACCAGCAATCGCATTGCTCTCACACATCCAGTGCATGGATCCATGTGTATCACCCTGTGACTACACTTTACTGCGGCCGATAGAGAACCCTTACTCGCGTGGCTCCCACTACTTAGGCCCGCCCATAGCTCACCATCACCGTGATCACAATCCACTTCGACTGGCACACGACCTACTGGCATCATTCGTAACCTATCGTGAGCGTATCCAAAAATTGCATCGTTAACTAGATTGGGCTACACCCAACAATGCAACCGTTTTTTGGTGTTATTTACCAGGGAAGCACTCGGTACCCGAGTCAAAATAAAATGAAAACGACTCACCAAACCCAGTAGACAATAGATCTGTAGCCGGCTTAATGGCTGTAGTGGTTGCAATCCACTGTTTCCTTGGCAGAAGTCGCGAAACTCCCCGCTCGAAAAGCACCGTTCCCGATCAGCGATCACTCACACAGGAGATCCAAAAAGTGCAGCGTTGTCCACCACTGCCATTCCGCTTGCACGCGTCCTCGTGTGTTAACCCGCAACCAAAAAAACAACAGCAGTAAGTGTTCCACTCGGCCAATTCTGACCACATTCAATAAAAACAATAACAATCATCATCACTACATAGTATAAAACAAAGTCGCTTTCTCTGTCCCTATGTCCCTATGTCCCTTTGTATGCTTAAATCTTTGAAACTACGCAACGGATTTTGATGCGGTTTTTTTTAATAGATAGAGTGATTCAAGAGGAAGGTTTATATGTATAATAACATCCATTAAATAGTGGAGAAGTACTGTTATTTTTGAGGTTTCTAATGTGATGTCGTAAATAATTACATTTTTTCCGCTTACATTGCAAACGCAGGCTGAACCCTACGAGTTTTATCAAAATAATGTACTAAGTATTGTACACATTGAAAAGGTCTACAGAAAAGTCCATGATGGTATATGTCTATCTCTTATGGATAACCCACAATAACTTTTTTTTGTCATTTACTTTTTACGACAAATAATGTCTAATTTTCGAAGCGATTTTAACCAATACAGCATTAATCCTTAACCAATTAAATACCTTGAATACATTGTTCATTTAATATAGATCTATATGGCCCTTTACACCGTATGATTTAAGTGAATATTTTCGAAGATATTACAGATTTAAAAATCACTACATAGTATAAAACAAAGTCGCTTTCTCTGTCCCTATGTCCCTATGTCCCTATGTCCCTATGTCCCTATGTCCCTTTGTATGCTTAAATCTTTGAAACTACGCAACGGATTTTGATGCGGTTTTTTTTAATAGATAGAGTGATTCAAGAGGAAGGTTTATATGTATAATAACATCCATTAAATAGTGGAGAAGTACTGTTATTTTTGAGGTTTCTAATGTGATGTCGTAAATAATTACATTTTTTCCGCTTACATTGCAAACGCAGGCTGAACCCTACGAGTTTTATCAAAATAATGTACTAAGTATTGTACACATTGAAAAGGTCTACAGAAAAGTCCGTGATGGTATATGTCTATCTCTTATGGATAACCCACAATAACTTTTTTTTGTCATTTACTTTTTACGACAAATAATGTCTAATTTTCGAAGCGATTTTAACCAATACAGCATTAATCCTTAACCAATTAAATACCTTGAATACATTGTTCATTTAATATAGATCTATATGGCCCTTTACACCGTATGATTTAAGTGAATATTTTCGAAGATATTACAGATTTAAAAATTGCGGAACGTAGCGTTTGCGGCGGTGCGAAGCCGGAGCGGGCCGCTATGTTTTTATATACAACGTTCACAGTTTTTCTGTAGTGTATTTAGTATCAGCATTGCAGCCGTGCGAAGCCGGGGCGGGTCGCTAGTTGATAACAAAAGATTCCTGTAAGCCCTGGCAATAATTGTTCAGGAAGTGCATCAACTCACGAGTAGATCACATACAACGCTCATGGCCCTGCTGCCGCAGCAGCCAGTGACACTCATGCCACCCATATCGTCACCACTTGAAGTGACACGACCAACACGCATCACTTCCCATAGAGTCCACGACCCCCCCTGGTCATTAGAAAACCAACACAACAATAGTCTCCTTTGAGACCCTGGTCGCCGCCGCACCACCAGGCGCCCATCGCTCCTTGAACAACTCACAAGCGAGCCGCAGCCACGACTACAGACAAGCACGCACCGTGCGACCCAGCCATGGTATGCGCTCCACTACTCGGTGGAGGAACCATCCTCACAGTCTGCCACGTTCAACTCGCCAGGAACACTACTCAGAGGCATCCTTCGTATGCGATCGCGAGCACACTTGTAAGTACGATTAGAATCTAAAGCCTACGACGTACAGAGATCACTTGTCAAAACCACCACTACCCCAAATGAACCTCTGAACTTCCGATCTAGATTAGTCCGATTTCACTCTTCGCTTTCCAATAACACAAAATAGCCTACCCAAGATATTACTTTGCAAGTAAACGTCGTGTAGAAATGTAATAAAATCTCAAGTTGTGGCCCGCTATTCGCAACGCTTCCCATGATTTGTTTTGTGCTGAATGTACGCGTTTAACCAATACCAGTCAACGCATAACAGCAACATTATCAACCCGTCCGGCACCCAACTTTGCTGCACAACTCGCCTCTACTAACGAGCTATATCAGCACCAGAGTCGCAAACAAAACAATACAGCTCACCTTTATGTTCCAACGTGCCTGAGGGCAGCACATCCACTCGCCGTTGCCGCCCGCAGCGCGTGCCGCACTACTATCATAGAATGCTGTAAATGTGTGATTACTGATACTAACAGCCATCGGTGTCAATACTTCTTCTTATTCCCTGGCCAAATCAACCCTCCCAGCCTCATCTGCCATCTTCCCGAAGCAGGTCGACTCAATATGGCCAACCCTGCCACAGCACGAGTCGGGCCATGGGCACCCTGTGCGGTTCAAGGACTCGTTGGAATTAGTTATACTCAACAACGGCCCAAGACCGCCCGACTGCGCCCCCTCGCTGCCCCCGTCACAATACGCCTGCACATGTCCAGGCCTCCCGCTTTCAAAACAAAGCTAGTATCATCCCTGCCTCTCAATCCCGGCAGCCTCGCAGGCAGCCGGCAGCCTCGCAGGCAGTTCACCCCGTCATGGCTCCCGCTGTCTGATTGTAGCCGCCACCGAAATCAATTCAGGAACTGTGGAACACCCACCAGACAACAGACTTAATCGAAGGAACTCACCGTCTACGCAGCCAATCATGGCCTCCATAGCATCCCCGTCCCTGCCACCATTGACAACTCGTTTCCAGACACTCCAAGCTCTGGAAATGGATTCAGCCAAATGTGCCATATCAAATCCAAAACTTCGCAACTTCACCACATCGCTTGAGTATCGTGCTTCGGGTTTCAAAAGCCTGCATCAACGCCTCTCGCATGTCTGACCATACCGACCCCACCGACCATGTACCTCCAAGAGTTTTAGCACGACCCTGCAGTAAGCCAGCCATTCTTGTACACACTTCACAACCGGCCACCGCCAGCGACTCCTTGCCCTGTCCACGTGCACGCACCAATCCCACACTGGTACATCATCATCAGGGTCAAAGGACGCAATACAAATTTCACAGAGTTCTTGGACGTTTTGCTGGTGCCGCAGCCCGACCCCAATAGTCCGGCTAAAAACCCGCGACCAGCCCGCATACTTGCTTGCTGCTGTCGCGTTAACCTTTCAATGACACTGGCCAATGCAGACAAGACCTGGTTGGCGCCAAAGATATTGGCACCTTCCTCCATGTGAGCAGATGGGGCTGAAGAAGACCCGAGGTCCATCCCACTTCTGATTTCGGAGGGAACCAAAACCCGCCGCAGAATCGGCGAAGGCGGGCGGCAATTCATGAGGTCACCGGGGCTGGCCCCCGTCTGATCCTCAGACAAGCTGCGACGAAAACCTCAATACAAAGTTGATCACTGATTTACTACATCAAAACCACATTCAAACAATCAACTGACTAAATCAACTGACTACTTCCTGAAACAAATAAACCAACTTTAACAACAAACTACAATTATGACTCAGGTGTGATCCGCATCACAATTCCGAGGTGTTGACGCTGCGACTGCTTCGGTCAAACAGTGTCGAGCCGGCTAGCGCGCCGCCTTATAATAGCTCGTCCCCACCTCGCCTGACTCATAGAGTGGTACGATGATGTCACGTTGCGCACGTGCGCCTTTCTAGATGTTTTCGTTACTCCACGCCGACATATTATTGATCAAAAAATAAGATGTTCGCACAATTTAGTAACACTATAAATTAGTGGTCACTCGAATTAATATAAAATTATAATTAAAGACATTATAAATAACATAGAACCTTAAATATACGCGAAACAGGTTGCTTAACTCATCCTGATGATAATGATAACGATTGAGTCATTAACGACAGGAAATGCCTCTGATTCACCAACAAGATCATTAGATCATTAAGGAATATTACACATGGACGATTTAGATCAAAATTATAAAAATCGCATAATCTCATGACAGTAATTTGAAATGATTGTTTATAACACGGAAGATGAAGGTAGAATGGTAATTTATGGGAATGATAAAATGTTGTGATCAAGCTTAGAAGTGCATTTACTTAAGTGAGTCTGGGATGATGCATTCAATTCAAGGGGAATAAGTAAAAGGAGCAGGCTATATAAATTAATATGAACTCTCAAGTTCCGCTAATAAGACACAATTAATTTTCCATAGTATCATGCCACATGTAGTACGCGCGGGGCATGACCGGTTAAATTAATTGGATGTCAATGTCAGTAAATATTTTCTTAAGTGGGCAAATCAGAGTCCTAACAAAATAAAGTATTTAAATATTTTACTTTCATGTTAATTGAAATTGAAACTCATACATTTTTTTATTCTTTCCGGTCCACCATAATGAACTATTTGCTCAGCAAACAAATTGTAATTGCAATATGGTAGATAATATGCTGTTTTTTGTTGCACCCGACAATATTATACCACTTCGTTACTTTGACAGTACCAGCGCAAAGATTGAAGAGGTTATCTATGGTAGTGGAACAGAAAATAATTAGATAACGATTTATAATTTTAACAACATACAGCTTCTTAGAGAAGCTTACTGTTTTCTAATACGATCAAAAATAATTAGAAAGCAAAACCTAATAACAGCTGAATATATTAGTTTATACAGACTACAATATAAACTATAGGTAACAATAATTTCTTCTGAACGCAATTTCCCAGCCTAGTGCTGGAAAATCTAATAAGATTAATCATAAATTAATTATTACTTTATATAACAATATTTACGCCGAACTCGAACATGAGATTTAATCTTAGACTAAATTGAGAAGATTTTATTCGCAAACAATATTATTATTCATGGAAATATTGTTATTAGAAAGGTTATCTATACTAATATTATAAAGAGGTTTTGTTTGTTTGTTTTTAAATTTGTAGGTAGGGGATAATCTCTGGAACTGCCAGTAGGAATTAATAAATTCTTTATGCATTTAATAGCCCAATTCTTGAGGAAGACTATAGGCTGTTTAACATCACGTTATGACCCATAGGAGCCCAGTAAAAAGAAATAAAGTCAGAAAAACGCTAAGCAAAAACGAACTGATAGTGCGTGCAGGTGATGCGATGTGACGGGATGTGTCGAGGAAACAAGAAATTTGACGCGGACGAAGTCGAGAGCAGAAGCTAGTTCCATTTAATCCTGCTAATCGATAAAAACTTGACATTCCATGTAGGTTCTCACATTTAAACGATCAATATATAGAAGATACTGTGCTCTAAGCAAACTGTCAGTAAAGTTAATCAGTTCAATAGTCACAGACAGGCAGCGTAAAGCCAATCAAACATATACATATGCTAACGGATCAGGATGTGTAACTACAGTGCGTTATTTGCCTAGCGCAAACGCAACGTCGTTGTTGTAGTATCAATTAAAAAAAAGGTATATTTAATTGTACTAGTTTATTGTAACTCATTGGAAGGGACAGGGACTGTTATTTCTTAACACAGGTTATTCTATAACCTAGCTAGGAAAGCAGAACTTCACCCACCAGATTGTGTTGACACGCTACAAACTTATATGTATAACTTTATTTATGCCTCATGTACTACAATCTCTCTATTTATGAAATAAATATTATTGTTATTATTATATTATTATTAAATCAATATGGTGTCGCTCATTCTGGTGACACTTGTGCAGTTTTTTGTCGTCAGTAATTCTATCATTGCAGAGCAAATAATTCATAATCTCAAAGAAACGCTTGCTCATTGCAATATCGCACTAGTCACAACTTCAAGTTTCTTCGCGATATTTTCTGTCATCGACAGTGATGCAGGTCTAAAAAATTGACTTAAAAATTACCAATTAATTAAATTGAAAAAAATTACGTTCTTGATTGCCACATTTGAACTCGCAACTTCATGATTTTTTTCCACATGGACGACATTATAATCTATATGGACAGGCAACAGAAATTTTTGATATAAAGATTAAATCTCTAAAAACGCTAAGTTGTAGCATACTTACAATGATGACCAGTTCAATCGGAAACTCAGTCCAACGAACTTCATGATGTCATAGACTGTTTAGCAGTAAATCGGTATGACCACCCAACATTCTTAGTATTCGCATAAAGATATCATCATTATGTATCAAGTTCCGGTTCATTCTAATCCACGTCATTTTAGCCTAACCTAACCTTGGACTGTAGAAAATACCAATGGCAAAAAACATTGACATGCCGTATGGCTGTGCAAAAAGTGTGTAGCAATTGTTTGAAAATATTTCATGTAATTGACAAGCTATTATTGCCTTGGGGTATTGTATAAATTATAGTTGTTTTGAGATTTTGATCTTGGGTAATTTAATTATTTGTATGGTTACCTTTCTTTTTATATGCCTACTAGCGACCCGCCCCGGCAACGCACGGGTGCAATTTACATGTTGTGAAGATGATATTCTGTTCACCTACGACACGTTGTGCACAAGTTGTGAGTAGTAACCTAACAAAAAGTACTAGGCTTGCATGAATTCAAGATAGTATTTCATTAGTTTTATTAAGTACTTCTTCTTGTATATATTTACATAATGTAGGTATAGACTATATCCATCAGGAATAACCTATATATCTTACAAATAGTGAAAAAGAATTTCAAATTGGAGCGGTGGTTCCGAAGATCCACATATACACCAGCTCACAAAATTCGCTCTCTTTTTTTATATGGTCCACCCTTTATAGCAGATCTTTTTATGTCATAATATTATTTTGCATAACAGCGTATAGCATAAACTTCATTTCGCCGAAAATCGTTCGACATACACTCATTTATCATACATTAAAAACTCATAATATTGTAAGTCAGAATCAACTTTAGGCATAAATTTCATATTCATAATAATTTTATTAAAAAGTAGAACCATCATATCGCAGAAAGTTCACAGTCAGAATCGTCTTTTGGCATACGTGAGCTCGTGCGTAGGGGTCACAGTTTTAACCTAACCTAACCATTTTTTTTTAATAATTAGTTAGGGTCTAAGTTGGTTTACAAGCAATAATAAATAAGATGTAGTCGATGTCGCTTCGCGGGGCGCCTATTTCTGCCTACAGGGTTTAAAAGAACCTAACCTAACCCAACTCGGGGTGACCCGAGTCCCGAGATCGCTTATAGAAACCATAATTTTTATATTTCGTTCAAATATGGAAAAATACACCGGACAAACAATATTCGTTAAAAAATAATTCTACTGATAACTTCATAGTATGCCAAGTGAAATTATACCAAATAAAATTCTGCCATCTTAAAAGTTTGCCATTGTAAATTCGCACACAATATAAACATTCGGCCAAACAATAATTATGTTAAATAATTTTTATGCTCTTAATCTATACGTTTAAAGAAGATTATGCCAAGTGGGTTATGCCAAATAAATTTCTGCAATAAAACACTCTGCCAGATAGAGCGAACCCCTTTTTATAATATTAGAAAAGATTTACATACGTAGGTATCTATGGAGTCCGTCTCCTCAGCCAATTACAATATCCTAATAGATTTATATATATAATAATTATATTCACCAGAATCGAAATTGGCCTTCTAACAAATTAACGAATTCAGCATTCATTGTCTTGATATTGAATTTTACTTATTGTTCTATTATTACTAGCAGGTAATTAACAATACAATACATATCCCAACACATCGAGCAAACACCGCAAGCACAATCTTCTACTTAGCGTATCGATGGCAAAAAGTTCAAACATCTGGCCCAAAATTGAACAGCGCGAACTCCGCTCACAAGCACAATTAAGTGACGATATAAATTTATTAGGTCAGCTTTCTACACAATGATTGACACTTAGCTAATTGCTCACCTTGATAGAAGCATGTCATGATCGTTTGATGTTATATCCAATACTTTTTCGTTTAATGTATAAGTTCTTTTTAGACTTCATACAAGTAGAAATAACAGAGAGCAGTATTGACTCGCGACTTACGAGTTGGAGGTCATAGGTTCGAACCTAGGCACTACTTTGTGTAAACTATTTCATCACTACTGCTCTCAAAATGGCGAAGGACAACATCGTGAGACAACAGACATGTCCTAGCACCAAAAATTCGTAGACATAATGCATATCCTAACTCGCACTCCCTCCCACAGAGAGGGGGCTTGTGTCCGAGCAGTAGGAACATTATAGTACACCTAATAATTTGGCATATTTTTGACCTTGACGTACATATGCGGGACTTTCTTTAAAAACAAATTCGACTTTGACTCCCAAATGAACAAACTTTTAATACCAGAACAAAAACTGAACAATGAAAACTTCGAAACGACTAATTTTCTTTATCGTCGAGTACTTTGTCTTTTATTGCGAATACTAAATTCTATTACAATCAGTAGACACTGGAGAGTTTTCGTAAAATGCTATTAACAACTTTTTGAAACGATAAAATTAAAATGTCTCAAAAGTTTCTCGGGTCACGGTATACCAAAACTTGACGAACTGCGTCAAACTCGATTTCATTTTTTTCGGTGACTTCAAAATTTTCTGCGGTATTTCTAATGTAATTAACATTGAAATAACTCTTAACTTTAAAGTTTGTAGTACCTAGATCTCGAAACTTAGCTTTTCACATTTAGAAATTTAATGGATTCATGAAATATTAAAACTAATACATAATTCAATTTAAGGTTTTCAAAGAAAATTAGTTCTTATTCAAATTAATCAATGTTTTTTTTAAATGTTTCACAATGTTTTTTTTACTAACAATATAATCTATCTGTGGAGGCCAACAGTACATTTTACATAGAAATTATATTTAAGCCACCATCTGGCCCAGTTTTTTACTTACATAACTCATTTAATTATAAATATACAAAGGAACGAACTTGTACCCTCAAAAACGTGTAACCTCCCCGGTCGGTAAATACCCCAGTGATTTACTTGAACAATTTGCATACATATCACATTGCTGCCGTTTCAAATGCTGAAGTATATACTTGGACCTTATAATATATTAGGTCGAGTGCCCCTCGGTTACGAATACCGTATATATTTTCCTTTGAAGATATCGGAATATCTGTCTTAACAATTTTCAATTTTCTTTTTTTGTTGTGTCCTCTTCCAGCTTATTCAATTATGTTGGTTGGTCAAACAAAGGATTACGAGTACACACACACACAAATAATAATACCTAACTGTTCTGCGGTGAATATTGTATATATACATATTTTCTGAACATCTATCTATTAGCTGTATTTTTTCATTTTATCCCTGTTTAGGAAACAGGTGACTCGACACGTATGGGTAGCAACTACATAAGAATAACCCAAGCCTTGATAAAGATATAATCTAGTCAGAAATTAAATGTGGTGATAGAGGAGTTGTCTGTCCAGAGTGCGCGACACATACATTGAAATAATAACAGTAGAAATGGAGTTTGACAGGACATCTGGCAAGGCAGGCTGATGAGAAGTGAAGTATAGCAGTGACTGAGGGGCGTCCGAGGTCTAGGTGCGAAGTGTTGGTCGTCCGGCGGCGATACGGGTGGACGACGTTGATTCCATCGCCGGTAGAACCTGGGTGGGGCTGACATAGGAGCGTTGGGCTAGCGGTGGGTGAAGTCAGGTTGTGGTCGATGATGAGTAGTAGACATGCTATAACAATACAACCCAAGTGCATAGGTAACAAGTTAAGTTACAGCAGCATCGAAAAATACAATACCACTTACAAACTCTCACAGAAATGACTTCATTTGCCCAATACCCAAAAAACTTGTGGGCACAAAACTATCATCGAAATACACCGTTAATACATAAATCTCTAATATTAAAAGGTCGTCAATAAATAAGAAAAATGTACACGTAGGCGACAACGGCGACGAGTCAGTAAGTAGACATAAGACTGCCCACACGGGATTAACTTTTGTATGTTATAAGTGTTTATGTGCTGACATTATACTGATATTTCCGTGACCGACGAAGAATCTATCTTGTTCAGTTAATAGGATTAGAACTACTTCCTGAAATTGCCCGATAAGATACATTGGGCATTGTTTCCTTATTTTCTCTAGTATCGGCAAGATTAATTCTTGCCGATACTAGAGCACAGCCATGATAATTACGCAATCGCGTCTATGTAATTGTGTACTTATTCATTTTGTGTTTTCATTATAATATGTCAACAACTGGCCGTGCAGCCTATTTTGATGTCAACTAGATGTTACAAATAAAAAAAAAACACAAATATTACCGGATGTTGTAATTACGCCTACGTGACAAAATATTGAATTACAATACTTTTTTTTTATTTTTTTGGGAAAACGTCTATGGCCAAAGGCTGACACAGGCTGTCAAACGATCTAGTAATTTGGGAGAAAATTCCGCGAAACACTGCTGGAAATTGCAAGCGATGTGAAACAATGTTTTATTAGGTTAGTTTAGTCAGTTCTTGTACTAAAGAATTTGAAATAATAATTCATTTGTTTAAATGTTAACACTTACACAATAAAATGTTATTAAAATTATACTCTATATTCAAATCAAATTAGACCATAGACTTTTAAAAAGTCAGGGACATAATTTTTGTGGCAAATTGATTAGGTACTTACCAATTTATATTGCCCGTATATTAAAATCATAACTTCTTCTTTTCGAGTCAATGGTAATGATAAATACATGTATTTTTTCTTTTTTTCTATTATGTTTAAAGAGTTGGGCCCAGCCGGAGGCCTATTGCGGCATCGGTGGCGTTTTTAGGTCCTCAGACGTGGAGGCGTATGGACACTTTGGACACTTCAACATAGTTATGGGACATGGTTTGGTCAGGAGCACCGCATTCGCACTGGGTATCGGTAGGATCTATAATCTTTAATTATTAGATTGTGCTTGCAGCGGCCTACTTGAATCCGCAAATCATATCTGTCTTTCTTTGACAGTTGTATGAAATGGCTATAACACATAGTGTGTCAATTTGATAAGCAATATATTCCCTGAGCAATATATTAGTCAGTGCTAGTGTTTTTGGCAAGTATATTTTGAATATCAGAAAAATTCATTTCTCCGAATAATTAAACATTCATAATTTTCAATAAAAATCGTGCTTTGCTTACAAAATACCAAAAAAAAAAAATATCAAAAACTTTTAAAATTGTATTTACTTTGAAAATTTATAACGTGCAAACGGATATTGCTAGTCCAACCACCCTTTGGCCATTCGAGGGGACAAAATAATGATTTTAATATTCCCCCAAGACTGTTCGATAACTCGATTTATTTGAGACTAGAGGCTTGAAGTACCAGTTTTATGAAGTTTTAATGTTATGTAAAATGGTCTAGCAAACATTTATTATAAAATAGATATATAATTTGTATGTTGCTCTTTTTTGCCCTTTTCACCACTCTTCTAAATTGCCGGTCTTCCAAAATCATAGGGAGGTCCTTTGTACAGTCAGCAAAAGCATTATCAGCCTATAATGTTCCCACTACTGGGACACAGGCCTCCTCTCGGTAAGAGGGAGTGGGCTATAATCTACCACGCGCGCCCAGTACGGTTGGCAGATGACAAATATCTTCGAATTTTTAGTTCTAGGACATGCTTTTGCGCAGTATCAAATGGCATTTCAGAAAACATCAGTTTTTCTGGGAGGCGCACTGTGAGATTGTGTCTGATTTTTCTGAAAAGCAATATTTTCATCCTAAGAAAGCCTACTTTAAAAGATATAGTAACAGAATGGTACCATGATGAATCATTTATTACGACACATCGCTCTTCCAACTTGTTTGTACGAGCCTGTTGTGTTTGAGGCAGAACAAAAGCCACCCCTTTCACTTCTTCGACGCCAATAACTATAATTAACTTATCAATTAAAAAAGTTTCACCTGTCGCCTAACAACACAGTCACCAGCACAAAAATAAGTCGCGTGAAATCTTTCTTGTTATAAACATCATATTATAAAAATTAAATAAAGGAGCGATAAGGTGTTCGTGCTATAAATAATCTGTGGGCCGAATATACTAGGAGAACAAAAACGTAAGTTGGTGGGTAATTTTCCTCACTGTTCATTTCCTCAATGTAGTAGACGAGTGGGGTCACACTCCGCCATTTTGTGATTTATTTTTGAGTGTTATAGTAATTATTGGGTTGGCAAATTGGTTAGGTTATGGCGTTTCGTGTTGGTATATCAAACATACCATGGAACATATAAATGTACGTAGAAATACATAGTAAAATTGTGAGTTATTTCTCGGATTCAGTTGTTAGCTAAGAATTTTAAAATACACAAATCCAAGTCTACGATATTCTAAGTGAAGATTAAGAATGCAAGAAAGCACTGAATACTAAATCTGTTTATGAAATAGTTTATGGAAAGGCATGGTTATGACAGTGAACCTCAATCAATAGTAGAACTACTGTGTTCAATAAAACACAACATAGAATGCAATGAAACAAAAACTGTCATCATAAGACATCTTCATGAAAGAACACCAACCGTGAATAGAAATAAGCTTTAATAAAAATAAGTTTTAATATAAAGTAAACGAGAATGTAAATATAGGTAACGATCGATCCTCAAACGTGACCTGGCTGCAAGAAACCACAGATTTCGGCTACATATACCAATATCCGGCTTTTATTACATTTAAATTATTCTATCTTATCGAGCATGAGTTTTATCAAGCGATGTTTTTATGCTTCGCGTTATTTTTACGATGAAAGAAAAACAATTGGTTTGAAGATGGGATGCGAGGTTACGGTTTCGATATCAGATGGAAGCGGTGACGTGACTACGATCTGGATGCAGTCATGTTTTTTAAACACGCTGTGTATAGAATTTACGATTAGATTGGTGCTGATACTTTGACTATTATTATGGAATTGGATTGCATTCAATTTGTGAAGACAAACCTGTAAAATAATTTATTTTATAAGACATTTGCTCGTAAGGGGTCTCTTATTTCACCAATTTCAATATCGTAATGTATCTCATTACGTACTTGTGCGGTTGTGTTATTCATTACGTAATCGCACGGTTTATCAAGATTCTCCGTCAAAACGAACGGTACTTTTTTAAATCTTAGCAGAGTTTTTATTTCAGAAAAGTAGTCAACATTTTATGAATAAAATTAACTTTGGGAGATAAAATATATTAAATAAACATTTAATTCTATTAATTTTGACAATAAATTACAACCATTAATATCTGTAACAAAAACAAAAATATTAATTTACTTTATTAATAATACTGGCTGTTTTGTGCCTATGCCTGGAAAAAAAGCGCGAACGCGCGCGCATCGCTTATTTGTTAAGAAGTAAAAATTATTCCGCGCGCTTTTTCTTTTCGCTGTACTTTTTTTTTATTTGAAAATGTCGTCAATTAATGATGAATTTATTAATTCCACACCGCCAGAAGTCTCAGAGGCAGCGAAAAAGGCTACTCTAAGCCTCTTGCCCGAAAAATCGACCGATAGATACTTACAAGCGAATCAAAATTTCATTATATGGAAAACAAGCAAATATGCAAATTCATGTACTAATTGCTCAAATTTTCATAACTGCTTTAATTAAATATTTCTTCGTTTAAGAAAGTCCGAGTTTTATTTATTTCCTCGCAAATATGTTTATAAAACGTCGTATGACATACCTATGTGCGCTTTGATAATTACAGCCTCTGCTTTCTTTTAGCCCTCGCCTACGGCTCTGGCAAGCAATATCGCCTCGGCTGTAATTTTCAACTTACCGCACTTATATCATAATGTACTATTATACTAGCTGACCCGGCGAGATTCGTACCGCCTCAGAACCAATAAATACAAAATGTACGAGAAAATGAATTATCTTCATTATTGTCCATTTTTCTATTTCCCCATGTTTAAATTAAATATTTTTTCTGCTTTTCGGCGGTCCAGCCGTTCTTGAGTTATAAATGGTGTAACTAACCCGACTTTGTTTTATTTTCATAGAAGATTTATAGTAAAAACTACCAGCCGTAATCATAAAAATCCGGTAACTTCATTAAGTGATTTGGAAGACAATAAAACAGGCAACGATATACCCGCTAAAATTCAAGATACATTTCTTCTCCCGCAATATTTGCTCTTAAAAATTCCAGAGGCAAACGCAGTAGGTAGTTGTGCCAGCTCAGTATTAAAGAAATAAACTTCACTTTTTTAATACCTAACTTTATTAAATAAAATAAAAGCCATATTTCTAGCGTGTAGTGTGATTCGACGCTGCGCCGCGAATACACAAAGTAGGTCAACACGAACGACTGCCGCTTACATGAAAAGTTTTCAGTCTATTGACGACATGGAGAATCAGGACTTGAGTGTTTTGATTTGCATAGTAATGTGGGAATTAAGATGGAAGTAGGTATAAAGCATTCGCGAAGTACACTGAAAGAAATAAGCAATAAAAAAATTTTTTTACAATAAAAGGTTTTATTTTTCACTTTTTAGTTGTATACCTACCTACCCCAAACAAATTCATATAACACTACTTGCTATGTGAATATCAGTGACAGGTAGCTATTGAACATGTAGCTATTATGTATGTAAGAAAAAATCTACATCTTTTTAATAAAATAAGCGATAGACATAATTTTAATACTAGAAATAAAGATAAAATACATCAACCATTTTTCAGATTAGCCAAGGTACACACATCTTTTATGGGGTACTGTGTTAAATGTTACAATAAAATACCTTGTGATATATTGCAATTAAATGAAAGAAAATTTAAAACTCACATTAAACGTACACTTTGTAAACAAGCATACTATAAATTAGAAGATTATATCCAAGATAAGAACGCTTGGAAACATGCTGGTCCTGCTCCATAGGACAATCTAGAGTCTAGACAAAATCAAACTGGTTGCTAATTTAATTGTAAAATATATTCTTTTTTTGATATTGATTTACATTCTGTAATAACTTTAACTTACACCCTGACTTATTACTTGTAATTTTTATTTTATTTTATTTAAATGAAAATCGTTTACTTTTACCATGTTTGTAAATATGTGAGCACCATGCATCTATCAGATAATTAATTTATATGTCATGGTTTCATTTTTAATTCTTTTACCTATTGTGGTATAGTAATTTTATTTTAGGTGCATCGTCTTCACATATTATTATGATATAATTAATGTATACAAAATATTGTAAAACATTTTAAAAGAGTAACGGTGGAGTTTCTTGCCCATTCTTCTCCATACGAAAACTACCCTTTGGAATGGGCGACTAGAATCAATTCTATTTGTTGTAATTTTTGACGTTCAAAAGTGCCTTTAATGTGCCTATTTGAAATAAATGCTTTGACTTTGACTTTGAACACATCTGCCTACCCCTTTAAACACAAAATAACAATACAAAGGGTACAGGCGTGATGTTATTTTGTGTTTGCGTAAACAATGCATACATATGCTATAACAGCAATAGCCGTTGATTTGCTGGCATTTATTGAACAGTTCCGTTGTCTGTCTCCGAAACTCATCATCAGATCTTTGCGAAATTGAAATGGGACAATTTAGGAATAAACTTCTTTCGAACAAAAAAAAATTATCAAATCCGTCTATATATGAGGGAGTTATGCCCGAACATACATAAAAAAATAAAATATATATAAACATCCGAATTGAGAACCTCCTCCTTTTTTAATGTCGGTTAATGAAAATGAAAAAACATCGATCTGAACTGCTTTAAACAGTTCATTGTGTAACGTTCAAAACAGTATTTTTTACTGATCGGAACAGAAAATTTTACCGTCATGACAGTAAACTTTAATGTTTTAAGTAGCTAAAAGGTCACAAAATTAACAGTTTAATTCATTTGGTGATATCGTTCAAACCATTGAAATTTACTTACATTATAAAAATGGTGGTTGTGCTTTTTTTGTTGTTTTTTCAGTAAATAGTATGTTCAATCATTAAAGTTACTGTTTTGTCTTTTACTGTTTTACAAACATTTGTTCTTACTAAATAAAGTCAGTAAGTCTTAATGAAATCACTTTAATGTGTTGTGGTAAGAATTTTTTTCTTTTCAGTGCATGTTCAGATTCATGATGGACTCACTCCCTTTACTCAGTGATAGAGGAAGTAAGTTTATCAAAGCAGATTGCTCCTTTTTACCAGACAGCGTCAGCAAAGACAGTTGGCTTGGAAGTTATTTTAGTTCCATCCCAGTCGATCCACCAACTGCATCAGACTGCTTGAAAAGTGATCTTGTTTTGAACGTTTTAGTTGTAGACGGGGTTTTTTTTAGCTGAGGCTTAAAAATATGCTGCTGAGTTATAAGTTATTTCAGATTTAGAATGATTGCCCGAACTTACCAAAACCTTTTTTTAACAAAATTTGTAGCCTTCACTTTTATTAGAACTAAATAGCATAATTAGCTTAAAACTTTCCCACCGATGGGACACAAGCCCTCTCTGCGAGAGGGAGAGGTACCCTCTCTCTCACAGAGAGGAGGCCTGTGACCTCCATCCACCACACGGGCCCAGTGCGAGTTCGTTTTCATTAGGACTGCGGAGACAAAACTTCAAAGTCTCATTCGAAGAGAAATTCAAAGCATTATTATATTCTTTCAAGAAATGAAAAACCTCTGGAGATTCTGAAAACACAAGCATTAAAGAAATAAAGACAAAGAGAAAGATAATATTGAATTTCTTCGCACGATTACTTTTTGCCATTAACCCAAGAATATTTAGGAAAGCTAGCCTTATCCTTTGCAACAATGTTGTGATAGTTTGAAACTATGCTATCGATGTTAATGAAACTATAAAATCACCGGGTGAAGATTAAATACCGGGTAGACTAATCTTTGGCCACCGGATAGTAGATACAATGTAGGAACGCGTTTGAGGGGTCCTACTGTGGGTAGCTCACCGTCCGATCAGGACCAGGCCCATGCCGGACGGCGCGTACGTATTCCACGCGCGCCTCAAAGAAATGTCAGCATCAGAAAAGGGCCCGTCAGGGCCGAAGCCTACCGGAACAGCGGGATTGTCCAAAAGGGTTACCGCTGGCCCGGAACACAAAGGGCTAGGGAAGGAACACGGGTGGGTTTTAGCCAGTAAGAGTCTGACACTCCCTTCCGCTCCACCCAGAGCGGGCGGGGTCATTTGATGATTTCCCATCCTGAAAAAAGCCTGGTCCTACTGTTAGTATTCTATTAAAATTGGGACCTTTATTGGGATTTTACGAGCATTTTATGACGATTGGAACTATTTTATGTGTTTGATCTTTAAATGGTGTAAGTTTATAGTTTGATTTCATATTTTTGGGACCAGACAGTTAGATGATATGTGGTTTATAAAATATAAATAACCGGTCAAGTGCCCGGTCAAGTGTAAGTCGGCCTCGCGCACCGAGGGTTCTGTAGAAATTACAAAGTTACGGTTTTCGGATATTTTACTTTACTTGTGCTAAATGACATTGCTTCTTGCCAAATTTCATGTCAACGGGAAGTACCCCATAGGTTTTGATTCCCTTGCGAGGGTCAAAATATGCGGCGTAAACGGAACATAAACGCCCGTATCTTTTGACTGCGTTGACTTAGAAGTTTGATTTTTTCACTTCTTCAATGGATAGCAGCCCTGAGTATTGGATATTAATTTCAACTTGACAGCTTCAGGTGTTCCTGAGAAAAAGGATCTTGACAGACGGATAGACAGGCGGACAACGAAATGATCTTATAAGGGTTCCGTAGATATACCTAAGTATCTTTTTTTCGACTGTTTATGATTTATTCCAGAATATATTTTACACTGTACTGCACACACACACACACACACACTGTACTGTGTTCTGTACTGTGTTTTGTGTGTGTGTGTGTGTATAAGACTCATAAAATTTAATTCCAAAATTGGATCAATGTTAGCATTCGGTAATTTATACTTAAGATTTCCCAAGATAAGTTCTGAAAAAAGAACGTTCAATAGAAAAATACTGTTATGATTTACGGATGCGTAGGATCCAAGATGGGTTTTCGATTCATAACAATAAAATCTTCGTCGATAGTAAACCTGTATTGATAGTGTATTTATAACCCAATCGATATTACAGCTTTATTAAAAGTTTATAGTCAGCAATATAAATAGATTAGTTTATTTTCTGGTCAATATTTGCTCTGCTTATCCAACAGAAAAACATAGTATCTTTTAAACTCATATTTTTCGACCAATCGTTCAATTTATTATACTTGTTCCTTGTTCAAACGAAACTTTTCCTTTGAATAAAAGCAAGAAAACTGTTCGGAGCATCACAAAAAGTTTCACAATTGACCTTTACGAACTATCAACATTTCTTTGTTAAACAAATCATATCCAATATACATCAGCATTTTGTTGAAGTTGGCATGTTTACTGGCAATGTTCATGTTGCTACTTTTTCACCAAAACTACTCCGTGACGGAGTAACAAGGAATATAGCGTGTTACTCAAGGCACCACAATTTGTATGAGTGGAGGGCGCGTGAGCAATTATAGACATTATAATTTGTATGTTTAGAACGAGAATCGCGTGACGGGAAATGAGGAGAATTTTTTGAGGGTACGTAATTATATTCGTATTTAGGATGTGGTTTATTGGATAACATCGAACATGTGTAAGTGTAGGTCATGATTTTTGGTAAAGTTAATAACGGTAGTAATATTTTAGGTACATCCTTGAGTTTTCGTTATATCGGCGTACTGTGATCAACTGCAAATTGTCTACTTGGTTACGTTAGGAATTCACGGTTTCAAGAAGAGTGTAATGCGCTATTTGTCAAGAATATTATTACTTTGAATTGTCAATTTGATCAGTGTTTTGGAAGTGATATTTTCTATGCAATCGATTAACGCTTCTACGAAAACAATGGTGACCAATTGGATTGAAAATTTTATTAAACAACACAAACAAGTTACACTTTTTCTAGTATTGAGTAAACACCGCCTGTATCATAATCAAAAGACGTTAACCGATCGATTCGTGCAAAGAGCATTAATTTATAACTTTGCAAATATAATATTTTTGTATTGCCCTTGTATTATGGGCGAACAATTCCTAGTGACTTCTCAGCGAGGATCGTGATATGATACCCTCTTGTTGATATCTTGTCCTCTGATCTGTGTCAAACAATAAATTACTAGTAATCTTTTCTTCCACAGTGCCAACATCAGACGTACAAGGAGTGCTGGGCAAAAAAGCTTCACTACCGTGTGACATCCAGCCTCTGCACTCTGACGATGACGTGGTGATGGTGCTCTGGTTCAAGGAGTCTGATGGGGATCAACCGTTGTACAGGTAAGGATATCAAGCTTTAAATGGGGTTTTTTTTATTATTTGAGGATGGGAAATCATCAAATAACCCCTCCCACTCTGGGTGGAGCATAAGGGAGTGTTAGACTCTTACTGACTAAAACCCACCCGTGTTGCTTCCTTAAGATTTAAATGGGCTGTCGTTGATGCAAATATTATATATAAAATACACTAAAATAGATACAAAGATATATACAAATCCAAAATTATAGATACATAAATACATACGTACTCAATATATAAGCAACGAAAATAAAAGAAGACATTAGATGATTTCAGTTAGGACAACAAGATCACAACGACAAATAATGTTCCTTTACGAGTTTAGAACACATGTAACGACTGCGCGCGTTTTAATTTAACTGGCAATGCATTCCACAAACGAGCGGCCTGGACAGTAAAGGATTTATCAAGGAAAGTTGTGGAATGCATAGGTATTTTGAGCTTCAGCTAATATAATAACATAACCAATCGAACTAATCTATAGAGTATCAAAAATAGTTCGGTTCAAAACCTAATCAAAACATATTGACCCTTCCCTTGAAAAGTCAACTACTTATAATAAATTATTCAATAGGGAACAGTATCTGCAAATAGAAGTCGCAAACGTCAATACGGCAGTTAAATTACTACCAAGTGATGGTTACTCGTATGTAGTACCAGCACATGGAATACTGTTTATTCTATCAACATAGAACACTTTAACTAATGGTAAAATAACGTAGGTAGGTTCACGAATTGATTATATCGGTGTACATAATATGTAATAGTAATAATATGTAAATGTAATAGTGGTACTTAGTATGTAGGTGATTTGGTTATTGTGGTATAGAGGTATTAGAATCAGTGTGTAAAGTTCACTGATACTCTATAGAAAAGGGAGGATCCTTCTACCAGACGGGTGTTGTCTGGCGGGCAACTCCCCGATGATTCATGTCGGGCCGTTGTATCTATGCTAGTTGCGCGGTAAACTCTGCTTGCGAGATGCAGGATTTTTCGTGACGTCAGTATGACGCGTTGTTTGCATGTAGCGTTGTAAATACCGCTACAGTGGTGAATGAACGTTGCATCTCCTAAATATCTTGAGTAGAATCTGGATGAGACTGGCACATAAGCTTGGGGAGTGACACAAGAAATTAGAGGCCTATGTCCGGCATTGGGTGAAGTCGGCCTGTGGATGATGAAATATCGGACAAAGAGTTGATTGTCATAATCAGAACGATTGGTCATTAAATGGCCTTTTGTTGTTAATAACACATGGGACCAGGAGCTACTTTCAGTAATTTGTTTTACAGCTAATCGGAACTTGATAATAATGATGTGTTTACCTAGAAATTGAACATGTATTTCCGCTCTAAATAAATTCTTGCAATAAGCAAATAAGAGCAGTTGCGGTCAGCGGGATTATCCGGGTCAGCGGGATTGTCCGAAAGGGTTACCGCTGGCACGGAACATAAAGGGCTAAGGAAGGAACACGGGTGGGTTTTAGTCATTAAGAGTCTGACACTCTCTTCCGCTCCACCCAGGGCGGGAGGGGTCATTTGAAGATTTCCCATACTGAAAAAAAAAGAGCAGTTGCATAGTACCTTTTGACATATTGATGAAATTGAAATTGAAATTGAAATTGTTTATTGAAATTATTGATTTACATAAATATTTACAAAATAGGGCCTTAAACTAGTGGTAGGTAAAAAATAATTGGATTCTACCTGAACTAGGAATAAACCTGTATCTCAGGTATCTCACTCAAGTGCTTATGCATAAGTATTAGGTATCAAATATTCCTACAAATAGTAAATAATTGATCTACTTTAATGATGTTTATATTAAAATTTAGCAAAATAGTATGCTACTTCTTTGTATCATCGTATGTACCCACGATTTGTAATATCTTGATTTAAAAGAGTGTCCATGGAGTTTCTTGCCCGTTCTTCTCCATAGAGATCTACGTTTTGGAATGGGCATCTAGCTTCAACTTTCTAATTGTTGACGTTCAAAAGTGCCTTTTATGTGTCTACTTATTTGAAATAAATGCTTTGACTTTGTCTTTGACTTTTTTGCAACCATATTCTATTATGATTTTTGCAACGTTACATTTTAATAAGGTCGCGTTTACTTTGTCATACAGTAAAATTTGCCGTGTCAACAAAATGTTAAGATTGCATGTTTACTTATAATATCTATAAATTATAAAAAAGCTAATAAAAACTAAAATAAATTTTACGGATTATAAAGAATTAAAGACAAAATAACAATAATTATATAACATAAAGTAAAAAGGCTTATAGATAAACATTGGCGGTCTTACACGACGTCATTATAATCTATAGAATTGATGTATCTTGTCTCAGCTATTTTCTTTGCGGGGCATACTTGGCCGCCTGTTTTGTGGGTGCTCGGTTTTTTAAATCGCAAGCATGTTGCACAATGTGACGGTTCAGCATGTTTAGTGCACTCATTCACCTGATGACCCTGTTCCCCACAATGTCCGCACGTATAGGCAGTCTCCCGACAAGTCTTTGCAGCGTGTCCATACTGTTGACATTTAAAGCACCTGGTCACAAGTGTGAAGTCCCTCACTGGGCAGGAAGTCCAATTAATGAACACTCGAGTTTGGTTTATAAGCGCCTTTCTTATACTAGCAGTAACTTCAAGAATGAAGTTGCACGTACGACCCTCTCTTTTACCGGACTTGTGACTTAAATTTACAGAGGCCAAAAAAGAGTCACGGGACAAACTCGGCAGCTTCTCGGCTACATTCTGCTCATAGATGCAATCATAAACTTCTTGATCACTTAAAACGGTTGGTACTCCTATAACTACAATTCTTGGTCTTCTCTTAGGGGGCTCGTCCACTTTCAGGCCAGAACTACTTAGCTGGGATGATTTCTTAAGTTTTTCTATGTCGTCTTTGGTCTCCGTGCTGATTATAACGCCTCCATTTCTTGTTTTGCGCAGTCCTCTAACGTGCAATTTCATTTGTTCAGGGCATATAATTTTTTGGACAAGAGATTTAGTATCCTCACTAGATTTTAATTTATCCGCTGGATAAATTGCAATAGAACTGGTATTATTGGGGCGCAAGTAATTATTTTTATTGGTTTTAACCATGTCAGCGAACGAAACATTTTCTGCCACCGTTGGTTTAGCGCAGTTTTCTTCAATAGTTTTCTTGATATTTTCTAGGCAATCTGTATGGTCGCCTTTTTCTTTCAACACTAGTTTAGTGTTTTGTATTTCTTGTGCTTTTATCTTCAAGTCCTGGTAGTAAACCGCCATTTGTGAAACGCCATGTCCAACCTTGCGCGATAGGGAATTGATCCTCAGCTTTTGCTCTGAGTTCAGCTTTCCTTCCTGAGCAATGGTACAGACTTCATTCAGGCATGATTCAATTGAGATCAACCAATTACTAATATCCCTGGTGTCCACTGCTTGAATTTTTCCTTCAGCTGCATGGTCAGGTGTTTGAGATTTGCTGGCGGGGCTACCTTGTGGTGGGTAACTCCGAGGGCTATTTTCACTATTTGACATACTTAAGAGCGTTACTCCAGAGCGGCGCGCCTCGCGTTTAGGTAAATTTACTCACACAGCTATACAGTTAAACGCACACACAGCCGTCTGTGTTGGAGCGCGTATCATACACCGCTTAGAATCATCTTGATACTTAGCCAGTTTTTAGTTAGTAGGGAATTAATGTTTTCGTTTTCCGTAAGCGGGGATTCAGTTTTTTGTTTATTGTAATAAATGAGCAATTAAATTATTATTAGTTAGGTTAAAGTAAATAAAAACAATTTCGTGTAAAATAAAATCTTAATATTTGTTGTCTCTAAGTTTCATGGACCTAGCTTTTCGGGGATCAACAATTTCGGGTAACAGGCATTTATTGTAAAAGCTGACTAGCCGATGTTCCATATTTTCGCTCCAAAATTTATCGTCCCTGATTATGTTTTCAGTCTTCAATTTAAAATCTTCGCCTGTCCACACAGCAAACAGACAGTAATTTCTGTTAGTTATATGCAGCTGCCCCTGTATCTGATAAAACCAGTCATGGCGTCGATTCACAGATCCATCTATTTTCCAGAATTTAATTTTTTTTTGGCTAATAGCAAAATCTGCCTCTAATCCAAATGCCGAACTAGGACATTTAATTTCGGTGATGCCATCATCGTCGATTAGTCCATCCGGCGAAGCACCTGTAATCATAATAATTTGAAACTCAATACTCTAATTACTTCTTTTTAATAGAATTTAAGAATACAAAAATAAATTGTTTGTTAGAAAAATCTAAACTTGTACCTGCAACTGTTCTATGGCCACTTTTTCGTTTACTTTCCCATGTTGAATACTAGGGATATGGTCCAAGGAATATGAGTAAAGAAATTGTTTAACCAAAGGGGCTGGGCTAATAGTCGATCGCCGTTTGCACACTTTACAGAATGAAGAGGCTGTCAATAAACAACGTCGTAGCTCTAGCCAAAGTGCACTCTCTGCCTGAAGTACAGTATCCCTTTCAACTTCTTGTCTATTATTTACCTATAACATAAAATTTGGAAATATATTTTTAAGTGTAATATTATCAGAAACAATGTACAACATGTATCTGAACTTATGAAAGTATACTGTAAATACGCACTTGTTCTTGAAGGTTCTTGTTTTATTTGTCCTAAAATATGTTTATAAAGACCAAGTCATTCTTACAAGATTCCCTGCGTCAGGATCTTGAATTGGAGCCGTTTCTAATGCCTGCAAGTTTTCCAGAATTTCCAGTGTTTTTTCACTGTCTTTTTCATTTTCTTGATTCTGAAAATAATATGTAGGGTATAATATAGTGACACAAAAAGTAAGCATCATGACAGGCGATCGATTGTCGGCTTGAGATAAATAAATAATGAAGAAAGGTCTTATTTAGTTTTGGTTTAACAACTGCTCAATCAAAACCAAGGAAACACGTGTCTGCCGCAGCTAGTAAAATATAAAGTAAAAAAATAAAACTTACAACAGCATTTTTATTTAAGTCCTGGTTTTGAAGTATTTGAACTTCTCTTTTCTGCCTGTAACAACGAATTGGATATTAACTTTATCTTATTACTACTGTGTTTCATAAAAATATCCAAACAAAAAGTAATAAAAAAAAATTACTTCAAAAAGTAGTAAGTATATTGTTTCTTATTACACCTAATAAAAATATATTTTTTATAAGTAGAGAACCTCGGTAACATACATTTTAGCTTCATTAGCCTTGGCCAAATTTTCGTTTTTTTTTGTTCCCATATAGCGCCTTTTGTTAGCCATATCTGAAAAAAAAGTAAAATGAAAACATACATAAAGAAGTCTAATTTAATCTTTCTTAAGTTAATAGAACACCATTACATTAAAATATGTACTCACCAAAGTTTTGTAATATAATAAAAATATATCATAACAAAAATATATTATAATAAAAAGTATCAACATGTCCTATTCGCGCTAAAAACTCGCGAAAGTACGATAATATTTTACGCGACTCGCGGCTACGGGAGCGACACACGTCCTACCTCTGAAAGGCCTCAGCCGGCACTGAGCGCTGGCGTGATTCCGCGCCGATTATATAGCAGCACTAAATAATTCATAGTAAAATAAAAAAATAAGTTATTAAAAAAATAGTTGTACCATGTTTTAGAACGTAAATGTCTTCGTTTACTAGGCCTAAAATAACTTATAAATATTCCAGATTTCATCCTAAACTAACGCGTTTAATATATCGAAAAGTGGCTAAAATTGACACTTTTGAATATACTTTTGTTGAATGAAAACTTACAGTAATCGTTTTTTTTTTTCAGCCATGCACTAATAAATGCTATTATTATTTATAAAGCAACGTTGTTATAAGTTTGTCGTATATGGTTTTACTAATACCGTGCATTTGCGTAGACCGTCGATCGCTAGTTTAAAAAAAGGCTTGCATAAAAACTGTACTAATGAGAAAACTGTACGAATAAATGAAAATGTTTTTCAGCCATGCACTAGATTATGAAATTCCTATTAATATGACATCAATATCTTATCTATAAATTAAACAGATTATGGTTTTATTGTCCGTCGGAAATCATCAATTTTGACTCCAGCGTGGCTCTAACGGATCAACCCTCTTAAGTCTTAAATGTTTCTCATAATTAAATGTTATTCACTAAAGTAAATCACTAACTTAGCAGTAAAATGCGCGATTCGTTTTCTAGGTCACAGATTATTCGGAAATATTTTAACGACATATGATTAATAATATTGCTTATAAAATTATACACACGTCTCGCTCTCTGATAGCAATGATTACAATTAAGTGCTAAAATTAAAGCAATAGTCCAAAAAGTTATCAATATAAAATCAGCCAAAAGCTGCCCACCAGCCCACTGTTGGACCTATCCTCATCATCATTTCAGCCGAAAGACATGCACTATTAGACATAGGGCCCCCCTAACCGTCGTCACATTAACCTGGCATGTGCTTCTCCTATCCAGTGGGTACCCGCGATGCTGGACCTATACACAAACAAAAATTTATGATATAATCTAATAATTTTTTTTTGTAATACATTACAGGATATACATATTTTAATAATAATAATTTTAATATTTTAATATAATATATATATATATAATATTTTATTTACATCAGCTACGACATCAGAGGCCGTTCCATCAACCAGCCGAAGCTCTGGTCTTCCCCCACGGTCTTCGGGAACCGCGCCTTCTTCAGAGGAAGTGCCACCCCCGCAGTCCTGATGGTCGACAATGTGATAGCCAGTGACGCTGGCGTGTATAGATGCAGGGTAGACTTCAAGAATTCGCCTACTAGGAACCTCAAAGTTAATTTCACTGTTATAAGTGAGTATTGTGGTTGTTTCTGATAACAAACAAGATTGGAAAACGAAAGAAAAAAGTTGAGGAATAGGAATATAATTCTATAAATGTACTGCTTTCTGTTACCGAAATAGAGTAAAGTAATTTAACTCTGTCTTTTCCAACAGTCCCACCAAATCGTCCAACAATATTCGATGCAAAGAGAAGAGACAGGGCGAAACTAGTGGAGCCTTACAACGAAGGATCCAACGTCCTTCTCATCTGCGAGGTCGAAGGAGGTATGTTATCTATATTTTGTGAATTTATAATCAGCCTATAATGTTCCCACTGCTGGGACACAGGCCTCCTCTCGGTGAGAGGGAGTGGGCCGTAATCCACCACGCGGGCCCAGTGCGTGTTGGCAGATGTCACATGTCTTCGAATTTTTGGTTCTAGGACATGCCGGTTTCCTCACGATGTTTTCCTTTACCGTTTAGAGAGCAATGGTGATGAAATAATTTACACAAAGTAAAGCGCCTATCTGGGTTCGAACCTACGACCTACAACTCGTAAGTCGCGGCCGTTACCAATTGGCCACCACTGCTCTCATATCGATAAGATCGATAAGGGATAACCAATAAGGTAGTTTAGCTTGTTGGTTATCCCTTATCGCAGATCGATAAGGGATAACCAACAAGGTAGTTCATATTCTCACGAAATAATCCAAAGGATAATTTGAATCATTTGTATACATGTAAAAGAATTAATATTTTGAAGTAGGATCAACTCTGTACCCAATTTGATGTGGTAAAATTATTAGTAAAGTTTTAATTCACAAACACTTTCGAAACTTCTATTTGAGGCGGACTTTTAATAGTAGAAGGGAGTATTTATAGATTTCCCGAATAATGAAATATCAACTGCTTAATCAACTGAATTTCTGCCTGTAACCATATTTATAGGAATATGAAATAGTTTTTACAGTCAGGCTCATTTTCTACGTAAAACTATATTTCTAGGAATATAAAATAGTTTTTTCAGTCGAGCCAAAAAGTTAAATCCAGCGAATATTGGGTATATTCAACTACAGCACAGCTTTTATGAATAAAATATTTTATTAGTTGACAAAAGGCTTTGAAGAGCTCACGCACAATGGTCCATTGAAGTACTAAGTGCGGAAACCAAACCCATAACATAGAACATATGTAGAAGGCTTTGAAGATAGGTATAAACAAAACGATGTCAATAGCGACTAAACAGACTTCAAAGACAAAATAAAACAAACGTGTACAAACACATCTATTTAGCCAATCCACTTAAAGGCAAATTATCTAAATCACACAGATTTACTGGAATAGGAAATGGCTTCAAGAGAGGCTGTTTAATCTAGTTCCAACATGGAAATGTCTAGCTTAAGCTAATACAGTTTAATGTCAGGTAGAATAAACCTTAGGCACTGAGGCGCGAAGGGAAATGAAACAAGATGTCTCAGACGTACAGAGGAACTATGTGAAATGGGTAATGTAGGAATTAAGAGGGGACGGGGCCTGAGAAGAATTTGAAAAACAGGTATTTGTAGAAACTATTGCCGTCGCCGTACCTCAAATCTGCCCCCGCAGTGTGTGAAAGGGACAGCTGCAGCTCAGACCGAAATTGTCACAAAAATTTTGACGAGGTTGACGTTTCGTATTCCCCTTTTTTCTCCTCGAAAATTGAGCCGATTCAATTATTTTTTACATTAACATTTTAAGAAAGAGTATGTTTAGGTTCCTAATTTATTTTTTATGTTAAAATCTTTTCTAATTTGTCTGGTAGTCCTCTAATCACGGCGGTAAAAATAGGGCATTTTTTGTAATTTTTAGAACGTCATATTTTCTTTACTAATTAGTTTTTGAAAAAAGAAAATGACAAGGACATTGTTTACAGCAGACCTTGATTTATGAAAAAAAATTATTGCTCCAGAGGCATTATTTAGGAAGAAAAAAGGGGAATACATTTGTATGGAGAATCGCACGCCCTGTTCCCTCTTAACATTTTGTAAACAAATGTTGATTGTGCGCCAGAATGTAGGTAAGCGATGGCTGTTTAGTTGTGGTTTAGTTTCCAGTGTGTATATTAAAAATGTACTGACGTGTACTTTAGTTACATTTAAATGTGATTTTTTTAATATTTGTTTTTCTTGTGCGTGTCCCAAATTATATTCTATTTTATTTACATTTTTCTTTCTTTCAGTAGTTTAAGACCTTTAGAGATTTGAAGTAAAATGTAAAAAACATACATTATAGGGAACTGGCTCCGTTATCATGTTAAACTAACATTTGAACAAAGAATTAAAGATAAAAATAGTAACCAAAAATGAAGTGTTAGTTATAAAAAAATAAAAATAAACTATCTCGCACCATTTAAAATTCATAAACAACAACCGCCCTAAACCCTAACGACCCAAATAATTGATAAAACAAAACGAATCAATAACAAATCTTTAAAGCTATCCGACCAATTAAGGGTCATAATTGTAGCCTTCGTGTGTTAAACAATAAAACATTCCGATCCCATACAATTTGGGCCCGAAATAACAATGACACCATAAATGATAAATACACAGGATACGTGGGCGTCGATGATGGGAAATATATGGGAAATGGTTATGATGTTCTAGTCGATAACGGTAAATCTATTTTAGAAGCTGCAATAACCATATACAAAATCAATTTTGTAGGGAAAGCATTAATTTCCAGAGAACACAGAAATATGAATTCATTGTGATTTTAAAGTTGGAATTTCTGGCAACAGAAGCTGGTTCTATGATTTTGAGTAGGTAATCATAAATGATGAATATTTAGAAACTCTCATAATAGGGAATACAATTAAATCAGTTTTAGTGAAATATTGAAGTTAGTTAAAAAAGCTACGAGTGAAAGACAAGGGCCCGTTTTAAACCAAAATTAATCACGCATTCAATGAAATCTAAAACGTTTTCCAAGACAAATCACAATCTTGATTTTGAAACGACTTTAACATATTTTACTTCGTGATGAAAGCCGAATTGTGTCAAAAAGAAAAATGAAGCCATTAAACCCCGTTATGATTGGGGCGACAATTTTTCAATAAGAATAATGGGTGCGACCACAAACTTCAGATAATTATCGACAATTGCGTCTATTTTGACAAGGGGATCGATTTTCTGACTCTGATTTTGTTGTTATCAAACTAATATTTTTGATGTTTGAAAACCTGCGTTATGTAATCATTTTCTTTAAAGACAATAAACCGTAAGGGGCTTACATGACCTAAAGCGCGGTCACTGTTGGAGTGCATAGAAAAGAAAGAGAAGCGCGATGACAAAACGCTGGTAGTTTATTGCAAAATATGAAGCAATTATTTAATTACAAAAAATCTATTGTTTGGACTAAAAAATTAAAACACAAGTATTTTAGTATGATGCTTGTAGAATAACCTGACAAAAAATCAGAATGATTGTATGTATATTAGTATGGTTTTTATTGTAAAAAGGAAGTTTTTAGAGGTACCTTCATGATTTTTTTCAAATTAAAATTAGTTGTACTATGTTTTCAATACACTATCTACCTAGCATATATCCTGAAGAATATCATATATTTTTCTGATTTTGTTTACTGTAGTCGATCATATACTTTTATTGTTTCTAAAACTTGCGTTTTTTGTGTTTAGGTCCTGTAAGCCCCTTAATGGCATGCGATGAAGGATAGATTATTGCCACGCTTGGTTGATTGATTACAGACACAATGTAATATTTTTATCCAGTCTTTTGTCTAGGCTGTTTTCGGCTATTTTTTAGACTGCTGCGTTTGTAAAGTGGTCGCAAAGGGTACTGTTCAGGACCAGGCCCGTGCCGGACGGCGCGTACGTGTTCCACGCGCGCCTCAAAGAGATGTCAGCATCAAGTGAAGGGGCCCGTCAGGGCCGAAGCCTGCCGGGTCAGCGGGATTGTCCGAAAGGGTTACCGCTGGCCCGGAACATAAAGGGCGAAGGAAGGAACACGGGTGGGTTTTAGTCAGTAAGAGTCTGACACTCCCTTCCGCTCCACCCAGAGCGGGAGGAGTCATTTGATGATTTCCCATCCTGAAAAAAAAAAAAAAAAAGTTACTGTTGAGCATGCTGGGTTCAAATCATAAGTCGGGAAAAGTGTTTTGGGTTTTACCATCTGGAATTTCGCAGTAGCAACCCGGAGCATGGATTTTTGCCCGGTTGATGGCATAGGCTCGCCTCCTATTACATAGGACTTAATCATAATTGGTGAAATGTGGTTGTATCTGCCTTACCCTTCGGAAAAACAGACATGTGTGTTATGTTTTTCTAATTAAGTTTTATCCCACAGGTAGACCGCGGCCACGTGTGACGTGGTACTTAGAAAACGTGGTGATAGACGACTCGTTCGAGCAGCGCCCTGACGGCGTGACGGTGAACACGCTAACGTTCCCCAACGTGGGCCGACAGCACCTGAACGCGAGGCTCGTCTGTCAGGCATCTAACACCAACCTCGCACAGCCAGAGACCAAAGTTCTTATTTTAGATATAAATTGTAAGTACAAAATACAATCTTTGATTTATTAATTTGTAGATGCCATTCTAATTGGGGGTAAAAGTGGCTGTATCAGCTATAGGGTGCGGAACTGACCACTAAACTATGTCTACCTAGTACATAATGTGGACATTATAGGTACACATCATCTTCTGTAACTTTAATGTAAAGGTACTTTGTACAAAGCATTTTAGAATAAAATGTTCATAATACAAAATTACACACACTACACATACACACACACACTACTATACACAACTATATATCTGTTCTATTCTTTAAACCTCACTACCTATAAAGTAAGCGACCTCAACACTGCCACTCACAAAATTCACACATTTAAAAGGTCGAACCAATCAGAAGAAGATTAATTTTTTTTTATTTTGCAGTGAAAAACTATTGCTGCTCCCTCGTAAAAATATATCAATGAAAGTTATTTTGCTAAAAAATGGGTTGTCGTTTTCCCTCCAATTTGCTATCAATATTTTAATGCTTGACACTTGCGTATTCAGCATTTTATTTATGTCATTGTTGTCAGTGTATTTTATAAAGAATACCAAAATAATATTCGAGCAGGATAACATTTTTGTCAGTGAATATAAAAAAGAATTTGTAATACCGAAATGCTATTTTAGTAGGATTACATTTTTCGGATGATGCTTGTAAAATGTCGACTAATATACTCGATTTTTGTTACAGTAAAACCAATAACAGTGAACATATTGACGAAAGAGAAGCAGGTATCAGCAGACAAAAGGTACGAAGTTGAGTGTAAAACGACAGGTTCAAGACCTGAGGCATACGTCACGTGGTGGAAGAACAATAGACAACTGAAGAGGATGGCAAAAAATGTGAGTTAATTTTACTTCTAGACGGTATAATTTTGAATGCACTTTTATCTCTTATGACCGTGTTAAAAAACAATTAATAAAATTCATAAAAATTGGTTCAAAATATCAAAAATAGCGCGAAAACAAATGAATCACTAAATTCGAAACCTGCCTTAATTTGAAATGAATTTGAATTTGGAATTCCAAACCAAACGCCAGACATTTGAGATTAAAGTAGCCTGTTTGACAAAACGGCAGTTTTATATGTAAGAACCTAATAGTTGAATTTCTGACACATACATAGAAATATTACTCAAACAAATTAATTCGGAGACCGTATTAATAGAAGTTACAATCATCAGAAACAATAAATAAACGTATTCACAGGCTTTATGTTTTTGTCAGAGAATGAGTGCCAATTTATTATTCCTAGATAGGTAAATATAAAATACTATCCCTGAATTGACGCACACCACCAAACACCAAATTAGAATATTATGTTAGGTATAATCGTAATTTACAGGGTGGAATTTCCGAAGCGTACCTGGAGGAAACGTACTCTAGATACTGAAGACAGCAAATTTTACTCAAAGGAAATATTCCTTTATTTTTAAAAAGAAGCAAAACTGCATTTAAATATTTTTGAAAATACGCTTGACACACCCGGGAATCGAACCGACTAAAATACGAAAAAATAGCATCTTATACTTTTACGGCACCAATCGATAGGGTCAATCATATGGATCAAATGTCTCTAGCAAACATTAAAGGAGAATCATAAAATCCAAACTTATAAATTCAATGGGACAAGATGAAGCACTTTTACTCAAGGGTCCATAGAGTCTACTTATGTTTGTAATTAACAATTATCTCTGACTTAATTTATTAAGAACTACTTAGATAAGAAAATTGCATTTATCTTTACACGTGTTTGTAATGTATGTGTTTACACTTCTAGGTTTATTTAGGTTCACAATACAATTTTTAATATTCAACACAACACGCTACTAAAAGTTACTCAAAATGAATTCCTTGAAAGAATATTTTTGTGCCAAGAAAAAAATGGAGCTCATTTCGAGCAACTTATTCGTTAATTTATTCGTTTTTTTCGGTAGAATAAAATAAGTTTAGACTTTCATGGTTTTTGTTTAATTTACCATGGTTTTAATTGACCATGTTGGCTAGAGAGATTTGTGCCATAAAAGTACGGGATGCTATTATTTAGGATTTTAGTCGGTTCGATTCCCGGGTGTGCCAAGCATATTTTTAAAAATCTTTAAATTCAGTTTTGTTTCTTTTTAAAAATAAAGGAATGTTTTCTTTGAATAAAATGTAGGTACTGTATTCAGTATTTAGAGTAGATACTTTCCCTCCAGGTACCTATGCTTCGAAAATTCCAACCTGTATATATGTACCTACATATTGAATTTTTAGTTTAGTAGGTATAAAAAATTATTTGTTTATTAAATTAGTTATACTGATTGTGGGAGAAAATTTTACATTACAAATCTGAGCACGCACACGGTCACACACGTATATATATAATATGGGCCTAGCGTGGTCGGCCATTCGTCCAATTTGGTTTGTTTGGACTGTACAGCGGAAGCTTGACCAATAATTTACGTAGTTTTAATTATTTCTGTGATACAAAATTCTTTAGATATATTAAAAATTAGAGAAATCGGTTCAGTAAACAATTCTGAAAAAACTAATTTCAGAATGTGCATTAATTCAGTTATACATAGTACATAATAATTATATCGTATTTTTTGTGTACGCTCTTATACACTGTCAATCATAAAAGAATTGAACCAAAACTTAAACTATCCACAAACAAAATCACGTCAACCTCAAAAACTTCATCTCCCTTGTTTATAACCTACCCAATCTCAACACCAAACACCAGAATCACTTCCAGAGCATACAATATCAAATGCAATTTAACGTAAAGCACATCTTTTCACAGTTTTCCGAGAACAACGAGACGCTGAGCGTGCTCAGCTTAGTGCCGGGCGTGGAGGACGACGGTAAATATTTAACGTGCCGCGCTGAGAACAAACATATACAGGACTCCGCTATCGAGGACAAATGGAGGCTCAATGTTCACTGTGAGTATTGATGACAGTTTGAAGGGTTTTGATTGAAGAGATGAATGTGTTTGAAAGCATTTTAATGCAAATTTTTGAATTGGAGATAAATGGTATCGCTTTACTGTTGTGGCAATTAACATACCACGTATACGTAAAGTTAATATCTATTTATATAAATAAACATAACAAATATATATTTTTTTATTTTTTTGTCTGTTTTTCTGACTAGTTGTCTGTTTCGCTTAATCTCCGAAACGGCTAGACTGATTTTACCCAGGTAAAAAAGATTAACTCGGGCGAAGTCACGGGCGGTAGCCAGTAGGACGTAGGACGCAGGTAGCTTTTGTAGACAAAAATACTGAAATCTGAATCAGAGGGAAAGCAGTCAAAGACACTCAAGAGCTAGGGATCCATTTAAACCAGGATAACATCAAATAAAAAAAATTGAATTGTTAAAAATTTTCGTCATGATTCTAGTTGAATTTAGGCGAAATTTTGATCATGACGTATTCATACGAGTACATACTGATTCCGTTGAAAATACACATTTTCCTAACGAGGACAAATGGAACCTCGCTGTTCAGTGTAAGCATTAATCAGAATTGAAAGGATTTTGATTATAGCAACGATGATGGATTCTGAAATTCCACATCAGTATTTCTTCCGTCTTTTACTTTATAAGAATATCTTGTTATCATGGGCATTATAATCTTGGCACCTTTCACAATTAATCTTTTTATATTTTGATGTTCCGACAGCAGTGTTAATCGAATGACGCATAATACTTTGTTAAGTCAAGAATAAGTCAGATTAAAACTAGGCCAAAAAGGAACGCCGTCTACAAAACTTTAACGTTCCAAACTATGATGTGAAACAACTTATACAACATGAATTTTCTCGTTTATTTTCTAGTAACAAACTTTACAAATATCTTCGAGCTTGTCTGAAGCAACTTTGAGTTTAATGAAAAAACTAATTCTAAACTAAATATCCAAGAATGTGGTCGTCGAACACGTGTCCCGACCACTGTATTATGAAGTTGGCAATTCCACTCAAGTCATCTAACTAATTCTGATATCAACTTGTGATTGGATAACTTTCAAGTTCTCGAACTTTCTTTGTTAAAACACAGATTTTCTTTCAGTTCGATATTATCTACATTATAGTTGGGTTTATTACTATTCAAGTATCTAGTTGAAACATGTATGAAAATTGAAGCTATTTGTTTAACCGATTTCATGTTGTTGTAGTAAAATTGCAATTTTTGTTTCATTATCTTGGGTAAACTCATCTACACTTTACTTTTGGTCTCTTGAGATGAAGTCATACAAAATGGAGAAGCGTAGGTATAATGTTTTAGGTTACTGTTTTCTATTTTGTGTGTCTCGTAAGTCTATTTCGCGCATGTGTCCAATGTAACTAATATTTTTACCCAACGCCGCGACAACAAAGGCAGCATTATGTCTTTTATGTCTAGGTATCTATCTAATTATATCTTTGTACGGTGGGAACTCTATACCCTTTTATAAAAACCTAACGGCTAAATAACGAGAGGTGTCTATCGACTCGCCTAGATCGTGCGATATTTATAGTTATAAAATCAAAATCTTCACCCCACAGCGGCCTTGTAATATATTTTTTGGTAGTTATGAATGCAAGAGATGTTAAAGTGTTAGGGCTTGTCTCGATATATATACCAAGAGGTAGGTATTTAACCTACTGTAATTTTGCCATGCCCATTCTGAGTTGAAGAGCGAAATGATGGTGAAAAAATGGTGTTTTATAGTTTAAATCATTGTTTTGTTTTACTGATTGTGGGCTTATATTTGGTAGGTAAAATCTGTAAAAATATATAACAATATATTGTAACATAACTATGCATTATTAAATATATAGTTTCATTATTATAAGCCTTCTTACTTATCACCTTGTTCACAGATGTCCCCATAGTTGACCTGAAGATGGGCTCAAATCTCAACCCTGATGAGATTAAGGAGGGTGACGACGTGTACTTCGAGTGTACTGTCAAGGCTAATCCCAAAACACATCGCCTTGTCTGGTTTCATGATGTGAGTAATTGGAAGCATTGTAATTCACTTATATAAGCTACGGTGTCGGCTCTGTTGATAATGTTGGTAAGATGTTATGCTATATCCTGGGGTTGGTGACTAACCCCACAAACCGACCCCCTTACTAATAAACGTATTATATCAAATGAATAGTTACACATCGATTTCTCTCTTTCAGTCGTCAGTAATTTGACTTTCGAAAGAAGAAGCAAAGTGTTGTATAACTTATATAGACGCTATACAACATTTATTAGTAACAGGGCAAATCAATAATTCAGTTGATATAATTTATGCTGGTGTAGTGAGTGGCTCATGAGGCATATACAGAGCTTTATCTCTGGAATTGTAAAGTACCTGTGCGATGCCTTTAGCTTTGCAGATGTCCACAATCAGCAGTCACCTTTTGCCATCAGTCGAACCGCATCGAATCATTGGGGAGCGAAGAAGTAGGTTCTTCGCTCCCCAATGACATAAAAGTGCCCCGTTGGTCCCGTGGTCGCAAACGCGCCTGCTAAGCGTAGGGTCCTGGATTCGATTGCCAGGCCGAGCAAAGTGTTATTGGGAGTTTGGAAGTTGGCGGTGTGTTACCCCGTGCCTCGGAAAGCACGTTAAGCCGTTTGTCCTGCACCTGCCGATCGATTCTGTAAAAATCTCACCGTGAAAACTTAGGTGACGTGAGTTTGTTTTTGCTAGGAATTGACACTATTGGCAGCTCACTTCACCCAAGTTTTCCCGGTGAGATGGTTACAGAATCGCACTGCTGATCTCTCTCCGATCGTGTCGAATTGCCGTCCCATCGGACTATGAGATTGAGGGAAGAGAGAGTGCACATAATTATGTCTGCGCGCACACTCTTGTGCACTACAATATCTCCTGCACCGAAAGCTGGTCTCCGTTGAGATTGGCTGCCATGGCCGAAATACGGTGTACTTGTACTTATTCACCAACCAGTAACATAAAATAGAACAATAATATTCCTCGATCGATTTCAAAATGTCTTGTCTTAAAATAAATACTCAGTCCTAAAAAACAACCAACTTAAAAAAAAAAACACTACAAAGTGATAAATAATTTTAATTTCGGAAGTCGGTTATTTATCATTTTGTAGCGTTTTTTTAAGTCGGTTGTTTTTTGTAAACAAATTTTTATTTTTCACTTTTTAGTTGTACCTACCCCACACAAATTCAATTAACAACACTAGTACATTGAAGAATTGGTACATTGAAAAATTGAAGACACCGACTAGAAGAATCATCAAAATTCGCATAGAAATGCCGAAGATGCAGTACATTTATGCATATAACTTCGTACATAAGAATTATTACCCAATGAATTATATACTTAACCCTTCCTGAAAGTATGTAGATCACACTAATGAAAGAATTTTCAAAATTGCCTCATTAGTTTTTGAGAAAATCGCGGACATACAAACGTACATACATACGGGTCGAATACAGAACCTCCTTTTTTGAAGTCGGTTAAAAATAAGAACCATAATTGTGCCTAATCTAATTGCCAATCATAGCAGACTATCCGATGAAAAATTAGCATTTGAAAATAAGTAAGATTAACGAAAGACAATAAATTCTGAGACTAAAATAAATCAAGTTAGTATATTTCGATCCTAATTAGTATCAATATAGCCGCTGATCGAGATATTTTGGGACCAATAATTCAGTTATCTTTCAGAGTTACGAATAAATATCAAACCGGAATGAGAAAGTTTACAGTGGATAAGACAGACATTAAAACAGAAGAAGAACTAGCAGGGGATCGAGGATCCCCTGAACCCCCCCCGGGTTTCAGGGGATCAGACCGGAATATAACTCCTCGTGACATAGGGTCCAGTTGAAAACCAGCGTCAGGCACTAATTGTCTGATATTTACGTTGAACTGGGCCTATTTTTCGCAGCTGTGAGGCGCAAAATATTTTTTTTTTTTATTTTGTGTGAATATTGTGTGCTTTATATAACCTGGGACAAATCAACTTATTCTCTTTCTTTTATTCTTTTATATCATTGGAGTTCCATCGGCAAAATTCATCGCATACAATTTTCAATATTTGAGCAGTGGTGGCCCAGTGGTAACGGCCCCGACTTACGAGTTGTAGGTCGTAAGTTCGAACCCAGGCAAGCACTACTTTGTGTAATTTATTTCATCATCACTGCTCTCATAACGGTGAAGGAGGAAACTGGCATGTTTTAGAACCAAAAATTCAATGAAATGTGACATCTACCAACCCGCACTGGGCCCACGTGGTGTATTACAGTACAGCCCACTCTCTCTACGAGACGAGGCCTTTTTCCCAGCAGTGGGAACGTTATAGGCTGATTATATAATTTTCAAACCAGAATATATATAAGTATAACTATATTTGAGTAAAGAAATTACTATTAATAGTTTTATTCTTTCGATTAGGCACATTGCTATAAAGCGGTGTCGCACTTTATAGGTACCCTCTTTAGCAATTCATTAGCAGTAAGTACCTCGGCATGTAGGTACGATAACACATTCATGCAGTATAAAATTACTTGCCTTCCAACTCCCAGTAAACTGCAATTCCTTTATGTATAAAGGTTCCAGGAAATGCAACGTACTACGGCATTCACTGTTAAAAGACATTTAATTTATAATAGTAGTTAGTGCATTGGGAACCACAAGTGTACCCAGGTATTTGCAATTCTGTATGCTTTGCACTGGACCTTGTAAAGGAGTTCGCTTTAGTATTTGTATAATGTTTAATGTAGTATAAAGTATTTTAATGTCATTGTTATGGGATTGCTCTAGCAATATATGGTCTGAAATGTGACCATGCATCTAATCAAATTCAAAATCATGAGATGATAAACACTTGTTTAATATAAATTTTTAATTTTATCAAAGCTTTACATAATGCAACAATACCTTGTTTCATTTTTGTCACCAAAATGAAACCATGTACCATTTAAGTTGTTAGGCGTTAATAAATACGATGTCTTAAATTTCATTGATTTACAATTTCTAATATAAATTATATTTGGCCAAGATAATGTCTAAATTTTGAAGGAAACTGTGACCTCTGACTTTGTTACGGTCCTTCTTCGCAGAGTAGTCTATCGGATACGAACCACCGCTCTATATAGTTCAAAAAAAATGTCATGTAAAACTGCAAACATCGTGAGGAAACCGGCATGTCCTACAAACAAAAATTTGAAGACATGTGAAATCCAGCAACCCGCACTGGGCTTGCGTGGTGGCTTACAGCCCACTCCCTCTCACAGAGAGGAGGCCTGTGTCCCAGCAGTGGGAACATTATAGGCTGATTTTGATTATGATGATATTTTTACTGATATAAATGACATAGCAACAAAAACATTTTTTTCAAGACCCCTTCCCAAAAAGATCTTACTGAGGTGTATTAATCAATACTTCTTGTATATCTTCACCCAGAACTCCGAAATCTACCACAACGAGGGTGCAGGCGTCATCCTGAGCGCCCAGAGCCTCGTGCTGCAGAGTGTGACGAGGGCTGCAGCTGGTGACTACACCTGCATGGCAGCCAACAGCGAGGGAAAGGGGACCAGCAACCCTGTGACCTTGCTGGTTAGATGTAAGTTCAATTGATAAGAGTTGATCGTTGCTGTAAACCAGCGCTGTGGCTCATTCTCGCATATCATCGCAGCATTATGCTAAGCGATGGTCGTTTTGCGTGGATGTTTCGTATATTTTCCTCCAACGTGTTTTTTGTATATGAGTTTTTTCTCCATGCGTCTTACTAAGTGCAAATAAATGTTATTCTTTTTTTATTTATTGTCATAAAGACTATTCTACTCATACCAGTCTTTGACCTGTAATTATGGTGCGTCGAATTTTTACTCTGATGAATGCAAAATTAAAATATTATCTTTCTGCTGACATTTTACATACAATGCCTGCATATCTTTGAAAGGGAATTCAAGGTATACGTTTTCTTTCAAGATGAAAACTGAAGGAAAACGTATACCTAACTGCCTCATGCATTGCCCGCCGGAAATAGAAACCATGTAGAAACTAGCAAACACTAAATATTGTATATGTGCACTTATGTATCTCCCCGATTTCTGCAGCCAACACACTTTGACTCCTATCACGGCGACTGGCATTTAGTGTAGGAAGCAAGTGTCTCCAGGGGTTCGATGTACACGTAGGGCTGCGTAGTGAATATTAATAATGTTCCAGATTGGTAGCATATTTACCTACTTACCTTCTTTAACACACCTAACTTAAATGATGCTCTGGGACTGTGCTAAGAATGAGTGTCAAAGGATAGTGCTATCCGTCCTTTATAGCGCCATCTCATTCCCACATTTTAGTAAGATTAAAAAATATTGTTATAAAAGGAGATGGTAGGCCCCCTTGTCAGGGCAAATTTTTCAGTTGTCATATTATCTGTATAATAAATGTATCAATTTCATCCTCTTGTAAAAGTTATCTGACGATTGAAAATCCGGCCCTCAAGGATATAGCGCGACCAATACTTGGGTCATCAGATTTTGAGAATTTGGACACAAGTCCAGCGATCCAACCAAGTTGTTGTAATATTCCCGCTAGACAAATAAGGCTATTGTAGAAACAAAACACATCATAAAAACGTTACGTCCGATAAAAGTGAAAGACACCTCAATAGTAGTTTAATAAAATCTGGTCACTGCTACATGACCCTTTATATAGTGAAACGAAAAGGGTCAAGTGACAAAATGGGAACTTGACTCCATGGCAGTGTATACCATGTTAAAGGAAGGTAGGGACATCGTAAGGAAAATTTGCCATTTGATTTGATTCGACGGTTAAAAAAATATATTAATATACAGTATAGAAACTGAAAAATGAAAGATCACGGATGAGAAAAAAAATCAGCTGTTCTCTAAATTTTGACGAGTTATGCGAACATTAATGTAGGGAACAGTTGATTTTTTTTTTGCGACCGAATTCGTTCATTTTTTGTGTATCGTCAGAAAGCGCGATAACAAAAATCTGGTACAATATATTGCGTATATGTGGTTTCCATATATGTCTGCTGTTCCATATCCACCGTGCTTTATCGTAGGAACCTTGTTGTACTAGAAATTTCACTTTATTTTTTAGTTCGAAATTTAGTACTAAGTATTCCAAAATCTCATCGTCTATTCCTCAAATAAAAAAAAATATATCCTGTTCTATATCCACCGTACTTTATCGTAGAAACGTTGTTATATTACAAGGATCTCTTTATTTTTTGGTTTGGAATTTAGGACCATTCCAAAATCGCATCTTCTATTCCACTTTGTGTAAACATCAACCCTAATTCCGCAGTACACTCAACATTCGTTTGAGGTTAACAAAATTTTAGAGTCGGTTATATTGCTTTGGGACCTAGATTTGGTGCTACGTTTTGAATAATGCTTTTAGGAAAGATGTTCCGCGGACATTTGGTGGATTAATGACCCGAGAATTGGTAACGAAGTAATAAGTGCTTTGTTAGTCCGTTCAAACAATGTAAATGGAAGTTTAGAGTACAATGTGACTAGAACAATCAACGTTTGAATAGTTGGTTGGGTTTTGAACGGTTTCTATACAATCACATTTTGTGGAAGCACGCTCAGTTTAGTTTCAGTATTTGAAATGTTTGAACTTACCCCATGCAAGATAATTTGGGCAATTTTTCATCCATTCTATCTTAATTATGTACAGACGCCAGCACTTTAAGCTACTACAATCTGTCAAATTTCTTTAATAGATTTTCAACTTTATCGCTAAAGCATAAGGATCAAAGTTTATTGATACAATTTGACAGTTTTGGGTAGCTTGATGTGCTGGCGTCTGTACAATATTTGATTTATGCATGGGTTAAAACTAAAGTTTGTTAAGAATATAACATTTCCAAAATACTTTTTAAGCAAGTAAATATGTCATCACAGCTGTTACCAAGCCAAGCAAAGAAACACTTAATTTTCAACTGCGAATACAGCGCAGAAATCCAAGCCGTTGTTTCTGAAAACCGTCAGTTGCAGATTCAAAATAAAATCTCAACTAACACAACAGCTACAGCTATTTTCCACACCAAAACCCAACAATTAGAAGAGAACAACAGAACTAAAACACCCGCAAAATATTATCACTTAAACTGTTGAAAATGTATTAAAATTTGTTGAGAGACAAAGGGAGGTTAAAGCTCCCCGAGGACCGTAAACCTTCCCTGTTTCCCTCAACCACGGAAGTGATATAAAAACCTGAGAAAATGCAATTTACTTGCAAAATGGATGAGGGGTTGCATGGTGGACCCTAAAATTGTCCTTTTATAAACAGGGCCGCGTTTAATGGCAGATGTGTAGAAGTTTTCTGTGGAAAATTAGATGGAAAGAATGTTATTAAAATGTTTTTAGTTTAGAGGAAGTTCAGGGTTGGGATTCTGTTAAGTTTTATGTTTATAATATTAATTTGGTGGAAAACTGAAAATTAACATTTATTTTGACGACATAAATACAGCTTATAAACGAAACTACCAATATATTTATAAAATAAAGTGAAGTGGTCTTTTATTATATGTATAGATTGTGATTGTGTTTATAGATAAAAAATAAATAAAAAAGTTAACTAATTATTTACACTACATACTAAATTAAATTACTCACTAACTTACTATACAAATAAATACAAAAACAAAGGACACTTAGGCGTCGAAGTACGTCGAAGAAACGTGCCCAGAAGACTGGCAGCATTGTCACGTTGAATGGCCAAAGGCGCTCACACATTGTCTACAGTAACCAACGTTAATGGTGCTAATGGTTGCTGTTCTAATTTAATTTATTGGACTGCTAATTGATTGAGGGGCCCGAGGCTAAATAAAAACAGCCGCACAGGTCGATCGATCAAGTTAAGCTACGCTTGCCGTGGTTAGTCTGTGGATGGGTGACCATCTTTACATACCGAGACCCCTCCGTGGCTCGGAAAGCACGTCAAGCCGTAGGTCCCGGCTGTCATTCGTGGATCTTTGACAGTCGTTACGGTTAGTCAGAAGCCCGAAAATGTGACAACTAGTTTTACCAAGGGGGTAAAACCCAGGGTACCCACCCCAACCCCCAACCCTGGGTATTATCCAGTAACTGGGTTGTGGAGGTCAGATAGGCAGTCGCTCCATGTAAAGTACTTGGCAGATGATGCTAGGCAGATGATGAGTCTGTTAATTAATTAATCAGTGAAAGAACTAGAATTAAGTGCACAAACGAAACACTGACAAAGCAGTTTAATTTTATCGGTCCCTTAAAGCGCTCAAATTCGGACACCAGGACCAAAAACCACAACATTTTAGTCCCACAAGCCTCACCTAAAATTGAACACTATCAAGTTTAGTAAAACTAGTTCTATTACGTCACAGGTTGGACTTTATCATTAAAAGTGCTCGCCAAGTGTTCAGAGCTGCAGTTTTATAACGATCGCCAAGTTTTGCCAGTCTTGTTAGACGACGCGACGTAATATTGTACGTCATACTTTGTCCGAAGTTTTGTTATTGTTTATGGGAACTTATGAGTAGAGTAATTTTTGAGGTGGAATGTTGTTTGTGATTAAGTAACGTAATGTTAACTTCCTACATTGCTTTGGAACGAAAATATCAAAGTAATCACATTCATTTAAGTATGTACTTGTAGTTGTAGTACATACAGAGACTTGAATTTGATTCCTTGGACATTTTCTCCCAGTACACCTTATGTTAGATATTACTAGTATGGTGATATAGATAATATATTTTTGAAGGTTTTATAAGCAGCTAACAGATTTTTTTCAGAAAACAATTCATTCAAATTTAACTTCATTTCTGTATTTATAATAATGTTTTTCAATTTGTTAAAAGCGAAGTTAAGGCGCATTTAGTTGACTTTTAAATCGAGCCCAATAAAACATTTTTCTCTTTTCCTAGATGCTCCAGTCTGTGCTGAGAGAAGAGACGGAGAACTTTTCGGGGCACTAAAACAAGAGACAGTCTCTCTACACTGTTCCGTAGACGCCAACCCAGCACTAGTTTCCTTCCACTGGACCTTCAACAACTCTGGAGAACAAACGGAACTGCCGCCTAAGTAAGTTATCTTCAAGCTCGCGGTACATCTCACCTGATGGTAAACGATAATGATGATGATGACGCTATCTAGCCGATTTTGGTCACAGCGACTGCATTCAATGACTTTTCAGGGAGATTAAGAGTTTAGTGCTCATACAAACGAGCGACGCGTTTCGCTCGTATGTATGCCTCTGCCGTAGACGCGTGTGGTTCGTGTGTCTGCACACTTAGATGTGATGACATGATCAATTATAGCTGGTGGTCCAGCTATCAGATCATCACGTCTTTTATCTAATGACCAGAGGGGCAATTCTCGGAATTTTAAGAACGTACACCGTCTGATCTCAGTCTCAAACCGTCAAAAATACTTGATTTCCCTACATTTTGACAACTTTTTGACATTTGTTTGTCGCCGAGATGGGACTGCGACTATAGATTGTGATCGTTTTGAATTACGTGAATTGTTGCCCTTCTGAACTCTTTCTTTCTTCCTGTATAAGATCAAGACTCAGTATTTTCATAGAGACTAGGAAGGCTCTCGTTTCCTCCAACTTGAGGGCGTAAAGAGCTTATGTTAAGAAGGTACGTCTGGCTTACCTTAATCACGTTACAGACATTTTGCAAACAGTTCACACCATTACAACATAATTTTAAACTAAACTAGAACAGTAAACGGTATCTATCAATAAATTATTATAGGTACAACTATGTTTGACACTAAACTTCAAATAGCGATTGTTCCCCATCTTCGCCCTTTCATCTCCGATATTTAATATCTCATTGAAAGTACACAGAGTTGCTCTAGATATTGCTTCGAAAGCCGTAAACAATGAGAAGTAGTTGGATATTGTACTGTAGGTACTAATTTTAGACTTTAATATAATTTTGTTTTTGTGGAATATATAAAATCCGTTAAAAAATGTAACACAATAAAGTACTTTATCCAGCCAATCCTTAATGCATGGTAAATTATAAATTAAAGTTGCTTTTCGTGTGTGTTTTCGTGTTTTCGTGTCGTGTCGTGTTGTTCTTCTAAACTACGCAACCGATTTTGATTCGGTTTTCACCATCATTTAGATAATGTATTTTGGAAGGTTTATACGAAAGTTATAACATTAATATTTAACGGACATTTAATGAAATAATATGTTCGCTAAATATTTATACAGAAATCTCAATGTTTTGTCAAGTCGTTACGAAGCAGGGATAGGCAGCTAGTTACATACAAAACAAGGCTAGAGAAAAAAAATCAGCTCGGAATTTTTCGAACAATGTCCTTTTTCGACCAAAAAAATATTAACGATTGACGATTTTAACCGCAGCAACTGTTTGTTACATACAAAACTAAGAATAAAAGAGCATAAAAAAACTCCCAATAATTGGGCAGATTTGTAGAAATCCACGTTATTATTGTTATTTACTATCTTACAGAAACTGAGAGGCCCGTGGCTAAATAATAACAACCGCACAGGTCGATCGATCAGGTCAAGCTACGCTTGCCGCGGTTGGTCTGTGGATGGGTGACCATCTTTATGTACCGTGACCCCTCCGTGCCTCGGAAAGCACGTTAAGCCGTTGGTCCCGGCTGTCATTCGTGGATCTTTGACAGTCGTTACGGGTAGTCAAAAGCCTGAAAGTCTGACAACCAGTCTTACTAAATGGTATCGTATTATCCAGTAACTGGATTGTGAAGGTCAGATAGGCAGTCGCTCCATGTAAAATACTGGTATTCAACTGCATCCGGTTAGACTGTAAGCCGACCCCAACAAAGTTAGGAAAAGGCTAGATAGATGATGAGATAACTTATGTATAAACCGCGTAGGTATTCGTGTTCAAAAAAAGGAGGTTATTCATAGTCTATAATTATCTCTTGAGCCAGGCCTACGAAATTCGCATAAAACATTTCTTTTTTGTTTTAAATCTCTCTCACGCCTTGGAAAAACGAAACCAAACTCACTATAACATTCTAAATTCCACCAAACTCTATAGACGGATTTTCGTAAATAGGAGATCGGTACTTTGTTGACTAATGCACAAAAGGTTTATAATCGAGAGATTGCAGAATACAATCGTAAATTTTAGGATCTCGCCTCAAATGGGTTGAGTACTCTATTATTCTATTAGGCGTATTCGGATATTTTTAGTTCTGAATGTTTTTACACCTCCATTTTATTTTGAAGCCAGGGAGGTGCAAGTGCACCCTCTTGCACCCTGCTCCCGGCGCTCATCAAATTATCTATTGGTCCTTGCAGCCGAAATACCACTTTCTCTGTTCTAAAACCATTTCTTCTCTGTTTAGATTATACAGCAGTCATGGCCACACCTCAACCTTGAACTACACTCCGACCACTGACATGGAGTATGGAACTTTAGCCTGCTATGGAGAAAATGCTGTGGGACAGCAGAAAGTACCCTGCCTGTTCCAACTAGTTGCTGCTGGTAAGTTTGTTTATCTTCAAAAACCTTGTCTCGTTGTAAGTTATAGCCTTTAATTTTGTTATTGTACGAAATAAAATGCGTGGGAACTTAAAACTTATGGAGTTTATTGAAAATATAAAAATACAGTCAAGAGGCACACCGTTTCACTTAACAATTTAGACCCAGAAGAAAAAAGTATTGCCACAACACAACAGAAAAAATATATCATAAAGAAAGTGCTGCAAGCTTATTAACTAAAATTATTACTAATTACTTTAACACTAAAAATAATAACTATATGTTTAGACTGTTCTAAACAGTTATTATTATGTGTGATCACTTATTTCTGAGATTGCTGGTAAACCTATAATTGGCGACTATGAAGACCAAGACTATTGTTATATATATTACTTAAGAGCTGGTGTAGAGACGCCAGCACATCAAGCTACTACAATCTGTCAAATTTCTTTAATAGATTTTCAACTTTATCGCTAAAGCGTAAGGTTCAAAGTTGATTGGGAAAATTTGACAGTTTGGGGAAGCTTGATGTGCTGGCGTCTGTACATTATTCAACAACCAATCATCTCAGCCTATCGCAGTCCACTGCTGGCCATAGGCCTCTCCCAGGCTGCGCCACAGCACCCTGTCCTCCGCCTTCCGCATCCAGTCTACCCCAGCCACCTTCTTTAGGTCGTCCGTCCATCTAGCTGGGGGGCGTCCCACACTACGCTATGTACATTAATAAATAAATAAAAGTTATCTCAGCTGCACGATTTGATTATAAATTTCACGAATCTTAGAATGATTTCGGTTAGAACTTAGAACCAATAACCCATTGAAGTTTTACAACAAAACTATTGATTTACTTTACAAACTAATTTTCTGTTATTCAGAGCTTCGTTGGTCAAGATTATTTATACATAAAAGCGGACTAGTTATGTCGAAGTTGAGTGGGTCTATTAACTTGATGCCTAACATACATATTATTTCAGACAACGTTAACCCAATTTCATTATTATTTATGTAGGAAATCAAAGAGTAAAAACAGATCTCTATTTAAAAATAATGACTGCGATTTGTCAAAACATGACATTACTGTCACAATTTCACGCTAGTGTTTAATAAAGCAAATAACTATGGAAAAATCGAACAAAATCGTCAAAATTTTCGGATTGCCGCCTGTTACTTGTCAGTTTTATGAAATAGGAACTTGGTTTAAAAAAATTCTACCATCTTTCAATATATTAACGTCTTTACACTGCAACGTGTCCAACGCCATCTTCTCATTTTGTCTCACTCACACAGCGACCTCCACATCTATAACCATACAAACATAATTTTCTTCGCCCAGGTCGTCCATTCCACCTGCAGAACTGCTCGGTAGCCAACCAGAGCATCGACTCGCTGAACGTGGAGTGCGTTGAGAACTTCGACGGAGGACTGCCACAGACCTTCCTCATGGAACTGCTGGAACTGCCATCACTCATTGTAAGTCTCAACATCCTCTTTTTACCCCAGCTATAGCTGTATATTTTTTTCCAAGCTCCGTGTTAGTGCTCATACACTCGAGCGACACGCCTCAACGGCAGAGGCAATTACAGCCGGTGACGCGTGAAGCTCCTGTGTATGTACAGACGCCAGCACATCAACCTACCCGAAGCTGTCAAATTTTCCCAATCAACTTTGAACCTTATGCCTTAGTGATAAAGTTGAGAATCTATTAAAGAAATTTGACAGATTGTAGTAGCTTGATGTGCTGGCGTCTGTACACTGTTATGCGGAACATTTTTATTAACAAACTTACAATGAAACTATCAGAATGGTGTAATAATACTATTGTTTCTCAGGTCCGATACAACGTCTCCACGAACCGAACCCCTCCCTACTTCGAGATCCGAGGTCTTCCCCCTGGAGTCAGTTACAGGATCGATCTGTATGCTGTCAACGCTAAAGGACGAAGTGACGTATCCACGATAGAAACTGTCACACTGAAAGGACAGGCCAAGTTTACTGGTAGGTTTCTTAATTCTTTGATGTTACGCATGTATTTTCATAAACGACAACACCAGGCTCTGGGAATTTCATTACTTGTATTGCAGATGTAGAAATGAGATTATTTTTATTAGCCTGTTCATTTAGGAGAAACGTGTCTACAGCTTAGTAAGTAATATTAATGTTGAAAAACCCGAGTTTCAAGAAGGCAAAAGTTATTAGGCGTCTTTGCTGTAGAATCTAGCGTTAGCCTTTGTTATTGGTGGACATGACAATACTGCAAATGACTGGAAGTGTCAGTCAACATGTTTAGGTTAACGTTTTAATACATTTGAAGTTTCTTATTCGATAATAAACTGTCATATCAAATATACGTGGACGAAATATTCGAAGAAATATTAGTTCCACCACTTTTTTCCATACACATTACAACTGAAAGCCAATTCTCGTAATTTAAAACGTTCAAAATCTAGTCGCAGTCTCATCTCAGCGACAAATAAATGTCAAAATCTTGTCAAAATGTAGGGAAATTTGAAGTATTTTTTGACAGATTGAGACTGAGATCAGACTGTGAACGTTGTTAAAATTAGTAGAATTGCCCCTCTGGTAACTCCAGGTGCAACACTGACATAATATCACGTAAAACAAACAAACACCGTCATGGTGACTGCGAACTATATACTACCCACATATTCCATGCACCCTTCATGGATTTTAAACGCACACATAAGTATAAAACTCTTTACATCCAATCCGGGAACACAATACCCACTCGCTTGCTATTTCTTCGTTTAGAATCTGTTGGTATCGCCATTAAGTGCTTCCCCCGAATAAGCAGTTCTCACGCTCCAAAACGACGCCCACATAAAGTTCAACTAAGTAAATAAATCAATACAGAAGGTTTGCTTGTTTTTGGAACTTACCTACATTGTATTGTACGGTGAATCGTGAACTATCTATTAAATAATGCAGTCGGTAGCACGAAAATATCCGTATACCAAATTGTCTGGTTTTTATCTGGCTCAGAGGACTAAAAGATGTGATTAGAAGTTTCATTCAGATACCGCGTTCAAGCAGTCAAATTATTAACACTATTAGCAGTGCCACGGATTCATTCGCATAAGTTTCGATCCCTTGAGAATATCAGGATACAAATTCGTATTCTATGTGTTAATCCTGGTTATAAACTATCTGTGTGCCAATACAGCTGTTTTTGCGTGATTGAGTAACAAACATTCAAACATACAAACTTTGACATTTATGTTATTAGTAGAAGGATTTACTAAAAAAATACTTTTTGTCAGTAGCCGGCTCTGGGATTATTTAATAACGTGTCATGTCACCCAGTTCCAAAATCCAAAATTGATAATAGTGAAGGCGTAATTTCTCGAGCTTTCATTAAAGTAGTTTTTCAAGTCTCATGTCGAATGGATTTTCTGTTCTATCTCTGTTGCGTGCTTGAACCCAAAAGCCTGAAATTGTTTACTTATTTGCGATCCAATTCGAACTCTTAAACCATTATAATGTATTTCTTTGTAGGACCGAGTTCACGGTTTTTATTATTGAAAACAGCCGGTCGATTCTGTAAAAATCTCACCGTGAAAACTTAGGTGATGTGAGTTTGTTTTTGCTAGGAATTGACACTATTGACAGCTCACTCCACGCTCACTTCATCTAAGTTTTCACGGTGAGATGGTTACAGAATCGCACTTCAGTATCGGGAAATTCCGTCTATAGAGTTCGAATTTAGAATGTTATAGTGAGTTTGATTTAGTTTTTTCAAAGCGTGAGAGAGAATAAAAACAAAAAAAAAATGTTTCATACGAATTTCGTAGGTCTGGTTCAAGAGATATAAGTATAGACTATGAAGAACCTCCTTTTTTTTGAAGTCGGTAAAACGAATAGGTACCTACGCGGTTTATACTTAAGTTATCTCATCATATATCTAGCCTTTTCCCAAATACGTTGGGGACGGCTTCCAGCCTAACCGGATGCAGCTGAATACCAGTACTTTACAACCCAGTTACTGGGTAATACGATACCCCTTGGTAAGACTGGTTGTCAGACTTTCGGGCTTCTGACTACCCGTAACGACTGTTAAAAATCCACGAATGACAGCCGGGACCAACGACTTGATGTGCTTTCTGAGGGCGGCGGGTCTTGGTTTGTAAAGATGGGCACCCATCCACAGACCAACCGCGGCAAGCGTAGCTTAACCTGATCGCGCGACCTGTGCGGCTGTTATTATAGAGCCACGGACCCCTACTTAAGTTATCTTAAAGTAAATTACATTTGCGTCACAAAACATTATAATTTGGTAATCATGATCACATTCATTCACGTTTATTCATTACACATTTTCAAAGAACATTGATCCACTAAGCAATGACCAAAAAATACGTTGTAATCACAATTTAAATAAAACTTTAACCATACTTCAATTTAACTATAACAGTACGAAACGCCAATGCAATTTCTTTGCTGCCAATAGAACGCTAAGGACCATAATAAAAACATGGCGGCGCAGCAATGCTTAATTCCTAGATATCCGCAAAGCTAAATGTGCCCTAATAACTTGGTCACGCTAACGTGAACCGGTTTTATTTCACAATTTCCCGATAGCAAAATGAGTTAATAAACGGCTTGGTTGTTTATTCTGAGAAATGGAGAGAGGTTGTTAGTGAAGTTGTGGGGGAAAGGACCAAGATTTATAATGGAGTGCAGTTTACATTGCATTTTGACAACGTAAATGACACACTAAGTGCTATCAGTCTGATTGTTGACTACCTTCCGGCTGCGTGGTATGACGATGCAAAGCCTACGCTAGCCTGTTTTTCCCCAGGGTTTAAAGTATCTCCATACCAAATTTCAACAAAATCAGTTCAACCGTTTCGGAGATTAGTCGGAACAAACAGACAGACAACAATTAAAAAATTTGTTTTTTGTTTTAAATACTGTATACATTTTTTAATTAATAAAATAAAATACTAATTAATGACTATATTTTTTTTTTTATTATGTTTTTGTTTCATAAGCATTTAGTAGAAACCTGTTAAATTGACATTACAAACAGACACTACAATAATTGTCAAATATATAATATACAACATGTAACGTTATATGCGCAAAACCTCTTAAGAGGTCACTTTACTCATTATGAATAACTTTTACTATGGGATCAAACTTGAAATCGCAAAAAAAAAACATATTTAGTACATTTTGATGAGTTAAGCGAGCATAAACGTAGGGAACAACTGATTTTTTTTCGCGTTTTCAGCTTGGGTCCCATAGTAAAAGTTGTTCATAATGATGAGTACAATGACCCCTTAAGAGGTTTTGCGCATTTAACGTTACACCTTGTAGACTACTCTTTCCATTTTTAATTAGATAAAGTTCTTTCGTAAAATTACACTTAATTATCATAGGTCAGGAGGGAATTTGCTTTAAACACCACTTTGCAGGCGAATTAATTCGCCGTTCACAGTACTTACACTATCATCAATTTAGCCGTCATTTATAAAAACCACGTTGAGATAGAAGGGGCCAATTAAAATATGCGTCCAAAAACCACAAGCCCAGTTTACAAAAGCACAGTACAGACCTATTTATACGAAACTTTATGCACCGACCACTGTTCACCAACCAGTGGTTTTATTGTACACAGGGCGAAACGACCGCAAATTTTAATAAGTACGGGTTGCGTTACACGGGTCTATAAAGCACCTGATTTGATACTAGGTTCGCTTATAACTGCCTTTCTGTTCGCTGTTACTATAGTGTACATTAGACAGGGCTAATATTAGTGCACAATCTCAGTAAAAGCCTAAATTTAGTGTTACGTTAAGGGACATAGTCTGCTCTGAGACATAAAATATCTGACGAGTAGTTAAGGAAAGTCACATTTTTTGTGTGATCAAAATGGCATAATAATGGTCAACATATTGATCTCTGAAATACAAACTAGTGAACTGAATTTAGTATATTGTGAAAATATGAGGGACTAAGATTGGCATAACTCAAAATGTAGACTAAATTTAGCTTAGCACAAAAGCCGTAACATAAACTAGAAGCCTATTTTTACTATAATTTGAAGAAACAACGGATGGAACTTTTCTTTTATAGTTTTCATTATAAGTTTTTCTTTGAGTTGAGTTATAAGCAGATACTTATTTGTTCTAGTTATTCTGTTTTCTTAGCTTTTGTCTCTTTAATTCGGAAGAGAATGTTGTTATTTTAATAAATACTAGCAGCGCCTCGCGATTTCACCCGCACAAGTGTCGATTCCGTGGGAATATCGGGATAAAAACTATCCTATGTCCTTCTCCGGGATACAGTCTATCTTTCTGCCAAATTTTATCGAAATCCGTTCAGTAGTTTAGGCGTGAAAAGGTAACATACAGACAGACAGATAGAAAGAGTTACTTTCGAATTTATAATATTAGTATGGATTATTTTATAATTTGATTTATTGAAGCTAAAAATTTTTACTTAGATTTAAAAGATGTCTTTTATTTAGAAAATGTTATAAAATGTCACCATTTAATTAATAGGTCCTCCAGTAACTGGGTTGTGGAGGTTGGATAGGCAGTCGCTCCATATAAAATACTGGGATTCAGCTGCATCCGGTTAGACTGGAAGCCGACTCCAACATAGTTAGGAAAAGACTAGGTAGATGGTGATGAGGTTACTCCACACAGTGATAAATGCATTTCTAGTTTAGTACCATTATGTAAAGCTAAGCAATCAAATTACAGTACAGTGTAAAATGGAACAATACTTTTTTCAAATAAAGCATTGTTAAAACCTTATAAATATTTGTTCGCAGTAATTTATTGTTGCCTTAGCGCCTACCCCAAAGGATTAGCATATCGCGTCGTAACACTCACATTTCTATTTAAAATGGCATGCTCATAGTTTTTATATTAACTTTTAAAACACCAGTATTTGTCACATTTCACCGTGTTTGAAATGATTAAAAGTTAGCTTGTTATAAATTTTAGAATTTAATTTAGATTTTGGAATTCTCTTGTGGTAGATTTATAACTCGTATAAATTAGTACTTGTTACTAAAACCATACCCGCTGTTTTAAAATGGGTACCCGTACATTCATGTATTCATTGAAAGTCTTTTTTCAGTGGAAATGTGGTTGCTATAAGAATCACACATTGGAAACTTTCTAAGACTTATTTTGAAATTGATTTTAGTTGATTTGGCTTGATGGATGCTAAAACTTGGTTTAAGCATCTTTAAAAATTAAGGTGTGTCTATAACTGACTCGACAAACAGACCAATACTTTTTTCTTTGTGGTGAAATGCTCATGAATCTACTTCGCCTGGGAAGAGCAACGTTTTAAGTTTTAAACTAATAATCACACAGCAGCTGCTGCTGACAGCTGTGCTGCTGGGGCGTTTGTTGCGCTACTTCTTACTCACTTCTTCTCCAGGAAGTGTTGAAAGGCGGGAAAGGCGGGCCTGTGTATTATAATTTTTACGCTCAAAAAGTGTCGATTCTCAGTCTGGTTTGAATAAATTTTTGTTACCAGGTGAAGGCAGTGCTCTCGGCATGTCACCGGTACTAGCGTCCATAGCAGCAATGTCAGCTCTCTTAGCGACAGCAGTGTGCGGCGTGCTTGCGGTGTTGTACAAGCGGCACGCGGCAAGACATCGACATCTACCGGCTAAACATGCGCCTTTGAGGTAAGTTCTACTAATAAGTACTATTTTTTCAGTCGTCTTGCTAGCCTTGCTCTGATGATACCTCCATTGTAAAGATTATCAGGTAATCTCTGAGGCTCTCATTTATTCATTGGTTACTACTCCCTTTGTTATGGTATATTTTGGCGTGTGGTGTACCGTAATCGATGCAGACATCTATACGAAAGGTTCATCAATATCATTAGGTGGCTAAATTACGGTCCAAATGTAATGAGTTCTGATAATAATTTGATGTTTAACTCTCGACAGTCACTATACGTTCTTATAGTACAGTTTCGACGGAATACAAGCTTTAAAAGGGTAGGTATTTTTTGTGACCCAAGGGCTGGTTTTTACCTTGACCGGAGGCTAAGCATTAGTCACTTGGAAATGCCGCCAGTCTCTTGGGTACATTACCAGTCGACAGCAATTCGGAGGAATTATTCGAACCCACATTTTAGTTATTTAATAGTTCTGTTACGTTATTATATTTTTATTTTAATAGTTAATTTAGTAGGTATAGGAAGTTTAACAAATAATTCTTTATTATTAAAAGTGTTTATATTGTTTTGTCTTTTTTTTTTTTTTTTTTTCAGGATGGGAAATCATCAAATGACTCCTCCCGCTCTGGGTGGAGCGGAAGGGAGTGTCAGACTCTTACTGACTAAAACCCACCCGTGTTCCTTCCTTCGCCCTTTATGTTCCGGGCCAGCGGTAACCCTTTCGGACAATCCCGCTGACCCGGCAATATTGTTTTGTCTCAGTTTTAAGTCGACCACCTCAATTTTACGATGACTAGTTGTGATGATGAGTATTTCATTTCCCAGTTACTGGATTAAGCACTAACAGTACCTATCTATGATGCAGTCGAAGTTTTAATCTACCGGATTCATGCCCTCTCCTAGGAACAGTAAAGTTAAATCGATTTCAAGTTCCTCGATTTTGATTCAGTCTAGTTCAGGCTTGTAATTTGACTTCTGATCTAGTACTACATAGTAGCTAACGAAAGGTGTATAGAAGTCATTGGGTTGAATGACATTGGGTGGTGTTGGGATGTATTTGGACTTTAAAACGAATAAGATGATTGAAAGTTGGACTATGAATTTTAGATGTCAAGAAGTTGATCTTCATGAGAAACGACGGATGGAATGTGTGAATGATGGTATGGATAGAAAGGGGATGTCTACCGAGAGGCGTTGATAGCTGCGCCACAGTATTTTACTTTTGTGGCTATTTTAGTTTTCCTTTGTAAATTGTAAACTTAAGTTATGCCAAATAAACTTTATTTTATTTATTAGGTTGTGTTTCAATTATTTGACTTTCGTTGCTGACCGTACCAACCTGTAATGTATTTTTTCCAAAAGGAAGTACACAACAGAAGTTCCATCTCTAAGTCTACCAACCCTACAAATAATGATTATAGTCCTTAAATGACGTAAAATTTCACCAATAGCTACTTATGAAGTTTTCTTGAACTGTAATATTGAGTGCTTGAAACCTAACGGCACGCAACACGCCATGGGTTCATGGCTGAAATTGGTGTAAAACATGTCAGAAAGCTGAAATGTGTATTGTAAAACTTTGAAGTTAATCACGCTAGAAATTTATATTTGTGTTTATTAAGACCCACTTACTTATACAACTTGTAATAATTTTAGGCTAAGCTTCGAATCAAAGGCTTGCAATAAAGGCAGACTACTAAGTCTGCATACACACGAGTGATAAGCGTCACCTGCAGACGCAACTGCAGTCGTCGACACCCATGCATACCACATACACACATGCCTCTCGCATATTTGAGCATCGTATACTCAAACACACGAGCGGGACGTTGTCGACAGCGGCCGGCTGTTGACGACTGCAGTTGCCTTCGCCGTTGACGGTTGTCGCTCGTGTGTATGCACACAAGATCCGAAAATTAACCTAGTTTAAGAGTGAGGATTACCCAGTTTCCTTATGTTGTTATTATTAATCTGGCTATAATTTTTATAATAAAACTAGCTTCTGCCCGCGACTTCGTCCGCGTGAAATTTCTTGTTACTCCGACCCACCCCGTCGCAGCGCATCGCCTGCCCGCGCTATTACTTCGTTTTTGCTTAGCGTTCTTTCTGATTTTTTTCTTTTTGCTCGGCTCCTAAAGGTCATAGCGTGATGTTAAATAGCCTTCCTCAAGAATTGGGCTATCATATGCAAAAAGAAATTTTCAAATCCGACTGGTAGTTCCAGAGATTAGCGCGTTCAACCAAACAAACTCTTCAGCTTTATAATATTAGTAGGATAGATAAAGTCCTGCAGACCGTATTTCGGCCACGGCGGCTGCGGCCAATCTCAACGAAGACTAGCTTTCGGCGCGGGAGATATTATAGTGCACAAGTGTGCGCGCAGACACAGATGCACTCCCTCTTCCCTCACTCTCATAGTCCGATGGGACGACAATCTGACACGACCGGAGAGAGATCAGGCGCAGGACCAACGGCTTAACGTGCTTTCCGAGGCACGGGGGTATCACACCGCCAACTTACAAACTTCGGGCTGTTAATAAGAAATTCCTTATGGAAAAACTCAATAACTCAATTTGCCTGAGTTGGGAATCGCACCCAGGACCCCACGCTCAGCAGTCGCGTTTGCGACCACGAGACCAACGGGGCTGTTATTTTGATAATACAGCCTAGGCATAATAGCTAATGCCATGATTGTACCAATATCCCATAATTCTTTTGAATCCTGTGGTTTTCCACACCCAACCTACCATTGTCCGTTCAAATCAATAGAGCATTACGACTAATTAACGGTTATTAGACGGGTTGGTGGACAGTGCGGGTTGGTAGATGTCACATGTCTTCGAATTTTTGGTTCTAAGACATGCCGGTTTCCTCACGAGATTTTTCTTCACCGTATTGAGAGCAGTGGTAATGAAATAATATACACAAAGTAAAGCGCCTGTCTGGTTTCGAACCTACAACTTGTACAATGCGTGCCACGAAAGATGAGACTTGACACACCACGTGGTTTGACTTGCGCAGAACACGATTTTAGGTACCTTAGCGGTATGAGGTCTGAGTGCGGGACGGGACCGGACGTCATAGGGGCGGCGAAAAGAGCGGGGGAGGCGGGGTCAAGTCTCATCTTTCGTGGCACGCATTGTAAGTTGCGGCCGTGTTCACTTGGCCACCACTGCTCTATGAGATGGAGTGCACTGTAATCTATCACGCGGGCCCAGTGCGTACATATGTTTTAAAATTTTTGGGCGTAGAATATGTCAGTTTTCGCACAATCTTTTTCTTTTGAGAACAGTCTTGATGAAAATAAATAGCACAAAGTATCTAGCGCGCATGACATAATAAATCATAAATTGTTTACCTTTGGCCACCAGCCCACCACTGCTTTTGAAATACTTTTAATATTAGTCCTTATATCTTTAGTAAACAATTTTTCAACCAATTCATCTCTCCCCCAACAGTGAAGCAATGTACGTAGAACGTGCCCCTCACTGCCCCACCCCAGTAAAGCAAGAAGCGGAGTCTCGAGCCAGTAGCACAGAACCTCGGGACCGGGGCGAAAGAGGGGAACGGACGGCGCGAGGAGCGTTACTACATACAGCTGACCCAAGAGACGCTGATGATGCAGACCCGGATATCATACCCAGTTTGTATGGTGAGTTATTCAATTGTTTTTAGTTATGGACAGTAGAAACTAGAAAGCTGATCTGAAGCAAGATACTGAGTCTAATATCAGTGTAGGACTGCTGCTACATAAGGTAACTTTTCATCAGGTTTCGATGCAGGGTTTTCAATAGCTAGAACAAGGATAACCTTTAGGAGTTATTCTTTCTCCGATAACATGCTTTTAATTATCCTAGGATATGACTAGTGCTATTATTTTATGAATACCCAGAATGACAGCTGCAGAACAAAATAATCAATCAGTGGTGTACATCTTAGTGGCGAAGGGTCTCTAAAACATGGTTTCTTCTGGCTTCTTTTTATAAAAACTTTTTCTTCTCCACTGTTAGATAATTTTTTAAGGTCTTAAGCTTTTTATAGCTTCTTATTTTGTAAATGTGAGGACTTTGTAGGCCTTGTAGACTTTAGATCTGTAGACCATTTTTTATTTTATCAAGAACCTGGTACTTGTTGACAGGCCTACGCTGTCCTCCCATACCTACTGTAATTTGAAAACACTGTAAAGGCCAATTACTTTTAAAAAGAGTAACGGAGGCGTTTCTTGCCGGCTCTTCTCCATAGGAGACGACCAATTTGAACCGTGCACGTAGCTTCTGACGTTTCATAAGTGCCCATGTGTTTTTTGATTTATAATGCTTGACACAGCAGTTCCCAAAAAATTAAAAGAATTTTAATCAACTTCTTTCCTATACAGAACGAAGGCCAGTATCAAACGGCTACATGAGCCTGCAGCGGCCGCCGTCTTCGGGAAAGATCACCAAGCTGAGCGGCGAGGACGTGCGCTCCGAGCCCGACGGGGGCGCCTACTACACAGATTATAGGAAAAAGGATTACAGGATACCTTTAACTAGTGTGAGTATCATATTATTTGTTCTACGGTCGTTACGGCACTGTTCGCCATGGTTTTGAAATTGGCGTCTTCATGAGGAACTCTGGTGAATAATACACTAAAACTTTATCACTGTCAATCTAAATCATTTTTTATTATTATTATTATTTATTTATTTCAATCAACTTAAGATCATAGTGTACGGTCTACAATTTAAATCAACAACACAATTAAAATCAACATCACAATTAAAATTAAGATCAAAAATTAAAATTATAATAAAATTAAAACAAATTCGAATAAAAAAAAAATTTTGAAGAATATTGCTAATCCATTGCTTCATGTGTTCGAAAAATTTGTCTGCTCAACAACGTAAATAACGCAATGAATGTTGTTGAACTGTCAAAATGAAACTCATTGCTAGTCCATTGATAGTCATGTGTTACGTAATTACCCCGCTGATTAGCTTACTACTTATCTAATATACACTTCTGTATATGTACTTCTTTAATAATATACATAAAACTAGAACAAGGTTGCTGTTATTTAAATCTAAGGGGTAGGTTTTAGGTTTCCCATCCTGAAAAAAAAAGGGGTTAGGTTTTCAAAGGAAATCTATTTTTATAGCGGCAAATTCCAGAGTCCAGGTTCCAGGGGATATAATGAGATTTTTATGCACTGAAATCCAAGTAGTTAGCACACAAGCATCGCAAGACACAGGCATAGATGACGAAATAATTTGACGCCCATGTGAGGGATTGGTCCATATTGGCTCAAGATCGAGTTGAGTGGAAAAAGGAAATTGGTGCCTTTGCCTTTGGACAATACAGGCTGATTATATTATATTCGTAATCCTTAATATCATTTCTTACTTCTTGCTTAGTATTTTATTTATTTTCAGCAATCATTTCTTGTCTTACCATTAACACTTACCTTCCCTTCCAGTCTTACCATAGTTTAGGACGCGTGAACAAAGGCGTGAACGCGTGCAGCCCAAGTTCAGTAACTGGTGTGACGTCATCGCTGACGGCGCACCGACTCCGGCCCGAAGTCGTCACGACCTCGCATCGGGTGCAGGAGAGCTGTATATAGACTCGTCGCGTAGTCGTACCCATCCTGTGTAAATAGCCTTTATACTAAGTATTGACGTAAGGATGATGAATCTGTGTAGAAACGACACTTGTGTTGGTTGCGGTTGTTACCTACTTTTGACTCGTTTGATGTGAGACGTCAGTTTGATGAGCCTTTCACTCGCTTGGGTTTCGAGTTCGGTCATCAATTATTTCCTTTTAGGCCCACTAGCAGGAAAATTCAAAATACTGTAAGTGCAAAATTTTGTTTCAAACGTCATTGTTTTTCTGAAAAAAGCTGGATGGATATGACTGATACAAAAATACCTTTTTGTTATATGTGAAATGTTGCGATAGAAATATATCTACTTAAATAAAATAAACCTAACAATAAAAAAAAAAATCGTGGAGGCTTCGGTGACATAGATTTGCTATGACATTGTGTGGGAGAGGAGGGTGTAGGTATTAAAGGTGGCATTTGCCAACACACAAAAGGCAGTCTCGTTTCTATACGATTTCATTATTCTCATGGTATTGACTGTGTTCCTTTATAGTCTAATGAAAACGAGATTTTTGTAAAAGATTTATGAATTTTAATTGTATGTCTGTATGTGATACGCTTGGTATGCCGTCGTCGGTCGGTTTTACTATATACAGGGTGGTAGGAACATCGACGCGCAACATGTGATGGATTCAGTACATGACTCTGAATTCCCTGCGTTAATATTTTTCGTAGAATATTAGAAAAAAATCGCGTTTCATAAATTTTAATTGCAGTTTACTATGAAAAAGCAGATTTTTTTTGTTAACCGACGAAAGATTTCTACGCTAGGGGGTCTTGAATCATGTGCTGATTTCTTGGTTAGAGTTTGTGTTTCGATGCCCCTGCCAACCTGAATAGTATATAGTTAAGTAATGACGGTCTGTACAGTGTTCGTCCCTTCCCTTTTTATTTGTGGATTGTGAAGTAAGTATTGAGAATTTTCTAGAAGTCTAATTCTGATTTTGTAATTTTGTACCCCGATATTAAACTGAACTGGTCAAAGTAAGCACCACTTTTAACATATTTTAAGTTTTTAGATTTATAAAACCATAAAACGGACTTGAAAAAATACCGGTAATTTATTATTCAATTTTATTTACAAAATTGTTTCTAGTGTGAGCTTAGTATCAAAATCGAGCTATTCTTTTAAGTGGAAAGTTTTTTATTCTAGTATTAGTCGACAAGGAATGTCTTTTCAAAAATACTAAAGATTAATAACGTGTTCATAGTTTTTGCAATTTTTTAGTCTGTTCCTTTATATCACACAAAAACTACAGGTCATTAATTTAAGAAGTAGTCTCGTCCATACACATGAAAACTATTTGAGCCATAGATTCTTAGAACTTCAAACAAATCGAAAATAATCAGAAAGTTATATGGAAAACACATATTTGTATTACACTTTGATATTGACAAGTCTTTGTAAAACCTTTTAACACTTTTAACGATCCAAAGAACCAATAACCAGACGTTTCAAATAGTAACACAAAAGTGACGCTTTTGAGACGAAAAGTAACAAGTGTTGTGACGGTTTGGGACGAAAAGTGACAAATAGGAATATTGAGAGCAAACGTTTGTTAACAAACTGGAGTATGATTGGTTCTGAGAAAGGGTTAGTTTGTTAGTTTTGTCGATCAATCGAAAGGTTAGGCGGTGCGGGCTTAGAGGGCAGTGATTTTGGACTGAGTAAAGCGATGATTATTTATTAAAATGAAAGAGGGATTGTCAGATAGAGCAGCATTGACTTATTTGAGCAGCAACATCAATATTTTTGGTGCATTTGTAACGGATGAAAACCAGTCTTACCAAGGGTATCGTATTTCCCAGTAACTGGGTTGTGGAGGTCAGATAGGCAGTCACTTCATATAAAATACTGGTATACAGCTACACCCGGCTAGACTGGAAGCCGACCCCAACATAGTTGGGAAAACGCTAGGCAGATGATGATGATTTGTAACGGATGAATGGAAAATATTGACGAAAGGTAAAATAATTACTAGAAAATTTAAGTGTATACGTCATTTATGTTATTGTGCCGCTATTTAATCATTTTTCTCTTGGCAGTTTGACATTCACAGGAAAGAAACTTGTATCATGTAAATGGGGCTTTTACATGATACAAGTTTCTTTCCTGTAGCATTCCATAAAATTGTCGCAGCAAATGACTTGCATTTGCTAGACAATGTTTAGACAGTCCAACTTTTATTGTTGTTTGCACTTAATTAAATCGGCACCCTGTAAATCAGACTTTATATCAAAACTACAGAAATTCTGTTGAAGCTTCATGCTAACCGCTCCGCTTCTTCGCCCGCCATTTTCTTAGCCCCACTACACTGACCACACGCGACGTGTCGTAAAGCCGAACGACAACATTTATCCACAGTTAACGCACCAACAGTTATTTAACTCTGCTAAGTCGTTGTAAATTGCTCACAACTGGTATAACATTGTCAGAATGATGTGCTTGAAACTCGCACTCGACACGATAACGACTTGTCTTACTGGAGACACTGGTTTCTGGTTCACTATTGACATGTGATTTGAATGCGTATTGGTGGGATTTGAAATGTCATAAGGTGTTCAGTGTCTAGAAGTCAAGTTTTCGATGGGAAATTCGGTACGATTAACTTAGATCGACAAAACTGAGTGTACTTATGTAGTAACGAGATATATTTCCAGTACATTCCATTGGTATAAATACAAGTTCATTGAATTCCACTTCTCTATTTCTGTTATCTACTCTGTTGCGAATTAGGCGTGCCTACTATTCTCAGAATATAGACATCTTAAAATTCTAAAGAAGTTTGCAAACAAAAAAACAACTTTAACTAGATTAAATACCAAGTAGGCAGGTATATATAGATAGATACTCAATATAATTAAGAAAACTTGTTTCAAAATTCATTTCAGATCTACATAGTTTCAAAGGGTTACAGTATAATTGCCATTTCTAGAACCCGATTACATACTTTTTGATGTACCGTTATTTACCGCCTGCTCTGTGTAAAATAACACTTTAATCAAAACTAGCGAGTGTACTGTTCAAATAAATTATTTTTGTAACCAAATATGTATGTACTTTGTGTAATTGAGTTCGTGTGTAAAGGTGGGACTCTATTGGAAGCTATGCTGTAAGAGTTATTTTTTATTATTCTTCTTCTAATCGTTTCGAAGGCAAGAAGTTCAAACATCTTTGGCCCAAAGTTTAGATGCGCGAACTCCGCTCACTGAGGCACTCATAAAGTGCATAGGGCATGCGGCACAGGATGGAAGGTGGGCCATTGTCTGTGCGTCACGTACACGCACTTAAGATTGAGCCATCCGTGATCCCCCATCTTTCGAGATAGTATTTGCTCCGGCCAACTTAGGTTCGAAGTATATTCTAAGATTTCCAAGTCAGCCACAGTAAATAAATTCCTGCAGACCATATTTCGGCCACGGCGGCCAATCTTAGCGGAGGCTAGCCTTCGGCGCGAGAGATATTACAGTGCATAAGTGTGCGTGCACTCGTGCAGTCACAGGTACACTCCTTCTTCCCTCACTCTCATAGTCTGATGGGACAGCAATCCGACACGACCACAGCCAAAATAACGCGTGCCTAAGGGGAAGGCTTTCAGAAGGTTCGATTTTTTTATTACCCACTACACCTGCCATTGCCATCTTCTACTGCGCCCGCCGCCTTGCCGTTTGCTCCTGTTTGGACCCCACTGAGTTGTTCTTTTAGTCTATTTAATTTATGCTGAATCAAATGAATTTTGTAAAAAAGCTTTGAATTTAACACGTTCAAGATTGTCATCGCTGGTAGAAAAAAATTTAAATGATTGTATTTTCCATTTTAAGAACTAATAAATCTCATAATTTCTAATCGACTGATTGTTATTACCTACAACTAATTAAGTATGTGTTAATTTATTACACTTTCTGTGTTTTTAATATATCACTAAGCATGAATTTCATATTTTTCTAGTACTTATTTAGAAATTTAAAAAAATATATTTTCTCAAATAAAGAAGCTATAAAATATAGCCCAATCATGGCTTCCAGTAAAGTCTCACTCTAACGTGTAATTTCATCTGCTCAAGATAATAAAGTGTAATTGTGCTGACGCTCGTGTTTGTAACTAAATTGTTAGCTTTAAGTTCTGTAATATTCGCTTTAAACAATAATCTGTTCATTTTGTACAGTGTGAGATGAAAAAATGAATAAAAGAAGTAAAATTGAATTTTGTGTGAATAAATTGTAATTTATTAAATGTGTTGCTGTTATGTTGGTCGATATAATATTTATTTATTTGTCAATTTGTACAGAATAACGGTAAATGTTGGTCGATGTATTCATTTATTTGTCAATTTATGTACAATAACGGTAAATGTTGGTATTTTGTATACTTATAGCTTTATATTCAATACATCAGAAATATTTTCCAGTCTTACCAAGGGGTATCGTATTACCCAAATTATTCCGGGGTTGTGGAGGTCAGATAGGCAGCCGCTCTATGTAGAATATTATATATTTGGTTAGACTGAAAGCTAACTCCAAAAAAGTTGAGATTAAGCTTCGCAAATGATGCTGGATTCGGACATATTTTAAATACGAAAATAAAAATATAAAAAAATAGCCCTGACACTGCACCAACTGCGAGCGACATTTAAATGCAACATATTATTTGCATTTTATGCAAGCATGACATTTTGCGACACTTCTCTACATGTCTGGGTCAAGCCACGCGTGCACCAATGACGTCATAAAACCATGCACCGTACAGACGTCGGACGCCGACGGCTGCAGATAATATTCTACTTTATTTTAACACAGCGAGCAAACGTATAAATACGTCGTTTCGAAAACCTTTGCGCCGCAGTGGGGAAGAGGGTTTATTTTAAATTAAAGTTGGTGGAATAAATATGTATGTCAATCGATATCACTTTTTTATGGACCGGTTCTAGAGATCTTCTTTATTTCAGCCGAAAGACTTCCATTGCTGGACATATGCCTCCCCCAAGTATCGCTATTTTGACCGGTTATGTGCGTCTGGTATCCAGCGAATACCAATCTTACCGATAGTTATGTAATTGTTAAACTTAAAAAATATAATTTAGTCTTCAATCGAATACGCATGAATCTTTCAAAAGCCTATACCTAACAATTTTAGAATGTTTGAAAAGATATTACTTATAAATTTATCTATCATCAAAACAGCACCACAGCCAAGACCTTCCACACTTCAAAACTAAGTTTTGAATTCCATTGCGTCTTCTAAACAATATCTTCCATAATTTCTGTACATAGCACGCAATGGATTTCACACAACCTCGTTCCTTCTACTGTTAGTACCCGCGTCCATTTTCAACCTGTTTTGTAATTATGTAAAATTGTAAATAAATTAATATTAAGTAATGAAATTATAAAATCTAGTCTAATTTAGTACTAACGGTGCTAAGTATTGTACATTTTTAATTAATTGGTAACAACAAAAATAGGTTAATGTCAATTGCCGACCTCATACTAAGTATGGGACTTTAAATATTGTTAAAAACATTGTTTCTTGTAAATGTTTCCAAATAAATACAATGTCAAGCATTTATCAATTCTTTTGTTTTATTGTCCGATCTCCCTTTACCTTTCCTTATACGGAGCAACGCAGACGCATAAATGTGCAAAGCCGCAAAATCTAACCTTAAGGGGGAAGCGCAAAGGTAGCCCGCGAAATTCAAATTTTCTTACGTTTTTTGCAATTTGCTGGTCAGCATTAAGTTGTACGTTGATTAATATATGAATCACGGCCGTAAGAAATATGTGTTTACAGAATTATAATCATTACAGTCATCAACACATCTCTCTAAGACCACGTAAGTCCAAAGAATGATGATTTCATGAAACAGTTATTCTTGGGATTTACGTGGTCTTAGAGAGTTGTGTTGATGACTTTAATGATTATAATTCTGTAAACACATATTTCTTACGGCCGCGATTCATATATTAATCAACGTACAACTTAATACTGACCAGCAAATTCCAAAAAACCTAAAAATAATTGAATTTCGCGAGCTACCCTGGCGCTTTCGCCTTAAGGGGTGACAGCAGGGCATCCGAACCTAGCAAAGCAGCGTGACCAGGCATCCCAATCTCGCCTCGTTAACAAGGAATCTCAATGTTAAAAATGCTATTTTTAGTTTAGTTAGGTTAGGTGTTCGTAAATAAAAATAATTTATTTAATGTTAGGTTTGTTAGTAGATAGCTATGATGTACGATCTGCGTGTCGTGCGCGTAGGCGTGCACGCCCCTAATCTCAGTGCAAATAACAGCTTGTTATTGAAGGCCGTGTCTTATTTAACAGTTAGGTTAGATAAATGGATAATAATGATCTTTATTAGCTACTAGAATAGTCGCACTGACAAGTGTCATGAACGCATTCTCTTGGCGGCCAGACTGTAGGTTAGATAAATGGGTATCGATGGATAAGAAAATAACATCTCAAAAACGGGTTAGGTTTTTAGATAAACGGGTTGTGTTGTTACGTTAAAATTTTGGTTTATCTTACAAAAATATGTACTGGTAGAAAAAAAATATTAGGAACGGTGGGGTTTGGTTAGATAAATGGGTAGTTAATAAACCCAACATTATTGGTGATAATGATGATTTTATTAACTATCCATTTATCTATCTACTAATCTATTGCTCTTTTAAAATGTTTTACAATACAACAAAACAAAGTACACCATAAAATTTCTATGCTGATCAATTATGTACAATTACTATGATGATGCGTAAAATTTGCACGTCGACATTCAAGTCATAATAAGAGATCGATATAATTTTCTTTAGAACTTTATTGAGGTACCTTATTTATGCAAATAAATGATTTTGGTTTTTTCGCCCTATCCTATTTATTATGTATATACCTAACCCTACTAATTCAAACTAATCATTAGCTTTTCGATATCTTCACAAACAGAACCACTCCTACCAAACTAAACTCCACACCACTGCAACTGCAAAGAAATGGTAGTGATTCCCGTGATTTTATTTCACTGTATCGGGCATAGCTCGTCTCTCCCATAAAGTCGGTAGTCAAGAGAATTGCTCAATAAGGCGGGTGCAACGGTTTTACTGTCGCACGATCCAGAATGAGAAACGGAACGGGGCGTGGAAGTGACTGTATCAATTGCACAGATTTTTGTCATTGCATTTAGAATCGAGTGCACTATTTATCCTTAATTTATCATCTATTTTTTAAAGATTTTTGTTGGTATTTGGTACAAATAATGACCCCGTGGTTCGATGTTTAGGAGGGGATGTTTTTAAAAGCTGATAAGCTGTTAATAACATCTACATGGTGTTCACATGATTTGACCAAGACTATGTCTGGACTTTAAAAGAGAATGTGACCTGTGTGTGAGAGTTTGTTACGGCCTTTCTTCTCAGGGTACTGATATATAAAATGGCGACCTCGTCTAGTTTTTAAAGTATGATTGACGTGTAAAAGATTATCCTTTAAAGCTAAGGCTCGCGAACACATTCGCAAAAAGCTGGCAGTATCATCACAACGCAACAGTAATATTTTCTCAATGTTTGTCTTATTTCTTTTTAGTATAATTCATGTATTTATGTAAATTAATTTGTGCTTATATTCATATGTAATTTGGTATCTTTATATATATAGACATTTATTCCTCAATTTTCATGATTGCACCTACCTCTATTTCGTCGAAAGAGTAGAGTGAAAACCTCGGGAATGTGAGTAACATTTTATGCATTTCGGACAATCTTAGTATCGAACAGTTCTGGCTATAAAACCGAGTTAAATTTCCATATTAATTGATAAGAATACAGAACCTCCTTTTTTGAAATCGGTAAAGAAAACATAAAAGACGCCGTACAAAAATTTTACAGCACGCAGTTCTTTCTTCCTCCTGAAAAGTTACTTCTTTTACACTTACGAGTCAAAGTCAAAGTCAAAGTCAAAGCATTTATTTCAAATAGGCACATTAAAGGCACTTTTGAACGTCAAAAATTACAACAAATAGAATTGATTCTAGTCGCCCATTCCAAAGGGTAGTTTTCGTATGGAGAAGAATGGGCAAGAAACTCCACCGTTACTCTTTTAAAATGTTTTACAATATTTTGTATACATTAATTATATCATAATAATATGTGAAGACGATGCATCTAAAATAAAATTACTATACCACACTAGGTAAAAGAATTAAAAATGAAACCATGACATATAAATTAATTATCTGATAGATGCATGGTGCTCACATATTTACAAACATGGTAAAAGTAAACGATTTTCATTTAAATAAAATAAAATAAAAATTACAAGTAATAAGTCAGGGTGTAAGTTAAAGTTATTACAGAATGTAAATCAATATCAAAAAAAGAATATATTTTACAATTAAATTAGCAACCAGTTTGATTTTGTCTAGACTCTAGATTGTCCTATGGAGCAGGACCAGCATGTTTCCAAGCGTTCTTATCTTGGATATAATCTTCTAATTTATAGTATGCTTGTTTACAAAGTGTACGTTTAATGTGAGTTTTAAATTTTCTTTCATTTAATTGCAATATATCACAAGGTATTTTATTGTAACATTTAACACAGTACCCCATAAAAGATGTGTGTACCTTGGCTAATCTGAAAAATGGTTGATGTATTTTATCTTTATTTCTAGTATTAAAATTATGTCTATCGCTTATTTTATTAAAAAGATGTAGATTTTTTCTTACATACATAATATTTTCATAAATAAATTGGCAAGGTACCGTCATAATATTAATCCTTTTAAAAAGTTCCCTGAGAGATTCGCGGCGACGTAGATTATAAATGGCTCTGACAGCTCTTTTTTGCAAAATAAAGATGGATTCAATGTCAGCAGCTCGACCCCATAGTAAAATGCCGTACGACATAATGCTGTGAAAGTAGCTGAAATAGACTAAACGTGCGGTTTCTACATCAGTTAACTGTCTTATCTTTCTAACAGCATAAGCGGCCGAGCTAAGCCGCCCCACAAGAGATGTTATGTGAGGTCCCCATTGCAATTTGTCGTCTACCGTGATTCCCAGAAAAACAGTTTGATCAACAAATTCCAGTTTTTCTCCATTCAATATGATGTCACATTCACTACTTCTAACATTAGGTAATTTAAATCTAATGCATTTGGTTTTCTTTTCATTTAGTACCAAATTATTTACCGTAAACCAATCTTGGACCTGAAGAATAGAGTTATTCACGTCGTCAAGATTTTGTGCCCGTCTGTCTATCTTAAAGATCAATGAGGTGTCATCTGCAAATAACACCATCTTCGGTTGATTTTGAAGTAATTGGGGTAAATCATTAATGTAAACTAAAAAGAGGAATGGACCCAATATCGAACCTTGAGGAACGCCCATTGCTATTTCAGACCCTAATGAGTTTACGCCGTTTACTTGAACTTTAAGCTTTCTATCTTTTAGGTATGACTTCAGTAAATCAAGAGCTAAATTCCTAATCCCATAATGCTCAAGTTTCAGCAGAAGTGTCTCATGGTTTACGCAATCGAACGCCTTAGAGAGGTCGCAAAAGATTCCAATGGCATCTTGTGCTTCTTCCCAGGCGTTAAAAATGTTCTTTATTAGGTTGACACCGGCGTCAGTGGTACAACGCCCTTTGGTGAAACCGTACTGGTGTTCATGAAAGATGGAATTTTTATTAAAATGGCGTAACATTTGATTGAGCATCAACTTTTCAAACACCTTACTGAGAACCGGCAGAATCGAGACAGGCCTAAAATTGTTGGGGTCTTTACTATCACCGGATTTGAACAAAGGAACTACTTTACTGTGTTTCATGAGATCTGGAAAGACTCCTTGGTCTACACTGATGTTAAATATGAAAGCTAAATAGGGCGCAATCGTTTCGATGATAGATCTACAAACTTTTACAGACATTCCCCAGAGATCTTCTGTTGATTTAATTTTAAGATCTTTAAAAGCTTTTATAACAGCCTGGGGGTTTGTATGTTGAAACCCAAATTCCGAAGGGCATGCGAGGTTTTCACTCTAAGGCGTCGGTTTGTCTCTGCATCACCTAAAGGTTGACTGGTAGAAAATGCCTATGGCATTAAGTCCGCCTTTGTACATTGATGTGCTTGTAGGACTACATAAATAATAATAAATAAATAGAAGTTTTTCTACAAACCTACTCATAGAAATAAAATCATTAATCATTATTCATCATTCATTAATTATTAATCATTTATTAAAGTACTGTATATATAAGTTGCAAAGTAACGATGGATGGACTGTCTATAAGAAGATATGACTAGAAAGGGGGTGACAACCGAAATGACGATTAATTGAGAGGTATGGAAGAATAAGACCCAAAGTAAATTGCGATAAAGGTAAGAGAATGGTAGTGATGATTGTGTTGCTCCCACAGATATAGATATATCTAGATAACGCAAGAGCAACTGCTTCGCGTGCCAAAAATCGCACCAGCTTGCGTACAAAAATCGTAAGCCGCCACCTTCGCGCTTAGTCCTGTGGGAGAGCGTGAGCGCTGGCGCTAGGCCCCGCGGGTGGGGCGAGACGGGTCTTTCAATCAATTTGATTTTCACATCACTAAATAGTGCTTGTGACGTCATAGTAGGTAGACAAAAAATGGCAAGCTTGGTTTAAATACAGATCATGATACTTGCGTTATTTAGGTCTATCTATATCTGTGGTTGCTCCCATGTATCCTAAACCAGTCCATAGTCGCTAATCGATAAGACTAAATCGCAATTAAGTTCATCCTAAAGTACCCAGCATGTGGCGCGACCAAACCGACGCGGACGCGATGCTTACATGAAATATTAAATTCGTCATTTCCATGAATTCGAAATTATATCAATATTGTTTTTAATAATTTTGCAGAGGCAGCGCTGTTGTGTGCGAAGATTAAAATCGTGTGACAGAGTGCTGGTGTCGAAGCTGATTTTTTAATTAATTTATGGTAGGGAAACACTTAAATAAAACTTTATTTCAGACTAAGGTTTGTTAATATTTTGATGTTAGTAACAATAGTGATTAGGTATAGCTTATTATTGTTAGTTTTCACAAATTAAATTTTATTTATTAAGTCCTAATATGACTGTCGTCACCCAGTGTCTCTGAAAGGTAAAGTCTGCGCTGGCAGCGATAATTTTTAGAATGCTGTTTTCACTACCATGCAGGCACCCTGGAGGCTGCTTTCTTTCGCATGATGGTTTGGAAACCATTTGTGTGAACCTCCGCGAACATACCCGACGCGCTACAGCAAAACAACCTGTACCTACCAATGAATTTCCCAAAAAATATGTCGGTTGTCTGCCAATGTTTTTATACGGAATTAGTTTTGCTTGACAGATTTTCTATACATAGAGCAGTATTAGTAATTACTATATGTAATGATTTCAACATTCCATCCGAAAAATTTTCTTTGTAATCTCTACAATATAATTACCGATCATAATGTTATACTAATCTAACCGTGAGTGATCAGGTGATCTGTTTGTGATACTTTTGGACTATTGGATATGTTTTCTATCCTTTTGATTATTCAAAGACATTTTTTTTTCATTTTGTTTATCCGATTTCTTCTCGTTGCTATAATTAATAGTATACCACAAAACAGGCGAGTCGCCAGCCTCTTTGAAGAAGCCGTGATTTTTCCTCTCTTTGTTGCCAGGTATGTGTTTCTACTCTTTTTTTTGGTATAAGAGATTCAGCTTGTTACCCGATTCTTATTGTGCGTTATTTGTCTAGGATACGCCTGAAGATTTAAACAAGCGGAGTTTTCGGCCCTACCCTACCCTACTACAATTCTGTTCCTGCCTGAATTCTAATAGAAAGCCGACAGATAGGTACGAGCCAGCAGTTTTCTGCATACAACTATTTAAGTTTCGAAGAATATTCGATCAAGATACCAGTGGCTTAAGTTTGAGTTTTTTCGACTCACGTTCGATTGCGAGCAGGTTAGAATTTTGTATGAAATAGGTTTCTCCTAGTGACCACCAGGTGGCGCTATAACTTATTCCCTTACAAAATTCTAACGCGCTCGCAATCGAACGTGAGTGAAAAACTCACACTTAAGCCCCAGAGCCTACTGAGAGACTCACCGAAGCGACGAATTTGATCGAATCTATGTTACTTCAGTTTAATACATTATTACCGATCTATATTATTTTTTATATCGACGGGCGCAAAGTAAAAAGAGTCATCTACAAAACAGCTACTTTTCAGGAGAGCGCATAATAGGAAAAAATGCTCCCATTTTATCAATTTTAAACCAAATTTATTGAAATTTTCATCATTGCTTCATTATTTAATAATATATCCACATGTATATTTCATTTATTCTAATTATGTTTAATTTACGAGATATTGTAGTTGTCTGCATCTACATTGCGCTTAAAAATATGACAACTGTGTTAACTACCACTTGGTCTTTTCTACGTGGGAATTCAAATAGATCTTCTCGGTTCATAATATTGCATTGTCGTCTCGTTTTGCCCAAATTCACCAATAATTTACGTCTTTCCATGTCTATTGTGTTGAACCCAAACTGTTTAGTAATATGATAACACTTTTACACACACTTATCACTTAACAAACCAAAACAAACAAATATTCGTGCCGGCCGGCGAAGAACATGTCATCTGACTGATGACACAATATGACTGACCGCTGGTCTCCCGCGCGTCCCGCGTATAAACGGCCAGGCGGTAGTTATCCGCATCTACATCGTGCAATTTCACAAAACAGGCGTAGTTGTCTTCTTTTACGTGACAAAAGTACCAAAAATAAGGTGATATTTGTATTTTTGTTTTTGCTATGTTGTAGAACATGATATTTTAAGTTAGTTTTTACAAAAAACCAAAAATCTCAAAATTGCAGTTGTCTTTTTTTACTTTGCCCCCGTCGATATGATAACTTACTGTAAAACTCTGAATACTACAGGTTTTTTAACGTTCGTTCGTGATTTCGTTTACCTTATTAGTGTTACGCGATCGTAGGGAAATTTCAGTTGCAACTGCAGTTAAACTCGACGCGTAATCCATCTTATTTTGAAATATAATTTGAACTACAAAACTTTAAGTATTATTTCCTTATTTTTAATTCATTACAAAACCCGTCAGACATGTAGCAACAAGTCTTCTAGTTCAGATATTCTTTCCAACATTTTGTTCTTATTTTGTAATAGGTACCTTTTTTATTCGGAATGTTTTTATTGATTTAATCATGACAAAAATGATACGTGTCTAATAGCGAAGTGTGTTATATTTTTTTATTTCGCTACAATAGATACAGAATCTGTCAAAATCGCCGCAGGGCTCTTGAATTGATCTTCGGCTACTCTCATCCGGTATCCTTGCGAAGATCGTCGCTCCACGTAGCCTAAGGGCATTCAAGCCCACGATTGTGTTATTTTTCTATATTAATGAGATTTGAAGTAGGCCAAGCGGACATTCGACAGCAAAACTGATACAAACTTTTGCGATTACAGAAAAGTCGTAAGGAACAAACATTTAAGACCGGAAACGGTTACATTTCAATTCGTCGTTTAAATTCATAAATGGAATTACAACGACAATACTTTTATGGATCCATTTGAATTTTATCTGTCAGAAATAAGAGCGAAAATGCAGTAGCATTCAATTTCGTAAATTGAAATAAAATTTTGACGCTGTCTGGCCGATATCTGTTCAATAGGTCGGTCGGTATAGGGTTGCCAAAATTATAAACTTTTCGTGTAGTTCAGAGAAGTTTTAATTTACTCTATCTTAAAATCACTATACCTACCTAAATCTTACATGGCAAATACCCTGTCTCGGCTCGTCAAGTGTGATTGCAACGGCATGTGAATTTTTATCGAAAATACATAAGTAACGCTATATGCAGAGCAACTTAGAATGGTATAAATTGATAAAAACTCCTTTTTAGGGTTCCGTACCCTAAGGGTAAAAACGGGCCCCTATTACTAAGACTCCACTGTCTGTCTGTCTGTCTGTCTGTCACCAGGCTGTATCTCATGAACCGTGATAGCTAGACAGTTGAAATTTTCACAGATGATGTGTTTCTGTTGCCGCTATAACAACAAAATAATTAAAATAAAATAAATTTAAAATTTTAAGGAGTATAAAAGATACGTATTTTTCGGCGTTTTATGCCTTGTGGTACGGAACCCTTTGCGTGCGAGTCCGACTCACATTTGGCCGGTTTTTTCTTAACGTAAGCGACGTCGACAACCCTACCGAAATCTTGAACTATCAGTACAGAGACACATTTTTATAGTACCCCCTGCAGCTTACAATACGTGGTCGATTTATGACAAAACAACTTACTAAAATAACTATAGGAAATATTTTACTACATCGTTAAATGTGACAATGTGACTATTTTTTATTTACTAATTCCAAATGTCAAAACTAACTAATTCCGTCTGAATTACTTACATTGTTTAATAGTCGGAGAGCTGAAGATGGAAATAAAGCATAGTAAAAATAAAAATTACTTGCAACTTTGACCGGGTTTCACCATACTTTGATATATGCTGAGAAACAGTGGGTAACACTAAAATGATGACGGTAATTGTAATCTTGCCATTTGAAACGACAGCTAACTGTATATAAGAGGAATATAGAAAGCAGGAAACGAATAAAAATAAATGAAGTTATTTAAATAGGTTTTAACAAAAAAATTCAATATTATTTAAAAAAATAAGTGTTTAGTTTCATATAACACATCTGCACAGATCACCATAGGTAACCATTTTTTTTACGACAGCTCTTAAAAACTAAAATATTAAAATGACTAGAGAAAGTCGTGAATTTAATATTGTTAATGTAAACACGCTCACTAAATGACTGTCATCAACGATGTTCTAAATGAATAAAAGCTTTTAATTTAATAGGGTTAACAGCCATGGTTCATGGTCTCACACCATGGGTTCAAATGGCGTGGGTGTTGTACAAATCATGTTGATAGGTAGTTCATCATACAGGCCTGTAAATGTCTAAAGTCTATTCAATTTTACATTTCAAATTTATGTTATTTCAAGTTAAACAAATATCAACTTTATTTTTATGGTAATTAAGTTGATTTCAGAGTGACTAGCACTTTTGAAAAAGTTATAAAAGTGTTTGAAGTTGTAGCGTAAACTGCACTTTATTGTAGGAATTTAAGTTATTTTTCGATAAACTCATAATGTTTGTTTATATTTTTGGCAAATAAGTCGCGAATGTAGATTAGTGTGAAACGTGGGACAGAATGATTGATCAAACAGGCAAATTTATTTATTTCTCAAACATCATCTTAATCCACAACCTGACTTCACCCACAGCTGGGTACCACCTCTCTTTTCTTGTGCCAATCTCCACGCTCCTGTGCCAGCCTCATCCAGGTTCTACTAATTTCTAAAGCATTTTTTGACCAACTTCAAAAAAAGAGGTTCTGTATTCGACCCGTATGTATGTATGTCCGCGATTTCCTCAAAAATAAATAAAACAATTTTGATGATTCTTTCACTAATGTGATCTAAGTACTAACATAATTTCAGAAAGGTTTAAGTCTATAATACATTAGGTAATTATTCTTATGTACGAAGTTATATGCATTTCCGGCATTTGTATGCGAATTTTGATGATTCTTCTAGTCCGTGTCTTCAATTCTTCAATGCACCTTAGCTTGGCACCGCTTGGCTGCAATTGTATTATCTATGTATTATTTTTAATGGATAAGGTATGCCCCAGGAGTGATCCCATATAAATTTGATTAACTTTGCTTGGGTAGTTTTTGAGTAAGCTTCAATAATACGATTTTTTCCACTTAGTTAATATTGATGATTTTTTAATAACTTCCTGACACTGATATTTACAAAGGAAGTAGTATTAATTGAATCTCTCAAATTTCTTTAATAGATTTTCTACTTTATCGCTAAGGCTCAAAGTTGATTGGAAAAATTTGGCAGTTTCGGGTAGCGTAATGTACTGGCATCTGTACCACTAAATAGTGAAAAATAAAAACTTTTTTTCAAAATAAAACAACAGACTTCCAACAAAACACAACAAAGTGAAAAATAACTTTAATTTCGGAAGTCGGTGTCGTTGGTTCCACATTTTCGTTTTTTGACACCGACTTTTGAAATTAAAGTTATAAGTTAAGTTTTCACTATGTTTTTTTTTTTGAAAGTCGGTTGTTTTTTACATTTTGATTTTAGCTACACAACGAAAACCTCTCAGAGTGTATCTGAGTGCTGGCGAGCCGTTCATTTCAATTTTACAAAAATTGCCGTACCTACTTTATAATGTTTTTAGAGGCACTGAGATGCTGCTGCCTATCCTCTAGACATAGCCAGGGACAGGGACAAGTTTTGTCCTCTTTCATCTTTCAATTATTGATTTTTGGGTTCCGTACACAAAGAGTGCCAACCAAGAGTGGAACCCTGTTACCAAGTCTCCGCTGTCCATCTGTCCGTCCAACCCCCGTTAATATTTTACTTAATTTTATTTTTACAAAAAAATATATAGCGGCAATAGAAAAAAAAAACAGTTCTTAAAAATGTCAAATGTCTACCAATTACGTTTTATGAGATACAGCCCACTGACAGACGGACGGATGGACGGCTAGACGCATGGAAAGTCAGTCATGCATTTAATAGGCACATAAAAAGCACTTTTGAACGTCAAAAATTACAACAAAATAGAATTGATTCTAGTCGCCCATTCCAAAAGGTAGTTTTCGTATGGAGAAGAATAGGCATGAACCTCCAACGTTACTCTTTTAAAATGTTTTACAATATTTTGCATACATTAATTATATAATAATAATAATATGTGAAGACGATGCACCTAAAATAAAATTACTATACCACAATAGGTAAAAGAATTAAAAATTAAACCAATTATCTGATAGATACATAGTGCTCACATATTTACAAACACGGTAAAAGTAAACAATTTTCATTTAAATAAAAAAAATTACAAGTAATAAGTCAGGGTGTGATTTAAAGTAGATACAGAATGTAAATCAATGTCAAAAAAATAATAAATTTACAATTAAATTAGCAACCAGTTTGATTTTGTCTAGACTCTAGATTGTCCTATGGAGCAGGACCAGCATGTTTCCAAGCGTTCTTATCTTGGATATAATCTTCTATTTTATAGTATGCTTGTTTACAAAGTGTACGTTTAATGTGAGTTTTAAATTTTCCTTAATTTAATTGCTATATCTATATCACAAAATATTTTATTGTAACATTTAACACAGTACCCCATAAAAGATATGTACCTTGGCTAATCTGAAAAATGGTTGATGTATTTTATCTTTATTTCTAGTATTAAAATTATGTCTATCGCTTATTTTATTAAAAAGATGTAGATTTTTTCTTACATACATAATATTTTCATAAATGAATTGGCAAGGTACCGTCATAATATTAATCCTTTTAAAAAGTTCCCTGAGAGATTCGCGGCGACGTAGATTATAAATGGCTCTGACAGGAAAGGAAATGTTCGCTTATCGCTTCTCTATTACTAAACTCCAATTAAGTATTAATTAATTGCTCACTTAACTAGTTCATTAATTTGCCGTTCAATTGTAGATTTTATGATTTTTTATTTTAAACCGTTATTTTCATGATAATGTGGGTTGATTCGATTTTCAAAGTATTTCAGCCACGGCGGCCAATCTCAACGGAGAACTAGTCTTCGGCGCGGGATATACTTATTATAGTGCATAAGTGTGTGCACACAGGTGCACTCTCTTTCATCTATCAACACCGCTATCAAAGTCCGATGGGACGGCAATCCAACACGACCGGAGAGAGATCAGATGCAGAACCAACGGCTTAACGTACTTTTCGAGCTAGCCAACCACCGCCAACTTCTAAACTCCGTGCTGTTACTAAGAAACTCCTAGAGATCAGATAGGAGTAGTTGGGAAAATGCTTGGTAGATTGATTGAATGATCTGTTTAGCTCTCTTTCAACTGAATAAACACAAGTAGTGCAAAACATTATAAACAAAACAAAATTATTCATTTCTATAAATCTTTTGCCAATATAAAAGAGAAAGTGTTTTTTTGCAAAGAATGTAAACATAAGGAAGATGTTGGCCATACCACCATCTTTCTTTGCTGAGATCCACAAAATCTTTTGGCAAGTGAAGGAGAAAATTAACTAACAGCGCTCCGCGGGTTCAACCGGATAACTCTCAATCCCGTGGGAATATCTGGATAAAATGTATCCTGTACTTTAATCCAGGTCATGATCTCCCCATGTGCCAAATTCCATCAAAATCAAAACAAACATTTAAAACATCAAATCTTTCCCTTTATATTATTAGTTTAGACAATGAAAAGGTGTACAATGTTACTAATTGTCACATATTTAAAGCAGTGATCGGATTTTGGGGTTCAATTACTGGGATTTAATGACGTTATCAGAATATGGATTCTCCAATAATCCCGGTGTCCTGGAAATATCGAATTCCCCATGTACGCGTAATAACTAAGTTGTAATATCGATTAAAGAGGTCAATTTTAGTAACGGACATATTTTTTTGAATTCAGGTGTAACGTTGTATCGTTAGTTTCAATGAAATAACTTCTTCTTCTTCTCTTCGTTTAATGTTCAATGAAATAACAAAATGACAACAATAAAGTTTCAAGTCAAACCACAGATGCAATAGTATTAGGGACGTCCTAGGTTACTAAACAACATAAATTAGCTGTCTGCACTAGTGATGCGCGCGCAGTAACGCTGTACGTATATCCGAACGTATGAAGTGGATCTAGGTATATCTATGCGCGCGTCACCGCGGTGTGTCATTCTCTCACGGTGCAGGATTTCGAAAGTGCTGCCGCTGGTCAGCACATTCGAAATCCTGCACCGGGGGAAGAAGCACGTTCACTTGATCCAAAATCACATGTAATCTTACATACGTGGTCTGCACCATTTAACAGGCAAAATTTTTTATTGATTCATATTAGTTAACTTGTTTAAAATCTGTGTTTTCGTAACTGCTGCGTGGCAGACCGCTACGGCATAGTATAAAGAGGGGAAGTACGTTATCTTCATACAAACGCACCGCGCGCGGCTTGTATGTGTGCGTCATAGTATCTATGCGTCGCCGCACGCACACTTAACAAAATCTCGACCCGTTTCTCAGTGCGCCAGTCGGGGCTAACACCGCATGAGCTTCGCGCGTCACGCCTTTCGGCACCGCTAAATGAATGAAAAATATGTGATAATCGCAGGAGAACGTATTGATTTGTGTTTTTGGGTGTCTTAATAAGTAATTCCAGAATTGTCTCTGTTCTGATTACCTATTGAACTGGAAAGGTAAGCAAGTTGCAGCTTGCAAGTTCTCGCATATAATTTTTACTTGATGACTCATACCTACTTATTTAGTTTTTGTTGTAAGTATTATTTTATATCAGACAGAGGAAGTAGGTAGACATACTTTCCCACTAGAATGCATTAGGTACTTTTGATCTGTCAATTGATTTGCCATTGATCGTTGTTTTCTCGTGCTGCCCCGCGCCGCCCGTTTGCTGGCCCGTCACTCTTTCTTTTATCGTGAAAGGTTTCATCATCGTTTAGGTAAAACTGACCTCACAAACCCTGTACTCAGACAATACAAGTAAAAAATACAACTTCCCGACCCTTGCCAATTTATAGGCACTGAATTAACATTTAGCTAAAAGTAACAACCCTGAGACAGTAGGCAATTATATCGCGGATCGGGCCGGAGATAGCCTACTTCCCCTCTTTATACTATGGCTACGGTCATCGCCACACCAAGCTGAGCCAGGAGAGTACTGTGCTACTCCCAAGGGAGTCTAAAGAAACCTTGTGACCAAATACCTACTTACTTACTCCCTATTTTTTACCTGTTGACAATTTACGTGGTTTTTATCGATCTCACCACGTAAACCTCTCATACGGGTTAGAATTTTCCAAAAACCGTGCAAAAGGCTGTCCATGGGGCAGTCATAGCTTGCCGCCCTTAGAAGATGATAAGGCGTTTGTGGGATTTAAACATAACTGACGAAATGTTGCTGTACAGACGCCAGCACATAAAGCTAGTACAATCTGTCAAATTTCTTTAATAGATTATCAACTTTATCCCTAAACCATAAGTTTCAAAGTCGATTGTGAAAGTTTGACAGTTTCGGGTAGCTTGATGTGCTGGCGTCTGTACTATAGCTGAACCTTGTTTTTTTTTAAATCTTTATTGAAAAAAAAGGCTTTAATCGCGAGGCGATTATACCAGCCTCGTAGTGTTACAAAATAAATAGAAAGTATTTAACAACTAGGATCTTAACTTTATTAATTTAACAATCAAGCAATATAACTTAATAGCTAATTTGGATGTAGATTCAGACAAGATCAAATTACACTGGTCAACATCCCTTAACCTAAGCCCCGCTTCTGATACCAAAGTTCTCCGATCTGTCCCAACCCGAGCAAGTGTGCTCGGGTTGGGACAGATCGGAGAACTTTAAGTGCCACCAAAGTGTTGTAGGTGTCCTCCCTCGTCTTACAAATCACACAGTTTGGCGTATCAACAACCTTCATAAGATGCCCGAACGCATTCAATGGATAGCTGAACCTTTCTCAACCCTTTGGAGAATAAGGCCGTGATGTTATGATGATATGTGATAAGGACTTTATTTATTTAAGTTACTGTTCTATTTACCCTGAATCTAAAATCCAACTGAACCGACGAACCAATCAGAGACAATTAAAGTTTCAAAGAACAAAAACGATACATCGCTGTTAACCACGGTACATTTGTAGCCCATTCTACAAATTACCATATTATGAAGCAAGCGTGAAGTCAAATTAAACTCCTATGATGAAAGGTAGATTAGTCTTGTAGACCAGATCAATATGTGTTTATCAATATGTGGGAACGAGAGCTTGTTACGTCGGTAATCTTTGGGTTAATGTTGAATTTTTGGGCTTTTGGGGCTATGAAAAGGTCTTTTTAATGGAAGCATAATATCTTATACATAATTACTAGCTGACCCAGCAAACGTTGTTTTGCTATATAGATTATTTCTAGGATTTTTTTATTAGTTCGATAAAAAAAATAGATAGTAGCCGATTCTCACACCTACCCGATATGCACACAAAATTTCATAAGAATCGGTCAAGCCGTTTCGGAGGAGTATGGTAACTAACATTGTGACACGAGAATTTTATATATAAGATAAATCTTTCAATCAACTCAGCCTATCGCAGTCCACTCCTGGACATAGGTCTCTCCCAGACTGCGCCACAGCACCCTGTCCTCCGCCTTCCGCATCCAGTCTACCTCAGCCACCTTCTTTAGGTAGTCCATTCATCTAGCTGGGGGGCGTCCTACACTACGCCTGCCGATACGCGGTCTCCACTCCAGGACTCGTCTGCTCCATCGGCCATTGGTCCTTCTCACTGCCACTTTTGTTTGCTTACTCTGCAAGCTATGTCGGTAACTCCGGTTCTTTTCCGGATAATTTCATTCCTGATTATACAAATATTTGTGTTACACCTAGTGGATACAGGCTCTAAATGAAACGTACGATCATGAGTGGTTGGCTTAAACCGACTCCAGTATGAGGCGCAATGATTGGCATTGCGCCTCCAAACATTCGTAGGACTGTAGCCAGCCACATAGAGAGGGTGAAACTACAAGCTGACTCATATCACCCAATGCATAACTACATCTCAGTGCCCCAGAGCCTGAAAAGCCGAATAAGTTTTCTTGAGTGTGTGGGTCCAGGTGGTCCAGCCAATAGCAACTCTTTCAAAGCAAGATGTTTTTTCTGGCGGGACCTATTTAAACCCCTTGACAATTTTATCGAGCCATCTGAGAGCATTCCACCTGGGCACGCAATGCCGTGGTGAACTAGGAAATCTCTAAATAGACTTCGAACTCAGATCGGCAGGAGCAAAGACAATCTCCACAGTATGCTTGCACTTGTCCACTTGCTGATCTTGATGACTGCGTCAATGAGCGGAGTTCGTGCAGCTTAATTTTGGGTCAAACATGTTTGCATTTCTTGCCACAGATACGCTAAGAAGGAGAAATAATTTATTGGCACCTAAACCTAATTCAAAAACGAAGTGTACTCTTTGCAGCTGGGCGATACTAATTTAATAACTATTGGGGATATGATACCGGTAGACTAGTATGGTAATCAATAGTTTATTTACACAATAGCTTATGCTTGATGGGTATGTTATACGATATTATTGTTTGATCAATGTGAAATGATATTTTGTGAACTCGGACAATGCATAGATTATGTTTCCGATAAGGCATTGTTTTTGGCCGCCAATGCATTATAACAACATCCTGCAGGCGGTAGATAAATAAAAAGATCTAAATTTGACTGACAATGTATATTTCATTTCATAAGCATCAGCGATTCTGCTCGCTGTTCTCGTGGCCACAAAACGTAAGCGCCAAAGTAATCTATATAGTAAAGATAAATCGCCCAATAAACTAAAACTCTGTCCTATTAATTATTTTCATTTTAACATCGGAGTGATGTATAGACATTTTTTATTTGAAGTTATAAATTGAGCCTCGGATAAAAGGTAGATGTCGTTTATATTGTTTTAAAGCTTTTAAATGTTACGATTTTAAGTGAGGGGATTGTAAAACGATATTGACGATTGAGGTGATGGAAGCTAGAAAGATAAATTAAATATCAATGTTTAGAAATGATTCAACAAGAAGCTTAAATATTCCATGAGATGGTAGTAAACTTCATGCTTACTAAGAAACTACTTATTTAAAATTCTGAACTAATCTTAAAACAGCTACTTGCCAAGCAAACAATCAACAATCGATTCTTGAGAACCGCTTCAATCCATTCCGGAGCAGTTCGAACCAGTTCAAACCGGTTGAAACAAGACGCCTGAGCTAAAACAAAGAGCGCACTTCGGCTGCACAAGTGAACGCTTCCCGTTTATGAGTTCCTAGTAAGTATTTATTATGTTTATTTTAAATGTTTAACTATCCGTGTTGGTAAGCTTATTACGTATTATTCAATTTAAGCACATTTTCATAATCAGAACTAGTAATGAAATAAGTATTTTCTTTATTCTCTAATTATGCACATAAATTATATTTTTAAATATGAATGATATTGCTGAGTCCATCGCTCAGTGGATTAAGAAAACCGCTCGATATTTGTGGCTCACTGTCTGAGGTACAACGAGTAGAACAGTGTGTATGGCCTTTAAGGGTAGCAATAAACAACCTAGAGAGCATATACCACCTGTCTATCTGAACGGAGTGAAGATTAGAATTAAGTGTCGCTCAGTTTAAGTATCTAGGGCACATTGTGACAGAGACCCTGAAAAATGATGCGGGTATCGAGCGGGAACGAAGAGCGTTGTCTGTGCGTGCTAACATGTTAGTTCAGAGATTCGCAAGGTGTTCAGTAGATGTAAAAGTGACACTGTTCAGCGCCTACTGTCATAACTTTTACGCCAGCGCTATATGGCTCTACTACACCCAGCGGGCCTACAAAGCTCTTCGTGTACAATACAATAACGCCTTTAGGATTCTGGTGAGCCTTCCTCGATTCTGCAGCGCGTCGGGCATGTTTTCTGACGCAAGAGTTGATGATTTTTTGCCATTATGCGCAAGAAAACAGCTTCTTTCCAGCTTCATGTGACGAGATGACACTATTACTGATTATGAGTTTTATCTTTTGACATGATATTTTTTGACATTGATGGTTTTTTGATTTTACTAGCTGCGCCTCGCGGTTCCGCCTGCGTAAATGTTGATCCCGTGGGAATATCGGGATTAAAATTAGCCTATATGTTAATCCAAGGTGTCAGCTATCTCCATACAAAATTATATCAAAATTGGTCCAGCCGTTTGAGCGTGAAGAAGTAACAAACATAAACACACACACACACTAATATTATAAAGGCGAAAGTTTGTGTTTCGCCTTTATAATTTTAGTGTGTGTGTGTGTGTGTTTATATGTTTGTTACTTCTTCACGCTCAAACGGCTGGACCAATTTTAGACACTAATATTATAAAGGCGAAAGTTTGTGTTTCGCCTTTATAATATTAGTGTGAATATTGGAATTTTGAGAGTCTGAATGATGTTTAGTTTTTGATTACTTTAGTAATGACTAAAATAGTTTTAAGACCTTTGTTACTAACAACTATGACATTATTATTATTATTAAAAAATAGTGGTCCGCCGGTGACAGGAGCCAGTATCCAAGTTAGGTACAACTTTTACGAAAATGAAGAGTTACTACATGCGGCATACGTAGCAGTATAACAAAAAGCTATTTTAACTATAACCCCAGTAAAAGATTTCACGAATCAAAAACAAGATAGAATGTAGAACTAAAATAGGCACGTACCTCAAAAGGAGCAAGCTCGAAAACTCCTTTGTTAAGAAATTCCGTTGCCTAGCAACTATAAAGATCCCTAGTGATAAATTACCATTTTGATCGACCCATCCCGGATTATAGAAGTAATTTACGTAAGCAGTGTGCCGGTATCCTATCAATTTCATAGAAAATTTAGGGCGCCCACTGACAGGCGACTCACACTAGAGTTCAAAAAATAAAAGTGACGCATAATGTTCCCACTGGTGGGACACAGGCTTCATCTCTGAGAAAGGGGATTAAAAAAAACAGTGGCACTCCGGGATTGCCGATACAAATGAAAACAAATCACTCACTGACATATCGGATATACATTAAAACCGAGTACATCTCGAGGACAGCCGAATACATCCGAAGCAGCTATTTTTTTAACAAAACACACGTGGTGTCGCTTACGATAACAGTGGCGCGAGTTCAATGGCTTTTCCCATCTCAAAAAAGAAGTTTTCACTTCAAAAAAAAAACATGAATTTATATGAGAATGTACAAAAGACACCAATAGAACACATACAATTAATGCGATGCCTCTGGTATTGGATATCACCACAATCAATGATATTGGCCTGATGTCCGAAACACGAGCTACAAAGCAAATAAAATAATTGACAGCAATTGCACGTAATAACGACTAAGGACTGAACTGACCGTATCTTAAACATTCTGCTGCGTCCAGTAATCCCGACGACGCAGCTGTACGTGTCCAGACTGCACCACTCCACGAAGGTTGAAGAGATCGTGGAGCACATGCGTGTGAAGACCAACTGGACTTTAAGGGTTGAGAAGTTAACACGAACTTCAAGTCGTTCGTGGTACGTGTTCCGACACATCATCTCGAGAAGTTCCTAAAGAAAGGGTTCTGCCCGAAGGGTGTTGTGTACCGCCGGTTTCGTGGCTGGCTATATGACACCAGACAGCGAAACACGACGCAGACACTTCGTGTGCGTTAGTTTGTTAGTGAAAATTATGATGTATGTATTTATAGTATTTTTAAGTTATAGTTTTATACGGGCCTTGATGCCTGAAATAAATGGATAATAATAATATTAAAACGCGTTCAAGAGCTGTCAGTGTTAACATTGTTGTTGAATATTGATACTGACTGCTCTAGAACGTGGTTTAGATGTGCTGATCGCGTTGAGTTTCATTGTTGAAATTCGCCTTAAACAATTAGGTTGGTGAAGACTAATCCAACTAGTAGCACCTGACGACAGTATGTTCATACAGACGCCAGCACATCAAGCTACTATAATCTGTCAAATTTCTTTAATAGAATTTCAACGTTATCGTTAAAGCATAAGGTTCAAAGTTCAAAGGGGAAAATTTTACAGTTTCGGGTAGCATGATGTGCAGGCGTCTGTACAAATCGGTTGTCTGCGGACGCCCTTACGGAGCTCCATCAAAATTAGGGGCCCTTTCTGTTTATGATAAGGTACAGCTGTTGGTTACTCCTGAAGTCATAAAGCCTTAGGCTCTTCTGTTTTATGCGCCCCTGATCTGAAATAGGGGATCTCATTTTATAGTTTCTGCCTTGAGATTCTTTGTTGGGTTAACATTGGAGGTAACTTTGTAGTGGAAAAAAGGGCCGAGATCGTTTGTGTGACCTCTCAAGCTCCGTTAATGAGACACAATTGATTTTCTATTGTATCGTATTGCATAAGCTATCCACTTGACGCTTTCTTGACGGGTTAAAATTGGTACCCATATTAGTTTAGTTTGCAACCGTTCCGTTTGAAGTTGTATGGATATTTATAGAAGCAAGTATTTTTTTTTTTTAACTGAACAGATAGCTATTTCGCTGGGGAGTTTGTTGCACCACTTCTTCTTCCCAGCGAAAGTACAGACACCAGCACATCAAGCTACCCGAAAATGTTAGATTTATCCAATCAATTTTGAACCTTATGCTTTAGTGATAAAGTCGAAAATCTATTAAAGAAATTTGACAGATTGTAGTAGCTAGATGTGCTGGCGTCTGTACTAGAAAGTGGTGAGGGGTTTTGGGGGACTGTCTCATGTAATGTTCACGTTCGAAAAGTGCTGATTGACAGGCTAATTTGAATAAATGACTTTTGATTTTTATGAAGGATCTGGCAGTGACCGATTAAAGACCAGTATAAAATAAATGACCAGTATGGAATAAAGAGAAAAGTTGATATGAAAACCTTATTTAGAAAAAGTTCAATTCAAAATTACTTTTTCGAGTTTTACAAAAACTGTGATGATATAAAATATAATTCACATTATACCTTTCTACTGCCACCTGGCCTTTATTAAATATTATACAAACACTATAAACTATAATTAACTATATTCAAACACAACGGAAATGATTAACTCTGGACTTGATATTCAATTTTAAACCTTCGCTCTTTTGCAATAACGTTAATTTGATATTTTAAGAGAGAGACTTTTATTGATGCGAAGTGTTTATGTAGTGCGCTTTATAAATACATATTTCTATATTAATATCATGGTATACAAAATACTCACCTGTACACATAGAGCGATTAAAATTACAGAGAAGAACTGGCTATTAAGCCAGTAACTGGTCTACATTTTGAACTCAGCATATCACAGCTCTTTGTTGGCTTCTAAGTTACGGACGAAAAACCCGGTTTTTCATCATCCAGTCTGTCACATTACGCTTGCAGATTTGTGGTCTCCACTCAAGGATATGTCTGTTGTCTGCTCCAAAGACCGATGGTCCTTTAACAGACACTTTAATTTTAAAAAATATCCTTTCATACCTTATTCAATATCATCAACTATTTTTTACTCTGTATGTCTGTCTGTTACCTTTCACGCGTAAACCACTGATCCTATCGGAATTTGACAGATATGTAGCCTGAAAGAAGACAGGCTACTTTTTATCCTGGATATTTATATTTAAAGACAATAAAATACCAACAAAATACAAGCAGATGAAGTCGCTGGCAGCTAGCTAGTTCAAAAATAAAAATGAAACAATCCCCTAACCTAACCCTTCATTGTTCGCGTGGGGTGCAATGAACCCTTAGCTTATCTTAAAACGTTAAGACTTTCTTTTTTTCTTACTAAATCTTCCAGAATCTGTCTAAAACAAATACTTTGAGCCCTAACATTACCGAATCCAACTAAAAACTCCTACAATACAAACAGCCCTATTTTGCTACAAGGGTTGGAATGGAACAAACGCTGAACTTTAATTAAGAAGCTGTCAGTCGAATCGAGCCCCATGCGGCATGTTTAGAACTTCACGCTTTTGTATTTTGTAGTCTGAGCAGTGGTTGAGGTGGCTTGACTGCTTGCGTCGTCCGGAAAGTTAGGTGTTAGAGGAATTATTAGCTTAGGTTAGTGCAAAATTACCTATTGGCACCATTTTCATAGCTCTGAATCTCTAAATCATTTTCTACATTTGCGTCGGGTAAAGTTGAAAATGTTTTTAGTTCCGTTAAGTTCCTCAACGAGTTTGGCACCTATAAAAGAAAAGCCTCTAAAAATTTGCCTATACTGTCCTGTTAAATTGTTGAGTAGGCATTTAAATTGGTTTATTTTCAGGGGTTTGGCACGATTTGCCATTGCGAAAAGTATAAGCAGACGGATAGTATAACATGTGTACAGGCAGATTGTCCGTACACGGAGATGTAGTATGTAGAATGTTGATGGATACGAATCACATGGGATGTATAAAGGAAATAAAATCACTGTTTTGTGTCCGTTATTGATTGATCGATTTATTAGGAAAAACATTAAAATATGTATAAATATGTGTAAATAAGTAGGTTACTTGTAGTGGGCGCGACAGCTTATAAGTCAGCGTATGTAAACAAGTAATCGGCGAATAAGCAAATGTTTGTTAAGTTAAATACTAAACCAATAAATTTCATGTGGCGAAGCTCGTACAACATGGCTTTATTATTTAACTTAAAAGTATAGTGAAAAGAGTCAACAATCGTGCCATTGACTTACAAAAAATAATTATGACCTCACGCCTCAAACCATTACGAAAACCGAAAACATTTGGATCTTTCTAGTCCCATAATAACTAATACAAACCTATGAAGAAAATGGTATAACTAGGCATTGTTGTACATCAAAACTAAGAGGCTGTCGGTTAAGCGGTCTGAAACTTAGAACTTTGAATTTGTAGCCGAGGTTATAGTTGCCCTCAACTGAAACTTGGGATAGTCGATAATACACTCGAGCTATGTACAATTTAGGGTTTGTTTAGTGTAACAGCATAGTAAGCTTATAAAACTAGTGCTGCATGTGAGCTGTCTTGTAGACACTGAACCCAAAAACTTATGTATACTTTGTGGGAAAAATTCTTCGGGGTTTGGGCATACACAAAGCAACTTGCGAACTACGCATCACACTGACGTCACGCAAAATCCTGCATCGCGCAAACAAAGTTTACATCGCGACTAGTCCGTTTATAAGGACCTTCCTTGTAATGGACAACTAAGACTGTCAGAAAAATTGCGAATTGGAAAAGTGTTCGGAAATCTTAAAATACTGTCATATTTTGACATCTCCTACGATTCTACGCTACAAGCAAAAGCTAAGATTTGTTTGCCTGCCAAAATAACGCAGACGGACGGACTACGTAGAAATTATGGAACTCCGTTGTCCGTCCGAACTTTTCCGTTACTTTAACAAGATGTATCGTCAAAATTACACTGATTATTAAGATCTATTTAAAAAATATGTAGGTCCATAGTTAAGCGGCATTTAGAAAGTTAAACACAAAAGATTACGATCAAAATAGTTCAACAATAAAACTAAGGAGCTATAAATGAGCAATTAAAAAACGTTAAAGCCCTTGTTTAAATTGTCACCTGTTGTGTTCATGTCTATTCTAATCGCTCGCTAAGTCGTAAACCAAAGTATTTCCGGATAGGCTGTCGAAGGAGTAAGCTGTAGCGATTTTTGGTCCCATTGTCACAGCGGATACAGAATAAGATTCAAACAGAAAATTATCGAGAAGCTTCATAAGTTCGATAAGTGTTTCACTGATAAGTCTAACTGGTGATTCAGGAGAATGAAATGATGAGCCATGATCTATTAGTTTAAAGGATATTGTTATTTTTATTAGTGGGTTGTGTGCTTGAAAACTCGGATAAGGCACAGGGATTTCTTGGACCTTACATTATTGACGTAGCGTTAGGCTAAGACTGCCATCCGTCCAGGTTTCCCCGGATTTGTCCTAGTTTGGTGGGCGTCCGGGGAGCATCCGGGGAGCGTCCGGGCGTGGTCCTTAAAAAGTGTCCGGGTGAAACTCGGACACTTTCCGTGTTAGGGGAAATTCCACTTTGAATGATTTGCAATACATTAAAGCATAAATCATAGTTAAAAATTCACCGCGCGGCAAATATACCCGTGCGGTCGTGACAATTCATAAATTGCTTTTGATTCACATTTTTTTTTTAATTTTCATTGATTCCAAAAAAAAGAGCGTTCCTAATTATTTTTGTTACCAGAATACCTCTCACATAGAGCAGAGTGTATAATTTATTAATAAATTAAGCGTTTCATTTCTATTGTTGAGTTTTAAGTTGATATTCTACACAAACAAGAAAAAAAAAATGATACTTAAAGATGTTTTTATTTTATTGTAATTATTTTTTTCGAGGGTTTCGGGTTTTTTTTTTATCTCACCCAAATCTCCAGGTTTTTTGAAGTTTTTATCCGGGGATCGTAATTTAGGTGATGGCAGCCCTACGTTAGGCATGTCCTAGTCCAACTACCTCACTAACTAGATAATCTCTTTTCTACAAAAAAGACCTATTACTATCGTATAGGTCAGTTCAACACTAGAAAAAAAATATGAGCACCTGATTTTAATACAACACACGTCCGAATTGTCATGAAGACACATATAATATTTTGTTTTTCTATTAAGATTTAAATTCTTAACATTATTTTAAAATTAATTGAAATTATTATTGTTTATTCTGTAAATAAGATATCGTAATCACTTTTACACGTCATATTATAAAAGAAAAATAAGCTAGATGAGGTCGGCGTTTCTTATCCGACTACTCTGAGAAGAAAGGCCGAAAAAAAATCAGAGGTCGGTCTCTTTTAAAGTCCAGACATAATATTAGTCAGATCATGTAAAGACCATGTAGATTGATGTCTGAAATTATCTTTTGAAAAAAGTACCACACAGATTTGAGATGACCAGTCCTGTCAGTGGAAGCATTTGTCAGTAATCCTGTAGCTCAACTCAAAACTTGAGGAGCTCAACATCTCGACGAGCAATGCTAAAGAAAAGACATTTGGATAGGCCGCATTAAGTACTCAAAACGGCCAGACCAACATAAAAAACTAACAGAGAAAAGAAAAAAAAGGAATGACCCACATAGTCCTCACATTCAGTAAAATAATACTTTACAAATTAAATACAGTATGTTAACTAACAGAGGGCGTTCCCGTTAACCCGCAATAGTATAGCAATCAATTAGATCGCCGCACACGCGGCCCGTCATTCATAAATGAATTCCGACATTGCTGTCCTTCAAGTACGCGTGTACAGAGTGTTTCTTTAACGTATCAATTTACCATTTTTAGTGAATATTTTAATATAAAAAAATAAAAACATTTTATTTTCGAATGGTAATATTTTTTTAGCATGTATGGATGCTATACTATTGCGGGTTAACGGGAACGCCCTCTGTTAGTTAACATACTGTATATGTCATTCATGTCATTATGTTTAAAATATTCATCGAATACCTATGTCAATATGTATATAAAAAGTGTATAACGATGGTTTTGCATGATAATTAAAATGAAGTTTTATGATTTTATCACGAAGCGTAGCAGATCGAGCTGCTCATTCCCAAGTTACTATAAATATAAAACGCTACCTCTCATCCCGCACCCCACACTATAGGTTTAATACTCGTCAAATATCACAAGTGTCGGCCGGCACGCGTCTCTGTGTGTACAACGATTTTTGACACCAGTTAAATTAATGTGACATGTTATAAATCGGACATGGTTGAACATATAACACTTCTTTGTATATAATATATTGTAATGACCTGACTGACGCAATGGATTAAGGCTAAAGCTACTATTTCCTGGAAGTGCGGTGACCGCCTCGTAGTGTCCCCAATTTACCGGCTTATGACGTCACTGTAAGGTTATTTATGAGAGTAAATTGCTGTGTTTCCCTAGAGAGCGTTTTTAACACCGTAAAGTCAAACCTCGCCGCCATTGTTTTCATAACAGCCACTTCGGCCGTTATATCCTTCTAGGAAACTGTACCTAAGCCGCAAAAGGAAAAGGATGCTGGAAAGTTGAGATGCTCTATCTAGACTGTTGTAGTGTGTGCATCCGATGCTATCTGTATCATGGCTGTGTTTCAGTGAGATACTAGGTCACAAGTTAGTGCGACGAAGACAGGACATAAAGGAGCTGTCGAAGTATTTTATATGGAAGCGCAGTACATTATACAAAAGTAGACAAAGGTGCAAGTATTAACGATGAAAGAACAAGTTTTCTTAAGTACCTACCAGTACTTCACAGTGCTGGTAGGTACTTAAGAAAACTTGTTCTTTGTTTGTTGTCACCCCCATAACACCATAACTAAATCTTACCCATATTCACAACAGCACTGACTTAAAACACAAAAACCTACCCCTGTCATACCATAAAAAAATCGCACTACACAAAAAAAAAGGCTCACAAAGATCTCTCCACCACGAAATCGGAAAGCTTTTAACACAGTGGAAGAATTAAACTGCTCTCAGTCCGCAGTTTCTTTAATCCAGGTGGAATCGATTGAGTGGAGCAGTCGGCACTCTCAATAATGCAACGGGAAATGTTAAAAAGAGTCTGAAGACTGGAGGCTGTAGACTGTTGCGATGCCTTTGTTTAAGGCCGTGAGCTTTGTGATGAGCAATAGCGGGAAGGGAAGGAAAAGTGAAAGATTTTTCGCAGTGGAATTTTGTACATGCAGCTGCAGGGAGCAACTGTCTCAGGAATTTATGATAGGTATGTTAAATTGCTTTTCGTCTGATTTTTGCAACAACTAGCTTTTGTCAGCAGCTTAGCCTGCGTAAAGCAGAAATTATCCCACAAGGACGGATAATCGGGATATACAGTCCTGAAATCTGAATGAAAGTGGAGAAAGTTGTAGTTTCTTTAATGCAGGTGGATACGATTGAGAGGAGCAGTCGGCGCTCTCAATAATGCAACGGGAAATTTTTAAAAGTGTCTGTAAATTGGAGGGCTCTCGGTGCTTTTGCGATGCTTTAGTTTAAGGCTTTGGTGACAGTAATAAGCGGAAGCTGAGCGGGAATGAACTCGATAAATAGTACCTACCCATTTTAAGCATGTTTTTGGTGTACAGGCTAATCACTGGTGTATGACTACGGATATTAAGTCTACATAGCTTGTACTGAAAACATTGTTTGTGTACCTGCACGGCACCCAAAAAAAGGTCGAAAGGGAACTACTGCAAAAATAAAAGAAATATAAATAATATATGTTCAAAGTTAAAATAACCAGTTTAAAATTAAAGTGGTACAATTTGTGAATCTCTTAACCTTGATTTTGTTACTCTCAAATCATCAAATTTATTGTTTACTACTTATTTTTTTCAAGGCAATATGTGAGATCACCAAATAAGAAGTTAGTAACTTTTGTAGCCACACGCTATCGTGACCGCTGTCACTATGACCACGCCCACCCCACAGAGAGCTCCTGATTACATACGTACTGAATACGACATTCGATTTGAAATTAAAATCAACACCTGGCGGTCTCACCACTGTTTTTAACTAATTACAATTTTAATTAAGATATCTACTGAAGCATCGACAAAGAGAAGGTATTGTATTGGAAAATTTCATTTTGTACATGGATATGGATCCGTGTTTTTTTATCATGGAAAACGAGCAGTGTTCTTCCATGAACTGTTCTGAATGGAAAAGAAAATAGAATAGGGCGATATGTTTCACTGAATTTTGTTATGAATATTTTGTTTGATCGGAAACAAGAAATGTACAATTTTTGGAACAGCTGGTTTATTAGAGTATTTAATTTTGTTGATGTAAACATAAATGTGTGGAGCAGCAGATTTTGGTAATTCCAGGTTTGGTGGTCCCAAAAGAAAAGTTGTTCATAATGATAAGTACAATGGAGACTACATGACCTAAAGTGCGGTCACTTTCGGACTGCATAGAAAAGAAAGAGAAGCGCGATGACACTACGCTGGTAATTTATTGCAAAAATGAAGCAATTATCGATTTACAAATTGTTTTGACTAAAAATTTTTAAAACACTAGTGCTTTGTATGTTGCTTGTAGAATAATCTGACAAAAAATCAGAATGTTATACATATGTATATTAGTATGGTTTTTATCGTGAAAAGAAAGTTTTTAGAAATACATTCATGATTTTTTACCTATCGTATCAAATTAATTGTACCTATTATGTTTTCAACACACTATCTACCTAGCATATATCCTGAAGAATATCATACACTTTTCTGATTTTGTTTACTGTAGTCGATCATATACTTTTCGGCATTAAAAAATTTGCGTTTTTTGCGTTTAGGTCCTGTAGTCCCCATAATTAGGAGGTTTTCAGTTATTTGAATTACACCATATACAGCGTAGCAGAAACATCGATATGTAACTTGTTATCATAGATTCAGTACATGATTCTGAACCCTGCGTTGAAATTTTTAATCGGTTAATAAAATAAAACCTAGCTTTTGCATAGGTACATTTTGACCGCGTAGGTATTGCTTTTTTTCTATGAAACAGCAGATTTTTAGGGTTCCGTACCCAAAGGGTAAAAACGCAACCCTATTACTAAGACTCCACTGTCTGTCTGTCTGTTTGTCACCAGGCTGTATCTCATGAACCGTGATAGCTAGACAGTTGAAATTTTCACAGATGATGTATGTCTGTTGCCGCTATAGCAACAAACACTAAAAACAGAATAAAATAAATATTTAAGGGGGGCTCCCATACATCAAACGTGATTTTCGGCGTTTTTGCCTTGTGGTAGGTACAGACGGCAGCACATCAGGTTACTACACATTGACCTTGAACGCGTTATGAGCAACAACAGCGAGAATCGTGCGAAAGAGATATATAGCTTTTTGTCTGTTCTTACTTGTAATGTTTCGTGCTGCAGCGCGTACGTGAGAGTGTGTGCGTAAGGTCATTCGTTGTGTAGAATAAAATACTGTGCGATAAAAAGTAGCGTAGCAGGTTGAACACTTGAATCGAATCGAAATAATTTCATAGTAATAAAAGCGGCGGCCCGCGCAATGCCTAAAATACCTATGAAAGCTTATAATCGATGTTTTTTATTTCAATGATCTTTTACTTAATCCTTCATTTTTACATGGGTAGGTATTATTGGAAAATTACTTACCTACCTAAGTATAACATTTAAACAGGTAGGTAAGTACGGTGCACATTACACAATTAATTAGCGAAACTTCACGCTCTCGATGAATATTGTTAAGTAGACAGACAGGTAGGTATAATCTGATGTCAGAAAAACATTTCTTTTTTTTAAATAGACCTTTTCCGACTTTTGTTACCTACTTACTGACGGGCTGGAGGTCACCTGTTTTAACGCGTTCCTTGCTCTTCTATTCTATTATTGATAGTTGCGCCACTGTTATAAACTTCTGTAGTTATCATCGATTAACTATTTTTATAATACCTATTGTAGGTATCCGTTATTGTTCCGAAATAAACGATTTTTATTTTATTTTATTTACACGAAATTAAATGCTAAAAAGTAAAAACCCATAATACAATCTGCTTGAAATTTTGAAAAAAATATGGATACCTACTTACCCCATCACGAACGTGTCACGTGTGTGAAGTTTAGGCAATTAATTATACCTACAAACAGCCTTTTGTCAGTCCACCGTCGCAACACGATCTTATTACTAAAACGATAAGGTTGAACTTTGTAAATTACCTATACCTACCGAAGTTTGCTTTTACATGAAGTTCAACATTATTGCGCTAGTTATGAATTTTCAAATCAAATTCTAATCTATTATTATCCCAGATACGGCGGAGCTACCCCCTGCTTTTGGTGCCATATTAACTACACAACCGATCATCATGGAATTTTGCACACCTACCAATCAGAAAAGGATATAGGATAGGTTCCTACAGGAACGCGTGTGAAACAGCGGGAAAAATATCATAATAAAATGCACAATAACAATCAATAATCTTTTTATTCTTAAACATTAATATAATTGGAAACATAAAAAACAAATACCTACTTGAAATTAAAATACATAAAGCGGCCACTCATTTATTACGTAAGACTATTTTTGCTAGTTTTTGACTCCCACCCCCATATATAAGAAAAAATAAGAATCGGCTGACCCCCCCCCCTGTACTTATAATATTTAATACGTGAGAATCTAAAGGAAAAAATGAATAGGACACGTTTGGTTTATTGTAATGTTTATTTTCAAAGTAACAATTTTTATCTATCTACAATATTAAAATCATTAATGAGTATTGTTTACGCAAAAAGTGACAACTAGTTCACAAGCGGCGAGCTCCCTGAACCCCTCAGCCGCCGCCGCCGCCCGATGCTGATGCCGCAGCCCGCGCGCCCCCTCAGCCACCGCGCGCCTCCAATCGTAGGCATGCCATGCATAGACATGCTCCCAGGGTTGATGTGGACTTCAAAGAGGGAGTGGACAATTAATGTTGTTAAAGCCGCGCCGAATTGTCCCTCTCTTCGTCTTCAGATCCGCGACCCTCGTGACGCCATCGCGCGCCTCCAATCGTAGGCATGCTATGCATAGACAAAAGTATTGTATTTCAACTTTGCACATTTTTGTGATCTTACGTAAGAACTATCAAGACTCCCTCCCAACCCCTTGGAAGAAAAAATAACACATGGTCGACGCCACTCCCCCCTAAATCGTCTTACGTAATAAATGAATGGGCTTACAACAAACGTTATAAAACCAAAAAGATAATTTGTTTGCGTAAAACATGGTATACACAGGTTTTATTAAAGCATATGAGATTATATGTTTTGCTTAAAAATTAAAGCATGCAAACTTCACAAATAAACACATTTGAATTTATAAACATAATTTATGTTCAAAAAAACTCCTCAATATTATAGAAATTGTGTTCATTCAACCATTTATATAGTTTAATTCTGAATAACCTACAATTTAATATTTTTAATACATTAGGTAATTTATAATAGGTATACATGCTTCATACATAAAAGTTTCGATAACCTATTACGTCAATAAAGAATTATTTCTATTATTTTTAAAATGTCTTTGACACATCTCGGAGACCTTTGGAAGGCGTTATTATTATTATTAATAGATATATTAAAAACAAGTAGATAATATTTATTTGTTACAAGCTTTTCTTTTATTTGTAACAGATTAAATTAATTATACAGTTACATCCAACAATGGCTGCCAAGCAAAATCAAATGCGGTAGCATTTGATTACCTAACAAAAATAATTAAGCTTTTAACCAGATTAGTATAATTTGACTGGGCTATATGTATAAGGTTCAGCACCCACTGGTGGCACGGCACGACAAGGGATTTTTGTAATACTTACAGATGCTTTCGAATCTAATTTAACACTATTAACACTCACATTGCATTGAAATGCCTGCTTTGGTATCCTTCGGCACGTTCTGGCATGCCGAATTGTGAACGCTAACCATGATAAAATAAGATCTCAAATCATTTGCGCTTACTAAAATCACTTGTCGTGCCATGCCGCCAGTGAATGACGGCCCTAACTCAAATTATCACCAACAATAGTAAAGAAAAATTCTCAAGAATATAACAAAAACAATGGTGTGAAAAGAAATATAAAATTTCAATTTATAATATTATTATCAATTATCTTTATCACTATATTAGAAGATCCACACTAATTATAAATGCAAAAGAACTTTGTGTGTTATGCCTTCGCGGCTAAACCGCTGGGCAATTGTGATGAAAAATATGGAGATAGTTTGAAACCTGGGGACATCGTCTTTCAGGCGCCTTCTGACTGTGTCCGTTGATATCTAAAACAAAGAAATTTTTGTCAATTTCAATACATACATAGGATTCTTTGTTAAGAGCTTAACTTATCTACATTCGCGATTTATTTGCCAAAAATCGTAAACAAAAAATGACTTTAGGGAAAAATAACTTTAAATCCTACATAATAAAGTTTAGTTTACGCTAAAACTGTAACTTTTTCAATAGTGCTAGTCACTCTGAAATCAACTTAATTGCCATTAACATAAAGTTGATATTTGTTTAACTTCAAATAATATTAATTTGAAACAAGTTTGAATAAACTTTAAATTAGTATGAGACGGTTAAAAAAAATATTCTACAAAATATAAACATACACAAATAAACAATCTGCCGAATTGACAACTTCCACCTTTGTTGAGGTAGGTTGGAAAGAACTGAACCGCAACGAGCGGTGCCTTGTGTCGCGCGCGATTATATCGCGTGTCGCGCCTGTTTGTAGGAGCCTTTACTCAGGACGCACACTTAGCTAGTAGGTAGGTATTATTTTGATCAATTTTGTTATTCACTTTTAAAGGAAACTAGGTTTTATGTTAGTGATGAATAAGTTAAGGTGATAGGTAAGTGTGATTATTACAATCTACACATGGACTCACGCTGTACGAAGTTGAGGTTACTCGTGTGCTTAAAAAAGGATCGGCAGAGTGGATCGGCGGTGATGAGCTATGCTTCCGCTTTCTTCCCACCGCCGAAGCCAGAAGTAAACTGTTTTTTTCTGGAACGAAACACATAGCTGTAGTTTATTTGCCCATTATTATTACTCAATCACTATAGGCAGAGAGAACCTTGATTTTAAGCCATTTTTACATGTAATTTTCACACACACACACACACACTGACACTTTAAAGCCCTTTTTTTTATTTCTTTATGCCTGTTCGTTACAATTTCTTTGTATTGTGTAGCCTATGTAATCTTGTTTCGTATTACGTAACAACATTTAAGTATCCTATCTCTATACAATAAAAACTTTCTAAAACATTAACTTACTGAAATCAAACTTTGGCATGTTTTCAATATACAAAATTCTTTCTATCTCTAAAACCCGTGGACCGATTTACATAATTCAAACGGGAATATCAGTTTTAAACATAATCCTCTCATTTGACACCTAAAATCACGCAAACATTCCTATAAACGAAAAGCCACGTTTTCAAGTTACGTAATTATTCTACCTATAATTTTTCTTCGCATTAAAATTCTCAAAAATTCCTGTCAGATACATACTAATAATAAAAACAAGTTGGAAAGCTAATTAGAATAATACAAAATATTTAAATCGAATTAGAAATTCAAATCTAGTAAGATTTGAATTTCTAATTCGATTTAAATATTTTAGCGTAACTACATATTACCTACTGTTTTACTGAGTACAGTAAAACAGTAGGTAATATGTAGTTACGCTAATAGTTTATAATAAGTCGATGGTTAATAGTCGGTATCAACTTGTGCCCTGGAGCGCGGATAGGGTCCTATATAACTATCGTATTATATTCCTATACTATCACTTTTATACTATATAATCATTCACTATTCGCACGCCCGGTGTTCGTTACAGTGCTTAATTGCGTAGGTATTTAGGGTAGGTAGGTAGGGAACAATTAGTTGAAATAGAATATTTTAACCATAAAAATAATGAAATCGAAAAAATCCGATCATATAGTAAAGCAATTAATGGCTCAATTCCTCAAGGAAGTGTCATAGGATGCCTCTTATTTTTACTTTATATTAATGACCTACCTAAGACCATAGAAGGGCCACGTGTCTTATTTGCGGACGATATATCCATATTGGTCTCTTCCCAAAACAATGAAAATATAAGAGAAACTCTCAATTCCATACTTACTAAAACATGCAACTGTATGAACAATCATAACCTCGAGATAAACTACTCCAAAACCAAATTAATAACTTTCCACCCTTACCAAAAAACACCTATAACTTTAGATTTTACTTTCAATGACTCTAAATTAGAAACCATTAACGAATTTACTCTACTAGGACTAGTTATCCATTTATTTCAGGTGTCAAGGCCCATATAAAACACATACAATACAATACACACACACACACACAGACACACATATAAACTGGAAATCACACATACAGAACTCACTAAAAAATTTCTAAATGCTCTTAAGCCCTTCGTGACATAAAAAAGACCACCAATTTACAAACAGCTCTCACCACCTATTATGCTTAGATGATAGAATCCTGGTTAACATTGAGCAAACAGATAGTTGCAAACCTTTCTTTCAAAAACATAATATTTGAACCCTTCCCTGTATATTTTAGAAACATGCAAATTTGACCGGAAACATCAAGAGTTATATTCAAAACGTGAAGACATTCAGACACGCTATCTATTCAGACAAGTTCTCAACTAAACATGCACTCTACAAGTCCCTATGTAATGTCCATTAAATTATATAATGAACCACCCGCACTAATAAAAAAAGAAGAGAAAATTAACACATTTTTAAAAAAACTTAGACAATTCTTGCTGAATAAAAGCTACTACTCGGTAAACAAATATCTAAGTGATAGACTTAAGTCAGAACTTAAGAAGAACTTGATACTTTAAATTTTATTTATTTATTACTAGCAGCGCCAACAGACAGACACACTTTCGCATTTATAATATTAGTATGGATTATTACATCTCTTAATATTTATATTTATTGTTTATATTTTATATGGAAGCTATTAGTTTATCTCTAAAAATACCTACATCATTATTACCTATAATATAGTAGTTTGTTATGCAATGTTATAAAATTAACAAATGCTTCCTCTCTCCTAACTCACTTATTTTGCTGTGCCCGACAGGGTCCATATGATCTAACTATAAGTTTACCACTTAAGAATGCCTACATGTGGAATGCAATAAAAGTATTGAGTATTTACTTTAAAATCCCATCACTACCTACTGGAATAACTTTTGTTTAGAATGTCCCATGACAATGCAATCAAAAACAATAGATCATCGAATTTTGTTTACGTAGGTATAAATCTGAATATAAACTTTCTGTTACTTATCCTACATTTTGATGACGCTTGGAACAGCGGGCACTCATTAGGAAAGAACACAAAGAAGATACCTACTTATCTACCTATCCCTTCTGTTAATTTTAAAATTCTATAGAAAAACACCATTGACACTATTTTTCAATACTTACTAACCTTTATAAAATGATAATTACAAAAAATATTACTCACCGATATGCCCGTCTGCCGACAAATATCAATCTCGTCATCCACTCAATCGAAGGGCTATGATGCCTTTCAATTTGCGTCGATAAGCATATGCATTCGATAATAAGACAAACTTGTAAAATAATTAAAACACAACCGACTGAACCGACACAAACACGACTCCACCTGATGTAATGAATAAACGTCAAACGAACGATGTCAAATTGTCAATGTCATGAGTGACATTAGCGTGGGTGTGGCTTATTCCTAGTGAGACATGATAATTGGCTGCCAATTATTAGTATGTGCAACCATTGGGCAATATTAGAAACGTTGAAAACTCCACCAATCAAACCAAGAGTACTTTCTTTCTAACACTATACGGCGCGTCGTAGTTATAGATATGTATAGAGTTTACATCGATGTGCTGCCGTCTGTACCTACGGAACTATTCGTGTGCGAGTCCGGTTCGCACTTGGCCAGTTTTTTCTATAACCGTTTCAGAATCATGCACTAAATCCATGGTTAGAGTTAGCACGTTGATGTCTTTGCCATCCCGTATAAATGTTTATATTTTCTTTAGGGCTATTTTTTCAATCGACAGGCATTATAATTATTATTCGTGGAATAAAATTGACGTCTGACAGTTTTTGTGTGGAAGAACTGTCAAAAATTCAAAATTATCGGTCGATAAAAGAGAAATAATGTTCCTTTAAAAAACACTACTGCTTTTATTATATTTCTGTGTAGTTAACACTAAAGAATTACACATAAACTCGCATTTGCGCTTTGATAATGCCTAGTTCTTTTACTGCAAATGAATCTTTTACGGCAAAGTGTTTAACTCATGAATTTAATTATGTAGGTAGTGGTGCACTATGCGCATAAAAGCTCCTTCAAACAGGCGCGACATGACACGCGACACAGAGGCACCGCAAGTCGCGCAACGAGCGGTGCCTTTGTGTCGCGCGCGATTATATCACGTGTCGCGCCTGTTTGTAGGAGCCTTAATTATCCACAAAATGCTTGCCTATTTAATAATAATTATTCATGTAATTGGGTGTATAAATAAGTAGTTGCTTTATAATCTAAGTACTGTTTTGTTTATTTTATTACCTAAGTATATAGTACCAATCACGAACCGAACCGAACCGAACCGAACCGTACCTGACTTGGGTTTCCGTACGTCCTTTTCAGGTAATCACTGAAAATCAGTGCTGTGCCTGTGTGACCTCCATAGCACTGCATCATGCTGAGTGGTAGTCTTCTTGTCACAGTCATGACAATAATAAATTGAGATGAATACGCAAATGTTGTACACTCTCTATTCTATAGGATTAAGGGGACTACAGGACCTAAACGCAAAAAAACGCACGTTTTATAATGCCTAAAAGTATGTGATCGACTCTAGTAAAAAAATCAGAAAATATATGATACTTTTTATGCTAGTTAGATAGTGTGTTGAAAACATAATAGGTACAACTAATTTTATACGATAGAAAAAAATCATGAAGATACCTCTAAAAACTTTCTTTTCACAATAAAAACCATACTAATATACATGACAATCATTCTGATTTTTTGTCAGATTATTCTACAAGCAACATACTAAAGCACTAGTGTTTTAATTTTTTAGTCAAAACAATTTGTTAATCGATAATTACTTCATATTTTGCAATAAATTACCAGCGTTGTGTCATCGCGCTTCTCTTTTTTTTTCTATGCAGTCCGGCAGTGACCGCGCTTTAGGTCATGTAGTCCCCATAATGGGATTCCCTGCAAATTGACACATCATAATTAGTACACAGCCCGAGAAATTAATTGTGACGAAAATTGATTGAATTTAAACAAGTTGAAAGTATCAGGGTAGCCCGCGGAGTTAAAATTTTCTTACGTTTTTTGCAATTCGCAGGTATCAGGTTGAATGTTAATCTAAAAATGATTCGTGGCCGTATCAACCATGTATTTACTAGCAGCGCCCCGCGGTTTTACCCGCGTAAGTTACGATCCCGTCGGAATATCGGGATAAAAACTATCCTATGTCCTTTCCCGGGACTCAAACTACATTTCTTTATACCAAATTTCATCTAGTTTGCCGGCAGACATAAGGAATGAAACCAATAAAAACAGATTTAAAAATAAATTAAAAAGACATTATTTAGAAATGTTTTAAAAGTGCTACTTAAGTCTTAAGTATGAATTTTTAAGTGTGTATAAAACTTCTTCAAACCATCACTACGGTTTTGTGGGGCTTAGTTTGTAAGTATTTTTTTTTCATGATGTGAACTTATAATAAATAAATAATCTAAATCGGTTCAGCGGTTTAAGCGTGAAGAGGTAACAGACGTACAGACAGACACACTTTTGCATTTATAATATTAGTATGGATAGAATTATAATTATATAAACATTATCAATCTAAGTTCATATGATCCAATTGAATGACTATTTCATGAAATCATAACATTTGAGGCCAATTTCTAACTCAAGGAGTTGTATTGTTGATTCTGTTTCTGTAGAGTCATATTCGTTACGGTTGCCAATCTTAATTCAACCAATATACAGCCTGACACCGGCCTGCACATTGCAAAAAACGTAAGTTTTGAATTTTGCGCGTTACCTTAGAGCGTCCTCCTTTACAGTTACTTACCCTGACTTTACCTTCGTAGGTATAGATACCTATTTGTAGTAGTTAAGAAATTCCTCAGACAAATTATTTTGCCATGAGCTTTTGCTCACTCCATCGTCGACTTTGTCTCTGTGACTTCTGACCTAGACTTAAAGAGTCAAGAGCAAAGCCATTTCAAATAAAAAAATGTTAAATTTTTAATGTTTAGTATAATGTAAATTTTAACAATTAGAATCAATGGAATTTGATATATAAAATTTGCAGTGCCCTTACAGGGTACATCTCTTAAAACTGTGTCATGAAATTTGAATGCATGCCTACTAACCAGTGTTTTACATATTAGCAAATAAATAAATAAAATAAAAAAGAGCTACAATTCTGTCTGCTTGTCCCACATTTTGCATGGTCATAAGAATATCAACACAAGTGAAGTGAAGTAATAATTACAGCTATGCAAGTAATTACTATAATGGTCGCAGTAAATGTTAATTGCAATAGCGACACGAAAAGTTAGTTTAAGGAGTCTACGACTTGAAATTATTTTTACCAGAAAGTTTTTTTGTTGCATTGACAGGTGTCAGGAATGCATTCTCTCCACAGCCTGACTGTAAACGCCGTGGTTATGTTTTCTATTTTTATACTACTTCAATAAGCTATTATGCTTATACAAGGTTAATTTTCAAAGACCAGCCAATTTTAAGGGTGTGGTACGAACCATCAAACTGAACATTTTGTCCATGGGATTAACATCATAATCGCGAATAAAAATTCAGCCGTCCCATACGTTTAGGTCGAGAAGTTTTCTATGGGACAATTAATACATTTTTCGCGATTATGATATTGGTCTTGAGAAAGTTGTTTAGTTTGATGGTCTGTATCACACTCTTAAAAGACATTGTAAAAAATGGCCTATGAATCAACACGCATGAAACATTTACTATAATTACTAGTTCTTTTAATAATATACATTACAAATATTTCAATAGAACGGACACTTCTTAATTTCGAAAACATTTTAAAAAGTATTCACTTCCGTCATAATCATCGGTGTTATTATTTTTTGGTTCAATTTGAGGTTTTTAATAGGCAAAGGTATTATAGCCCATACATCCAAGTCTTTGTAACAGCACTCTTAATAAGAGTTTGACACAGACAAGCGTCAGTATTCTCAACGCTTTATATACGATAATGGTTTTTAGTTACACACGTCCGCTATGATGTCGCGGAACCATAATACGGCTTATCAAAAACCTTGACGATTGAGTGCTGTTTGAAACGTCAAACGAGCAATAATATGGACACTGACAATTGATGAATTGACAGATGACATTTGACATTTGGTAGTAATGTTACTTGGCGCGCGCCTTCTGTTATAGCTACATACCGAATGTTTTTATTGACGTAATTATAACCTCAAAATCCGAAAGTGTTTTGATTTTTTCCGAATTCTCAAAAGTGTCCGTTGTTTTAATTTAAGTTCAATCGAATATATACATTATCTAAAACCCAAAAAGTAAATACACCTCCCTGTTGGATCTTAGGCCAACTATCTATGGAGGACGAGCAATGTCCTTTGGCTGGTATTTGAAAATTAACCATGTATAAAACTTAAGTTGTCCAAATCACATCCTCATTATCATTCTTTCACAACCCTTTCCCAACTATGTTGGGGTCGACTTCTAGTCTAACTGGATGCAGCTGAATACCAGAGTGTTATCCAAATCACATGACATAAGGAATTGAGATGAAGAAAGAAAAAGACAGAATGGTTTATTATACACAAAATAAAAATGAATGAACTGCTTTTGAAAAGGAAGCGAATGATAGTGTGACGGTTGTTGATATTGGAAGAAAAAAACGTGTTGCTCGATCCCAAGTAACATAGAAGAAGAACAAAGAAGAAACAAGAAGACGATTATGATGATGAACTGCCTTTGATAGCCATTCTCTGGCACTTTAGCTTTGAAAGCAGAATTATAATAATATTGCTACAGACCGTATTTCAGCCATGGCGAAACTCAACGGAGATATTATAGTGCCCAAGTGTGTGCTTAGACACAGGTGCACTCTCTCTTCCCTCACTCTCAGAGTGCGATGGGACGGCAATCCGACACGACCGGAGAGAGATCAGGCGCAGGATCAACGGCTTAACGTGCTTTCCGAGGCACGGGGGTATCACACCGCCAACTTCCAAACTCCTGGCTGTTACTAAGAATCACACTAATATTATAAAGGCGAAAGTTTGTGAGTATGCGTGTGTGCGTGTGTGTGTATTTATATGTTTGTTACTTCTTCACGCTCAAACGGCTGGACCAACTTTGATAAAATTTGGTATGGAGATAGCTGAGACCCTGGATTAACATGGCTTTTTATCCCGATATTCCCACGGGATCGAAACTTATGCGGGTAAAACCGCGGAGCGCAGCTAGTTGTTTATAAAAGAAACAAAATAAGGCAGAATTATATGTATGTATATAGCATACAATTTTCAATATGAGCATCACACATCATTAAATATTAAAATACAGTTGTCGAACTACTACAGTTTAAATAAATCACACGGCTAATAAACAGCTTACTTGCAAAACAAACAAGATATCCATTCAAAGTGTTCAAACACAATCAAAATCATGGGTTTTAAGAAAACAAAAAATGTAATAACCAAACAAATGAAATAATGCATTTCATGAATAAAACTATATCGGAAAATGGTCCATCCACAGTTTCATCGGATATAATAAAAACAGGCGTATGAACTTCAATCAACAATGTTTCATTATTTACAGGTATAAACCGTCAGTTTTCAGGCAACTCATGGAAACTGAAAGCTCTCATAGTTCAGCCTGAAACATTTGTAATTACGAAACCCTCTACACTAGGGTTGGCACTTCACTTTAAAATTTCGTTTCTGAAAAATGCTCGGAATTATTATGATTTATTATGATTATTAAAAAGTAAAATAAAAGTGAAATGATTCTTTGACGTTATTATTGAAGAACAGAGATTAGACACGTAGACAAGCTCCACTAGTGAGAGTGACAAAAATAACAAAACGTCAGGTTGATTGTTCGTTGATTGAACTTACTTAAAAATACAGTTAAATAACCTAAAGCTAAACGGGATAAAGCAAACAACATCAGAATCAACTTATAGAGCCACAGCGTGGTTATTGCGTAACATACTAACGGTCGAAATGACATTTGTCAGAAATCGTACAGCTGAACTCAAGACTTAAGGAGCTCAACGATTCGACGAACAATACCAAAGAAAGGACATTTGGGTAGGCCACATAAATTACTCAAACTGCCAGACCATGAAAAAAAAACTAACATAACAGAGAGAATAACAAAAAAATATCCCCAAGAGAAGATAACATATTGTTTATTTTAATATTATTGATTTGTTTAATGGATCCTTCTGCTATCCTTTTGACATCTGCAATTATTCTTGGCTTGATCCCGGTGGCGATCACGTACCGGAAAACCTATCGATGAAAGGCCTCGAAGATGAGCTGATGACCTTGTGAAGGCCGCAAGAATCCGCCGGATGCATGCGGGAAGTGGCGATGCTTGGGGAGGCCTATGTATGTCCAGCAGTGGGCGAATTTTGGCTGAAACGATGAACCCTGCAACAAAAAAGAATATGAATATAAAAAAAGACTGTTTATATTTTCGCGACAACCCGTGTGCAACTGGCTCGACTGATTGCGAAAGTTCAGTGAAAAATATCGAAGCCTTTTAGCGTATTTTTTATTTGAATGTTATTTCAAAAGCGAATCTACGGGACTTGTTAGTGTGACATACTTTTTATTATGACTATTGTATTGTATTGTATCCTATCGGCGCGGTGCAATACTGAGAAGTTGAATGTCATGAAACTTGATATCTTAAGTTATTGTTTATCGTATACAAATCAAAATGAATGCGTATCAGTTGAATCGGTTCAAACCAAACACTTTTAAAACAAATGTCCGTACGCAAAATACGCGCATTGACGCGGACACCAGCCCGTAACTTTATTATGTATTCTAATAAACGTTTTTGTATAACTGTCAAAATATCAAAATTATTCCTCGAATAAAGTTATCAAATGATTGAAAAATCGGCCCTTAACTAAGTAAATATTTAGTAAGTATAATAAGTTAATAAAATGAGGTAAAATTTAATGCAAATTAGTAAAAATACGTTTCGAATCAATTAGCGTTACTCTTTACAGGATAAACTAAAATAGCCTTTTGTATCTAACATACGTAAGCAAGCGCTTGCGCATGATAATATAAAATAAACAAAGGCGCTGGGTAAGCACCCAGCGCATTTATTTATTTTATATCAAGAATGTCAAACACGGTCGTGGAACTGTGGAACGCAACCGACGCGACTCGTTGCCAGTTCGCACATTCGACCATGACGACACACAGACTCAGCGCTTACGCACTACACACACGACGACGTTTACAGCACTCACACATACGAAACGCAACATTACTGAGTTCCTTTTACAGTTTCTTATACTCACACATGCACGGAATTGTGGGATAGCGTGCATGACGTCGTGCGGCCGCGTCGCTCGCGTTGGATGTGTGAGCTGGCAACAGCGCGAGTTTATTTTTAGTTCACCGTCTGTCGTGTCGATCGCATCACGTATTTCGTTGTTGATAAAAGTATTGAGTTCATTTAATTTAATATTTTGGACTAAAACAGTGACAATTAATAATATTAGCAATGTTGTGACGTCAAAGTGAAATGTGTTAAAAAGAAACAAGCGACAAAATAAGTGACAGTTTGCGGCTGGTTTTTTGTTTCGTTTGAAAACTGACAACACAACAAAGTTAAAACATAAGTTAGGCATAAAAGTTTAAACATAAGACTTTTTCGTTGGACTTTGCGCCTTACTGAGACGAAATAAGGAATAACGGCTGTATATTATGGAAGCCGTTTGTGAATCGGACATGAATAAACAAATGAATCTTATAGAAAGGTTGATTAGGGAGGTGGCGAATACTCCTTTACTGTGGAATAGATATCACAACGAGTATAATAACCGAACGGCAATGGACCACGAGTGGGAGCGAATAGCAACTATACTTAATAAAGATAGTAAGTAATTCGATCCACTGACCATTATGTTACCTGAGTTGGTTCACCTGTCTTTCGCTTAGGATTTAAAGGGATTTTAACTAAGGGTGCGCAGGAGTTGTTTTTATTGTGATATGGCTATCCAATTATGTAAAAACTCAGAAACTCGTGTTCGGTCCGTAAGGGTTTTCTTAAGAGCTAATAGTCTATTTATGGAGTGAACCTCCGAAAAAAAGTAACCCCAATTTTTTTTTAAGGCACCTTGTTTGGCCTTCGTGTGATGGATGTCAACAAGTCATCACCTTGTCATGACCTGTGTTGTTTGCAAGATTTAATGAAATTGGGTTATGTTTTTAATTAAAATCGTGAAGCATAAGAAGCAATTACCAACTTACATTTTTTAATAATAATAATTTCGGAGCGGACAGAGTTTTTGCCACACAACGTATTTAGGATATTATTGTAGTTTGTCAGTGCTATTGATAAGAGGGTGACGTCACACGTTTGCGCTGCGCCATTATTTCACATATAGGTCACTTCAATCGCGCCATCAGTGACGTATGTAGCTTTTGTTTACATATGTGTAGTATCGACTAGCCATCTGTATCGGCTTGACATTTTCTATCTTGTGTTATTATTGTTTACCTAGTCAACCGCGTATAAGTCTTATTCAGTCTATATTGTTCCCACTGCTGGGACACAGGTCTATAATCTACCACGTGGGCCTAGCGCGGGTTCACATGTCTTCGAATTGTTGGTTCAAGGACATACCGGTTTCCTCACTATTTTTTTCTTCACCGTTTTGAGAGCAGTGGTGATGATTTAATTTAAACAAAGTAAAGTGCCTGAGTTCGAACCTACGACCTACAACTCGTAAGTCATCGCCGTTACCACTGAGTCACCGCTGCTCACATTAGGCTATTTTTGCATTTGCAGGGGCCACTTGTACAGGTCTCGTCTTTGTGTTGTTAGAGGAGGCTGTGTCCTAGCAATGGGGTCGTCGCATGTAACATTAAACCTTAGGCGATTATCACACTGCCACGCATCACGCAGCGGGACGCAGATACGCGCGTGATTTTTTACATACAAATTCAATAAAAACGCACTCACGCGCGTGGAATTTGGCTCCGTTTCCCGCACACCGCTGCGTGATGCGTGGCGTGTGATAATCGCCTTTAGGGTCAGAAAGAATTTTACTAGATCGATTAAATATACTATGTGTGCCCCTGCCCACCTATGTAGTTCAACAATGTTTAACCACATCTAATAAATAGCAAAATTATCCTTATTAGCCAGCCTGGCCAATTGATTGGAAGTGTTTTGTTTTCGAATCCTGAGCGGGTGAATTGGTGCGAGTTTTTTACGCGTAATGGTTCAACAATAATATCTATTGTAACAAGACTGCATGAGAATACTAAGTAGCTTAATGTATGCGTTAAATACTGCTGAACTATTGACCTTATCACTGAGCAACATGCGCGATAACCTAGCTTTGTAATTTTAACCCTTTTAAGTAAAGTAATACGGTTCTCTTTTGTTTGATTGTAATATTTTCACCAATTTAACCCTTATTTGTTACGCCATACGGTTATCTTTTGATTGATTGTATCCTCATTCTACAGAAACGCTACTTGGTTATCTTATCCACTGACTTATAAGTCTGTGATCTTATCTCATTTTTTGGGGTCGCCTTCACGAATTAGTTATTTAAATAAGAAAGATATAATTGGCTTTCAAATTGTTGGTGAAGACGAAAAGGATAAAAAATTTCTACTTTCAAAAAGTCAAAATACATCCTTACCATAGAGTTCCGCAGATTAAAGTTCTAAGTCCAACCAATAAGATTCATTTTACTTTGTTTGTAACTGTTTCGTTCACATACTATATAAGTCTGTGGTTCCGTTAGTAGGCGCCACAGGTTCAAGGAATCGAGACACGGGACATTGAAGACCTGCGTACTTAGACAATGGCATTATGTAGGAATAGGAAGTAATAATTATAACCCGTGCCATTCTAAAAATGAAATCGTAATACACAAGTGATATGATACTGTGTCAGACTGTGTGGTGTGATACATTTAATTATTTACTGACTGACTTTTAATGATAAATATTGATTGTTTCAGAAGACTTCGTGAAACAAAAATGGCGAAACTTACGAGATCAATTCCAAAGGGAAATTAAAAAGGTAAAGGTTCCCTTCGACAATCCTACGAAGCCCTACATCCAATATTACAGAGGCAAGTGGATATACTTCGAGCACATGCTTTTCTTAAGAGACATCTCAGCAAAAATAAGCAACACGTGCTATTCACCCTCAGCAGACATCGAAATACATGACGATGATATTATAAAAGAAGAACTAATCGTTTTTGAAGATTCAGGAGACATTTTTGGAGAACAAGCAAATATGTATGATAATGAATCAGATAATTACGAAAAAGAACCTTCAGAAACTTCTGCTAGGGTTGAAGATAATCAAGGTATGAACTATCAACTCTTAATTCAACCCAAAATCGAAATAGTTGAAGAAGATCAGCCAGAAGATAAAGGAATTAAAAGACACACTATTGAAACTACATCTGAGCCAGTTGTTCCTCGTAAAGTTAAAAAGCTTGCAGTAGCTGACGCCTCATCAAATACTGAAGACAATGGAGAAATAGACGATGATCTACATTTCGTTAAGAGTCTAGTGCCATATCTAAGAAAATTAAGCCCAATTAGAAAACTATTAGTTAGGAATGAGATACAAAGTTTGTTGATTAGGGAAAGTCTTTGTGAGAATTGTAAGTTTGGAAAAAGTTCGTCACATCATTCGTAGCATATTGTTGATTACAGTAATATTAAAAAAGTGATTAAGTATTGTCAAGTTACATTCGTTTTCTTCCCACCTGTAAGTTATAAACTGTTAAGTATGATTAAATTATTAACTTTGAAAGATTGGATCCTCAACCTTGCTTTAAACTACATAACTATTTACAGTATTAGCGAACAGCCATGTGCATGCTTTTCTTCACAGATGCAGTTACAGCCAAAATATGGTCGTCACCTTAAGCACAGAATAACTAACTTATAGTACTTAGTACCTTAAGGGGGAAGCGCTAAGGTAGCCCGCGAAATTCAAATTTTCTTACGTTTTTTGCAATTTGCTGCTCAGTATTAAGTTGTACGTCGATCAAAATATGATTCGCGGCCGTAACAAATATGTATTTACAGAATTATAATCATTAAAGTCATCAACACAACTCTCTAAGACCACGTAAGTCCAAAGAATGATGATTTCATGAAACAGTTATTCTTTGGACTTACGTGGTCTTACAGAGTTGGTTAGAGACTTGATCGTGGCTTCTGACAATTAATTAAACAAAACAAACTTTTTAATGGCTTGGGCATTTTTATTAAATATGAATCTATTTTATAAAATGGCCAGGCATTAAAAAGGTTGATCTCAATTCGTTAAATTTACATAAGTCAAATTTTGGCATTTTTTATGAAGTACCTAATTAAACGTAATTTTCTATGCAATAGTCTGCTTAGTGTCATATAGTATTTATTATATAGTTTTTATCTATTATAGTTAGTGCATCCTTTGACACAATTGACGTTACTCTGATGTTGGTCTTGTGTAAAAGTTTACGATCATTATCTTCTCATACCTTGACATTGGCAAAATCATCGAACGTAACCGATGGAGCCAGAACCTCAAAAAAATAGAATAGAATATAGAATAGATGTTGGTCGTCAAAGATCAAAATAATTCTAAGCTTCACTTAACCTGTCAAATTCACATTGATCTTTATTCAGGTGAGAATAAGGTTGTAGTTGGGTTACAGCTGTCAGAGGTGAAATAACTGTGAAAGCAATGAAGCTTCCCAATTGGCTTAAATTCTTTCACGACATACACGACTCAGATAAATCTTGCCGAAACCAGAGAAGAAGAATCCTCCCGTCTCACTCGCACTTCATTTGTTTAATGTCAGTCATTAAACAAAACAACAACACGAAAGTAAGTATTTCAGGCAAGTATTAACAACGGAATTATCCCACTATTCTCTGAAAGAAACGTTGGAAGTCACTTGGTCATAAAAACAGCCTTAATTAGGTAAAGTCTGCGAATGCCCGTTAATCAAGTCTCATAGTCCTCGGTAATGTTGTACAGTAAAATTTTTATGTTCACTACGTTTTCTATTAAAACTTGGCATTTATAGCACAGCCTGACCTGACGCCTGATGAGATAATCAATCGGGATGATAAAACAATGGATTAGATGATTTAAAGCGTGAATTATGGACAGGAGTTAAGGGGAGTACGCGGTAGCTCGCGAAATTCGAATGTTCCTATTATACGTTTTTTCCAGTTTGCATCTCAGTATCAGGTTGTATGTCGATTAAAATATGATTTGCGACCAAGACAGACAGACATAAATGTTAGAGGGGCCCGTGCATAAATAATAACAGCCACACAGGTCGATCGATCAGGTTAAGCTACGCTTGCCGCGGTTTGTCTGTAGATGGGTGACCATCTTTACATACGTGACCCCTCCGTGCCTCAGAAAGCACCTTAAAGCGTTGGTCCCAGCTGTCATTCGTGGATCTTTGACAGTCGTTATGGGTAGTTAGAAGCCCGAAATTCTGACAACCAGTCTTACCAAGGGGTGTCGTATTACCCAGTAACTGGGTTGTAGAGGTCAGACAGGCAGTCGCTCCATGTAAAATACTGGTATTCAGCTGCATCCGGTTAGACTGGAAGCCAAACCCAATATAGTAGAAAAAGATTAGGCAGATGATGATGACAGACAGACAAAAATGTTAAAAATTGTCTTTTTTGTTATAATTAGATACCGTATATTACCTATACTTTCACGTGCACTTTATTTGTGTGTATAGATAGATAAATATATAGACATACGTACGACGTACCAAATTTTTTGCTTACAGTTTGTGCGAAAGTTATTGGTTCACTGATAATAATTTTTATTAAATGGAAAAATAACTAAATGCATGAGATTTGCTTTACCGAATGTTAAAAGTAGTAATTGTGACATAGTATTGAACAAAGAGAGACTAAAATTCGTCGATGAAACCGTTTTCTTAGGGATCATGGTCGACTCAAGGCTGCAATGGCGTCCTTATTTAACATCTCTTGCAGGACAGCTAAGTTCAGCAGCAGTTGTAAGAAAAATCCGTCAATCCACCAATGTGGATACTGCGAGGCTATAGTCTATTTCAGTTACTTTCATAGTATCATGTCTTGCGGTATTTTACCGTGAGGATGGCCTGCAGATATCACAATATTAACACATTCTCTGTCCCATGAATCACATAGGACTCATGTTGATTGTTTAACTATTGTGTCTACTTTATGGACAGTGAATCTGTTAACATGACGACAACAATCACACACAAAACATGACATTAATCATCATGTACGTTAGCAAATTATAGGACTAGAAATAAAGACCAATTAGTTCAACCAGGTTTCAGACTGGCTAATGTAGACTCATCTTTCATTTGTTCCTCCCCACATACTCCAACTGAATGAAATGAAATTGAAATCTTGTATTAAACGCACACAATGCAGCCAAGTATATTATAAGTTGGGGGATTACACCGCTGACGTTTTGACGATGTTTGGCTGTTGGCTCAACCCTGGTCCTGCTTCATAAGGGCGCATAAACTAATTAGCATTCGGAAATATAGTTGGAGATGCTAAACATTGAAAAAACTATCTTTGCTTTGTATAAATTCAATGTCTTGGTATGTATAATCGCAAAGCACACGTGAGTACTGTGTACTTACTATAAAGTGACCATTTACTGGGTAGGTACGTCTTTCATTGGCTTGAATGTGCGGCTGAGAATATGTCATGCTCACTCCTGTCTCGCTAGTGGTGGCGTGTGTGTTGGATTATTAAGGTCCCTTCAAAATGGTTGAGCTGAATTATTGTTTCTATTTTATAACGGACGCTTTTAACGTGCACGTTTTTCTACATTGTTAATTTTCTACATCATTCATGTACCTATAATTTTAACGTGAATGATGTAACCAATATTTTGTAACAATTTTGTGATTTAAAACAGTGTCCGTGGAGTTTCTCGCCCGTTCTTCGTCTTTCTGACTGACTCCTTGACAATTCAAAAGTGCCTGTAATTGGTTTATTTAAAATAAATGCATTGAGTTTGAGTTAAGTACGGTTTTCTAGAAGAGCGATGGGCGCCACATACCGGCCCCAGTGACAGCTGTCATGAAAATTATGGCAGTGGGGTTTCTTTTTGCGGTGTCAAAAATGCTCTCTTGGAAAACACCAATTTAAATTAAATTTATTTATTTATTTATCTCGTCTGCTTAACGTCCGTGTGTCACTGCAGGGGTCCAGCAGAATATTAGCGTCAGGTATATTTGCCTGACACATAATGAGCTGAACTTCCATTTGGTGCAACCTTGAGATGCACACCGCACTGTGTATTTTCGTTATTCACTTTTACTTCGATAAGTGTGTTTTTACCCGACTACGGCGTAGCAAAAAGGAGAGTTATGATTTTGACCGGTATGTATGTATGTTCATCTGTTCCCTCATAACTTCAAAAGTACTTATAATAATTTGACAAATCGTTAGAAGCGTCTTGAGCGTCCGCTGGTTATAGGTTATGTGACGTCACATTAAATTCAATATTGCGCCCTCTAGAGGACTTACAAGTAATGAATTTAAAAATAAATATTTTGGGATAGTGTCATAGCACGGGAAGGTATGTCCCTTCTTGTTTCATCCTTTTCAGTAGTCGGGTTTTAGTTTTTAAACTAATTTTTTTTCTTTTATACCGGCACATTGTTTTATATTATATTCTCTAGGTAGTTGGTTATCACCTAATTGTATTTTTGTGTGTTGTGCTGTCTTTTGTGTGCGTCAAATAAATGGTTTATCTATCTGTGAATGTATTTTCTTAAATAATGTTTCCACGACACGCGGCCACCGGTCTTCCAGAAAACCGTGGCTTTTCCTTTTATTCTTTTTATTAATCATCAGTTAACTAAACTGACCAGCCAATGACTGCAGTCCCCTCATGTAGAAACACAAAATACTAAAACAAATAATAAAAATTATAACACAAATAAAACTCCTACACAAACAACATAATTATCCGACTTTCTCCACAATAGTACCTATTAGTTAAACCGCCGACGTTAAAGAAAAAATAAAAAGTGTTATAAACACAGGAATTTGTTATGTTGCACATAAATTAGATTGACGGCTGTCCGTCAAGTTTCGTGATAAATTGGGCGTTAGCGTATGTGATAAAAATTAAGAGATTAAAATACTTGCTGTGCGTGGTGAATGAATTGTGGCTTTGCTCGGTGTGTGGCAAGTATCTTGGTATCGAATCACAAAGAGGATTTTAAAGATGGTCCGGCAGATCCTGGGCATTCTACACTACCAAGGAGCTAGACCACACCGAACTATACTTATTTAGGTCATACTGATGCTGTCCTAATTAGCGAATCTTTCTGCAGACACGATGGCCGATGAGATCAAAAGGTTCTAATGTATTTTGGTCACAGGGTAGACCAACAACCTGGGGGCCTAAAAAGGCTACTTTTGCAGAATCATAAAAGGATAACATTGTGAATCATAATATGGCGAAGACAGTCCGTGTTTTTCTTTTTTTTGCTGCACTACGTGGGTACAATCAAAGAGATTGGGATTGGATTGGAATGATTGGTGTTTTAGCACAGACAAAAAAATTACTGAAAAGTCCTCACCAATGGGTTTTGATACGATTAACTTAACAGTGAACTGTCCACCATGATTCATAATGTTCTCCTTTTATGATTCTGCCAAAGTGGCCTTTTTAGGCCCCCAGCACCCTGAGTGCGTAATACACGCAATCACAATCTGAATCATTTTGATGGATATTGTTAATCCATTGTTTCATATGTTCGAAAGAATTGTCAGCTCAACAACATAATAACGCAATGAATGTTGTTGAACTGTTAAAATGATAAATTATTTTATTTCTGTACTTAAGTATGTTTGCACAAACATTTTTACACGTCAATCATATTAAAATATATATATATAATCATCCGAATTGAGAACCTTTTCCTTTTTTGAAGCCGGTTAAAAAGTAGGTCGGCGTTTCCTGACTACTTTGAGAAGAAAGGCCGAAACAAACTCGGAAGTCAGTCTCTATTAAAGTCCAGACATAATCTTGCTCAGGTTATATGAAGACAATGTAGGTCGATGTCTGAGATGGTCTTTTAAGGAAAGAACCACAAAGGTTGAGAGGACCTGTCCAGTCAGTGCAATCGCAGAAATCGTGCAGCTCAACTCAAAACTTAAGGAGCTCAACGATTCGACAACAATACCAAAGAAAGGATATTTGGGTAGGCCGCATAAATTACTCAAACTGCCAGACCATGACAAAAACTATCAGAACAGAGTGAAAAAAAAACAATAAAAAATTACCCACATTAAATAAAATGTCCTACAAAATGAAAGTCATCGCTATTGTCAGTGTGTTACGCAATTACCCCGCTGGTGAAGGTTGCAGGAATCTGCTGGTAGTCGTTAGCTGAAGACTCGTCAATATAGCAAACTTTGGGCGATATGTAGAAGTACCTAGACAATTTTAGCTGAAATACAAAAGACGACGACTTGCATGACGCAGTGGCTGAGCAATCGACTGCTGCCCTGCGTGTCGCGGGTTCGGTTTCCGCACGGAGCAAATATTTGTATATTACCTACCTACAGGTAGTTGTTCCGGGTCTGGCTGTTTGTGTATGTGAATTTAAATGTTTGTAAACGCACCCGCGATACAGGAGTAATTATTAGTATGGGGCAACGTTCTAAAAAAAAATGTTAACAGCGAATTGGCTGAATTTTAGATTTAGTGATAGGTTTATTTTTGCATTAAAACATAAAGCGTTAATATCAAATTAACGCAAAAAGCTAAAACAAAAAAAAATCACTAAATTAAAACCTTTAACAATAATCCTGCAATTAACAAAGCCTTAAAACAAACTCCAAAGATAAATACCGATACTGATCCTTTTCATCTGAACTGAACCGCTTCCAACGTACGTAACAATGGCGGGCCCGCATCGCGCTGTTTGCACGGCATTAGCCCGTTTCCATGTTGACATACTTATAGATTCACTGATTGTCGCGACAGGATAGCCTAACTATGCTTAACGAGGTAGTTTCGGGACGATATCCTGTGGTTTATGTTTTCTTTTTGTGGAACTTTTGTTTAAAGTGCTGGCTGGAATGGGTAGCTTTCAGTTTTGTCAAAATTGGACGGTCGTAATCGTCCTGTGGTAGAAGAGGTAACTGAGTCAGTGAGTAGGTAAAAGAGTGTGTTTATACTGTTTAGACTCAAGTTTAAGATGCTATTTTTAAAACACAGAGATCCAGTAATGCAGTGGTATTTACACATACACACAGGTACGGTGTCAGCATCAAAAGTCGATTAACACTTCAGTTTTTTTTTAATCTCAGTTATTGAGCAAAATATTTGTTAGAAATTGCAGCAGAAGTATAATACGATTTTGAACAAATATTTTGCTCAATAACTGAGATTTAAAAAACTGAAGGGTTAATATTTTGCTCAATAACCGGGATTAAAAAAAACTTAAGTGTTAATCGACTTTTGATGCTGACTGTACATAACATAGCGGCCGCGACTTACGAGTTGCAGGTCGTAGGTTCAAACCCAGACAGGTTTGTGTAAATTATTTCATCACCACTGTTCTGAAAACGGTGAAGGAAAACATCGTGAGGAAACTAGAACATTCTAGAATAAAAAATTCGAAGACATGTGACATCTACCAACCCGCACTGGCCCGCGTGGGGGTTAGGGGGGGGTTAGGTAGTGGGAAAATTATAGGCTGATTATGTACAGACGCCAGTACATCAAGCTACCCGAAACTGTCAAATATTCCCAATCAACTTTGAACCTTATGTTTGAGTCATAAAGTCGGAAATCTATTAAAGAAATTTGACAGAGAGACAGTAGTAGCTTGATGTGCTGGCGTCTGTACATACAAAAATTCACGCCTTCTTTCCATGAGGAAAGGGAAAATACTACAGAATTCCACCTGCTACGATCCTTACATACTCCTTTTGCATTGTTTACGTTCATACTAAGCTACCTATCTAGTCATACCATGCATGTCGGTTGCGAGTACTACGCACCTGATCTTTCTTCTGGACAACATCACTAGAATACTGGGGAAAAGTAAGGTTCAATGTTCTTCTAGGATCCTCCCGGCATTTCCACTCACGTCTGCCTTGTAGTAATACAAATATTCATTTCTTCAATATTATGTATCCGTTATCATAGTTATGTTATCAAGAACAAGCAGTGTTAACAAAATAACATTTTATTCTTATGTAGGTATCTACCAACATGAGAATAAAATGTTGTTTTGTAATAATATACTACATTATTATATCCTTCCGAATATTCTACTCCTGACCTCCTGGGAGTACGAAATCTACACCTTTATTTAGGGCAAGGCATCCGACGCTGTGAGTAGGTACATAAAGATCTCACGAGTTTGAAATCAAGGTAAGTTATCTACAAGGTGTAGTTGAAATAACTGAAAACTTGAAAAGGGCCATTAAATTAAGCACACAATTTTGCTACATTGCTACATTCAAAATTACTACATTTATATCTGTAGTTTTTATGGTGTACTGTATATTAAACATTTTTTCCTCTATCTAGGTATCTACATTTTAATATGCGCATAATTCGAAGATAATGGCAGATATTATTTTTCATAATTTCCTGGTTTATCCCATACTAAAATTTGTTGTGGTGGCCAGCTCTTTTTAAGGTTTTTAATTATTTTAATTACACCTTGCTTAATATATAGGTACAATCAATACCACAAATACATCAGCCATCGCCAAAATTAGAAATACCAAATCCCATCCGCCAAATGCGGACAAAGCCACGCTTTAACATCAGTGAAGAATAAAATCGTATAAATTATGTCACGAGCTCGGCCATTCGTAGAAATACTTTATCTATTTATCATTACCGTGACCTATAGAAATTTTGAGAAAGACTAATGTCCAAACATTCTGGAGGGCTTATTCTGGTAGATTGCGTTTCGAAATTAAATTATTATTGTATTTAAGTTGTTCAGTCGTGGATTTGATTGGCTAAGGAATGCACAAACTGGCTTAAATGGAAACAAAATCTCTAATGTTAAATGGAAAAAAATAAGCAAAAATAAATAAAAATGAAAAACATTTATTTGAACTGCTTTAAACAGTTCCAGCTTAATGTTGAAAACAGTATTTTTTACTGATCCGAAAACAGTTAAAGCTTGAGGCCGTCATGACAGTAATATTGTTTTAAGTAGCTAAAAGGTCACAAAATTAACTGTGTATTCAATGGTGATATCGTTCAAACCATTGAAATTTACTTTCATTACAGTTCTCATTTTCCTTTTTATTTGTTGTTTTTTCAGTAAATGGTATGTTCAATCATTCAAAGTTTCTGTTTAGTCTTTACTGTTGTACAAACATTATTTCTTACTGTATAAAGTCAGTAAGTCTTATGTGCTGTAGTAAGAAATTATTTTTTCCTGCGTAGTGGTTATTCCCCGAAGAATTGCCAGTGGGCAGGGCACATTGCTCGCAGAACAGATGGCTGATGGGGCTGAAAGGTTCTGGAGTAGCGACCGCGTACCAGAAGACGTAGCTTTGGAAGGCCTCCCACAATGTGGTCCGACGACCTTGTGAAGGCCGCAGGAACCCGTTGGATGCGAGAAGCACAGAACCAGACGAAGTGGGAGGTGCTTGGGGGAGGCCTATGTCCAGCAGTGGACGTCTATCGGCTGAGATGATGATGATGATGATGAGTGGTTATGGTTGTGGTCTGTCATACGTAGATCTTTGACTGTCGTTACAGGTAACCAGAAGCGCCAAAAGTCTAACAACCAGTTTTACCAAACGTCTTACATATCGTGTTACCCAGTAACTGGATTGTGGAGGTCTGATAGGCAGTAAAATAGCTACTGGTATTAAGCTGCATGTAGTTAGACTGGAAGCCGACCCCGACATAGTTAGGGAAAAGGCAGTCAGATTTATTCGTTTTGGTTTTATAACGTTTTACTGGTACTATGTAGGTTTGAGAAAAATCCAAACATACAAGTTTGATTGCATTAGCAACGTTTTTATTTTTAGTAATTACTAGTTTTTATATACGGTACTGATGACAGTGTGTGAAGAAATTTTTCTCTGTGCGCCATGATAGTATAGCGCGCGCGTTGAGTTTTGAGTATTGAACGTTTGTGCTCTTGTATTAATATTTAAACCTATTCTGGAAATACAGCTCTATTGCTAAAAATCAACCAGCATTTTATTGTACAGACGCCAGCGCATCAAGGTACCCGAAACTTTCAAGTTTTTCTAATCACCTTTGAACCTTATGCTTTAGCTATAAAGTTGAAAATCTATTAAATAAATTTGACAGATTGTAGTAGCTTGATGTGCTGGCGTCTGTACAATGTATAATAATAAATTAGGATCTTAATCAGTACTAACCCAAATTCCAAAGGACATTAATTTCTACTGATACAGAATATAAAGTATTGATTACAGATTGGTGATGATTACAAGATAACACAAAATAGGTAATACTAAAACATCTTTATGTAAATATGCATTCTTCAGAATACAAACCGATTGAGATTTCCTACAATAAAATAAATCAATGATACATCAAAGAACTGCCATAGATTTCAATTAAACAGGAATCGAATGGAACGAATCAGATTATAAAAATCGATATATCCAGAATACACCAGTAGGTACGAACCGCCTGGAACCGGTTCAGTAAAGTTTCGATTACCTACTCTAATACCGAGACTTTTGTTATCGAATCGCTTGTGATTTCATTGTACTGTTTTATCGTAATGGCTTATAGGATATAATATGTCTTATATTTTATTGTTAAGCTTAAGGGCTTACATGAGCTAAAGCGCGGTCACTGTCGGACTGCATAGAAAAGAAAGTGAAGCGCGATGACACAACGCTGGTAATTTATTGCAAAATATGAAGAAATTATTTAATTACAAAAATCTATTGTTTGGACGAAAAAACTAAAACACTAGGTAGTATTTTAGTATGTTGCTTGTAGAATAATCTGACAAAAATACAGAATGATTGTGTGTATATGACTATGGTTTTTATTGTAAAAATAAAGTTTTTAGAGGTATCTTTATGATTTTTTTCTATCGTATCAAATTAATTGTATTATGTTTTCAACACATGATCTACATAACATACATCCTGAAGAACATCATAAATTTTTCTGATTTTGTTTACTGTATTCGACCATATACTTTTATTATTTCTAAAACTTGCGTTTTTTGTGTTTAGGTCCTGTAGCCTCTTAAGATCTTCGAGATCCTTGAACTCGGAAATAGTACCTACCTACTTGATCCGGTTCGTTTCGAACGGAAACCGTAAATAATAAACTATTGAAATGACGGTGGTTATTTCTTTCGTAATAAATATGTGGGGACTGTGTCTTACGTACCCATCCCTTGCATAGTTTTAAGAATGTAATATTTTTAAAGAGGAACTTATTGTAATAATTTTTAGAAAGTTTCATTTTTGTGTTTTTCCCACGTTCCCACATCTGCAGAGCGATTTAAGTAATAGGTACTATTGTCTTTCATGATTCTTTACTTTTAAGGTTCATTGTTCTATTATGTTTAGTTATCTAGTATTGTACCCATTTGCTATTTATAGTTAAGGTTCATTGTTCTGTTATTTTCAGTTGTCTTGTATTGTACCCATTTGCATTTCTCGTGTTTTATTATACTTTTAAAAGGCAGTCATTTTGCCGCGTCCTTTGTTTGGTGTAGTGCAGATGTAGGAGAGTTTTGGTTCGGAGCTGCAGTCTGTTTTCAACTAAGATCGTGCGAGGTCCTCTCTGACCCCCGATCATATTTTACTCGCCGAAGCTCGCCATAACCTAGTGTTTCTAGTAGTTTTACCCTTCATGTAACATTATTTAATTTTACCTTTTCGTGTCAAGTGTAACTGCTAGGTTTAGTTACTTGATATCGTAATAAATTAATCGTTACTTATTTACAACTTACTTCTGTGTATTACTTGTCCACGCGGTCACGAATTCCCACAAATATAATTTTGGTTTCCTTTTTTTGCAATTTTGAGTTCTAAACGGGGAAACGCTCTAGTTCTGTTATTTAATACGACCAGGAGTGAAAGGAATTTGAATTGAATTTATTTATTGACAGTTTAAAAGAACAAACCTTACACACAAATCACAACAATCCTGTGATTTGTGTCTACTAGTACAAAATACAATTACGTATGTCTAATAAATACCTGTGTATATGGTGTATATGCGGTTGTTTGAGCTTAATTCACACTGGCCTTCGTACTAGTAAAAACTGTATCACGGCAGGTCAGCAAAGACAGGAAAGACTGAGTAAAAAATAATAATTATCTACTTTTGAACAGCGGGGTAATTTACACAATTACACACTATCAGCAGCAATAGGTTTCATTTTGACATTTCCATAACATTCATTGCGTCATTTACGTTTTTGAGCAGACAAATTTTTCCAACATCATGAAGCAATGGATTATCAAAATCCTTGAAAATTATTCAGATTGTGATACAAAGGGTGTGTCACAATTAGGGTGCAGGTTAAACTCGTTTTTGCAGCGCTTCGGAAATGCGGTAGGGTAAAAAACGGCCTCACTCCTGAACAAAATAAGAGGCAGTCACAAATAGCATCTTGAAGGCTGATTTGCTTTGTCATAATAAGGCAATTTTGTGCGAAGACTTGTACCCTGGGTTCTTTTCTTGTTGGGTCTATTTCTTGGTTGGTCTTCTCATTTCGTCTTAAGTTTACTAACTGTAATATTTTAAGTGCAATCCTGTTACTTACATATTTATGAATCTTTTAGTTAAGTATTCGAAATAAAATGATTTTATTTGATCATAGTATGGGTTTATCCCTGTTTGAAAATTAATTACTGCAGTTAAAATCTGGTAGAAGGTAATAAAAATCTTTCTTACACATAAAAATAAACAATAAAAAAATCTTATAAATTCTTTCAGACTAAATAATGCACCTAGCTGCACCATTCCGTGGGAGTCTTGCTCCACAGGTGCTTTAAGCCCTCCCGATGTTTTCCAAAGCCCGCTTTAAGAGTTATAAACTTCAATATCCACCCGTCTTCAATAAGAAGCGGTTGTTTCAGGAAAACTGTTTGGTTGTAAAAGATTCATTCTGTTTTCTTCATTGTTCTATGGAACGTTGATTTAGTTTCATTTTAGCAATAAGGGTCAATTTTAAATGCAAAAAGTAATGCTAGGGTGAACGCGATTTTCTTAATAATAATAGTTAGATTAAAAAAAAAGGTTCTGTCATTGTATTATGCTTTTTACTCAGCACTGTAATTGGGGTGTATGAGGTCTTGCGTCAATTGTTATATTGAACAGTAAATAATTTTTCTACGGTCTAAATACCACTTGATACTTATTGACCACGGGCCTCAAAGACGATGAGGAAATTGACAGGGAGCGGAGGGCACCGTGTGCGAGAGCAAAAATGATTGCCCGCAGATTCAGGTGTGCCTCTAAAGAGGTCAAGCGCACTATACTAGTGCTCAGGTACAGCACATCTTTTTACACTTGTAGTCTGTGGGTTCATTATACTCAAAAATCATACAGCGCCCTTCGCGTCCAATACAATAACGCAGTCAGGGTGCTGATGGGGTTGCCCCGATACTGCAGCGCATCAGGGATGTTCGCTTTAGCTCACGTGAACTTCTACACGATGATGCGGAAGCGGTGCGCATCCTTGGTCCGTAGAGTGCGGGGAAGCGCTAACAGCAACCTGTCTATGACAGCAAGCTTGATTGTGCGTGAGTCTTGAAATAAATTATTATTATTAAACTTTATTTTTAATTCGGTGAAGAAACGAGTACAAACCACGCTTTGGGGATAACATAGCTTCTTCTTCTGCCTTTTTTGCATGGAGTCGGCCTATCTGGCCTTCACACCCCTGTTACTGGATAACACTATACCTCTTGGTAAGACTGGTTGACAAACACTCGGGCTTCTGACGACCTGTAACAACTGTCAAAGATCCACGAATAACAGCTGGGACCAACAGCTTAACAGGAAATGCGGTCAGAGACTCTTTTGAAAAAGCCTAAGTAAGAAGTCGTAATTCGAGGTTTTGCTCTCGTCTATTTCCTCCCCCAATATTGGACCAATTTAAAAGATATTTCATAAACTGAATATGAAGGATCTGTGTCCTTATGATTTTCTTTTTTCATTAATAGTTGTCAAATTTGTACACTAGGCCTCTATTGACAGCGGTTTAAATCGGCATTTTTGACGGTTCTAGTGCTTATAAAAATAATGTACCTATCATCAAAAAGGAAAACATAGGGACATACAAGGAGTTAATATTTATTATTCCGTACAAGATCATTGCTTTATGGTCATTAACCAGAAAGAAAACTGGCGAGAGCGTTTCTATGGAGACTACCCGCATTTCCTCTTAACGTATTTTCCGAGGCACATAGAGGGGTCTCGGTATGTCAAGATGGTCACCCATCCACGGACCGACCGCGGCAATCGTAGCTTAAAACCTGATTGATCGACCCGTGCAGCTGTTACGGAGCGATAATAGTATACCATACCATAGCTTTAATAAAAGTTCCGACTGCTTGGAATTACATCTTATACATTAGACTTCAAAGTCTAGGTTTAGGTTTTAAGTCTAGGTTTTCTATATTTTCTTTAACTACAAATCTGTGCCATCTTCGGTTGACAATACAAAGAAAATTATCGTACCGTGCATCAGTTTCATAGACCGATTTCATAGACCAAAAAGACCGAGCATCGTCAAGGATTGCGAACGTCAGTTCATACTTGTTTTTTTTATCTTTTTTGATATATGCATTTCAGATTTCTATAAATGCTTTAAGCAGCTACCTACATAACCCAGACTTATAATATATTTCTTAACAACAGCGCCCCGCAATTTCACCATGGAAATATCGGGGTAAAAACTATCCTATGTCCTTTCCTAGGACTCAAACTATCTCTATACGAAATTTCATCTAAATCGGTTCAGCGGTTTAAGCGTGAAGACGTAACAGACAGACAGACACACTTTCGCATTTATAATATTACTAACTTCCACCCGCGGCTTCGTCCTCGAGGTATGTCAATAAAAACTATCCTATCTCCTTCCGTGGGATGTAATCTATCTCTCTGGCAAATTTTATCCAAATCTGTTCAGTGGTTTAGGCGTGAAAAGGTAACATACAGACAGATAGACAGACTTACTTTCGAATTTATAATGTTATGGATATAGTATGTTATAGATAGTATGTATTTATTAAAATATCCCATCATTATAAGCGTATACCTAATCCGATAACGTGGTCTTAAAATTTTATTGTATATTTAACTTCAACAACAAGCTGAAAGGTACATTTTTACTCCCCACAACAATAAAAAATCTGACACCAAAATATGGCACTAATTTACACCGCATATTTCAGGTAAACAATAGCACTTACGCAATGATCTCATACATTGCGCGCCACCCACTGGCACGATCGGTACGCTATACCCACCGCTACCCCATAAATATTCATTGGACACCGACTGTTGTGACATAAACGTCAGAGCCTTCGCGCGGTTTTTAATTCAATTTCGACAGCATTGTTTTGATTGGTACGGTCGGGAAAAACGATATGTTCTCTAATAAAATGTTATATATTATTTTTGTATGTTAGTTATCACTAATCACACTTCACACTAATATTATAAAAGCGAAAGTTTGTGAGTGTGTTGGTATGTTTGTTACTTCTTCACGCACAAACTACTGAATGGATTTGAATGAAATTTGGTGCAGAGGTAGTTTATAACTAGGATTAACACACAGGATATTTTTTTTTCTCGATACACCTCTGCCAAATCGTTTGGAATTTTAAGGCCAAGTGAAACAGAAGTAATAAGCAGTTAATTGTTTAAATTTGACAGTAAGTTGTATAGACGCCAGCATGTAAAGCTACTACAATCTGTATTTCTTTAATAGATTTACAACTTTATCGCTAAAGAATTAGGTTCAAATTTGATTGGAAAAATTTGACAGTTTCGGGTAGCTTGTTGTGCTGGCGTCTGTACATGTAGAAAGTCAGACATTTATTTTCTTTACCTCCACTCCCTCTTCCTTTTTGATCTTCCATTCGAAAATTATTTTGCTGACGTTCCTAACAAGCATCATGTTCGCTCCGAATATAATTTCTTGGAACAATTGAATGTGACAGAATTGAAACCAGTCGTTATCTTGTCAAACAATAACACGACACGGAAAACCGTGTTCAATTATGTTAAATAGATATGGAACTATTTGGCGAAATGAAGCAGTTGAGGTTGATTTCTGTTTTGACATTGTTTTGATGAACATTTTGGAGAGTTGACGACAGTACCTAATTGTACTTGGAAAATACTTGATTAATGTTTCACGTTGGAGATGGCACGGTACCTAGAAGTACGTAGGGGCGTTTGCCCAGCAGTGGGATAGTACGGGCTGGTAAAACTAAAACATCACTTAAATTCCGATTTTTAATTTGCTAGACGAAAATGACAGCTGCGAATTCGCATAAGTCTCGATCCCGTGGGAATATCGGGAAATAAAGTATCCTATGAGTTAATCCTGGTTATAAACTATGTATATTGTGTGCCAAATTTCACCTAAACTCTGAGTTTTTATTTGCTAGACGAAAATGACAGCTGCGATCGATTTTTTTTTTGTCAACATGGCATTATTTAGTACTCGCAGCGCCCCGCGGTTTCAAATCTCATCTAAATCTGTTCAGTAGTTTTTGAGTGAAAGAGTAACAAACATCCATCCATCTATCCATCCTCACATACTTTCTTTTAGTAGGAAGTAGGATGTATTAGCTGTCATTTTGGTCTAGCCATGTAAACATCAGAGTTTAGTTAAAGTTATTCGCCAACAGAATTTGAAATGCTGTCGTGACAGCGACTTGATGAAGACCTGGTTATAAGCTGTCTTGCCAAGCGAATGTCTTGCTGTGACACTTTATAATCTACTAGCTGCGCCCCGCGGTTTTACCCACGTAAATGTCGATCCCGTGGAAATATCGAGATAAAAAGTAGCCTATATGTTAATCTAGGGTGTCTGCCAGCTCCATACAAAATTTTATCAAAATTGGTCCGGCCGTTTGAGCGTGAAGAAGTAACAAACTTATAAACATACACACTCACAAAATCTCAAATTCAAATTTATTTGCTTGTATGTAGGGGGTAATCTCTGGAATTACCAGTCAGATTTGGAAAATTATTTTTGCATTTGTAAGCCCAATTTTTCAGGAAGGCTATGTAACATCACGTTACCATAAGAAAAAGTAAATAAATAAAAAAAAGAAAACGTCAAAACGAACGCTAAACGAAAATGAAGTGTTAGCGCGGGCAGATGCTATGTGACGCGGTGGATCGGGGGACTAAGACAATTTACGCGAACGAAGTCGCGGGCAGAAGCTAGTCAATGATAAAATGTAGGAATCTCTAGCAATTTTATAAGATTCCAGTAAACATAAAAATGAAATACCTACCAAAGAAATATAAATTAAATGAATCGAACCGCTACATCAGTGAGCCGGCTCTGTTTCTTTATACTCACTTCATCAATCCACTTCGTTACCTTCAAGGACACTCATTGACCTGGTAATAATGTAAATGGGACAAACAAATACATAGCTTTGGTATTTAACAAATCGGTAGAGAATCGATTCCTTTAAGGTACCTACTGCTGATAAGGTTTTGTATAGGTAATGGACGCTTTACCTTTGACTTTTAACCTACTTATCTAGTAATTAGTAACCTACTCATTTTTTCCTAAGCCGAACATTGTGGGAGCCATTTTATATATTATCTTTGCGCCAATCTCCGATGTGTAGAAAATCGGGCGATCCGTTGAAAAAAAAATGTTTTGAAGGTTTAAAGTACCTACTTGGTTGGTTTCGGTGCGGTGGCAAAGATGTGGGAAGATCTCAGCTAATATTACCTATATTTGAACTAATTAGTTGGCTTATGAAAAGTTCCAATCATCGATCGTGTTTAGTTTAATAACTCTTCGTTTTTTTTTTGTTTTTCAGTAATTATATAATTTTGGAAAAATATAACGCCAAATTTATATCAAAACATAGGGACATGATGTGATTGATTTGCATTATACCGTAAACAGATATTTGGAAAAGAATCATTAGCCAAGGAGAAAAGAGAGGAATATATGAGTATGGAATCAACGCCACACCAACAACGAGGTGACAGCGGTTCCTCCTAATGAAATGTAATCAAAATATCTTTAGCCGTCTAAACGACCTCATAAAACTATACATCACATCACATCAAACCTAAAACATCAACCCAAACAAAGAACTCACTGTAAATACCCGTAAACACCAAGTTTTATCTCGAAGAACGTACAACAAACCGAACAACCCAGTAGCTCCAAACTTACTTCCCGTTCACCCAGACAAAGCTTATTTGATTCAATGAACGAAATAAAAGACAAAAAGGTCAACAATAAGAGTCGGGACTTGAAAACTTGCATCCGCAGTTACTTTTGAAACTAGCCGCCACTTCCTAGGACTTGCGCACGAGTCTAGACGCGGCTAAACTTTGGGAGCAAACAGACCGAGAGTTAACTAGGTGTTCACAAAACAACTGACGCCTTGGTCTTGGTTAGTTAACATGGCCATTTGGCTGTTACCTGAGTGTGGTTACTTAGCGTCTTGTGTTGTAGAGGATTAATTAGGTTTGACATCGTATTAGCTGCCATTTTGAATAGGTATCTATTTTAACATGACTGTGTCTTGGTTGTGGAGTTCCGTCGATTCCGCGGACAAGTACCACAGAACAGCAAAAAGTCAAGTAAGTGCAAAGTGAAGTGCTACTAACAATTTCTTAAGTCTTATTTATTAACCGACTTCAAAAAGGAGATGTTCTCAATTTGGATATTTATATACAAGGTATTAAAAAAAGTACTAAAAATTAACCGAAAAACTTTCAGAGGTGCCTTAGACCATTGAACTGAACAACTTTCACTGTGGGACCAACTCTGAAATCACGAAAAAAATATCGGCTAATTCATACATTTTGGTCAAGTAGATACTTTTGTATTAAACAGCATATTTTTTATCGTGATTTCAGAGTTAGTCCCATAATGAAAGTTATTCAGTTCGATGGTCTAAAGCACCTCTTAAAGTTTGTCGGGTTATTTTTGTTTAAGACCTACATAAGGTCTTTCATTGTTTATGTATGTTCGGGCATAACTCCGTCCTATAAAGACGGATTTGCAAAATTATTTTCGGAAGTCGGTGTCAAAAAACGAAAATGTGGAACCAACGACACCGGCTTTTTTTTTTTTTTTTTCAGGATGGGAAATCATCAAATGACTCCTCCCGCTCTGGGTGGAGCGGAAGGGAGTGTCAGACTCTTACTGACTAAAACCCACCCGTGTTCCTTCCTTCGCCCTTTATGTTCCGGGCCAGCGGTAACCCTTTCGGACAATCCCGCTGACCCGGCAGGCTTCGGCCCTTACGGGCCCCTCCTTTTAATGCTGACATCTCTTTGAGGCGCGCGTGGAACACGTACGCGCCGTCCGGCACGGGCCTGGTCCTGATCGGACGGTGAGCTACCCATTACTCTCCGCCCGCAGGCCCGCGCCTACGGTGGCCGGGAGTCGTCGCGCGGCTCCCGACGCCCGGAGCGTCTCCCGCGGCGGCTGGGACGGGAGGCTCTCTCCCTCAGCCGTCCCGCCGCCTCCTTCGCTAGCATGACTGCTTCGCAGAAGGAGGCGACTGCCCCCCACTCCCTCTCGCCCCGGACCATGGCTTGAACCAGGCCCGGACGCGAGAGGTCGCCGCCGCTGCCGATCGCCTCTACGAGGACACGGCGGTGCTCCGCCCAAGCGGGGCAGACCTCCACCGTGTGCTCCACCGTGTCCTCTGGGCGATCCTGGCAATGGTGACACCCGGGCGTTTCCTCCCGCCTGATTATGTGCAGGAACCTCCCGAAACTTCCGTGTCCGGTGAGGACCTGCGTCAGGCGGTAGGTGAGGGCGCCATGACGCCTCTAGCCACTCCTCAAAGAGGGGTCTTACCGCCGCTATCGTGGCGTGCCCTAACGACACCGGCTTCAGAAATTAAAGTTACTTTTCACTAGTGTTTTTTTTTTTGGAAGTCTGTTGTTTTTTTTTTTGGTAATAGTTTTTCAAACTTTTATTTCAATTAAACCATTAACAGGCACTTTTGAATTGTCAAGAAGTCGGTCAGTCAGAAAATATGATATTTTCTACTAGCTTCGAGCTAGTTGCCCATTTCAAAGCGTAGGTACCTATGGAGAAGAACGGGCAAGAAACTCCATGGACACTCTTTTTAAATTATATTTTACAAAAATATTAGATACATCATTACTTTTGAATTTATAATGACATAATGTGAGAACGATGTAAAAAATAAAAAAGACGTACGCGTTAAAAGCTTCCAGAGTACAACAATTAGAACTTAACAAAACAACTATCCAAAAATAAAATAATTAAAAATAAGCCGAGGCAGCTAAGTGATGACCAGCCCAAAGTTTTACTAACAAAAGTTTTTGTTTTTGATATTATGTGATTTTAGGTTAAGGATATGGACCTGTGTCACCTGAAAATAAATTGATTATTATTATTACATTACTAGCAGCGCCCCGCGGTTGCACCCGCATAATGGTTCGTACACACAGGCGCGACGCGACACGCGACACAAAGGCACTGCAAGTCGCGCAACGAGCGGTGCCTTTGTGTCGCGCGCGATTCGCGTCGCGCGTCGCGCCTGTTTGCAGGAGCCTTAAGTTTCGATCTCGTGGAAATATCGGGATAAAAAGTTTTCTATGTGTTAATCCACAAAATAATAAAAGTTAGAAAATGGTCTATCTATGTGCCAATTTTCATCCAAATCTGTTCAACGCGTGATTGATTAACAAACATCCAAACATCATCACAAACTTTCACATTTATAATATGAACTAGATTTTGGGCGTTGCGCGAGCTGCAAGCAGCTCGCGGGGTCGTGTTTTTGAGGAGTATTTCTTACCCTTGTAAAATTTTGAGAATTGGACAGTAATCCTTAGCACTTATAGGATTTTGTAATAATAGCTATTTATTCACCAAGGGGAGTAATCTGTACTTACCCTCGAGTGATATATACTGCTTTATACTACACTTGTGGAGTTGTTGTTAATAAATTGCTATAATTGTCACTGGAATCACTTATTTTAACTTGTGATTTACACCGCCATACTTTAAACTTTACCAAGTAAATTGTTTCTACAAAATACGTCAACCAACAAAATAAGTCTTTTTTTTTTCTTATTTTAGCGCGTCAAACAGTTTTCCCGCCAAAAGACGTTAAGCCGCATGGCTCTGGACGCGGCTTAACGTCTTTTGTGATTTGTTGTGACCAACAACACTCAACAACACTCAACAACACCCAAAACACTCAACAACATTCAACAACACTCATCAACACTTAACAACACTCAACAACACTCCACAACACTCAAAAACACTCGACAACACTCAACAACACTCAACAACACTCAACAATATTCAACAACATTCAACAACACTCAAAAACACTCAACAACACTCAACAACACTCGACAACACTCGACAACATTCAACAACACTCAACCACACTCAACAACACTCAACAATACTCAACAACACTCATCAACACTCAACAACACTCAAAACACTCAACAACACTCAACAACACTCAATAACACTCAACAACACTCAACAACACTCAACCACACTCAACAACACTCAACAACACTCAACAACACTCAACCACACTCAAAATCACTCAACAACACTCAAAAACACTCAACAACACTCAACAACACTCAACAACACTCAACAACACTCAACAACCCTCAACAACACTCAGCAACACTCAACAACACTCATCAACACTCAACAACACTCAACAACACTCAGCCTCACTCAACAACACTCAACAACACTCAAAACACTCAACAACACTCAACAACACTCATCAACACTCAACAACACTCATAACACTCAACATCCCTCAACAACACTCAACAACACTCATCAATAACACTCAACAACACTCAACAACCCTCAACAACACTCAACAACACTCAACAACACTCAACAACACTCATCAACACTCACCAACACTCAACAACACTCAACAACACTCAACAACCCTCAACAACACTCAACAACACTCAACAACACTCAACAACCCTCAACAACACTCAACAACACTCAACAACACTCAATAACACTCAAAAACACAAAAACACTGTATAATGCTTTCTGTCTCATTTGCTGCCACGTTAAATCTTATGTCTATTACATTGACAGTGACAGCGGTGTGAAGTTATTACCCATCCAAATTAGACACTACAGGCTAGCATAATGATCCCAATGCGTTTTCGAACTTCTCAAGTTGAAAGCGTTTTATTTTATGCTACTAAATATAGATGTCACCAAAACTCGTGTTGACTAAATCTAACGACATGACTTCGCAAATGAGTACACTTATAGCATTCGTTCATTCACTTTGAGCGAATGCTGATTGCCCGATTTAATAATCACGGTTAAAATATTCGTGGTGAGCAGTGAATACTGTCTTAACCGGCTGCATAAACGATGTTTAGGAATTCATCGGCCGATAACTCAAACATTGGTCAAATGACAGTCCGTGAACTCGGCCCTTAGGCAGTCAATACAAAAACGCTGTCCGCCATGTTGTATTCTTCCCCCCTTTGCTCCACTCGGTCTCGCAGGTTCGCTCCACTCAGGACCTACCTACCACCGGAAAGCTATCGTGACCTTATCCCTACGCTACGCTACGCTTCGCTTTACCGCTACCTAGTTTCCGAGATACGATGGGGGAGGGGTGAAGGGGGGGAGAGGGGGGAGTTTTGAAAAAACTAATTTTGACCTACTCTGGGCCCACGGACATGAATCTGAAAAAGAAAATGTTCCAAGTCTTAACTTCCGAGATCCGCCTAAAGGGGGGAGAAGGGGAGAGAATGGGGGGAATTTTGAAAAATGGTTTTTACTTTTCCGAGCCTCCTCTATACGAATCCGTAAAAAAACAAAACCCAGGTTTCTTAATTTCCGAGATACGATGGGGGGAGAGGTGAAGGGGGGGGGGAGAGGGGAGTTTTGAAAAATGATTTTGACCAACTCTGGGCCCCTTGATATGAATCTGAAAAAAAAAATGTTCCAAGTCTCTTAACTTCCGAGATCTACCTAGAGGGGGGGGGGGGGGAGAAGGGGGGCAAGGGGGGCAACTTTGAAAAATGGATTTTACTTTTCCGAGCCTCCTCTATACGAATCCGTAAAAAAACAAAACCCAGGTTTCTTAATTTCCGAGATACGATGGGGGGAGGGGTGAAGGGGGGAGAGGGGGAGTTTTGAAAAATGATTTTGACCAACTCGGGGCCCCTTGATATGAATCTGAAAAAAAAATGTTCCAAGTCTCTTAACTTCCGAGATCTACCTAGAAGGGGGGGGGGGGGGGGGGGGGAGAAGGGGGGCAACTTTGAAAAATGGATTTTACTTTTCCGAGCCTCCTCTATACGAATCCGTAAAAAAACAAAACCCAGGTTTCTTAATTTCCGAGATACGATGGGGGGCGGGGTGAAGGGGGGGAGAGGGGGGAGTTTTGAAAAATGATTTTGACCAACTCTGGGCCCCTTGATATGAATCTGAAAAAAAAAATGTTCCAAGTCTCTTAACTTCCGAGATCTACCTCTAGAGGGGGGGAGAAGGGGGGCAAGGGAGGCAACTTTGAAAAATGGATTTTACTTTTCCGAGCCTCCTCTATACGAATCCGTAAAACAACAAAACACGGGACTCTTAGTTTCCGAGATACGATAGGGATGGGGGAGAGTGGGGTGGAATGGAAAAGGGGAGGTTTGAATTTTGAAAAATGGTTTTTACTTTTCCGAGCCTGCTCTATACGATTCCGTAAAAAAACAAAACCCAGGTTTCTTAATTTCCGAGATACGATGGGGGGAGGGGTGGAGGGGGGGAGAGGGGGGAGTTTTGAAAAATGATTTTGACCAACTCTGGGCCCCTTGATATGAATCTGAAAAAAAAAATGTTCCAAGTCTCTTAACTTCCGAGATCTACCTAGAGGGGAGGGGAGAAGGGGGGCAAGGGGGCAACTTTGAAAAATGAATTTTACTTTTCCGAGCCTCCTCTATACGAATCCGTAAAACAACAAAACACGGGACTCTTAGTTTCCGAGATACGATAGGGAGGGGGGAGAGTGGGGTGGAAAAGGGGAGGTTTGGGATTTTTCCCATACTCGTGAGAGTTACTTGTATACGAATCTGTAAAAATATACCCACCTCCCCCTTCACCATCTGGGAGAACAATTATGTCAGTGAGTCAGTGAGTCAGTCAGTGAGTGGTAATCGAGCTTTATATAGTATAAATAACTAGATTTTGGGCGTTGCGCGAGCTGCAAGCAGCTCGCGGGGTCGTGTTTTTGAGGAGTATTTCTTACCCTTGTAAAATTTTGAGAATTGGACAGTAATCCTTAGCACTTATAGGATTTTGTAATAATAGCTATTTATTCACCAAGGGGAGTAATCTGTACTTACCCTCGAGTGATATATACTGCTTTATACTACACTTGTGGAGTTGTTGTTAATAAATTGCTATAATTGTCACTGGAATCACTTATTTTAACTTGTGATTTACACCGCCAAACTTTAAACTATACCAAGAAAATTGTTTCTACAAAATACGTCAACCAACAAAATAAGTCTTTTTTTTTTTAAGTGAAAACTTCTTTAGCGGCGCTGTGTACTTTTTTTGGAATGAGTAAAAACTTCTAAACTGGCGTCAGGTCACGTGACCCTGATCGAAAATTCGTAAGACGTAAAACGTAAGACAGCGCCATCTATGCACATCGGGAAGAACTACGAGGGCCTCGCGTACTAACTACGTAGTTCATCCAACAACGACGAGATGGCGCTGAACCACGGATATATAACATTTTGTTTATAAGACGATTCACAAAATACACTCGTAATTGTTCAAGTTTTCACTTCTGTCGGCACTACCGGAGTGCCAGTGTTTTTTTTTTTTATTTTAGCGCGTCAAACAGTTTTCGCGCCAAAAGACGTTAAGCCGCATGGCTCTAGTGGGGACGTGGCTTAACGTCTTTTGTGATTTGTTGTGATCAACAACACTCAACAACACTCAACAACACCCAAAACACTTAACAACACTCAACAACACTCAACAACACTCGACAACACTCGACAACACTCGACAACACTTAATAACACTCAACAACATTCAACAACACTCAACAACACTCAACAACACTCGACAACACTCGACAACACTCGACAACACTCGGCAACACTCGACAACACTCAACAACACTCGACAACACTCAACAACACTCAACAACACTCAACAAGATTCAACAACACTCAACAACACTCGGCAACACACGGCAACACTCAACAACACTCGACAACTCTCGACAACCCTCGAAAACACTCGACAACACTCAACAACACTCGACAACACTCAACAACACTCAACAACACTCAATAACACTCAACAACATTCAACAACACTCAACAACACTCAACAACACTCGACAACACTCAACAACACTCAACAACACTCAATAACACTCAAGAACACTCGACAACACTCAACAACACTCAACAACACTCAACAACACTCGACAACACTGACAACACTCGACAACACTCGGCAATACTCAACAACACTCCACAACACTCAACAACACTCGACAACACTCAACAACACTCAACAACATTCAACAACACTCAACAAGATTCAACAACACTCAACAACACTCAACAACACTCGACAACACTCAACAACACTCAACAACATTGAACAACACTCAACGACACTCAACAACACTCAACAACACTCAACAACCCTCAACAACCCTCGACAACACTCGACAACACTCGACAACACTCGGCAATACTCAACAACACTCAACAACACTCAACAACACTCGACAACACTCAACAACACTCAACAACACTCAACAAGATTCAACAACACTCAACAACACTCAACAACACTCGGCAACACACGGCAACACTCAACAACACTCGAAAACACTCGACAACACTCATCAACACTCAACAACACTCGACAACACTCAACAACACTCAACAACACTCAATAACACTCAACAACATTCAACAACACTCAACAACACTCAACAACACTCGACAACACTTAACAACACTCAACAACACTCAACAACCCTCAACAACACTCAACAACACCCAAAACACTCAAAACACTCAACAACACTCAACAACACTCAACAACCCTCAACAACACTCAACAACACCCAAAACACTCAAAACACTCAACAACACTCATCAACACTCAACAACACTCAACAACACTCATCAACACTCAACAACACTCATCAACACTTAACAACACTCAACAACACTCATCAACATTAACAACACTCAGCAACACTCAACAACCCTCAACAACACTCAACAACAACACTCAACAACACTCAACAACACTCATCAACACTTAACAACACTCAACAACCCTCAACAACACTCAACAACACTCAAGAACCCTCAACAACACTCAACAACACTCAACAACACAACAACACCCAAAACACTCAAAACACTCAACAACACTCAACCACACTCAACAACACTCAACAACACTCAACAACCCTCAACAACACTCAACAACACTTAACAACACTCAACAACACTCAACAACACCCAAAACACTCAACAACACTCAACAACACTCAACAACACTCAACAACACTCATCAACACTCAACAACAATCAACAACCCTCAACAACACTCAACAACACTCAGCAACACCCAAAACACTCAATACACTCAACAACACTCAACAACACTCATCAACACTCAACAACACTCAACAACACTCAATAACACTCAACAACACTCAACAACACTCAACTACAACACTCAACAACACTCAACAACACTCAACAACACTCAGCCACACTCAACAACACTCAACAACACTCAAAACACTCAACAACACTCAACAACACTCATCAACACTCAACAACACTCAACAACACACAACAACCCTCAACAACACTCAACAACACTCATCAACACTCAACAACACTCAACAACACTCAGCCACACTCAACAACACTCAAAACACTCAACAACACTCAACAACACTCATCAACACTCAACAACACTCATCAACACTCAACAACACTCATCAACACTCATCAACACTCAGCAACACTCAACAACACTCAACAACACTCAACAACCCTCAACAACACTCAACAACACTCAACAACACTCAACAACACTCAACAACCCTCAACAACACTCAACAACACTCAACAACACTCAATAACACTCAAAAACACAAAAACACTGTATAATGCTTTCTGTCTCATTTGCTCCCACGTTAAATCTTATGTCTATTACATTGACAGTGACAGCGGTGTGAAGTTATTACCCATCCAAATTAGACACTACAGGCTAGCATAATGATCCCAATGCGTTTTCGAACTTCTCAAGTTGAAAGCGTTTTATTTTATGCTACTAAATATAGATGTCACCAAAACTCGTGTTGAATAAATCTAACGACGTGACTTCGCAAATGAGTACACTTATAGCATTCGTTCATTCACTTTGAGCGAATGCTGATTGCCCGATTTAATAATCACGGTTAAAATATTCGTGGTGAGCAGTGAATACTTAACCGGCTGCATAAACGATGTTTAGGAATTCATCGGCCGATTACTCAAACATTGGTCAAATGACAGTCCGTGAACTCGGCCCTTAGGCAGTCAATACAAAAACGCTGTCCGCCATGTTGTATTCTTCCCCCCTTTGCTCCACTCGGTCTCGCAGGTTCGCTCCACTCTGGACCTACCTACCACCGGAAAGCTATCGTGACCTTATCCCTACGCTACGCTTCGCTTTACCGCTACCTAGTTTCCGAGATACGATGGGGGAGGGGTGAAGGGGGGGAGAGGGGGGAGTTTTGAAAAAACTAATTTTGACCTACTCTGGGCCCACGGACATGAATCTGAAAAAGAAAATGTTCCAAGTCTTAACTTCCGAGATCCGCCTAAAGGGGGGAGAAAGGGGAGAGAATGGGGGGCAAGGGGGCAACTTTGAAAAATGGATTTTACTTTTCCGAGCCTCCTCTATACGAATCCGTAAAAAAACAAAACCCAGGTTTCTTAATTTCTGAGATACGATGGGGGGAGGGGTGAAGGGGGGGAGAGGGCGGAGTTTTGAAAAATGATTTTGACCAACTCTGGGCCCCTTGATATGAATCTGAAAAAAAAATGTTCCAAGTCTCTTAACTTCCGAAATCTACCTCTAGAGGGGGGGAGAAGGGGGGCAAGGGGGGCAACTTTGAAAAATGGTTTTTACTTTTCCGAGCCTCCTCTATACGGATCCGTAAAAAAACAAAACCCAGGTTTCTTAATTTCCGAGATACGATGGGGGGAGGGGTGAAGGGGGGGAGAGGGGGGAGTTTTGAAAAATGATTTTGACCAACTCTGGGCCCCTTGATATGAATCTGAAAAAAAAAATGTTCCAAGTCTCTTAACTTCCGAAATCTACCTAGAGGGGGGGGGGAGAAGGGGGGCAAGGGGGCAACTTTGAAAAATGGATTTTACTTTTCCGAGCCTCCTCTATACGAATCCGTAAAACAACAAAACACGGGACTCTTAGTTTCCGAGATACAATAGGGAGGGGGGAGAGTGGGGTGGAAAAGGGGAGGTTTGGGATTTTTCCCATACCCGTGAGAGTTACTTCTATACGAATCTGTAAAAATATACCCACCTCCCCCTTCACCATCTGGGAGAACAATTATGTCAGTCAGTGAGTGAGTGAGTGGTAATCGAGCTTTATATAGTATAATAACTAGTATTTGGGCGTTGCGCGAGCTGCAAGCAGCTCGCGGGGTCGTGTTTTTGAGGAGTATTTCTTACCCTTGTAAAATTTTGAGAATTGGACAGTAATCCTTAGCACTTATAGAATTTTGTAATAATAGCTATTTATTCACCAAGGGGAGTAATCTGTACTTACCCTCGAGTGATATATACTGCTTTATACTACACTTGTGGAGTTGTTGACTGTTAATAAATTGCTATAATTGTCACTGGAATCACTTATTTTAACTTGTGATTTACACCGCCAAACTTTAAACTTTGCCAAGAAAATTGTTTCTACAAAATACGTCAACCAACAAAATAAGTCTTTTTTTTTCTTATTTTAGCGCGTCAAACAGTTTTCGCGCCAAAAGACGTTAAGCCGCATGGCTCTAGTGGGGACGCGGCTTAACGTCTTTTGTGATTTGTTGTGATCAACAACACTCAACAACACCCAAAACACTCAACAACATTCAACAACACTCAACAACACTCAACAACACTCAACAACACTCGACAACACTCGACAACACTCAATAACACTCAACAACATTCAACAACACTCAACAACACTCAACAACACTCGACAACACTCGACAACAGTCGGCAATACTCAACAACACTCAACAACACTCAACAACACTCGACAACACTCAACAACACTCAACAACATTAAACAACACTCAACGACACTCAATAACACTCAACAACACTCGACAACACTCGACAACACTCGTCAACACTCGACAACACTCGACAACACTCGACAACACTCAACAACACTCAACAACATTCAACAACACTCAACAACACCCAAAGCACTCAACAACATTCAACAACACTCAACAACACTCGACAACACTCGACAACACTCGACAACACTCAATAACACTCAACAACATTCAACAACACTCAACAACACTCAACAAGATTCAACAACACTCGACAACACTCGACAACACTCGGCAACACTCGGCAACACTCAACAACACTCAACAACATTGAACAACACTCAACGACACTCAACAACACTCAACAACACTCGACAACACTCGACAACACTCGACAACACTCGACAACACTCGACAACACTCAACAACACTCAACAACATTCAACAACACTCAACAACACCCAAAACACTCAACAACATTCAACAACACTCAACAACACTCGACAACACTCGACAACACTCAATAATACTCAACAACATTCAACAACACTCGACAACACTCGGCAACACTCGGTAACGCTCGGCAACACTCAACAACACTCAAGATTTGCATATTGATGAACATAATTCTCGCATGGTAATTAAAACAAACAAACACGTCATAGGTAGTACATACATCGCTTTGAAAATGTTCCAAGTCTTAACTTCCGAGATCCGCCTAAAGGGGGGAGAATGGGGGAGAGAATGGGGGGAATTTTGAAAAATGGTTTTTACTTTTCCGAGCCTCCTCTATACGAATCCGTAAAAAAACAAAACGCAGGTTTCTTAATTTCCGAGATACGATGGGGGGAGGGGTGAGAGGGGGGAGTTTTGAAAAATAATTTTGACCAACTCTGGGCCCCTTGATGTGAATCTGAAAAAAAAAATGTTCCAAGTCTCTTAACTTCCGAGATCTACCTAGAGGGGGGGGAAGGGGGGCAAGGGGGGCAACTTTGAAAAATGGATTTTACTTTTCCGAGCCTCCTCTATACGGATCCGTAAAAAAACAAAACCCATGTTTCTTAATTTCCGAGATACGATGAGGGGAGGGGTGAAGGGGGGGAGAGGGGGGAGTTTTGAAAAATGATTTTGACCAACTCTGGGCCCCTTGATATGAATCTGAAAAAAAAAATGTTCCAAGTCTCTCAACTTCCGAGATCTACTTAGAGGGGGGGAGAAGGGGGGCATAGGGGGCAACTTTGAAAAATGGATTTTACTTTTCCGAGCCTCCTCTATACGAATCCGTAAAACAACAAAACACGGGACTCTTAGTTTCCGAGATACGATAGGGAGGGGGGAGAGTGGGGTGGAAAAGGGGAGGTTTGGGATTTTTCTCATACTCGTGAGAGTTACTTCTATACGAATCTGTAAAAATATACCCACCTCCCCCTTCACCATCTGGGAGAACAATTATGTCAGTGAGTCAGTGAGTCAGTCAGTGAGTGGTAATCGAGCTTTATATAGTATAAATAACTAGATTTTGGGCGTTGCGCGAGCTGCAAGCAGCTCGCGGGGTCGTGTTTTTGAGGAGTATTTCTTACCCTTGTAAAATTTTGAGAATTGGACAGTAATCCTTAGCACTTATAGGATTTTGTAATAATAGCTATTTATTCACCAAGGGGAGTAATCTGTACTTACCCTCGAGTGATATATACTGCTTTATACTACACTTGTGGAGTTGTTGTTAATAAATTGCTATAATTGTCACTGGAATCACTTATTTTAACTTGTGATTTACACCGCCAAACTTTAAACTTTACCAAGAAAATTGTTTCTACAAAATACGTCAACCAACAAAATAAGTCTTTTTTTTTCTTATTTTGGCGCGTCAACAGTTTTCGCGCCAAAAGACGTTAAGCCGCATGGCTCTAGTGGGGACGCGGCTTAACGTCTTTTGTGATTTGTTGTGATCAACAACACTCAACAACACCCAAAACACTCAACAACATTCAACAACACTCAACAACACTCAACAACACTCAACAACCCTCAACAACACTCAACAACACAACAACACTCAACAACACTCAACAATATTCAACAACATTCAACAACACTCAACAACACTCAACAACACTCAACAACACTCATCAACACTCAACAACACTCAGCCACACTCAACAACACTCAACAACACTCAAAACACTCAACAACACTCATCAATACTTAACAACACTCAACAACACTCAACAACCCTCAACAACACTCATCAACACTCAACAACACTCAGCCACACTCAACAACACTCAACAACACTCAAAACACTCAACAACACTCAACAACACTCATCAACACTCAACAACACTCAAAACACTCAAAACACTCAACAACACTTAACAACACTCAATAACATACAACAACACTCAACAACACTCAACCACACTCAACAACACTCAACAACACTCAACCACACTCAACATCACTCAACAACACTCAAAAACACTCAACAACCCTCAACAACACTCAACAACACTCATCAACACTCAACAACACTCAGCCACACTCAACAACACTCAACAACACTCAAAACACTCAACAACACTCATCAACACTCAACAACACTCAAAACACTCAAAACACTCAACAACACTCAACAACACTCAATAACACTCAACAACACTCAACAACACTCAACCACACTCAACAACACTCACAACACTCTACAACACTCAACCACACTCAACATCACTCAACAACACTCAACAACACTCAACAACCCTCAACAACACTCAACAACACTCAACAACACTCAGCCACACTCAACAACACTCAACAACACCCAAAACACTCAAAACACTCAACAACACTCAACAGCACTCATCAACACTCAACAACACTCAACAACACTCAATAAGACTCAACAACAGTCAACAACACTCAACAACACTCAACAAAACTCAACCACACTCAAAACACTCAACAACACTCAACAACACTCAACAACCCTCAACAACACTCAACAACACTCAACAACACTCAACATCACTCAACAACACTCAACAACACTCATCAACACTCAACAACACTCAACAACACCCAAAACACTCAAAACACTCAACAACACTCATCAACACTCAACAACACTCAACAACACTCAACAACACTCAACAACACTCAACAACACTCAACAACACTCAACAACCCTCAACAACACTCAACAACCCTCAACAACACTCAACAACACTCATCAACACTCACCAACACAACAACACCCAAAACACTCAAAACACTCAACAACACTCAACAAAACTCAATAAAACTCAATAACACTCAACAACACTCAACAACACTCAACCATACTCAACAACACTCAACAACACTCAACAACCCTCAACAACACTCAACAACACTCAACAACACTCAACAACACTCATCAACACTCAACAACACTCAACAACCCTCAACAACACTCAACAACACTCAACAACACTCAACAACACTCAACCACACTCAAAACACTCAACAACACTCAACAACACTCAATAACACTCAACAACACTCAACAACCCTCAACAACACTCAACAACACTCAACAACACTCAACAACACTCAACAACACTCAACAACACTCAACAACACTCAACAACCCTCAACAACACTCAACAACACTCAACAACACTCAACAACACTCAACATCACTCAACAACACTCAACAACACTCATCAACACTCAACAACACCCAAAACACTCAAAACACTCAACAACACTCAACAACACTCATCAACACTCATCAACACTCAACAACACTCAACAACACTCAACAACACTCATTAACACTCAACAACACAACAACACCCAAAACACTCAAAACACTCAACAACACTCAACAAAACTCAATAAAACTCAATAGCACTCAACAACACTCAACAACACTCAACCATACTCAACAACACTCAACAACCCTCAACAACACTCAACAACACTCAACAACACTCAACAACACTCAACAACACTCATCAACACTCAACAACACTCAACAACCCTCAACAACACTCAACAACACTCAACAACACTCAACAACACTCAACCAAACTCAAAACACTCAACAACACTCAACAACACTCAACAACACTCAATAACACTCAATAACACTCAATAACACTCAACAACACTCAACAACACTCAACCACACTCAAAACACTCAACAACACTCAACAACACTCTACAACACTCAACAACACTCAACAACACTCATCAACACTCAACAACCCTCAACAACACTCAACAACACTCGACAACACTCAACAACACCCAAAACACTCAACAACACTCATCAACACTCAACAACACTCAATAACACTCAACAACACTCAACCACACTCAACATCACTCAACAACACTCAACCACACTCAAAACACTCAACAACACTCAACAACACTCAACAATCCTCAACAACACTCAACAACACTCAACAACCCTCAACAACCCTCAACAACACTCAACAACACTCAACAACACTCAATAACACTCAAAAACACAAAACCACTGTATAATGCTTTCTGTCTCATTTGCTCCCCACGTTAAATCTTATGTCTATTACATTGACAGTGACAGCGCTGTGAAGTTATTACCCAAATTAGACACTACAGGCTAGCATAATGATCCCAATGCGTTTTCGAACTTCTCAAGTTGAAAGCGTTTTATTTTATGCTACTAAATATAGATGTCACCAAAACTCGTGTTGACTAAATCTAACGACGTGACTTCGCAAATGAGTACACTTATAGCATTATTATAGTCTCTGAGCGAATGCTGATTGCCCGATAATAATATAATAACTCGGTCTCGCAGGTTCGCTCCACTCAGGACCTACCTACCACCGGAAAGCTATCGTGACCTTATCCCTACGCTACGCTACGCTTCGCTTTACCGCTACCTAGTTTCCGAGATACGATGGGGGGAGGGGTGAAGGGGGGGAGAGGGGGGGAGTTTTGAAAAATGATTTTGACCAACTCGGGGCCCCTTGATATGAATCTGAAAAAAAAAAATGTTCCAAGTCTCTTAACTTCCGAGATCTACCTCTAGAGGGGGGGAGAAGGGGGGCAAGGGGGGCAACTTTGAAAAATGGTTTTTACTTTTCCGAGCCTCCTCTATACGGATCCGTAAAAAAACAAAACCCAGGTTTCTTAATTTTCGAGATACGATGGGGGGAGGGGTGAAGGGGGGGAGAGGGGGGAGTTTTGAAAAATGATTTTGACCAACTCTGGGCCCCTTGATATGAATCTGAAAAAAAAAATGTTCCAAGTCTCTCAACTTCCGAGATCTACCTAGAGGGGGGGGAGAAGGGGGGCAAGGGGGCAACTTTGAAAAATGGATTTTACTTTTCCGAGCCTCCTCTATACGAATCCGTAAAACAACAAAACACGGGACTCTTAGTTTCCGAGATACGATAGGGAGGGGGGAGAGTGGGGTGGAAAAGGGGAGGTTTGGGATTTTTCCCATACTCGTGAGAGTTACTTCTATACGAATCTGTAAAATTATACCCACCTCCCCCTTCACCATCTGGGAGAACAATTATGTCAGTGAGTGAGTCAGTCAGTCAGTGGTAATCGAGCTTTATATAGTATAACTAGATTTTGGGCGTTGCGCGAGCTGCAAGCAGCTCGCGGCGTCGTGTTTTTGAGGAGTATTTCTTACCCTTGTAAAATTTTGAGAATTGGACAGTAATCCTTAGCACTTATAGGATTTTGTAATAATAGCTATTTATTCACCAAGGGGAGTAAGGCACAGATTACTAATCGAGTGTGCATTTGAGGCCCGACGCGAAGCGGAGGGCCGTAAACCACACGAGTTTAGTAATCTGTACTTACCCTCGAGTGATATATACTGCTTTATACTACACTTGTGGAGTTGTGGTTAATAAATTGCTATAATTGTCACTGGAATCACTTATTTTAACTTGTGATTTACAGCGCCACACTTTAAACTTTACCAAGAAAATTGTTTCTACAAAATACAACGTCAACCAACAAAATAAGTCTTTTTGTTTTCTTATTTTAGCGCGTCAAACAGTTTTCGCGCCAAAAGACGTTAAGCCGCATGGCTCTAGTGGGGACGTGGCTTAACGTCTTTTGTGATTTGTTGTGATCAACAACACTCAACAACACTCAACAACACCCAAAACACTCAACAACACTCAACAACACTCGACAACACTCGACAACACTTAATAACACTCAACAACATTCAACAACACTTAACAACACTCAACAACACTCGACAACACTCGACAACACTCGGCAATACTCAACAACACGCAACAACACTCAACAACACTCAACAACACTCGACAACACTCAACAACACTCAACAACACTCAACAACACTCAACAACACTCGACAACACTCGACAACACTCGACAACACTCGGCAATACTCGACAACACTCGGCAATACTCAACAACACGCAACAACACTCAACAACACTCAACAACACTCGACAACACTCAACAACACTCAACAACACTCAACAACACTCAACAACACTCAACAACACTCAACCACACTCAACATCACTCAACAACACTCAACAACACTCAAAACCCTCAACAACACTCAACAACACTCAACAACACTCAACAACACTCAACAGCCCTCAACAACACTCAACAACACTCAACAACACTCAACAAAACTCATCAACACTTAACAACACTCAACAACACTCAACAACACTCAACAACACTCAACAACACTCAACCACACTCAACAACACTCAACAACACTCAACAACACTCAACAACACTCAAAATCACTCAACAATACTCAACAACACTCAACAACCCTCAACAACACTCAACAACACTCAACAACACTCAACTACACTCAACAACACTCAACATCACTCAACAACACTCAACAACACTCAACAACACTCAACAACCCTCAACAACACTCCACAACACTCAACAACACTCAACCACACTCAAAACACTCAACAACACTCCACAACACTCCACAACACTCAACAACACTCAACCACACTCAAAACACTCAACAACACTCAACATACCTCAACAACACTCAACAACACTCAACAACACTCATCAACACTCAACAACCCTCAACAACACTCAACAACACTCAACAACACTCATCAACACTTAACAACACTCAACAACACTCAACCACACTCAAAACACTCAACAACACTCAACAGCACTCAACAACACTCAACAACACTCAACAACCGTCAACAACACTCAACAACACTCAACAACACTCAACAACCCTCAACAACACTCAACAACACTCAATAACACTCAAAAACACAAAAACACTGTATAATGCTTTCTGTCTCATTTGCTCCCACGTTAAATCTTATGTCTATTACATTGACCGTGACAGCGCTGTGAAGTTATTACCCATCCAAATTAGACACTACAGGCTAGCATAATGATCCCAATGCGTTTTCGAACTTCTCAAGTTGAAAGCGTTTTATTTTATGCTACTAAATATAGATGTCACCAAAACTCGTGTTGACTAAATCTAACGACGTGACTTCGCAAATGAGTACACTTATAGCATTCGTTCATAGTCTCTGAGCGAATGCTGATTGCCCGATAATATAATAACTCGGTCTCGCAGGTTCGCTCCACTCAGGACCTACCTACCACCGGAAAGCTATCGTGACCTTATCCCTACGCTACGCTACGCTTCGCTTTACCGCTACCTAGTTTCCGAGATACGATGGGGGGAGGGGTGAAGGGGGGGAGAGGGGGGGAGTTTTGAAAAATGATTTTGACCTACTCTGGACCCACGGACATGAATCTGAAAAAGAAAATGTTCCAAGTCTTAACTTCCGAGATCCGCCTAAAGGGGGGTGAAGGGGGAGAGAATGGGGGGAATTTTGAAAAATGGTTTTTACTTTTCCGAGCCTCCTCTATACGAATCCGTAAAAAAACAAAACCCAGGTTTCTTAATTTCCGAGATACGATGGGGGGAGGGGTGAAGGGGGGGAGAGGGGGGAGTTTTGAAAAATGATTTTGACCAACTCTGGGCCCCTTGATATGAATCTGAAAAAAAAATGTTCCAAGTCTCTTAACTTCCGAAATCTACCTCTAGACGGGGGGAGAAGGGGGCAAGGGGGGCAACTTTGAAAAATGGTTTTTACTTTTCCGAGCCTCCTCTATACGAATCCGTAAAAAAACTAAACTCGAGATACGATGGGGGGAGGGGTGAAGGGGGGGAGAGGGGGGAGTTTTGAAAAATGATTTTGACCAACTCTGGGCCCCTTGATATGAATTTGAAAAAAAAAATGTTCCAAGTCTCTCAACTTCCGAGATCTACCTAGAGGGGAGGGGAGAAGGGGGGCAAGGGGGCAACTTTGAAAAATGGATTTTACTTTTCCGAGCCTCCTCTATACGAATCCGTAAAACAACAAAACACGGGACTCTTAGTTTCCGAGATACGATAGGGACCGGGGAGAGTGGGGTGGAAAAGGGGAGGTTTGGGATTTTTCCCATACTCGTGAGAGTTACTTCTATACGAATCTGTAAAAATATACCCACCTCCCCCTTCACCATCTGGGAGAACAATTATGTCAATCAGTGAGTCAGTGAGTCAGTGAGTGGTAATCGAGCTTTATATAGTATAATAATCGAGCTTTATATAGTATAATATTAGTAGGATGAATTTCTAAAAAAATCGGTGTGGACATTACGACTAAACATAACGCATTCATTTCTAGAAGGATTAAGCAGAGGTGTATTACCATAGAAAATTCACATTTGCCATCAACCAAAATAAATCGTAAATCTAAGTCGTAAGCTGAGGTTACGGCTGTAAACGCCAAATCGATTGTAATGTTGTTGTCATATCATTGTAATATTTTCATAAAAAATCAAGAAATTTACTTATAATGCTTTATGGGCGACAGACTCACATAGATGTGCAAGTCAGAGATATTTTTTGTTTATGACTCCGCGTTTTGATATTGAAAGATGATCATCATGTGCGCCGGTAAGTTTATTTTCAGGTGGGTGCATCTTCAGCTCAACGAAGCAGGCTTGATCATTTTTGCACTTCGCCTATGATGTAGTGAATATGTTAGGTTATCGTTTGTCCATTCATACAAGTAGTCACATTGACGGCTTAAGTCGATTAGATTTTCGAAAATAGGAGTTCGGTACTTTGTTGACAATGCACAACAGGCTTAGAATCAAGAGATTGCAGAATACAATCGAAAATTTTAGGATCTCGCCTCATATAGGTAGAGTTCTCTGTTATTTTATTAGGCGTATTCTGATATTTTTAGTTTTTTTTATTGTTTATTAATCAAAAACAAAACAGTAATAAATCCTTGTTGAACAATTAAACATACCACACTAACCATCGCGGGTTTAACAGCGGTATGGCCAGTCTCGGCAACTCGGTGCAATTAGGTACATAGATAATTTCTTATTTTTTTTCTAGATCGCACTGCAATCCAGAAATATATTTTAGTACCTTTGAACAGTTCTTCGCATTTATTACATTGCAGATTTCCATCGGTAAATAATTCATATACGATGATGAATTATTTACCGATGGAAATCTGCACCATGCATTCCCATGTCCGCCATTCTGTCTATTCCAGTTCTGAATGTTTTTACATCTATATTTTAATTTGAAGTCAGGGAGGTGCAAGTGCACCCTCTTGCACCCCGCTCCCGGTGCCCATGATGATGATGATGATATTGAAAGAGAAAGAAGCGCGCTATCGGTGAGAGCTAATATGATCGCTCGCAGGTTTGCTCAAGGTACTAGTTAAAAGAACCTTTTTTCGAGCATATCGTACCACATCTTGCACTTGCAGCCTGTGAGTGGGTTACAAAATTCGTAAAGCGCCCTTCGCATTCAATATAATAAAGCGTTCCGGGTGTTGATGAAGCTATTCCGCTTCTGTAGCGCATCAGGAATGATTGCTGAAGCTCGTGTTGATTGCTTCTACGCTACGACGCGAAAAAGAAGCGCCCCGGTGCGCCGGGTGCGGGCCAGCCCCAGCATTTTACTGTGATGTGTAGCGAGCAGACTGGACTGCTTGTGTAAGAATCGCTGCTGCAAACTTTCCACATCGGTGTTAAGGTTGTAGCAGGGATTCTCATTACCCCCCCGGTGGGTTCCCGCATTGTCGAGGCGGGGGGGCTCAGTAGCTGTGGCTTGGTCACCTACGGTGAAGCGAAGAGGAACCCGAGGAGGGGTCGCTCGTCAGGGCTTTTGCCGATAAGCCGACGACGTAGCGGCCGACAAGTAGGTTGCGGTGCCGCTTTGGCGACATCGCAACTGATGCGGGCCGTGATATCGTATGGGAGGCATCGTAGCTGAGGGTCGGAGGCCGCGGCGGAGTGCCGTTATTGCGGTACGCCGCTCTCCCTACCTTCCGCGGCCTTGACGGGGTCGCCACCGTCTGATGGCAGACGCGGTGGAGCCGCAAGGGAGGAGTGTTGGTATGAAGTTGGCCGCTCTCCCTATCTTCTGCGGCCGAAAATTGGCAGGCGGCGGGGCCAACGACCTGACCCGTCGCAGGGGGACCAGACACGGGGTCGTCTGGCGCCTATGTGCTGGTTAGGTCCCTGGGGTGGTAACGGCGTGCTATGTGTTCTGGTGTGCCGGTGACGGGGAGTACTCCCCAGAAGAGGGTCCGGTTACGGACAGCCGGGTTCACAGATGAGTGCTAATGCGTGCCGTAAGCGACAGATGAGGACACCGTGGAGTTTTAGTGTGTTAGAGTCCCACATAACTGCACTATCTCCCCGAGGTAGTTGCACACGTTAAAAAAAAATGCTAGGTTAAGTTTATTAACATAGTTTTTAAGAAATATTATTACTAACATATTCGAGTCAATACTCAATATCTTTATTGCTTTATCATAATGTGTACTTACGTGGTAACTATATAATTTAAAATAAAAAGGGTAGGAGAGAGAAAGCCCTGTTTTAGGAGATATTTAATTATTATTTGTTAATAATTACCGTATCTATAATATATTTTAAACATTCATATAAATTGCGTGATTATCATTAATTTTATTACGTTTTTGTTTCATTTATGTTTATCGTTTAAATATTCATGTAAGGAGTTAAACATTCGTTTATCAGTATTTTTTTTAAGTTTTTTTATTTATTTTTAATACATTTAACTTTTGATGACAGCGATGCGGACGAGTACTTCGACGCCTGATTTGTCCTTTATTTTTGTTTTCGTTTGTATAGTAAGTTAGTTAGTCATTTAATTTAGTATCTAGTGTAAATAGTTTGTAATAAAATAAGTTAATTGCATAAAAAAAAAAATTAACTGGTCTCTTCTTCTTTCTCTTTGAGTCCATTGTTATTTGTCTCTGAAAAACTATACCCATTATGAAATTCATTACCGCCAGGCATACTCGTTTGTTATCAGCCAAGTGATCAGGTAACATTAACGATTTCCGCTACAATGTTGATGGTAAATTCCAATGTCGACATAACCTTTCCAGAAATCCCATCAGCTGACAATTACGTTGAAGTTCTCGAAAGCATTTTTCTGAAATATTTTCCATTATCATCAATCAGTTCACGAGTTGAAAACGAAGTTACTTCACTAATTTATCTATGTCACGAATTTCAGGAGGGACAAACAAAGTTATTGACACCGTGACTTCCGTCGCATGATTGATTACAACCAACTTTGTCGGTATTTATTTGACGTTTTGATGGGTGTTTTCATGCGAAATTACAATTTGCGTAAACTTGTTTCGAATGTTAGTCGTGGTGTCGAAATGTAACTCTCTAAGTTCTTAATTGACATGGTGTAACAATCATTGTGAGTTTACGGTTGTGAGTTGCAGGTAGGTAGGTTGAAGACAGGAATTTTAGAAAGTTTAATTGTGTCTGAATCTAGCTTCAACTTCTTGACCAACTGATCAACTCCTTGACAATAAAATGTGCCGGTTTAATTGAAAAAACAAATGCTTTTGGTTTGAGTTTGAAATCCTCGTTTTTTTTTTATAAAGAATCTCTTACTCTTATAGATCATATTACATACTCTTTGGAACCCACTACCAATTCTATTCAAAATTAAAGGGTTTAATGATTAACAACTTACTAACCATCCGAAAGATAATTGCCTACTCTTGTTATCTATACGAATAAACAACAAACACCTCGTTCCCTCACTCCTCAGGTAATCCAAAAACACCTCCTTTCAAATCCATCATGGTTGTCTCCCAAACTCCAGCCTGTCCCATCAAGATGAAATACGAGCATCCACTTCAAATCCACTTTGTTTAAAGTTAAGGATTTTTGGAAATTAAATCCTGAACACTTATCCAGATTGTAGAACTTCCTTATACAAAATTGTGGCAGGAATTTATGAACATACAAGTGTAGGGGATTTTTCCGTTGACGAGGGTTCCGGGAGATCTAATTGAACGTGGTACCTATATTTTTGAGGGTAGGATATAACTTTGTACCAACGAATGGATGTGACATTAATAAGAGATGTTCTGCAACAATGAGGAGTCGTGAGGGATGCCGCAGGGTCTGGGATGACGGTGCTAAATGATGCTTGTTATGCTGGTTTTATTTTATGAAAAATGTATGGGGATTCGTCTCTTAGAATTGTGATTTTAAATAATTTACTGGCAGAAAAATTTAAATTTCTTTTGAGAACCGTATGGTAACCTACCAAAACACACAATAGGTACGGTCAGCAAAAAAATCGATTAACACTTCAGTTTTTTTTAATCTAAGTTATTGAGCAAAATATTTGTTCAAAATTGCTGAAGTACAGACGCCAGCGCATCAAGCTACTACAATCTGTCAAATTTCTTTAACAGATTTTTAATTTTATCGCTAAAGTATATGGTTTAAAGTTGATTGGGAAAATTTGACAGTTTCGGGTAGCTTGATGTGCTGGCGTCTGTACAATGCAATTTAGAACAAATATTTTGCTCAATAACTGAGATTAAAAAACTTAAGTGTTATTCGACTTTTGTAGCTGACTGTACTACGCAGTATTGATGATTATATTCTGGAACATTCAAAAGCATAAAACAAAATAGAAAATCAATTAACAAATTTCAATTACGATGAAAACCCTCATTACAAGCCACAAAAATGAGGTTGATATTTTACAAATTAATTATACTGATAAAATACTAATGAACATAAAATGTAATCCTACTTCATTATGGAACTCATTATTGTGCAATAATTAGTTCGAACTTTTTAAATAATAAAATCGAAGGCTTTTGAATGTTCGATTCAATCGGTATTAATAGGGCAGGTTGAGTAGATGACTAAGTGATAAGAGATAGCGGGTGCGGACAAGCATGTGAATACACGGGATGGAATTTACTGTAGAAAAATATGGTCTGCACATTATAGGAAGTGGTGGGGCCCAGTAGTGGAGGCCCAGTGGTAACGGCCGCGACTTAAGAGTTGTAGGTCGTAGGTTCGAACCCAGACAGGCACTTTGTGTAAATTATTTCATCACCACTGTTCTCAAAACGGTGAAGGAAAACATCGTGAGGAAACCGATATCTCTTGTTACATGTGATATCTACCAAATAACTGGACCCACTGTCTCTCACAGAAAGGAGGCCTGTGTCCCAGCAGTGGGAAAATTAGAGGCTGATTATGCTTATAGATACTAATTTAGGAAGCGGCTTTAATTAACTTAAATTAATTTAGCTTAAATTTCACTAACGGCTCTTGGTAATCAGTACCCACACAGTTTTTAAATATGCTAGACATCCATGAAGTAACACTACCAATCACAATTTGAATCATTTTGAAGGATAATGCTATACCATCCCATCATAGGTTCGAAAAATTTGTCCGCAACAACGCAATAAATGTTGTAGAACTTTCAAAGCTATTGCTACTTTTAGTGTGTTACGCAATTACCCCACTGATCTTGTCTACACACTCATCATCATCATCATTTCAGCTGAAAGACGTCCACTGCTGGACATAGGCCTCCCCCAAGTACCTCCACCTCGACCGGTTCTGTGCATCCCGCATCTAGCGGGCTCCTGCGGCCTTCACAAGGTCGTCGGTCATCTGCACATTAAAATTAAGTATATCTTTCTCGCTTCCGCTTCTCCAATCATATAAGCCACATCTAATTCCATCACGCACAGTAGCAATTTGAACGGTTTTTTTTTTCGTGCGTGCTGCCCAAGTAATTGTTAGTATTAATTCGCCTCCCCACACCGCACGCGATCCAAATATTGTTATAGGCACTTAAATTTATTCCCCATCACAACATCAGCTGAATTAATGGTACTTAGGGGCGGGGCAGATGCTGGGGAAGATTTAGCATTCATGGGAAAAGAAATAAAGGTTTTATGGAATGTGGAAGAGAGAAGGAAGTTATCGTTCAGCAATTAATACTTGTATTGAATGGATAACTCAGGAGAGGAACGATGAGAAGATGAATAGTTTATTTAATAGAAGTGGGTCTAGTTTTAGTTACGAAGATTAATGGTATTATGATCAAATTCACATGAAATAATGTGTTTACACGTAAGTAAGCGGTAGATTAGGTTGTATCAGGTATGATGGGCTTATGAATACTTTATCATCATCATTTCAGTCGAATGGCGTCAGTAGGTTAAAATTGGGGTTTCCAGATCAGATAAGATCTGGAAACCCGCAATTTTCACCATTCATTCATTTATGAGTGTTGTATTCAGAATCCTCTATTCAAAATGGGTGTTGTATTCAGAATCCTCTTTTCAAATGAATGTTGTATTCAGAATCCTCTATTCAAAGTGAAGGTTGCATTCAGAATCCTCTATTCAAATGAATGTTGTATTCAGAATCCTCTATTCAAAATGAGTGTTGTATTCAGAATCCTTTATTGAAAGTGAATGTTTGTATTCAAGTTATTGAAAATGAGACTTGTATTAGTTTTATTTTAAAATCTATTTTTCTTTAATAAATTGAGGTCTTGATCTATCAAAATCAAAATATTTTTATTTCACATAAACCTAAATGGACACTTACGAAACGTCAGAAGCTAGGTGCACGGTTCCAATTGATCGTTTCCTATGGAAAAAAGCCGGCAAGAAACTCCATGGTTACTCTTGGTTTCCAGACCAGATAAGACCTGGAAACCCGCAATTTTCACTCATTCAATCAGCACATTAGAAAGATCTGGAAACCCGCAATTTTTTCTCATTCATCATTTCAGCCATTCAGCACATTAAAATTCTGATAGTTGATTGCGCTCACACATTCTCCGATGTCGTCTTACATCGGATTTCTGATATACGTCACTGCGTCGCTGTCTCAGTTATGTAGATGAAGTATTGATACCTATTTGTATTAGAGAGTGCATACCTATATCAACTAAGTTTTATACGTGTTTTATAATGTAGGTAGAGTTCTTTAATCTCACGAAGCGACGTGAATTATTCGACTTTCAACCTTACCCTCAAAGATTTAAAAGTCACATGATGTCGCTTCGTGACGTAAAAGAACTATTGAATGTGGGTGCTTATGTGAAAGGTTAAAATAAAAATACTTTATCATTGAATAAGGATTATGATTTATTTTACGACATATTATTTGATACTTTTACAGCAATTTCTTTAACCGATTTATAAATATCATCCATGAATATGTTTTTAACTACATGCTGCACGCACAATTCGGCATCACAATTACATAGCGAACTTATGGTATCAGGAAAATTTTCTACATCATAAACTTCGATCCTGATCACTTTAGCACCACGCGTAAGTTTTTTTAAAGAGGTGAATGCAGCTGTTGAACTTCTCTTGAGCTGTTTGCTGCTGCGGCCCTCCAGATTCAGTTGGTTTTCGTATTTCTGTCCTACCACAGTATTCATAGGAACGAAGTTGAAGAGGTCGTTTTCGGAGTCCTTAAAATAAAAATACAGAATGCAATTAAATTCGTGTTGTATCAGGAATAGAAAACTCTGATGTCGAGGACTTATTATGCATGTTTGACCCGTTTACAATAATCAATCAATTAATACATTTTATTTGTAGATAAAAATAATGTAATATTTTAATTGTTGGACAATATATTGTTAAAGTTAAAGAAAATATTAACACTCACCGACATTACGCAAAGGTACCGGTTTTACTCAGTCAGGACTCGGACTCAGCAGGAGCAGAAATTGAATGATCGACTTTAAAATTATTCATCAATTTATATATGTTAATTTTAATGTATAGAGTTCAAAGTCTTACATTTTTTTTGTTAGATGTTGATATTCCGGACAAAAATGGTGTGGTAAATTGAAACCTCAAGACATCACGGCGCCAAACATTTTATTGTTTACTATAAATATATATTGATAAAATATACACTACTGTACGTTTGTGCACTGTACTTTTTTCATACATTATTATTGAGAAGATTCGCCAAGCAAAACTATCGCATGTAAGTAGTATGTCTAATTTGCAATGTAAGTTCTAATTTTATTTATGGAGATGGATTGAAATTGAAACCTCAAGACATCACGGCACCAAACATTTTATTGCTTACTATAAATATATATTGATAAAATAAACACTACTGTACGTTTGTTCACTGTAATTTTTTTTATACATTTTTCTTAAGAAGATGCGGCTAGCAAAAACCGTTGCATGTAAGTAGTATGTCTAATTTGCAATATAAGTCCTAATTTTATAAGGAGATGGATGAAAACAAAATAGCAATATCGACATACTATTGTTACGCCTAGTTTTGCCTTCTATTATTATCTTATTCTTCAAACTAATACTTTTTAAATCACCAAAAGAACTTTACTTAATGTTCACGGGTAATGTCACCGTCTTTTGCTTGACACAGTCGGGTAATTCTCTTACTGTGTTATATTAGTATAGAATAAATTAATAGTAATAATGTTAATGTTGTAATAAAATAAATATTATATAAACGAAGTCGCGGTGTTTAACTAGTATGTAACACTTGGACTGTAGTTACTATACCTAGTCAAATATTAATATACACTTTAGATATCATAATTTAAGGTTGAGATTTGTAGATTTGGTTATGATTGCAAAGCATTTGTCTCGTGAAGAAGTCCTGAGTCAGGATTTTAGGATCACACGTGCATTACATATATGGAAAACCTTCACGTGGATCCCGGCTATTTAAATATTGGAGAGTGAATTAGGAGCATCACTTCAGCTACCAGGTGCTCCAGATCAACATCAAGTACTTATCAAGAATCAGTGCAATAAGGAAAATGTAAGTAGCTTTTTAATAAAATATATATTAACTTATTTTTACTATCGCAGTTTAGTAGCAATGTATCGAATATAGTGACAGCAACAGCTATGGGCCAAGGGGTTCGACTCCCCCTAATCTAGCGCGATATAGTATTGTGGTTTAATAGAGTATTATTTCTGTGATGGCTATGTTTCAGTATTCTAAAAAGATGTATTTCAATATTAGGTGTAGATAGATAGACAATAATAAAATAATAATAATTAATTAGAGTAGTGTACCTACCTGATGTGTCAAAGTGGGATATTATTTATTATTATATATTCAGATAACAGAGATCCATTGGGTTAGTAACAATAGTCTTAACCTATGTTAGTACTCAACTAATAACACCGACAATGTACAGCCGGCTGATTCTATAAAAATCTCGCCGTGAAAACTTAGGTGATGTGAGTTTGTTTTTGTTAGGAATTGACACTATTGACAGCTTACTCCACGCTCACTTCACCTAAGTTTTCACGGTGAGATGGTTACAGAATCGGACTGCAGGTGACAAGTGACCTCACCAATGATATTCGCATGAATCATTATTTGATTGTATTAATATTTATTTATTTGTTTCACTCCATTTCAGGTCGCACGAAAACGCCGAGACCCTTTTTCCCTCCGACGTCGACGAGGAACCTCAGGTTCGAAAAAAGAAGCATGACGGGCGTAAAAGGAAGCAAGCATCAACTCGCACGACGGAGCCGGCACGAGGTTCGTGGTCGTCACCATCGAGAGTAAGTCCGGTGCCAGGACCGTCCACTTCCGCGACACCTGCCGTGTTGTCCCATCCATCAGCTTCAAAGAAGCCGTTTTTCAAACCCATCCCACCGAGGAAGTCCACGGTGTACGATCTGTTTGGAACTGATAGCGAGGACGACGAGAAAGCGGTCCCTGCAGTTACTGGTAAAACACCGTTAACTTCATATATAACACGACGCCTTGCAAACGGTCATTCGCGCCAAAACCATGAAAACAAGCCGGGAACGCACTATATTGATTTGAAAATATACCGGTGCGATGAAATAGAGAAAGTTCCGCCAATGAATAGGTGGCGCCAAGCAATTGTCACGCTTAAAAATCAAACCTTTGACAATACTGATGCTTGGCAACATTTGTCTAATTTTATTATAGCTACACGAAAAGAGTATGTTAAGTGCCCAGCAACATTTGTAAGTAACTATTATTGAAATAGTACTTAATTACAAAAGTAGGCACTTATCCCAATATAACACATGCCTATTCACTTATACACTTTTTTGTATTACTGTCTTCTAGTGATTAAGATATTATCTTTGTATTTCAAGAATAGTAATATTATGTAACAAATAATAGGCAAATTGCGATTACATTATTATAGAAGACACTATTGCTATACTTAGATAAATGAATAAGAATAAATAGATCTAAGGTGTAAATCTATTATAATGCAATTGCAACCTTAGCCGGTACTTACTTATGCATATAAATAAATCATGTAATCGGTTATAGAAATTAAGTATTAATAGGAATTCATATTATATCAAATTTTATTTAATATTCATGGTTTTTTTTTTCTTTCTTACAGTTACACCTAGACCCGGAATCAGAACAAATAACAATGATATAATAATATGTCGAAAATGTCACATTGAAATACCTAAAATTGAATATCAGTATCATTTGAGAACGAATTTGCATAAATCTAATTGCATACTAAAAACTGAAATTGAAAATATCGATATAATAGCCACGGCTTTTAAAAAGAGAATAATAAGTTACAAACTGAATCCATCAATGGAATACCTAGCACCTGAGGAATTCCTAATGGATAATCGGCATAAGGTCATAAGACTAATTAACGATTGTTTGATAAAACATAGTTGTGTTAAATTAAACTTTGAGCTTTTTGCTTATTTCATACTTCCAAAATCTGACGAGCAACAGCTTAAATCATTTAACACAAAATATGAAATTGTATACAATAATACAGATATAAATGAATTATATTTGAAAACAATAAATACATTTGACAGAAAGCTCTCAGAGTTCCAACATCGTGAATCCGGTTGGTCTTGTTTATTTATAAGTCATCTAGAAATTAACCTTAACAAATACTCTCCTTTGAAAGGTGGCACATATATAGATTTGCCGCAAGTAATAAAAAAAACTAGAAGTTGTTTAAATATTAAAAACAGCGATAACAACTGCTTTTTATGGAGTATTGTCGCAGCGTTATATCCCACCCAAATGAATGTTTGCAGAACAAGTTCATATCCACATTTTTCAAAAGTTTTAAATATAGATGGTCTATCATTCCCCCCATCATGTAAAGATATTAAAATATTAGAAAATTTAAATCCACACATAAGTATTAATATATATGGATTAGATAATAAAAACATGGTCACTGGTCCTTTATATGTGACAAGTTCAAGAAAAAACCAGCATGTCAATTTATTGTACTTTGAACAGAAAGGTAAAGGTCATTATTGCTTAATAAAAAATCTATTGAGGTTGATCAAACGTCAAATAAGTAAACATAAAGGTAAAATGTACCTATGTGAGACATGCTTACAAGTTTTCACGAGTGAAATGAGATATAGTGCCCATAATAAGTGTCCTAAGATTTTGACAATATTACCTGAAAAAAATAGTATTCTTCAATTTAAGAACTTCGAAAGAAAACAAAAAATTAATTTCGTTATATACGCCGATTTTGAAAGTCTTTTACTAAACTGCAACATAAATGTAACTGAAAATACTCGTACCTTTAAGGTTCACGAACCCTCATGTTTTGGTTACTATATTTGTTGTTCACACAATACGGATCTGAATAAGTATGTTACTTATAGAGGATCTGATTGTGTAGAAGTATTTATAAAATATTTAATAAGAGATTTGGAGTACATTCACAGTATCTTATTAAATAAAATACCGATGGCACCTTTAACTAAGGCCCAAGAAAAGGATTACAAAAACGCCACTACATGTCATATCTGTAATTATGTGCTCTTTGACGACAAAGTAATAGATCATGATCACATTACATCACAATACCGAGGCGCAGCACACTCTCATTGTAATTTAATGTTAAGAGTTTGCCCTTTCGTGCCTGTTATTTTTCATAACCTATCCGGCTATGACTCTCACCTATTTATAAAAGAATTAGCGAAGTATGAAGGTGCTTTTAAAATTATACCAAAATCCAAAGAAACGTATATGTCATTCACAAAAGTACTCCATACTAAGAATACATTAAAATCAAGGCCAATTCAAGTTAAGTTCATAGATTCTTATCAATTTCTTAATTCAAGTTTAAGCACATTAGTAAATAATTTGAATGAAACCGACTTTGTTAATTTATCAAAAGAATTTCCAGGTATTAGTTATAATCAGTTAACATTGTTACGACAAAAAGGAATTTATCCCTATGATTATATGAATGCATATTCAAAATATAACGAGACTCAACTTCCATCGAAAGTTTGTTTCTATAACAGTTTGAATTGTCAACATATTAGCGATGATGAATACGTACACGCACAATCTATTTGGCAGTCATTTAATATTAAATCACTTGGAGAATATACAGATTTATATTTAAAGACCGATGTATTACTTCTTTCTGACGTATTCGAAAAATTTAGAAAGACTTGTCTCGACCATTATCAACTTGATCCAACGTATTACATTACTGCACCTAGTTTAAGCTGGGATGCAATGCTACTGTACACAGGTGTTAAATTAGAATTAATTCATAGTTTAGAAATGTATGAATTTTTGGAAAAGGGAATACGAGGAGGCTTGGCACAATGTTCTCTTCGCCATGCCCGAGCTAATAATAAATATTTACCAAATCATGATGCTTCTCAAAAATCAACTTATTTGATTTATCTTGATTGTAACAATTTATATGGTTACGCAATGACGAAGAAAATGCCTATTTCAGATTTCCGTTTTTTGACAAACGATGAGATTAAAACAATAAATGTGTTATCAATATCAGATGATTCTGAATATGGATATATTTTAGAAGTTGATTTAATATATCCTGAGAGTTTACATAATACGCATAGTGATTTACCTTTTGCCCCCGAGAGGTTCACACCTCCTGGAGGCAAAACACCTAAATTAATTGCTAGTTTATATGACAAATTCAACTATATAATACATTATGTTCATTTGAAGGCATGTTTATTGAACGGACTAATTTTGAAAAAAATTCATCGTATTTTAACTTTTAGACAAGAAAATTATTTACAAAAATATATTGACTTGAATACTACATTACGTCAAGCTTCAACAACCGTATTTGAGAAAGACTTTTTCAAACTCCTTAATAATGCTATATTTGGGAAAACTATTGAAAATAGACGCAAACAGGTTAATGTCAAATTAGTTACCATGTGGGATGATTGCAATAATAAAACTAACAAGTACCAAGGTGCCGAAAAATTAATTGCAAAACCAAATCTGAAAAGTATTGCGATCTTTTCTGAAAATTTTGTTGCTATTCAATTAACTCCTGAAAAAATTGTATTAGATCGCCCTATCTATATTGGGTTTACAGTTCTAGAATTCGCAAAGGAACATTTGTATAAATTTCACTACAACTTTATTAAAAATAAATATAAAACTCGTGCAAGACTGTGTTATACAGACACAGACAGCCTTCTTTATTTTGTAAATACAGAGGATTTTTATGAAGACATAAAAAATTATATTGCAAAATTTGATACAAGTAATTTCCAGCCTGATAATTGTTACAGCATGCCAAGAGTAAATACTAAAATCCCAGGACTATTTAAAGATGAACTCGGGGGTGACATAATAAGCGAATTTGTAGGACTGAGAGCTAAACTATATAGTATAATCACTTCAAAAACTCGCATCACAAAAGCAAAAGGAATATCTAAAGCTATTACTAATCGATTAAAATTATCTCACTACAGTAAAGCTTTAACAAATAATGTCAATATTAAATGTAAAATGAATGTAATTAAATCACTCAAGCATGTACTGTACTCTCAAGAAATTCATAAAGTAGTATTAAATAGAAATGATGATAAGAGACAAATACTCACTAACCTAGTTGAAACTTTACCTTGGGGTCACTGTGAAACTTTATTTTGAGAACTAATTTCTAAATAAAAATAATTATGTTTATATCAATAAATTATAATGTTATTATAATCTTTGTTTATAATATTGGTATAAGTATAGCATACATTATTAATTTAGTGAGTGGTAGTGTTGAATTTCGTATTTAAATAATTATGTTATATCTGAATAAAACATTTATAACTGATGCATGACTTTCTATTCTTATTATGGCCTTACAGTGTTCTTCGTTTTATTAATATTTAGTATCACTAACTACAAATATAAATACCGTACTAACTTATTGATTATTTACAGCGAGTATAAAAATGAAATGGATTTAAAGCACTATAAGTAGGTACCTATACCGAAAAATACGCTCGTTTTACATTTGACATGACAACTTTAAACTAATCTCAATCATTTGTTTTTTATCATACTTATGCTTTATATATCTATGTATGGGTAAGATTGAATTAATAATCAAAATGAAGTTGATCAAACAACACACATCACTTAATGTTAATCATATAAATCTTGGTGACTCTGATAACCACATTAGGCATAGCATTTTGTTACCAAATACGATTCGTTGTATTATATGTGGTCCTTCAAATTGTGGAAAAACAAACGTAGTGCTTAGTTTACTGTTACATGAGAATGGTCTAAAATTTCAAAATCTTTATCTGTACTCGAAAACTAACTTTCAACCAAAATACAGGTTCCTACGAGAAGTTATAAAGAGAGTCCATCAAGTTAAGTTTCATGAATTCAATGATAATAAAGAAGTCATAGCCCCGCATGAAGCACTAACAAATTCTGTGTTTATTTTCGATGATGTGGCATGTGAAAATCAAATAAACATTCGTAATTACTTCTCTATGGGTAGACATAAACAAATCGATTGCTTTTATTTATGTCAAACATATTCTAAAATTCCGAAACAGTTGCTACGTGATAATGCAAACTTTCTTATAATATTTAAACAAGACGATGTAAACTTGAAACATATTTATGAAGAGCATGTTAGTTCTGATATGTCCTGGAATCAATTCAAGAATATTTGTAATACAGTTTGGAGAGAGCCATATAACTTTGTTAGTATTTGCAAAGACTCCTCATTAAACAAGGGAAGGTATAGACAGAATTTAGATAGTTTTTTTAAATTTTGAGCAAATTTGCGTAATTATATAAATCAATAATATATAAATCTAACTTAGTATTATATCTTCTTTGGCTGAGCACACTTGTTATAATACAACATGGAAAAGAATATTAAAATAGAATTAATGAAGTCTGTAGATTCCATAAAGAATAAAATAAAACAAATGAAGAACCGTGAACACTCTATGAACTTGTCACTTGATAAAATGCTGAAAACCGTCACAGATCCCCTTAAAGCACTAGTCGATTCGAATATATCAAAGGAAAAAATAAAGCCTTTACAAAATACATCACCCCTAAATTCTGACGACATTGAATTGGATGACATTAATACTAGTTCATCTACAAAGTTTGAAGACTGCTACGATCCAAAACTGAATTCTGCACAAGTGCTTAAAAAGTCTCCTACAAAAGAAATACCGGATGATTTAGAAATTTCGTTAGAGGGCCGTGATATCCATGATATTTATGATGGTGTAAATATACCGTTTGGAATAAGAAGTGTAAACAAAACATTGCTAATGGGTAATTCAGTAGTCTCATTTTCTAAAATCGATAGTTTGAATGACGACAGTGTCATTTTAATTAAAGTCGGTGACAAATCCTATAATTTATCTCCTGGCTTGAAAGAACTTTTACTTCGAAGAAAACCTGATTTAAAATTAATATCGAGCAAAGATAGACTTGTCTATAAGGACATGCTGCATTATACAAATGCTCATAAGAGAGATTTTAATCCTGATGGGCAAATAAGAGGCGATAAGGGAATAAAATATCGTGAAGTAATCAAACCATTATTTTCCGAATCGTTAAATGAAAATTTTCACACTGGAGGAAGCTTACCAACCCTAAAAAAATACAAAAATAACACTGATTTGGTATATTGGGATGACCCTAACGAATTGGTTGAGAGATTGAAATTATTAGTTGCTTCTAGAGATGCTGGCAACACAAACCATGATAATGAAATTTTATCGATAGTTGAAGAATTGAAAGAAGCTGGTATTATTAAAGAATAAATACTCACTATGTTAAAATTTTCATTCAGTATTGTATACGGATTCAAAACAAATGTACTGAATTGTGAACATGAGCAAAACCGACGTGGTAAACGAAATTCATAAAAATGCGAGGGTGAACTTTCCACGAAGATGTGTTATTATGAAAGATATAGATGACCTATGGCAAGCAGACTTAATCGATATGCAATCAATTTCAAAGCAAAATAAAAATTACACATTTATTCTTGCTATTATTGACACATTCTCGAAATATGCTTGGATTTTTCCTCTAAAAAGTAAAACCAAAGATGATGTATGTAGCTCTTTTAAGAAATTATTGGATAAAGGGCGTGTTCCTAAAAATCTGCAAACGGATAATGGAACAGAATTTTACAATAATCAATTTCAGAAGCTTATGAAAACTAATCACATTAATCATTATTCAACCTTCTCAACAAAAAAGGCTTCAATAGTTGAGCGATTTATCAGGACATTGAAATCCAAACTCTATAAGGAATTTAGTTTAAGAGGCAGCTACAATTGGATAGATAACACTCTCAATGATGTTATTCACAAATACAATCACACTTATCATCGGACAATTGATGAAGTTCCCGCTAATGTAGATAACAATAATAAAAAATATGTATTAGAAAGGTATTCAAGGTTAGTAAAAAATAATAATAATATTAAAAGCAAATATAAAATTGGTGATTATGTGCGTATCAGTAAGTACAAAGGAACATTTGAAAAAGGTTACACTCCTAACTGGTCTACAGAAATATTTAAAATTCGAATGATACAAAATACAACTCCTATCACCTACTTAATAGAAGATACAATCAGAGGTCAGCCTATTTTAGGTGCATTTTATGCGCAAGAGCTTCAAAAAACAAAACATTCAAATGTGTATCTAGTGGAGAAAGTTCTTAGAAGAAAAGGTAACAGGGTTTTAGTAAAATGGCTAGGTTTGTCTTCAGCTGAAAATAGTTGGATTGATAAATCAAATATATTATCATAAATATTAAAACATTAACTAACGACAATTCAAATTATAAGTATTTAATAAAGTGCTCAATCCAGATTCATCAGTCTTATAATGTGTATTGGAGAGAGTAGTCTTCTCAATTGGATTATAAATCACTTACCTTTTGAATTACACTTACCAGGATACAGTTATTGTGGTCCTGGTACAAAATTAATTAAAAGGCTTATACAAGGAGATAACGGAATTAATAAATTAGACGAATATTGCAAAGATCACGACATTGCCTATCACAAATCATCAAACTTAAAGGATCGACACGAAGCTGATTTAATTTTGTTAAATATGGCGAAAGAACGAGTAGTTGCTTCGGATGCGAGTGTAGGTGAAAAATTTGCAGCACGCTTAGTAAGCAGGGCTATGTCGACAAAAATTAAAACTGGTTCTGGTCTGAAAAGTAGTAGTAGTAGTAGTACAAAGTGCTGTCAAAAAGTTACATCTGGAAAAGGGTTAAAAAGTAAATTAAAAAACGTTATTTCTAAAACCAAGAGACACATGAAAAAATTAAAACCAAAAAGTAAAAAGATGGCTATAGAATTGGCTATCGCCGCTGCCAGAGAATTAGCTAATGATTCATCTATTAAACTTCCTCGTGTTATTCCTATACCAAAAACTGGTGGAATATTGCCGTTAATTCCTATTTTTGCGGGATTATCAGCGGCAGGGGCTTTAGCAGGTGGTGCAGCTGGTATTGCTAAAACCATTAACGAATTTAAGATGGCTAAAAAATTGTTGGATGAATCGAAGAGGCACAATGAAAAAATGGAAGCGCTTTGCATTGGGAAAGGATTACATCTTAAACCGCATAGAGATGGGCTTGGAATTTTTGTATCGAAAGAAAAAAACTAAAATATCGGTTACCCAAACGAGCCTTAACTAACTTTGACATTTTGAAACATGGAAATAGTATTCCTTATTTTAGAGGTGTCTTTATGAGAGATGAGCTCCCTAAATGCCCTTTTGTAAAAGAATGTGGAGTTATTAATTTAGATAGTTCTAAAAACCCTGGTTCTCATTGGGTAGCCTATGCAAAATATAATGATTATATTGAGTATTTCGACAGTTATGGTAATCTGAAACCTCCCAAGGAATTTATAAAATACGTAGGGCCTAAAGTCCAATATAATTATGAAAATATACAACGTGATCACCCCTTTAATTGTGGACATCTATGTTTGAAGTTCTTAAAGAGTTTTTGGTGTAGTCGATGAATAAAATGAACAGGATCTTCTTTAAGACTTCAGTATGAAAGCATGTCTACTACGGTTACCATCTCTGGAAATAAATCTGAATTGGTTTCGTATTTTCAACCACCTCTACATTTATCCGATCAATACGAGTGCGGTTTGCTATACTTTTCAGTATTAAATTCTAGACCAAATGTGACCATCAATAATAACAATCTATCAGTAATCAGAATCGAATGTGATCTTGTTCACGGTTCATATTGCAACGGATTACCAACTCATTTTATTCACGAATTTGTATCTAATACCGCTCCAGGTCACCAGTACATAGAAATACCGCAAAACGTTGTTTACTTTCCAGTAAACAAAAATCTAATTTCATCTATATCTGTTAAGATTGTTGATCAACTTGGTAACTGTATTGACTTTGGTGAAAAACATATTCAATTACGCCTTCATTTAAGAAAAACAAAATGATAGTATATTATAAAAACACTTCAGTGAAAATCAAACGTCTTATTCCATCTACGACCATTAAGGTGCATAGACGTAAGAAAAAAGTGAAGAAATTGAGTGAAGCAAATAAAGATTTTCTTAAAGCTCTAGGTTTTAAAGTATGAATATACTACAAATTACTGAATTACCCCACTTCGATAGTTCTATTGAAAGCTATGAAGTCCACTCATACAATCCCTACACTAATAGCTTTAGAGAAAACGATGAAATCAGAATCCCCATACACCAACAAGACATATACGTGTTACCGTCAGCCAGTTCAATTTACGTCGAGGGCCAAGCAAAGTTCTTCGACAAAGATGGAAAACCGATTAACAAAAATATTACGTTCAGTAGCAACCCTGTTATGTTTTTGTTTCAAGATATCAGATACGAAATAAATGGTATTGAAATAGATCGTATTAAAAATTCTGGAATAACCTCCACAATAAAGTCATACGTTTCAATGAATGATGGAGAAAATAAAGTTGCCGCCTTGTGGGGTTGGAAGATAAATGGAGTAAAAAGTGATGGTAATTTTAGTGCTATTGTACCTCTTAATAAGATATTAGGATTTGCGGAAGATTACAATAAAATTATGATAAATTGTAAACATGAACTTATTCTGAATAGAAGTAACTCTAACTTAAACAGTATCATAGCGACTGATGATATTGCGCATTTTCAAATAGATATACAAAGATTGCAATGGCGTGTACCACATATAAAAGTATCAGACCGCGAACGACTGACACTACTAAAACACTTGGAAAAAGATAAACCTATTCAGATAGCGTTTCGAAATTGGGATTTATACGAGTATCCTTTGCTCCCTAAAACTACAAAACATTCTTGGTCAGTTAAGACTGCATCGCAATTAGAAAAACCTCGATATGTAATTTTTTGCTTGCAAACCAACAGAAAAAATAATAAAACCAAAGACAGTTCTCTGTTTGATCACTGTGAAGTTACCAACGTAACACTATTTTTGAATTCACAGTATTATCCTTACGAGCCTCTAAGCTTAAATTTTTCCGAGAACAAATACAATATATTATATGAAATGTATGTGAAATTTCGTCAGTCGTATTACAACTATCCTGCAGACCCGTTGCTTGATTTGGTTGGTTTCAAGGACAAGGCTCCTCTCTTTATCATAGACTGTTCAAGACAAAACGATAGTTTGAAAACAGGCCCTGTAGATGTGCGGCTGGAGATTGAATGTTCACTGCCAATACCAGATAACACAACTGGATATTGTTTAATTATTAACGATCGACTGGTGGAATATAAACCTCTGAGTAACATAGTGCGCAGGTTATCATGACTGCCATTGTAGATGTTCAAGGTTTTAAAACAGAAACAAATGAATTTATCATTAAAGAAATTGCTGTATTATGCAATAAAAAAATTCAAGTGTTTTTAATTAAGCCACCATTTCCATTTTACGATTTGACGAAACCAGAAAAACGGCAAGTCAGTTGGATTGAACGTAATAGAAAGATATACTGGAGAGACGGATTTGTGCCTTACTCAAATCATCAGAATTTGATTGCAGATATTTTAAGAGATAAAAAAGTTTACACCAAAGGTTTAGAAAAAGTGTTGTGGTTAAAAAATATTTCGAATAATAATATTATAAATAATTTAGAAGATGAAGGTTGTCCTAATTTATTAAGCTTGTACAATAAATTTGAACATTCTCATGGTGTGTATAGTTGTATTTATCATGATAAAATTTGTGCTTTAAAAAATGTAATATGTTTATATAAATGGTGTATAGATAATAAATTTTTGAAGTAAATATTTTTCTTGTTTAATTTTTCACAATTGGGTAATAGGTACCTAACAGTTTCCTATCCCTACCAATCCCGTCCAATGTTAATCGTTATAAGTTGATGGTAACAGCTGTGCGATGTCATTATACATTTATAATTATCTGTATCAAGAACATGTCTCAAAATAAATACAATCCTCGATATGACCTGTTTAATACATATAAAATGCGTGAATTTTCATTTCGTTCCTATTGGGCAACGGCTGATTCAAGGAGAAGATTGGTAATGGAAATGGCTGACGCGGGATTTTTTTATTGTGGAAATGGTGTAAATGATAAAGCAGCATGTTTCTCATGTGGAGGTGTTATAGAAGATTGGGAGATTTACGATGATCCTTGGATGCAACATACCATACAATTTCCTCAATGTTGTTATTTGAACGCTGTGAAAGGAACGGATTATGTTGACAAATCAAAACATCTATTTTTAAAAGATAAAATATAAAATTATTCTAAAGTGGAGCAGGATAGATTGATTGTTTGCTGAATAAGCTGCTAAATGCTATTAGCAATGGAGCCTAAGTAACTATAAATTATGTACAGTCATTTTATGTTTCATTCAATTCCTACAATTGTAGTTTAAATGCGTTTCAAATTCGAAAATCGCCGAAATTCGCGGAAGGCCGCGAAAACCGCAGAAAAGGATTCTGAATACAAAACTTATTTGAATAGAGGATTCTGAATGCAACCTTCACTTTGAATAGAGGATTCTGAATACAACATTCATTTGAATAGAGGATTCTGAATACAACACTCATTTTGAATAGAGGATTCTGAATGCAACACTCATGAATGAATGAATGGTGAAAATTGCGGGTTTCCAGATCTTATCTGATCTGGAAACCCCAATTTTAACCTACTGGCGTCTACTGCTGCACATAGGCCTGCCCCAAGTACCGCTACTACGACCTTCTTAATCTGCTGGATGCGCAGATTCCTGCGGCCTTCACAAGACCTTCCAAAGCTACGTCTTTTTTATCGCCCAATAGGTCTGCTCTTAAAGTAAAAAGTCAAAGCATTTATTTCAAATAGGTATATAAAAGGCACTTTTTAACGCCAAAAAGCACTTTTGAACGCTACGTCGTCTTGATCTAGAGACCTCTGCTCTTGGTCTTCCGGTAAGCGGTCGCCACTTCAGAACCTTATGAATACTTATGAGGCGTATATTTGCATACAATATCCCCACGATGCCGATGTAGTGTACCTGCTCCAACTTTTTTAAAGTCAGTTTTAGGCTTTTCACAATTTAATTTATTTCTCCAATTTACAAAGTAAAGTTACAGTTACAACCTAATTCTAGGTAATACAAATACTAATCCTTGTAACAGCCAAACTAAATACGAGTATAAAGCTAAACAGAATTCCGAATGAGTGTAAACGCTCAGCCGTACGTAGCTCATAAAACGTGCTTATACGTAAAAGGGTCGCTCAAGGTCAGGTTAGGTCTCCGTTTAAGTAAGGACTAAGTAGTGATGCTAAATCGGACGCCAAATTAGGATATGAACTGGAATTTTATGAGCGAATCAGCACAGCCGTTGAGTCTTGTGGCTTGAGTAAACGCATTTGTGAAATTGGAGAGGGTTTCGGGTTTTTTGGTAAAAGGTAGATATTGTTGTCTTCTAAATTTGCTATTAAGGGTTTGTAACATAAATATCTTAGCTACTACTGTTAACTAACTGCTAAGCAAAAAGGTTTCAATAATTAAAGGTGTGAGGAAGAGGGTGTAAAGTTCACTCATCCTCCGTAGAAAAGGGAGGATCCTCCGACCAGACGAGTGTCGTGTCTGGCGTGCAACTGCCTATTAAAATCGGGCCATTGATATGCTAGTTTCGCGGTAAACTCTGCTTGCGAGATGCAGGATTTTGCATGACATCAATATGACACGTTCGCATGTGGCGTTGTAAATACCGCTACAGGTCCTTAAATGCCTTTGGGGTTATACTTTTCATTCTTGAGATCTTCGTCTTCCACTTCACCCTAGGGCTCTTTTAAGAGGATGATGGGCAGTAGCGTCGTTCTAACTGCTGTCATCACAATAACTTATCATATGTTTGGCAAGCGAGTATGACAGTAGCAGAATCTGAGATAGTTTAATGCAGCAGGCATTTAAAAAGACCAACTTAATAAGTACTGGTGATGATGAAGATTCATTTAGCCAAAAACTAAGTAACTTATAGAAACAAACCCGGACTATACCACAAACTATTAAACGAAATAAAAGAGGCACATTACACAAGGATTGCGTGTTCTACATAATATATATTTTATTTCTAGCCAGTTTTATTGGGTGTACAATTATACGCACCGCTTTATCTTTGCATGCCACATGTCAGACTTTATTTGTTACCCATGTAGCCATCCATCAAGGCTTGGGTTTTTGTATAACTATCTTGTGAAGTCTAATTTGTGTGTGCCTAGAATGTAGAGTTTAATTTAAGGTAGTTTGTTAAATATAGCCGCCATTTTGATGGAAATTTTTGTAGTCAAGGTCAAAACCGAGAGTTGGAAATGAATTTTGTATTGTGTTGCCATTTGTATTATATTACAACAGTAGTGTGTTGTTATTCAGCTGCATCCGGTTAGACTGGAAGCTGACCCCAACATGTTAGGAAAAGGCTAGTTAGATTGATTGATTTTTAGTAGTGTGATATTCAGAGAGAAATGATAAAATGATAAATGATTTTATTTTTGTAAGTAGGTTTGTACAAATACTTTTACACGTCGAAAGATTATATCACGACAAATTTCCTTTCTCAGAAGTAGCTCGGAGTCTATATTTGTGTCAGATTATACCAATAAGCTCGGGCACGTGCTGGGATACCCCCCACACATAACTGGGAAAATGTGGGTGTCCTTATATCAAAAAACTCTGCACATACCTTCGAAGAACGTGGACGTGATTTTATGTTGTGATATTTAGAACAGAATATTATTTCCAAATTGATTTTGACTTAACAAACAAAATCATTAATAGAAAGAAAGAAAGAATGAAGTTTATTTGGACACACAAAAATACAATAAACAAAAAAAAAAAAAATTAAAAGTAACATTTTAACAGCACTGTTTGTTTTCTAATGAACAGACTCAGTTAAATGGTAAAAGGGATAGATCTGCCTTCTAAATTACGGTTTTCACTACATACCAAAAATATTATTCACAATTTTGAAATGGTATCCTATTCATGACACTGTAGCAGATTCAGCTAACCCAAACATATTGCCACAAAATACAGCACCGAAAGACAAAAACCCCATACACATCATCCATCGACATTTATCATCGTGAAACAACCCAACCCCGGTAGTTACAATGGTCATTCAACGTTTACCACTGTCTCATCTCCAGTTATGAATATCACGATCATTTGCATAACATTGCATTACATGGCGCGTCTGGTATGAGCAAAAGAAGATGATACCCATACAAATGCGTCAATGGACATCTAATAGAGTTTTTAATTGATTGCCATGTTGTTTTGTTTTTTTTTTTGTTTGGTCTAACACGGGTAGTACAATTTAGAAACGAATAAATGTAAATAGTAGGCACCGCTAAATGTTATTGATGCATTTTGATTCGGTTTTGTATTTATACAGGTTTGCATATTTTTCCATAGAGTTACCTACTTCAAAAGGCTATAGAAGGACTATAGCCGTTTGAATTTTGATTTTCAGATCAAAAAGGTCTAATGTTAAAAACTGCATGTTCTCACATGGAAATGGTTTTCTACAAAACTTAAGCGTCCTAAAATCTGCTGTAGAATAACATGCTTCGTATGAACGTGGATCTACGCGAGACAAAATGGCTTTTTAATTGCCGTTCAACCACTTATGAGATTGATAAAAGTGGTGACGACTGATATTTTTTTTTGTTGATTATTGTGAAATCCACGCCAGGGATAATATTAATCTCTATTTTTACTTGAAGCTTATTACATAAAGCGATTAAAGTCCTATAATTATCATAATTTATTATACCCATTAAAATACAATACCCAAGTACCACAACAAATTCTATCACATTCTAAACTGCTGTCTGTCTGAACTCAGATAGTAACATTATTAGATAACATTAACCCAGCAAATATTTGCATCCCCCGACCACAACAACCCTGCAACTGCAACGTTATCTAAAATCGCCGATTCGATATAAATGGTTCTATCGGAATGCTCCCAAAATAACATAAATGTAAAATGGCATGTTTTTCATCGAAACTCTAATAATTCCAATTGATCTTCCTGTCCGTGTTCCATGTTACTTGGTTTTGGCGCAATTTAATTCCTCGATTCTCCCCCCATAATAATTCCCATTTTCGCTCCTAAAATATTACTGAACACGGGAGTGTTAAATAATATTTTTTTTTTATTTTAGGCCTCCTCTCTTGAGTGATCCAGGCAGGAGGCCTGTGTGCCAGCAATGGGAACATACTCGTAGTAGACTGATTATTATACTCTAGTATTTATATAAGAGTCGGTTCACAAAAAGAGGCGCAGTCTAATGATTGCGAACCTAAAATAGAATAGAATAGAATAGAATAGAATAAAAAAAAAAAAAAAATAAATAAAATAAAAAAAAAATAATAAAAAATAATTCATATTATCAAAGTCTTGGGGTCTTTAAAATACTAAATAGTCAAGTAATTGCGACATGTAACCTAACCCGTATGGTCGGGGTACCCTAGCTCAGTTACTTCGACCTACTGTGAGAAAATGTTTATTAAAAATTGATTAGCCGTAAGTCCTCCGTGTACTAAAATAAATAAATAAATAAAAGGCCCGTAAGTTAAAAAGAGGCTCAGTTATTGAAAAAAAGTGTGCATCATTAGAAGCGCAAAAATATTTTTAGAGGTTCATTTATTTTTAAAAAGAGTGGCGTGGAGTAATGGTTAAAAAGTTTTTAAAGGAAATATTTCACATTTAAAATTCAAATATGTAATTTTGGGACAATATTAATAAAAGATCGGGTTTTACATCAAAACGTTCGTAAGTATCATTATGTATTAAGTAATTCGTCATTTTATGAACTCATGCGAGGCAGCCTTGGATTGTAAGTGGCTCTTAAATAATATCTCCCGGAAAACTTTTATGTTTCTGGTCGAGACGAAGATGGCGTATGAGTGCTAACTTTATGTTCTTTACTTTGTAACTTACTCATATAAAAGATTTTGCACCAATGTTGATTTGGTTTTAGCTAGAAGAAGCGCACTTAAAACTAAATTAATTCACTTGTTTCATGATGTATATTTTGGCTTTGGATGTAACTACTTTTCCTTTTTTTTCACACCCATATACACTTCTTAATAGCTCATTATGCTGTAGATCTACACCAACAAACTATCCATAAGCCATAATAATATTAAAAATGCGAAAGTGTGTCTGTCAGTCTATGCGATCGTTGCGTAAGTGCCATTGTTTGCCAGAATTGTGCGGTGTGAATCAGTGCCTTAGTTTGGTGTCAGATTTTTTTGTGTGTGTGATAACTAAGTGTACAAACACGTGTGTACCTACGTTAAGACGAGTAACGTAAGCACGAACCACACACACGCACATTGTCTCGGACATTTTTTTTTTTTTTTTTTTTAAAAACGTTACCCCACACTAGGAATTTCTCCTGTATTGTGGGTGCGTTTACAAACATTTAAACTCACATACACAAACAGCCAGACCCGGAACAACTACTTGTAGGTCATACAAATATTTGTTCCGTGCGGGAATCGAACCCGCGACACGCAGCGCAGCAGTCAATCGCTTAACCACTGTGCCAACCGTGCCATCAAACATTACCGAGAGCTCCTTTGATTACACTTGGTAAACACAAGTAAAGCGCATGTCACTTCGTCTGATAAAAATACTATAATCGCAAAAGCTGACTGTCCAGTCACAATATAAATATGGAAATAATTTATTTATAGTGTAGTCCAGTGCTGTATACGCTGCACACGCACAATCACGTTTTTTGAAACCCATTTAAACTAAGTAGTTAACCTTTTATTTTACTGGTAGTAGCAAAATAAATTTCTGATTTTACGAAGCATTGTATCCTCAAGCTTAGTATTCTTAGAAGTCAGGCAGCCAATTGGAAAGTCCCTATATTTCTTGTTTATTCGACAACTTCTGTTTAGAAAATCCGCAGGCATTAAGTCCGCTCCGTTTGTACAGTATTTTTTTTTACTTATAAATAAATACAATTGAAAAATATTTTGCAGGATATACACAAATTGGAAGAATTCTTTGGGCTAGAGTGATGTGCTTCAGCAATAAAGCCAGGGTTCTTGGCCAGACTGCAAATGCGGGCGGTGCGGCGTACTCAAACATAATACTCGAACTTAATTTGAATGTCTATAGTGGGCACGCGGGTGCGGTGAGCGGTGCGGGCTGCTTTCCGCGGGGAGCGCGTGGTTACTCACGCCATAGCTCATTCATACAAGTGGCCGCAGTGAGTGCGCGGGCGGCCCGAGCGGGGACCAGGGTTCTCAACTAGTTCGAGCTTTTTCTAGTAAAAATAAGTATTTTTCAACATTATGTTTTGACAAACTCTGGTCACGACAACACTCAGAACGAAGCCGTGCTCGACTGCGGACAGGCAGATCGCGCGCGTTCCCCCAAACGCCCCGCTTCCGGCCCCGCGCTGCCAGTCTGGCCAAGCACTGGTCTTATTAAACACAGGTTGGGTTCATGTTTACATCGATCGCTTTTAAACAGAGGTCCGCAAAGCTGGCTTTTTATAAAATCTCTATGTATATCTCGCGTGGGGTTTATGCTGCATTTTTGTTCTGTACCTGTGTTGAAGTCAAAGAGGGGCCCGTGGCTAAATAATAACAGCCACACAGGTCGATCGATCAGGTTAAGCTACGCTTGCCGCGGTTAGTCTGTGGATGGGTGACCATCTTTTCATATCGTGACCCCTCCATGCCTCGGAAAACACGTTAAGCCGTTGGTCCCTGCTGTCATTCGTGGATCTTTGACAGTCGTTACGGGCAGTCAGAAGCCAGAAAGTCTGACAACCAGTCTTATCAAGCGGTATCGTATTACCCAGTAACTGGGTTGTAGAGGTCAGATAGACAGTCGCTCAATGTAAAATACTGGTATTCAGCTGCATCCGGTTAGACTGGAAGCCGACCTCAACATAATTCCTTTTTTTTTAGATAGATAGTTGGGAAAAGGCTAGGCAGATGATGACCTGTGTCAGCCAATGTTCTTACATTAACAATATTTGCCATTTAAACCCTTATTACAAAGAAATGAAAAAAAACGTCCAAAATAATACTGCACATTTTCCCAGCATACATACAGTTATTGAAGTACCCGCACTTGAGCGCTCAGGTACACTCGTAACATTACACTCAAAGTAATCACATTACGCGCCATACTTGTGCGATATGGGGAGAGGTGGTAAATGCGTGAAAACTCAACGGAAAAATCATGTAGACAAAACCTTATTCCACAAGATTTTTGTACTTATCACTGTCTCTTGTTGTATGAAAATTGGGGGAAACCAGTGCGGAAACAGGATTTACAAAAATTACAGACAAAATATAAAGTTATTTTTTTATATAACATAATATTTTTTAACGTTAGGCAGAGGTCTGTATACCTACAGCACACCCAAATTTCGCAATTTATGTTTAACCCTACGTATGCGTGAACGTGGATCCACGCGAGACACAATGGCTTTTAAGGGGACTAAAGGACCTAAACGCAAAAGACGCAAGGTTTATAATGCCTAAAAGTATATGATCGACTACAGTAAACAAAATCAAAAAAATATATGTTATTCTTCAGGATATATGCTAGATAGATAGTTTGTTGAAAACATAATACAAGTAATTTGATACGATAGAAAAAAATCAGAAAGATACCTCTAAAAACTTTATGTTTATAATAAAACCCATACATACAATCATTCTGATTTTTTTGTCACATTGTTCTACAAGCAATTATATCTTGTGTACCGTAAGCAAAATACACGCATTGACGTGGAGTTGCGGAAACCAGCCCGTATTACCTATTACCTAACATACAGTGTATACATATAAAGTACTAGTTTTAATTTTTTAGTCCAAACAATTGATTTTTTGTAAATAAATAGATAAATGCTTCATATTTTGCAATACATTACCAGCGTTGTGTCATCGCGCTTCTCTTTCTTTTCTATGCAGTCCAACAGTGACCGCGCTACATGACCTAATCATGTAGTCGCCTTAATTGTTTCTGTAATTACGGCATCGGCATTCAACCAAGTCCCATGTAATAGAAGGTGCGTTCATTGCCATCAACCGGTCACTAATTCGGAGTCCGGACTGTTACTGAGAAATTCTAGATGGAAAACCCAATATCAGTTTCCCCGACACGGGAATCCAACCCAGGACTTCACGCTCAGTAGTCGCGCGTGAACGTGCGCGTAGTCGCAGTAGACGGTCGACTAACAAGGCAGTTTATTTTGTCCTTTGTAATTATCACGTTGTTTTACAATTTTGATGTGCCCCTAAAATATTCCGGACCTATTTTATTATTAATTAACAAATAAATCAGCACAATCTGTTGTGGTACATTCCCGTGACTTTTTTTTTTTTTTTTTTTTTCTGGATGGGAAATCATCAAATGACTCCTCCCGCTCTGGGTGGAGCGGAAGGGAGTGTCAGACTCTTACTGACTAAAACCCACCCGTGTTCCTTCCTTCGCCCTTTATGTTCCGGGCCAGCGGTAACCCTTTCGGACAATCCCGCTAACCCGGCAGGCTTCGGCCCTGACGGGCCCCTTCACTTGATGCTGACATCTCTTTGAGGCGCGCGTGGAACACGTACGCGCCGTCCGGCACGGGCCTGGTCCTGATCGGACGGTGAGCTACCCATTACTCTCCGCCCGCAGGCCCGCGCCTACGGTGGCCGGGAGTCGTCGCGCGGCTCCCGACGCCCGGAGCGTCTCCCGCGGCGGCTGGGACGGGAGGCTCTCTCCCTCAGCCGTCCCGCCGCCTCCTTCGCTAGCATGACTGCTTCGCAGAAGGAGGCGACTGCCCCCCACTCCCTCTCGCCCCGGACCATGGCTTGAACCAGGCCCGGACGCGAGAGGTCGCCGCCGCTGCCGATCGCCTCTACGAGGACACGGCGGTGCTCCGCCCAAGCGGGGCAGACCTCCACCGTGTGCTCCACCGTGTCCTCTGGGCGATCCTGGCAATGGTGACACCCGGGCGTTTCCTCCCGCCTGATTATGTGCAGGAACCTCCCGAAACTTCCGTGTCCGGTGAGGACCTGCGTCAGGCGGTAGGTGAGGGCGCCATGACGCCTCTCTAGCCACTCCTCAAAGAGGGGTCTTACCGCCGCTATCGTGGCGTGCCAACAGTGACCGCGCTACATGACCTAATCATGTAGTCGCCTTAATTGTTTCTGTAATTACGGCATCGGCATTCAACCAAGTCCCATGTAATAGAAGGTGCGTTCATTGCCATCAACCGGTCACTAATTCGGAGTCCGGACTGTTACTGAGAAATTCTAGATGGAAAACCCAATATCAGTTTCCCCGACACGGGAATCCAACCCAGGACTTCACGCTCAGTAGTCGCGCGTGAACGTGCGCGTAGTCGCAGTAGACGGTCGACTAACAAGGCAGTTTATTTTGTCCTTTGTAATTATCACGTTGTTTTACAATTTTGATGTGCCCCTAAAATATTCCGGACCTATTTTATTATTAATTAACAAATAAATCAGCACAATCTGTTGTGGTACATTCCCGTGACTTGTGTTACGGTTTCCAATTTGTACAGCCGCACACAGCGTGTTTAGCAAATATAATAACATTTAATTCAATTTCACAAAACCGTTTCGTAAGCAATTAGAAAATATTAATCTCAAAAACGAAACTGAAATACGTCACGCTTGACGTGACAATTAACCCTAAAAATTCTAACAAATTATAATATCGAGACTGTCAAATACGTTCCGCGTAAATTCGAGCGCAACGCGTAATTTGTACAGGCGCGCTCAGCGTGTTCTGGAGTAATTATACTGATGTTAATTCAATTCTGTGGCCGCTTGTACACGCGAGGCAATTTTTACGCGACCAAGACAACCTGTGTTTAATTAGAGGGTACTGACTTGACACTTACTGTTTGAGGGTTGGATTTACGCGCGTGACATTTATATTTTTATGAAGAGGGACATTTTGGGGTTCAGCTGGTAATAGGTCTGTGTAACGAAGGTAAACTTCACGTTAATTCAATTTGATGACTAGTTCGGTTAGGTTCGGGGATTTTCCTTTTTTTTCTGTTTTTTGTACGATACTTACATATTATTTTAATTCTATGTGTATGAATAGATACTCCTTATATATCTTGTGAATCCGTAGATCCTTAACTATTAAAAATTTTACGATAGATTTTTGTCATAGAATTATTTTTTTTATGTCACAAAATAGGAAGATGTTTTTCTGATTTTTATTTTACTTGACTACTTCAGTTAATACCTAAATAATTTTCAAGACATAGGCAACGATAAAGTATGATTTTGGCTTTCATCCGATCTTGGGCAACGGTCCATCTGGCGGAAAGTGGTAACCACCTCCTGTCACTTATAAAACAGCGATTTGGTGTTGCTTGCCAACTCGAGACAAAGTTAAAATGTCATATACGAGTATCATTGGTTATTCACCGATAATCATACCCGCATAAGGGTGTCATGCTGCCTTATATTGACGACAGAAAAAATACCATCTTCTAGTAGTAGTCGGCACAACAGAAAAGCCGATTAATAAGGAGCTTTTCTACAGTACCCGGCGATAAATATTGCACATCGACCTTTGGAAAGAGACAATCGGCTAATTTCGGCTTCGTAGAGCGTTATCTCTGTCGCACGAAATACAAACAGTCCGGTATCTATTAGGAGCTGTTAAAACAATTATGATTTGTTTCTTTTGATAATTATTTTTATTCTTTGTATAAAATCGATAGGATCGAATAGGTCGATGTGCAATATTTATCGCCGGGTACTGTACTACTGTTTCTCGTGACTTGACCTACACTTGTATGTAGGTAGATAATATATTATACATGATACTTTCAGGTAAAAAAAAAACTGCTTTCTCCTTTCTATTATAATTTGACATGATAATGAATAGCCAACCAAAACAAACCAAACCAATACATTATCCAATTCTTCACCAAATTATACGTTGAACTCAATATTTTCTGAATAACCAACTATTGTACGTAACTTACACGTTTTAACGAACGGTTGCTGGTTGCGTGCCGCGCGATGTGCCGTCCGATTCAATTTGATTGGCCACAATTAGGGCGGCCTGTACTGAAATAAAAGAAACATACCACAATAGGGCATTAGGTTATTTTGTTGCTTTCATTGGTGGCTTTAGAAACATGTGGGAGCTTGAAATCTGTTGTCAGTTATTGTGGATGGGTGTAGAATTAGTTGCTGATAGTACAGATATGGCGTGGTAAGAAACAGTTTTTTTGGTAATGCATAGCGCACGGCGGCAACGCATAAGGTTCCAAACAGCGATACATTTATTTTGATGTTTTTTAAATCGAATGACCATCAAAATAAAAGTAATTTTGCGGTTTAATTAAATTAAAAGATACATTATACGGCTCAGTTTCCACTGAGCAAAAAATTCAATTAACTAAAGAAATACTTAAAAATTATTCCTAATTTTTAGGTAAGTATTTTCTTTAGTTGATTGAATTTTCTTTGTTAGCATTAGGTACATAAAGTAATTATAATAGTTTACGTTCAAATTTTGAGAATTAATTCAATGAAACATATTTTAACTATTTTACGATTGTTTTAACAAGATACTGTTTTATTTTTTAATGAAATATTTTTGAATGTGTTTTCTTTGATTTGACAATACTGTATTTAATATTTGACAGTAAAGTATTATATGTTAATACCCATTAACTGTGCGAAAAAAAAAAACTGAGCGTTTTACGGTGTCTGCTTTGGGCAACAATTTGATATTAACAGCAGCTTTATTTCGTACCATTAAGGGCGGTTTTTGACGTATTACCTAGTGCTAATTAGTGCGGTTGTCTGCAAGTGCCATGCTCTGGTGGAAGTTGTGGTTTTATTCATAAATTTAATGTTTTAGTTGGAGGACAAAGATGGTAATATTTAAGTATAATTTACTCGGTGCCCAAAAGTCTGACAACCAGTTCACGCGCATCACGGATTGATATGTATTGTCAATGTCAAATAATAATGTGTGTTGTCTTTGGTGCCTGGCCCTGACATCAAGCAATGGACAAAATTGTCAACATTTTCTAAGCTTGAGTACGAGGCTTTTGACTACGTTATGTGTGTGTATTTGATGTCTTTTTTAATTTTTATTAGTAATGTGCGTTTTTGTCTGTGCAGAATAAACTAATTTTCTTTCTTTCTTTCTTTTCTTTAGTTTTACCAAGGGGTATCGTGTTACCCACTAATTGAATTGTGGAGGTCATATAGGTAGTCGCTCTATGTAAAATACATAGCTACATAGTTGGGAAAATATAATTGACGTGTAAAAGTGTTTGTACAAACCTACTTACAGAAAATAAATCATTTATCATTTAAAAAGCTGGGTAGATTGATTGATTGATTTTTATTCGGAGCTCAATTAAATGGCGACTATTATTCAGCAATGGTCGTACAGACTTTCAAATTAATTAAATTTTAATAGCCTCTGGTTAATTTAATAACTAATCCAGAAATTCTGATACTATGCGCATATAAAGTCATATTTTATTAAATTTTAATTTGACTGATATCAAAAAATTGGTTAACGAAATCTCCAAGCGGCTGGTTGACACTTCCGTGACCCAAGGGCTGGGTTCCACCTTGACCAGAGGCTAAGCATTGCCATACAACGTGGTAATGCCGCTAGTCTCTTAGGTAACATTACCAGTCGACAGCGATGCAGAGGAATTTTTCGACGCCATATTTTTTAGGTAAGGTTATTATATTTTTATTTTAACAGTTTGTTAAATTAAATTAACATTTAGTCTATGAAGTTTATCCAGTGTATTATATATTTTTATTTTTTCAAAAAGAATCTTTAAACATAACACAGGCGATATGAAACTTCCCAATCTTTTAAGATGAACTATATACTATTTCTCGAAGTAAAGTGCAACAGCTGGCGCTACACAAATCGGTTCACTATGCAGCTCGTAAGGGAAGCATCCTGTATACCCATTGTAGTTCATCGTTATGACCTTAGGAACGTATTGCTACAAGGCAGGTCTGCACTGAAGAATATCTACGACGTGCTGGTATGTTTTGAACTTCGTCCACCGCTGTTAAGATTTCTTGTTAGGGTTCCGTACCAAAATAGTAAAAAAGACCCCTTATGGTGAGACTCAGTCTGTCTGTCCGTCTGTCACAGCTCTCTCTCTTGCTCACTCAAGGGCGATTGGAATCAATTCAATTTTACTGTAAGTTTTGACGTTCAAAAGTGCCTTTAAAATTCAAAGTGGGGCTACTAGGGTCTTTAAAATTCAAAGTGGGGCTACTAGGGCATGTTGGGTATCATATGAAAGAGCGCCGTTTGCACATTCTTAAACATTTTGTCTTATTTTTTTAGGCCGCACAGTTTTCGACTTTTGATGAAAAACGTAAAATAAAAAGTAATACCGCCCCCCCCCTTTTCTACGAAGTTTTGCATAGAGAAAAATCTGAAATTATTTCAGGTGATAGACGTTTATATAAAATTACAGGATAAATAAAACGATGTCTCTAAAAAGCATACTTTTTCAGAAATCAACAAAAAATAGATTAGCTCCACTATCGGTTAAGAAATGGCGCTGAACTAAAACTACAATATTCTATACCGTAGTGTTAAAACTCTCTGACGAATATAGGCCACACCGATGAAAATTTAAAAACATTACACGTTTCACAATACGGAACCCTCGGTGCGCGTTCGACTCGCTCTTGACCGGTTTTTTTTTATTTTAATACTAACAGCTTACTCCTGCTTAAAGAAAGAAAGAAAGAAAGAAAATACATTTATTTAGCACAGACTAAGAGACACAATACACCAGATAGTTAGATAATAATAGTCGTACATCAGATAAAAATAAAAATAAAAAGTGCAAAGTCCGATGTAAGAAATTAGCAGGAAAGTGTGCCTCACGGCTGCGCCAAAAAGGTCCAGTTCAGCAAAAATGCCAGACAACTGGTGCTTAGTTCAACATTTACTTTACAAAACCACGAGATTTTTTTATTATAATGTATGAGTAAGTTTAATATGAATCTATAAAGGCCGCTGCATACGTGACGGGTTTTTTCACGGCCGGGACGGAACGGGAAATTTTGGAAATATCGTTTCAAACAAAATGTATACGTTCCCGTCCCGTCCGTGTCTCCGTGAAATATGCGCTTCCATATACATTTTGTATGAAACGATATTTCCAAAATTTCCCGTTCCGTCCCGTCTGCGAAAAAACCCGTCACGTATGCAGCGGCCTTTAGGCAGATTGACTGCCCCGTTGGTCTCGTGGTCGTAAGCGCGACTACTGAGCGTGAGGTCCTGGGTTCAATTCCCCGGGTCGGGCAAAGTGCTGCTGAGTTTTTCTATTAGGAATTTCTTAGTAACAGCCAGGAGTTTGTAAGTTGGCGGTGTGATACCCCCGTGCCTCGGAAAGCACGTTAAGCCGTTGGTCCTGCGCCTGATCTCTCTCCGGTCGTGTCGGATTGTCGTCCCATCGGACTATGAGAGTGAGGGAAGAGGAAGTGCATCTGTGTCTGCGCGCACACTTGTGCATATAATATCTCCCGCGCCGAAGGCTAGTCTCCGTTGAGATTGGCAGCCGTGGCCGAAATACGGTCTGGAGGACTTTATTACGTACATAACCTTTCCGGAGTAAATTCTCTAAGTGATGGTGAAAAACGCATTGGAATATGTTGCGAAGCTTAGAAGAACAACGCGGACACACGGACAGACACGAAAAGGGACTTGAATTTATAAAATGTGTAGACATTTATGTAGATATAAATAGATCTTATGTTAAACAGTTTCTCATATAAAGGCTCCTTCAAACAGGTGCGACACACGATATAATCGCGCGCGACACAAAGGCACCGCTCGCTGCGCGACTTGCGGTGCCTTTGTGTCGCGTGTCGTGTCGCGCCTGTTTGTAGGAGCCTTAACACAGTCTAGATTACGATTTGTTTCCGTAGCTAACGTAACTCGAATTCATTACGTTAACCATTATCTTTGTTAATATTTTTAATTGCATTCGGATTTGTTAATCAACTTTATTATTTTGTGTCATCAATTATTATAGCACCCGATAGTTTCTTTTGCCCTAATTTCATTGAATTTTGTGAGATCCTAGGTTGAGAAGTGGACCATAAAACTTGTACAGATCTACTCAACTACTTAGAGGTAACAAGCTGTGCCCGCGACTTTGTACGCGTGTATGTCGGAAAACAAACATTGATGGATTTTTTTTGCGCGGAACCGTTTTTCTTTTTCTAAAATATAAGTAGCCTTCGTTATTACTTAAAACATCAGCTATCTGCCAGTGAAAGTCCTGCCAACATCGGTCCAGCCCATAGAAATGTAAAAAAATATATCTATGGTCCGGCCGGTTCGGAGATTAGCCGGAACAAACAGACAAACATTTTAAAAATAGTTTGTTTTTATTATGTACTCTCTAAATTTTTACATAGATTTAGTAAAAAGCTAAAATACTGGTATTCAGCTGCATCCGGTTAGACTGGAAGCCGACCTCAACATAGTTGGGAAAAGGCTAGGCAGATGATGAAATTTACCTAGTAAAAAATTGTTATTTTGACTCTTCTTTCTGTATCAGTCAGAAATCAGAAGAAACATGTTCAAACTGTTCAATTCCAGACGAACTTCAACATGTAAGAATACCTGCAAATCTGAGACATAGCAAACCTCAAAATACCCGCATTTACTCGGCATTCATGAATCTTAACAAACTCGCGTCAATAGTGGAGGCACCCAGCGTTGCTCATTAAAACTTGTCGCCAAGCTAATAATTTGCATACCTGAGTAAAGGTGCTGTTATAAGGTGGCTACCTGAAGCTACAGTAGTTTTGGCACTGAAAATACTGGTTTGAAACATGTACTAGTTTTTTTTAGCGAATTCAAAAAAACGAAGGAGGTTCTCAATTCGGTTGTATATTTTTTTATGTTTGTCACTAGAACTCCGTTATTTATAAGCCGATTTCAATTTTTTTTATAGGATACCTATACTTTCAGATTGGTCCCATAGAAATTTCATCAAAACCGGTTCAGTAGTTTGGTTTTTAAACCAAAATTACTGGTAAACATTCAAGTAAACGAAATTTCGTCGTTTGCTTCCCAATGAATTTTAAGTGATAACTTAGTGGAATTGTCATGGAATGCATTGTGGCTAAAAATGCCAATCTTTACGTAATTAACTGATTTAAAAAAAAGGAGAAGGTTCTCAATACGAATGTATTTTTTTTTATGTATGTTACGTAATATCTCCGGCAGTTTTAAATCGATTTTACAAATTATTTTATTAATGGATAGGGTATACTTCAGGCGTGGTCCCATATCAATTTTATTAATTTTGCTTGGGAAGTTTTGAGTTAGCTTCAATAATACATATTTTTGCCACTTAGTTTTATTAATGATGTTATAGTAACTTCCTGTCACTGATATTGACATAGCAAGTAGTGTTATACGAATTTGTGTCGTTTTGGTAAGTACAACTTAACTTTAGAAAGTCGTTTTTTTTTTAAAAGGTTTTGGCAATTGCAACTATGTAAGAACCTACTTAGTTTCTTAAATTTCGTCTGTCAAAATCTTAGAGATATTGAATAAATTAACTATAGTGCGGCCGACGTGAGAATGCGTTTTTAACATCTGTCGGTTTCATACAAAGGCACACGTGTTTTGCCGCACTGATATGTGTCAGGAACGGATGCTCTCGACGCGCGACGGCCGGACATTAGAGAGCGCGCAAGACAGGCTTAGACTTCAAGATTGTATCCCTGCCTTTTAATCACTTTCGGCGTAATGATGGCAATTATTTACTTTAGAAAACATGGAATACAGCACAAGCTGAAATAAACGTCCAGATAGCGGCAAACGATTATTTCCGATTTCGGTCGCACGCAGACTTATTTTGCGCGCACTGTAGTTATGTTTAAGAACATGATTGAATTAACAATTATTCGTTAGAAGTTACAATGAACGTCGGCGATCACAAAAATAAATATGCAAGTTGTGAAAATCTAGTACATTTACATCAAAAGTATCAAGTGTATCGGCGAATTCAAGTTTTTCCCTAACAACAAACTGTAATTACCAATCCGTCTACAAAGTGATTTTATCTCCTCGTACAATGTTATTACTCTGATCTCTAATATGTAACAACTCATTAAACCACGAGAATTAGCTACTAAAAATCTGATTCTATGGATATCATCATCATTTCAACCGAAAGACGTCCACTGCTGGACATAGGCCTCCCCCAATCACCTCCACTTCGACCGGTTTTGTGCTTCTCGCATCCAACGAGTTCCTGTGGCCTTCACAAGGTCGTCGGTCCACCTTCGGTTCACCTCCGTCTTCTGGTACGCGGTCGCCACTCCAGAACATTCGGCCCCACCGGCCATCTGTTCTGCGAGCAATGTGCCCTGCCCATTACCACTTAAGTTTGGCAATTCTTCAGGCTATGTCGGTTACCTTGGTTCCCCTGTGGATCTCTTAATTTCTGGTTCGATCCCAGCCTCCAGAGCCCTCTCCATTGCCCTTTGGGTGACTTCAGCCTTCCAATAAAGCCCATTGTGAGCGACCACGTTTCAGTTTTCACTATGGACATACCCTTACCAAATACGGATAAGTTCCCCTTAAGTTATGTTCAGCTGTGGTTTTCCGTAAGTATGTTGAACGGAGCAGCGATAAGTAAGTAAACTGGGATATGCTTGAATAAGCATACTTGTGCACCCATGTTTATAAAGGAATTAAATGTTGTGCTGTCTGTTTTTTTTCATTGCCAGTTGAAAAGTTTATTGGCCGTCTCTTGTAAGTTTAAGTATCTGAATTTAAAACTGACGGTTTAGTACTTCTTACTTTATATAGTGCCTGTAGTTGTAAGAGCGAGAGAGAGGAAGAGCTCATGCTTGCTGTGATATTGGCGTCCAGCTTTCTTTACGATATTTTTTTTCATAGTCAGGCACTGCCTCAGTCATCACTGGATGACTTAGAAAAACTAAGTTAGGCCCCAAGGCCTGACAGTAAATAAAAAAAAACTAGGTACTTCAGGTAATAATCTACTATTTTATGAATGTGAGAACGTTGTAGGCCTTGACTGAAGATTTTTAGACCATTTTCTATTTTATTAAGTACTTGGTTTCTTGCCGGCTCTTCTCCATATGGAAGGACCAAGAACCGTGCACCTAGCTTCTGACGTTTCATAAGTGTCCATATAGGTTTATGTAAAATAAAAATATAATTTTGAATCTGCTTAGTAAAGTATCATGATAGCTCAGCTAACCCTTAGGATTGAACAAAATAATCACAACAAATCACATAACCCCACAAAAAATCTGAAGGCCAATTCTCGTAATTTAAAACGTTCAAAATGTAGTCGCAGTCTCATCTCGGCGACAAACAAATGTCAAAAACTTGTCAAAATGAAGGGCAATTAGAAGTATTTTTTTACAGATTGAGACTGTGAACGTTCTTAAAATTACGAGAATTGCCCCCTGATATCATAAAATTGAATAGGCTCCCAACAAAGACGATTCGATTTGCAAAAGTAGGTATAGTACACCCATTTTTGAAAATCGAATCGTCTTGCCCACTCAGGCACTTTACGGTTAGTTCCGTCACGTAACAAATTTCGACGTGTTCGCGTGACGTCACTGGCCCGCGGCACGGTGCCACTACATCCGTGACGTTTCTGGGACTGTTGAGAATGTGGGTATTCTGGGGTACGAGAGAGAAACGATCTTAAATAAGTGACAATCATTTGTTTGTTCATTTATAATTATGATTTAACAGGCTGTTAACATGCTCTGCTATCATAACAAGTATTTTGATCAAAGTAGATGCAATAAAAAAAACTTTAACATTATTCTCCAAATAAAAAATCAAATATTAAGTCCTTACATAAATATGAAATTGACGTTTTGCCGAACTAGCCACTTTGATCTCAAATATCTGGCGTTTGATTAAGAATTCCAAATTAAAATTTAGGCTCGTGTATTTGTGTTACGAATTTAGTAATTAATTTGTTTTCGCACTATTTGATTTTATTTTCTTTGACATTGTTCTGTTCACAATTTATAATATCGCTTTGCGAACACGAGTTCCACCGTGGCACCAGCGCTGCAGAAATAGCTCGAAGGACTAATGATGTGTATGGGGAATCTACTGTAAAAGAAATCACGGTACGTTTTTAGTTCCAACGTTTTCGTTCTAGAAATTTTGACCTACAGAACAAACCCCGCGGACGGCTGAAGACCTGAGTTGACAATGAAAAATTAAAAGTGATCGTGAAAGCGCATTCATCGCAAACCACGACTGCAGAGTTAGCAGCAGGCTTCGGTGTAAGTGATAAAACAATTTTAAATCACATGAAACAAATTGGAAAAGTAAAAAAATTCGAGAAATAGGGACCGAATGAATTGAGTGAAGCACACCAACAAACACCCGTCGAGTGCTGCGGTACAGACGCCAGCACATCAAGCTACCTGAAACTGTCAAATTTTCCCAATCAACATTGAACCTTATGCTTTAGCGATAATGTTGCAAATCTACTAAAGAAATTTGACTTATTGTAGTAGCTTGATGTGCTGGCGTCTGTACATTAATCAACCGCATTATTTTGAATTATGTCGTTACTTGTAATAAAAAATTGATCCTGCATGATAATCGGAAACGCTCATCACAATCGTTGAAGATCCCAGGAGAACCGGCCAAATCCTGCCTCAAGCGAAAGTTGACTCAGAAAAGTCTGGTGGATCAGTGCCGGTGTCATCCACTGCAGCTTCCCAAGATCTGGCTGGTCGATTACGCCAGATCTGTATTGTCAACAATTGCAAACTATGATGGAAAAAGACAGCCTAGACTGGTCAATAGCCCACTGCTGCTTCAGGGCAACACTTGACCATACATTGCAATATCATACAGACGGTCGCTAAATTAGAGGAGCTGCGAATAGAATGGCTCCGACACGGCCGACACCCACCATTCTCCTTGCTCCAACAGATACCACTTTCTCAGGAATTTATTAAAAAAATCAATTCCGATGAAGTAGTCAAAACCCCCTTCAAAGATTTTCTTGATTCTCGCTCCCACAATTTTTTCAGCAAAGGAATCATTGAACTACTTATGAAATGGCGAAAGCACGTTTAACAATGATGCTTTAATTGATTAAATATACAAATTTCATAAAAGTTTTTTCGTTTTGCTTCTTCCATATAAAATGCCAATTTCATATGTAAGAACCTAACCATAAAGTCAGTAAACAGAAGGCCGATGGGTCCGAAAGGTTCTGGAGTGGCGACCGCGTATCGGAAGACGCAGCGTTGGAAGGCCTCCCTCAAAGTGGTCCAACGACCTTGTGGAGGCCGCAGGAACCCGTTGGATGCGAGAAGCACAGAACCGGTCGCAATGGAAGTGCTTGGGGGAGACCTATGTCCAGCAGTGGACGTCTTTCCGCTGAAATGATGATGAACCTATAAGTGCACAGTGAAAGTAAGAAATTTAACAGGAATATGTGCCCACGGCTGGTCCAAATAGGTCCAGTTCAGTAAAAATGCCAGACAACAGAACTAAGTGTTGACGCTGGTTTTACTACTGCTTTAATACATGGGAAAAATCATTTAATAAACTCCTTAGCAGCACACATGTAACTTCTCAAAGACTGCTTTATTGAGTAATGGTGAGGGAATTTGACCCTACAACGCAAAATGTTGTAATGATGCAGACAATTCTGTTGCCATTAACTGCAAGACACTATAAAACAAACAAGATGAAGATATGACACAAACGTCCAGAATTTAACACAGCAATTATGGTCTCTTTTAAAAAGCATTTGCGATCTAAGGAACCCCTCACAGTACAGACTTCCGTCTGTTCCCATTCGTTATTAACAATAGCAAAAATGCCCACCAAAACTACAATATCTCCAGTCCCACATACCTCCACATTCAACAAACAACTTACCGCTCCTCAGAATACCGCTGCCGATATTTCTGAGCACCCTCCACCTCTTTTAAGTAAACTTCCGGGCGGCTCCGTGCACCGGAAAGAACAGTCGGGCTACAAAGCGGGGCAATATTGCTCCACCTAGCTCAAGCTCTATGGTTTGTGGAGATTCTGTTGTTGTGTTTTGTGCTGTTGTGCTCTGTGATAATGATTATTATTGTCCTTTTTATTGCTGAATGGGCTCGCTCTTGTCCTCGATCACGCCTGATAGAAAGCGATGGATGAGGTCGACGAATGAATTAGCCTGCCCAGAAAATGGCTTTTTTTGTGGGTGGGAAATCATCAAATGACCTCTCTTGCTCTGGGTAGAGCGGAAGGGAGTGTCAGACTCTTACTGACTAAAACCCATCCGTGTTCCTTCCTTATGTTCCGCGGCAGCGGTAACCCTTTCGGACATTCCCGCTGCCCCAGCAGGCTTCAGCCCTAACGGGCCCGCTCAGAAAAAGCCTAAAGCACTGGAACTCCCTCGCATCGCCAAAACACAGCATGCTGCTTGTTTGTTAAAACTAATGAAGATTATTTTTTTTCCTTGGCTTGGATTGACAAGTGGACCAATGTATGAAATGATGTCTTCTTGGAAACAATTCTTACGGATATCCTCTGTCTAGTTAGAGCAATTAAGGAAGGATATCAGGCGGGCCGCTCTCAAAAAAAAAGAATTTCCTACTATTATTACAGTATTTTTATCTTACGAAGCGACGCGCGCTTTACTTGTAGTTACCAAGTATACAAATGCGCTGTAATAAAAATACTATACCTTCTAGTATCTTCGTCTAAGACGCTTTTCAAAGAATGAGTTCGTTTGAGATTTGAAAATTTTTAGCGACAAATAAGCCACAAGTGAAACTTAATAAATGTGTCATTCAACAAATTAGTACCCCATTAATTTAGATAAACTCCACATGAAAATAAGCCACAACAATATAACCCTTATGTAAACATACCTATGATAAACATCGCTCATTATTAGGTATTTTAAAAGGTATAAATACGGTCTTATAACAACCTGAGCGGAAGCAGGATAACACTAATGTCGCAAGAACAGCAAAAAACGTAAGTGGTTAGAGCATACCTCGCTTTATCATTACCCTAGGTATTAAAACATTCAAAATGCATATAACGTGTCCGGTGTCATCCAGCATGATCTTGGCAAAGCATTCATTTGATAGACAATGTGTTTCCCCAAGAAAAACTCACCTGTCACAGTGATGATATAAATCTGTTTTGCATACTAAAGTTGGACCAGAAATCACTATAAAATCTACTTATCAAACTGCTACAGTTAAAACTAAGCATACTTATTGATGTAGTCAGCCTGAACCCTAAGATCCTTACCTATAAATAAGACAAACTTCTTGTAACTGCAGAACAGAATTGAACAGGCAATCCCGCTCCCGCTGTCTCTCCTCCTAAGAGACCTGTCAACTCCAATAAAAACCAATTCACACTAAACAATTCATAGTCTAATCAGTATTCAGGCAACTCAACATTAACTCATAAAGTTGGCTCATTTGTACCAGCATAAAGAACCGAATGGCCTGGTAAAAGCTAACGACTATAGTTAACAATGAGAAAAAATAACAGGAGTGGAAAAGGAAATCACAACTAAAACGAAATAGTAGTACTATAAAAGTATTCGAGTTCCTAGAGATAATGAAAAAAGTTGGTCAAATGATCACCCTCCTTCCGGCCGAACAGGGGCGCGAGTTTGCAAAGTCTGGAGACGGTGAGTGCTGAAATGTTGTAGGTTTTAAATGGTATATAGTACTGCAAAAATAAACACTGAAGTTAGTAAGTTTCAGATTATAAAATCAACTGCAAACATCTTATTAGTCATAAACGAGTAGGTACTAACTATAAACTTATTCATGAACAGTCAGAACATTCATACAGAATATTGGCAATTTTACCACAGTTTACAGATGCATCGATCTTCTTCTTTTCGTGTTGATAGTACGCTTCTTCGTTTTTTAGGGTTCCGCACCTCAAAAGGAAAAAACGGATCCCTTATAGGATCACTTTGTTGTCCGTCGGTTTCCGTCGGTCTGTCAAGACCCTTTTATTGGGAACGCCAGGAGGTATCGTGTTGAAATTAAAACCATATACTTAGGTCTACAGACCCTTGAAGCTGCAAAAATTAAACTTCTTAGTTAACGTAAAAAAAAGATACGGCCGGTTATGCCGCAAAAAACGTATATTTCGACACTCAAGGGAATCAAAATTTATAGGGTACTTCCCGTTGACCTAGAATCACGAAATTTGGCAAGAAGCAAGATTATGTAGCATAAGTAAAGGACAAAAATCCGAAAACCGTAAATTTGTAGGTACTAAAAAAAAAACCCGTGATAAACTATTTACATACCCACAAAGTACGGAACCCTCGGTGCGTGAGTCCGATTCGAATTGACCGGTTTTTTTATATTGATTGAACCCTGTAGGTGGTCACTTTGATTGTTGCATCACTGGAATTCTTTGGTTCATCCGTAGTGCAGGTTAACGGGCACTCAGGACACTCTAGCAAGAGGGAGATGAATCGATGATCTTAGTATTGTACTGAGATTGTTGCATAGATAATTGACTGATGAAAAAACGGACCCTAGGTTATTACTAATTGTTATTAGAACTGAAGGGAATTACTGAAAATATTACAGACTAAGAAAAAAACCTTACACGTGTAGCGTTCAAAAATACGCGTTCCTCCACTCCTGATTCCTTACAACTTCAGAGAGATAATTACTTCCTAGATGTAAAAACTAGCGCCTTTTAAACTTGAGACATGAAAAAAAAAACTATTTTTGTAACTCCCTTAATAAACTAGAAGCTGGTTTAAGTGGTGGTAGTTGGCTAATGTTTAACGATACACTTAGTTAATAGTTTTACAGCTTTATAATTTATTCAGTCTTCTGAGAAACAATATAAGGTAGCAGGGACATCAACGCGCATGATTTATTTATTTATTTAATATTTTTTATTGTGTCCCCTTACGTTAAAATTTATACTCAGTTATTTTAAAAAACTGGCCAAGTGCGAGTCGGACTTGCACACGAAGGGTTCTGTGCCACAAGGCAATAACGCCGAAAAAAACACGTGTGTTGTATGGGAGCCCCCTTTGAATATAAATTTTATGAATATATTTTTCGTATTTGTTGTTATAGCGGCAACAGAAATACATCATCTATGAAATTTTCGACTGTCTAGCTATCACGGTTCATGAGATACAGCCTGGTGACCGATAAACAGACAGACAGACATGGAGTCTTAGTAAAAGGGTTCTGTTTTTACCCTTTGAGTACGGAACCCTAAAAGGAATTGCTGTTCTATAATATATTTTGGCCACGGGGCTTGTGGTTAAGAAATAACAGCCGCATGAGTCGATCGATCAGGTTAAGCTACGCTTGCCGTGGTTGTCCGTGGATGAGTGGTCTTCTTCACATTCCAAGACTTTAGCGATAAAGTTGAAAATCTATTAAAGAAATTTGACAGATTGTAGTAGCTTGATGTGCTGGCGTGTGAACATAAATAGGTCTTAAATTATTTTTAAACGTCTAATCATGATTCACGAAACGGAAACGGAACGCACGACTCTAAGGAGCAAACCCGAGCACCCCGCTAATACCATTCAGGTCAATTTAAAAACATCGTTAAACTTTATGGTGCGTATTCTCGTAATTAATTGATCCAAAAAGCAGTATAAAGGAACTCTAAAATACTGAATTCCAAAATAAAATGGAGCGACTGAAGTTAGGCTATTCGTTTTAACCGGGCTTGCGGTTATCCGGGTCTGGCGGCGCAAATCACGCGGAAACATACCCGGTTCTGATAGGACCAAATTAAATGTAGGTCGGAATTTGAAACTGGTATAGGTACCTATTCCTGGTTTCTATTGGTGTATTCTAATTTGGTTAAAGACTTCTAAATCGACTTCAAATCGACTTCGTGTGCGTTAGTTTGTGAGTTTTTTAGTGTAATTATAATGTTGTATGTAATTATCGTATCCGTATTACCTAGTCTTTTTAAGTTATATTAATATTGTATTGTATGTGTTTTTAAAGGGCCTTGATGCCTGAAATAATAATAATAATAAATGTTATTTATATTACGTATAAACTAAGAAGAACATCACCAATGAGGTAATGCATTTCAAGGTCGTATTCAGTGTGTCAAAAAAGGCGACGTATTTGGGACCCCCAGAAGCCTGAAGACTAATTCGCGTTATTAAAAACATTCAAAATGTCCTGTGACAATCATAGTCAAACATTGATGACAATTAAATGCAAATAAACGTATTTTCTTTCTTTCTTTTCTTTCTTTCTTTCAAATGTATTTTTGTTCATAAAAATACAGGAATTGCCCCTCTGAATTTAGCCTACTTTCTTTTATCAGCTAATTGTATCTACAACAATGAGGTGTTCCGTAACATTAATTTATTTTGTTGTATTGACACGAGCCAATCCAAGATAGATCACAATAACATTATGATAAGAACACTGCCAAGATTAAGATGTCAAAACTATTTGCAATAGGGCTAATTACCTAGGCACTGCCCACGTTCGTACGCTGATCGCATATTTAGTAATTCATCCTCGAACCAAATAAATTAACGGCTAAACAATCGTGTACCAAGTTATAAAATAACCCTATGGTTATACATATGCTTGTAAAAGTACTTTGTATCAGTTAGTAACCGGAGTGCTCCAACAAATAAGTTTAATCTAGTTACAACATTCGATGCACCAAAGTGCCTGAATTTGATTCTATTAAAATTTTGCATGGAAGTTATGAAATATGTGCTGTGCTGAAATTAAAACGGGAAATTTTAACACGGAATATTGTGCAACGCAGTTTACAATTAAACACAGTACATACAGAGAATAGTCGAAATCGCCATCATTTTTGGAAAATTGTTTAGGTATGGTAGTTAGTTGGCATGCGATAAGGGTGCTTCACTTTAGTGGCTTTTTTTTTTCAGGGTGTGAAATCATCAAATTTTAAAGATCCCTCCCTCTCTGGGTGGAGCGGAAGGGAGTGTCAGACTCTTACTGACTAAAACCCACCCGTGTTCCTTCCTTAGCCCTTTATGTTCCAGGCCAGCGGTAATCCTTTCGGACAAACTGCTGACCCGGCAGGCTTCGGTCCTAACGGGACCCTTCAATTGCTGCTGACATCTCTTTGAGGCGCGCGTGGAACACGTACGCGCCGTCCGGCACGGGCCTGGTCCTGATCGGACGGTGAGCTAGCCATTACTCTCCGCCCGCAGGCACGCGCCTCCGGTGGCCGGGAGGCTCTCTCCCTCAGCCGTCCCGCCGCCTTCTTCGCTAGCATGACTGCTTCGCGTGCTGGCTGACTTTATAGTATTTTTGATGAGTCAGATTTTTCAACCGTCGAATAGGTGTGCATACACGTGAGTGGAACGCGTCAACGACAGAGGCAACTGTAACCGTCGACGAGTGTATTTGAATACGATGCTTTGATACGAGCGGCATGTTGTCGACGGCAGTCGCTGACGCGCCGATGGCTACCGCCGACGCCCCGACGCGGCGGCTGCCGCCAACACGCGTCAACGGCAGCCGTCGACGGTCGTCGACGCTCAGTCGTTGACGCGTGTCGCTCGTGTGTTTGAGCACTTATTAGGAAGCCCCAAATTCTAAGCCAGGTAAGCTGCTGGCAAAATCGTAGAGATATTTTTCTCTTGTGACATAATCAGCAACAATATTCCCACTGCTGAGATTCTGGCCTTCTCTCTAAAAGAGGGTTGCTCATAGTGTTATAAAAAGATTACCTAGTAACCCCCCTAGTGCCCTGTTTATGGATTAGCTAATCAGCTTAGCTAAACAAACTAAATAATCACTCGTGGAGAATTTTAATGCACCAAATACCCACTGCATTACTTGGCACAAAAGGGCTAAAACAATTTTCCAAAATAAAATCCAGCTATTTGTTGTAACCCGCCGTGCGGTTACTGGGACTAAACATAGAATAACTGTGAAGGTGGAGAAGCGACACTTCAGATCCGAACGAATTCTAAAATAGTTTCGTCAGTACTTTCGTCACAGCCAGGGTTGTTGTTGTACCAAGATCCCTCCGTGTCTCGGAAAACACGTTAAGCAGTTGGTTCCGGCTGTCATTCGTGGATTTTTGACAGTCGTTACAGGTCGTCAGAAGCCCAGAAAATCTGACAAACAATTTTACCAAGGGGTATCGTATTACTCAGTAACTGGGTTGTGGAGGTCAGATGGGCAACCGCTCCTTGTAAATTACTGGTATTCAGCTGAATCCGGTTAGACAGGAAGCCGACCCCAACATGGTTGGGAAAAGGCTAGGCAGATGATGAATTAATTTGCTATACCTACAATGAATTTTCCTGACTTAATATTTTAGACACTTAATACATGCATTAACTCGGAATATTTGTCATAATTATAGATCTACCATGTTTCTTAATTATAGGAAAGCACGGTCCTATTAATTTATAGTACTTGTATTTAGACAAAAGACATTGAAAGAAAAGAAAAGAAAGAAAGAAAACATGTTTATTTAGCACAAAGCCACAAGTGCACACAACAAACAATAAAAATTGTAAAAGAAAAACACACACAAAAAAAATTGCAGAAGTGAATTTGCAGAAGAATTGGTGTCACTTCTACACAGTGTTATAACTCTATGGTCTAAGCGAGCAAATCGCGTGGAAACCGAGCGACAGTTATTGGACCCGATGACCGGCCGAATTAAGTTCCATTGCGTTCGGCCGAAGCGTTTACGGGTCACCGTGTGCGCCCCTGCAAACATTATTCGTTACATACAGGGTTGAACAGTTTTTAACGGAGTTTTGTGTTGTATTCAGGACGTTCAATAGAGGGCGTCGATGAATGGACGATGATCAATAATTATGCTTCGTAATGGTAAAAAACCGGGTTTATGGTAACATTCCCATGATCATTATCAGAATGCCAATTCTCGTGAATGTCAGAAACTTGTCAAAAATGTTGGGAAATTAGAGGTATTTTTGACAGATTGAGACAGATCAAACTGTGAACGTTCTTAAAATTACGAGAATTGCTCCTCTGTTAAGGCTCCTACAAACAGGCGCGACACGCGATATAATCGCGCGCGACACAAAGACACCACTCGTTGCGCGACTTGCGGTGCCTTTGTGTCGCATGTCGCGTCGCGCCTGTTTGAAGGAGCCTTTATCGACACACTTGACTTGCAAGACTCAAAGACAGTCTCATATCTAGTAAATGTAAAGAACCCTGATAATGTTACATAACCAATGCAGTTCATTATCATCATCATCAGATTCATTCACAGTTATTTATTATATTTTCTGGCAGTTATTTGCACTTTGCATCCCCAGCTATCTCCTTCAATTTGTTGATCTGTCTGACTGAATCTGAAAAGATACACGTATTATGCATCATATAAAATCATCATCATACATAATCAGCCTATAATGTTTCCACTGCTGTGACACAGGCCTCCTCTCAGTGAGAGGGAGTGAGCCGTAATCCACCACGCGGGCCCAGTGCGGGTTGGCAGATGTCACATGTCTTGGAATTTTTGGTTCTAGGACATGCCGGTTTCCTCACAATGTTTTCCTTCACCGATTTGAGAGCAGTGGTGATGAAAATAATTTACGCAAAGTAAAGCGCCTGTCTGGGTTCGAACCTACGACCTACAACTCGTAAGTCGCGGCCGTTACCACTTGGCCACCGCTGCTCTCGGCATTATGCATCTACATACCTAATTTTAAAATAAAATCCATTTGGCTCCATGCATATTTGCAAAACAGAACCAATTTAAATATCAAATGATCGCAATACCTCACTAATGACCACCGCTACAAACAATCAAGAAACATAAAAAAGTATTTTCAATTACAACACAATTCGGATATCAAAGAGAATGGTAGAATGGTATAAAACGATATACAAAATAATTGCGGATGTTCTCTCCGTTACCGGCAAATGGGAGAATTCACATCCGCCGGATGTAGGCACCGGCGGAAGTTTACTTAGCCCGCGCGAAACCGACGGAGGCCGCGTCACCCCCGGTTATGTTCGGAGACTGGTCTTTAGAGCACGATTTTAAGATGCGACTTTTATATAATGAGCTTCGGAGTGGTTTAATTTAAGAGAAAATTCGTTACAGAATTTTCATAGAGTTTCTAAAACCTGAAGTCCAATTTATTCTCGTAATTAAAAATCTAGTAGCAATTCATCTCAGTTACAACCAATGTCAAAAAAACAGCATGTGTGCAATTCACACGTGATAGAAGTGAAACCTTCAATCTTAAATCTTATGAATTTACATGTCTCTTTTTAATGTCGCTTTTTTGTTTCATAAACTTTCAAATCACAAAGATGCTAAAGAACATCCATCCATCCATCCATCCATCCATCCATCCATCCATCCATCCATCCATCCCACACCCACACCCACACCCACACCCATACCCACACCCACACCACACCCACACCACACCCACACCCACACCCACACTCACACCCAAACCCACACCCACACCTACACCCACACCCACACCCACACTCACACCCACACCCACACCCACATCCACATCCACATCCACAAATTAGTAGCAAAACACTGTATAATGCTTCCTATCTCATTTTCTCCCACGTTAAATCTTATATGTCTCTTTTTACTGTCGCTTTTTCGTTTCATAAAATTTCAAATCACAACGATGCTAAAGAAGTTTTCACTTCAAAACTTGTAAAAAATGTAGCAAAATTAGAGGTATTTTTAACAGATCGAGACTGAGATCAGACTGTGAAAGTTCTTAAAGTTACAAAAATTGCCTCTCTGGTTCTAGTTCCTCCTAGTGTTTCATTAATGAACAATTAAAAAGACTTAGTTGCAAAACTTTGAATTTGTTCGGAAATCGCCAATATGCTATGGAACTATCGTGCACAGTGATAAACATTGTCATTCAATGCTCACTGTCTCTATCTCACACAGAAGAGGCTACATAGGCCCAGAAGGCTTATAAAAATTGTATGGCAGATATTTTCCTAACATGTTTTTAAAAGACTTGCGGATCATTATTCTTTATTCCTTACATATGCAACACTATTTAAAGTTAAAGTCAAATTAATTAATTGAAATAGGTATAGAGGTATGAGGAACAGGGTGTCAAGTTCAGTCGTACTCTATAGAAAAAGGAGGATCCTCCGACCAGACGGGTATTGTGTCTGGCGGGCAACTGCCCAATGATTCATGTTGGGCGATTGTATTTATCCTAGTTGCGCGATAAACTCTGCTTGCGAGATGCAGGATTTTGCGTGACGTCAGTATGACGCGTTGCTCGCATGTGGCGCTGTAGATACCGATACTATAAAAGGTAATTTTGAACGTCATACGTTGAAAGAACTTAGGTGTAGGGATAAATTCATTTGTTCCACAAACTTCACTAATCCAATAACTTTTCTACACATAAATTTTTGAGAGTAGTGGTGGCCCAGTGGTTACGGAAGCGGCTTACGAATTGTAGGTCAGAGGTTCGAACCCATACAGGCGCTTTACTTTGTGTAAATTATTTCACCACGACTGCTTTTAAAAACGTTGAAGAAAAACATCAGGTGAGGACACCGGCATGTCCTAGAACCAAAAATTCGAAGACATGTGACATCTACTAACCCGCATTGGCCCCACGTGGTGGATTACGGCCCTCCGTCCCTCTCACAGAGTGGAGGCCTTTTCTCCAGCAGTGGGAAGATTTTAGGCTGATTATGAATATCAATTTTCGTTACAACAACTCATTCGCCTAACACAATAATTACATGAAAGTATGTCCCGGTGTGTAACATAATTAATGCAAATTGGAGCTGACAGCATTACGCTAGTAGACATGTATTTACATGGTAATGTGAGCTTGTCATCCTACCGCTTAGTGGCTATCAACTGGGAAGGGTTGATGTTGATCTTTGTAGGAGACGAGTTAGTGTTTAAAATGAGATTTGACTAAGTAAAAACACAAAAAGTAAAAAGTTGGAACACTAATTCATTTGGGATGTAAATTTGTGGTAGTTTTAAAGTAAAAAGAGAAATTGAAGAAAAAACTATAGATCATACGTACTTAATTAAATTCAAACGTGGCCGTTAAAAATATTGTCCTAATGTTAAACCTAGTCCCCGCTCGAGTTATTGTAAAGAAAGGCGTATGGGCAAAAGCTAGAAAAATAAACGTATCTAAATATTATAACAAAAATAAGATAAAATAATAGGAATAAAACCCACAAAAACAAAAACTGGTCGTCAGTCAAAATAATACCCTTAATATGAAAAGTATTCTTATGATCTGCTTAACATATAAAAAAAAATAACAACATTTAAAAACTTAAACAATTGAGATAATAATTCGAAGACTATAAAAGTCGACAATCAAACAATAAAACACACCCCGACCAGTCGCCTTAGCGGAACCAACCTTTATCGCTCAGTTGTGGTTGCGTGTGCCCACCAGTTACTGCAAAGCGAAACACACAAAAGAAACGATAAGGCTCCGACATTAGGGCCATCCCTCTTACGATGTATAGAAATTAAGCCCGTAGGCCTACCGGCTGCGAAGATAAATGTACCTACTCCGAGATCGCATGGGCTCAGCTAATGTTTAGACGTGGAGTACAATTAAGTGGGCTACAGAAGGTGGATGCAAGGTTAGATGTTATTTTCGAACTATCTATCTATTGCTATGTCACATGTCATGTTTTGTCTCTGCATCACTCTAAGGTTCATCCTCATCATCATTTCAGCCGAAAGACGTCCACTGCTGGACATAGCCCCCCTAAGGTTGACTGGTAGAAAATCCCTCAGGCATTTTGCACGCCTTTTGTACAATATTTTATTACTTGTGCATGAAGTTTTAATAAATAAAATAGTTGGAATTAATAAAAGTTGGTTCAGCAGTGTCCAGAGTGGCTAGGAAAGTGGCAATCGCTTTCAGAGCATTTCGTATTTCTACAACAGCTTCAGTGACGTTAGGTTTCCAGCCAATCTCATACATTTTTGACTTTTCCATCATCGTCATGGCTGATAGAACTTCAGAAGTGATGAGACTAAAGTTCCTACATCAAGATTAGGTATTTTAAGCAGTAAAATTTCCTACCAAGTTCTCTCCAGATGGCTACTTTCTGGTCCAGCTTGTGAGTCAAATCGACATTGAAAGAGGAAGAATTGTGTGTCCTTCCAATATTTTACTAAATTCACAACCGCGTAATCTTGGTTCGCTACATGTACATATAGTCAAAACGTTTTGATATTTTATTTACAGTTAGCCAAATAAATTTCGCGGTCAAAGTTAGTAGTTTGGGCTGTCATCAAGTGTTTTAATAGCTTTCCGAAGCGCTAACTAGGGGAAACTTCAAATTGTTCTGAATGCATCTAATTTAAATCTCTTCATAATACAGTTAACATAAAACAATTTGACTGCAAAGGATTACACAAATATTTTCTCTTATAAATACGATTCCCTTTGAGTTCGAAGGTCACAGCCATAAAATACGCTTTCATGTAGCCTCCTTCTAACAGGCTTACAATTTCCAATAACATGAGCTCTCAGAAGCCGAAGGCCGGGACCAAAGGACGAATGCCGAAAAACTCTTACAAACGCTTAAACATTAATATAAAACAAGAAAATACAGAGAAAAGATAGCATGGTCGGAAATTAAGGGGCGGGCCGCAGACGCGAACCATTTGTCCGTCTGTCCGTTACACTTAACTCCGAAACCTCATTCGCTTAACACTCACCTGGGGATCTATGCTGGGCTCGTACGGGAGGATAGTTTAAACGAGCCCGTAGCAAAAGAAAAGTTATGATTATGAGACTTATTGGTTCGGCAAGAAAGCAAAAACCTACCAAGTAATTTGTCGAGCGTGGTTCTCTTAGATCGCTATGAGTGTGTACTTACTAAGTTCAAAATTAATGAACTAAAAACATTAAAACTTAGCCTAGATCATTTTCAATTATAAACTAGTCAAGACTATACTAGAATCCATATAACAATCCTCAAATTAAGCGCATTACAGGTTCCGGACAAGGGCACAGCAAACATAACGTGAGAATTTATTTATTTATTTTAGGATCTCCAACAAAAGATACACTAAACATTACATATACCACAGCATGCACACTAAAATGAACAACTAAGCTAACAAAATAAATAACTAATACAATAAAAGAAAAATTTACATCAAAACACAACAAATTCTCTAAAATATTAGAACATAGAATAATAAAATTAACATTAAAAAAAGCCCATAAATAAAAAACAGAAACAATAAATGTTTAAGATATTTCTTATATTTATCGAGAGATTGGCTGATATCTAAATCTGTAGTTTTAGCCTGCATGTTTTATTGCCTACAAAGTCTTGGTACAGCGGCGTAATGACCTAGGTTTGGTTTGGAGCCTGGGATGTAGAATAAATTATAAGTAAATCCGAGTTGGATCCACTCATTATCTTGGGAAGAATAATGAAGTCCAGTTTCGTCTCACGACTAGCTAGTGTTTCCATATTAGTGTTTCAACCTTTCAGTGTTGCTACACTGAGCAACTAACTAGCTAGTTAGTTGTTTAGCCAAGTGATCTCCGTAGCATAGATAGTAAAGGAACCTCATTTGCACACTCTCTAATCGCTTGGTGTAAACCTCGTATTGCGGATTCCATGCCACTGAACCATATTCTAAGATTGGACGGACTAGAGTGGTAAACAGTTTTATTTTCGTAGATGCTCTTTAAAATTCTTTGCTATTTCGCAAAATAAATCCCAGTCCCTTAAAAGATCTTGATACAATATTCAGAATGTGCACATTGAACTTCAGCATTTGGACAAGTTGAACACTAAGGTCGCGAAAATTGTTGTTTTTTTACTTCTGGAGTAGAAGTAAAAAAACAACAATTTTACTATTAAAGGTCTCAATGTAGTATTTAAAGGTCTGCACAGGTATCAAACCGGAAAGGGATCGGCACCGTATCAACTCGAGCCGTTCAGTATTCTTTGTTTTAAACTCCCTAGTGCAACGCACACTAATTGGAATCGTAACGTAATCGCCTCACCTCGGGACAAGCTCACGAACCGTGGTGCGGTGCGTTACGGCTCGTCGTCCACGTGCTTACGGCTCGTCGTCCCCGCGCTCACGTCTCTCCGTACCAGAGCTTACGTCTCTTCTTTCACCCTTGCCCCTCTCACCCCTCCCGCAGCCTGCCTGCACCATGAACCAGCGGTCGGCGAGCCGTAAGCGCGGCGTCGCCTAGCCGTAGCCGAGTCGACGTATCGGAGCTTCTGCTGCGCTTTTTTTACGTGCTTACGTTAGGTTGACGCCCTATTTGACGGTGAGGTGAAAGGCGATACGGTGCTGATCCCTTTCCGATTTGATACGTGTGCTATATGACCTTTATTTTCTAAGTTTTTTTTATTACGAGTGGACTGGATGTAATGACATTTGCTAATGCGCTCTTTAACATGATAACTGTGCTAAATACGGCCGGATGATTGCAATAATGTCGCCCCCTTATTATATGAGACATAAACATAACTGGTGAAATATGGGTGTAATGTGGGTGTAATGTGGGTGTAATGTGGGTATAATGTGGGTGTAATGTGGGTGTACTGTAGGTGAACCTCTGCCTAACCCTTTAGGGAATACAGGCGTGAAGGTATGTTATGTGTTAAATCCATACAAATATTGTAAATGCGAAAGTGTGTCTGTCTGTCTGTCTGTCTGTTACCTCTTCACGCTTAAACCGCTGAACCGATTTAGATGAAATTTTGTGTAGAGATAGTTTGAGTCCTGAGAGAGGACATAGGATAGTTTTGATCCCGATATTCTCCCGGCATCGACACTTACGCGGGCGAAACCGCGGCGCGCTGCTAGTAGTTAATAAATTGGAATTTTTACAACCAGTTTTTTCATTGAGGTCCAATAATTACTTTACTGCACGTCCAAAATATCGGCCCGTAAGTTTCCACTCCTAATACAAGCCCTTCTCCAGCCTCTTAGTTTAGATGAGATTAGATTAAACGTTTGGCTCTTAACAATACAAGAGGGACAACATTTTTTGCTTCAAGCTCTTTTTAGGGGCCCTATAGAACTGTTCTTTAGTAAATTGGGGTACAAAGAATTGAATAATGTATTCTATTTTATTGTTCAGGGCAGGATTACTAGTTATTAGTTGAGTTTCAGGTGATTAGGGTTGGCTAAATAAGACGTTTGTATGTCAGGTAACTTTATTGTCGTCTTGAGGTTGTTTTTCTTTTGTTTTGGAGTCTTCATTAGGTTTATCTAACGTATTTTGTAAGAAATAAATTACTATGACTATGTAAGAAAATCTTATTTCTTGTTGTTATTTGATCTCATACCAACAAGAAATGGAAAACAAAATATTAATATCGTGGTAAAAAGATGTTACTGACACCAAGGTTGGTAACGGTGTTGGTGTTCAATACTGCGGAATTTACATAATATGGTTTCCTTTGCAACCTCCTTTGATACACTTTGATATACAGTATTTAATGTAAACATGAAAGTCTACATTCTGTCCACATTTATTTTACCTAACCTACGAGCAACTTTATCGTAACGAGAATAAAGATCACAATGATTTTGACTTGTCAGTGGCAGAAACCCAACAGCAACCTTATTAGAATGAGAATAAAGGTCACTGTGGACAGTGATGCAAAATCAGACGTAAAACAACTGAGAAAGGACTGTAATTAGTGCATGTTTTATATTGACATGACAACCGTTTTTTATTTTTTTTATCACTAGCAAGCTATATGAATAGTTTGAGTTTTGTCACTACACCTTGTACCAGCCTCCAAAAAGGATAATTCAAAAAACAAATACCATAAACGAGTGGTGATACGTACCGGGGCAAGCACACCCACTATAAATCTCTTGTATTACGAGTGGCTACATAAAAATTCATTGCTTTCCTTCGATTTATCCGAACAGTTTTCTTTTCATTGTAAGAGTATTATTTTATGCACCCCCAGTGAGCGGTGATGCTTAGATCGTGAAAACGTGGAATAGAGTGTCTTGTCTTATTTTACGCTCAATTAAGATAGGTTATTCAATTTACTCAATGGATGGAAATATATAGGTCTACGAAAACGGAAGGAGATCTTTGAATGTAATTTCTGTTGTTAACAATGCAAGAGCAAGGAAAACCTAACTCCAACTGGCAATTAACTTTGCAAACCCAGAGCTGGCGGTGGCCCAATGGTAAAGGCCGTGACTTAGGTACGAGTTGTAGGTCGTAGGTTCGAACCCAATTAGGCACTTTACTTTGTGTAAATTATTTTATCACCACTCTCGAAACCGCGAAAGAAAACGTCATGAGGAAACCGGAATGCCCTAGAACTAAAAATTCGAAGACACGTGACATCTACCTACCTGCACTGGGCCCGCGTGGTGGTTAAGGCATTCTCCATCTCACTGAGACGAGGCCTGTGTCCCAGCAGTGAGAACATTAGGCTTATGCTTTCCAAGCCCATATTGAAAACTAAGCGTTTACTTAGTATATCAAGAACTTAGTACGTATACAATCAAGTAAATAATGTAAAATTATCATTCATTCAAATTATTTACATTGCATGTAAAAGAATTTCAAATAATCTTAATCCTATCCCTGTACAGTACCCGGCGATAAATATTGCACATCGACCTTTGGAAAGAGACAATCGGCTAATTTCGGCTTCGTAGACCGTTATCTCGGTCGCACGAAATACAAACAGTCCGGTATCTATTAGGAGCTGTTAAAACAACTATGATTTGCTTCTTTTGATAATTAGTTTTATTCTTTGTATAAAATGGTTTTGTGTAAAAAGGTCGATGTGCAATATTTATCGCCGGGTACTGTAACAACTTTAAAGCCATCTTAATTTCATATTATCGATCATCACCATCATCTGAGGCAGCTTTTTTCCAACTATGTTGGGGTCGGATTTCAGTTCAACCAGATGCAACTAGATATCAGTATTTCATATGGAGCGACTGCCTATCTGACATCCACAAGACTGGGTAATACTCCGCCTTGGTACTTACCAACGGGTATCGTATTATCCAGTAACTGGCTTAAAATAACGGAAATAAGGGGGGGAGACGTCTCCCCTTATTTCACATTGATTATCCCACTGAAATGTTTATAGAATCTTCCTCTTCCTCCCTTCACATACTCCAAGCATGGCTCACTTTTTACTAGCGATTGGAAATGAGTTACAGTTGAGTAGAGCTATGGATTTCATCTCTGTACTGATACAGAATATATGGGAGTGGTATTATTCCGCCTCGCTACAGAAGACAGTAAGCAGTAAATAATAAAAAACAGTGGCACTCCGGGAGTGCCGACAGAATTGAAAACAAAACACAAACATAATACTTTGCCATCACTCACTGACATATCGAATATACATTAAAACCGAATACATCCCAAGGACAGCCGAACACATGCGAAGCGGTAACAGTGACACGAGTTCAACAGTTTTTTCTCATCTTAAAAAATGCCCAACGCGCCTATAAAATTTTTCACTTCAAAATTTGCACCGGTTGAGGTAATGTATGAGTGTTTATGTCGGATTCAAAATCTACAAAATCTATGAATTGAGTGGCTACTTATCATTTCATTAGAATTAATGCGGTCTTTGAAAAGTAATTTTTAGGCTTGTTGCCAAGCACAGAAGAGTGAAGTAATTAGCATCTCGTTATGATTGCATCTAGGTATTTTATGGGTTAGTTCACCCGTAAGAAATGTCTGTTCCAGGTGCTTTTTTTTTCATTTAGCAGTCTTTATGAGCAGTCAACTTACAATCATTATTACTGTCAAAAACATTGAGTACATTCATATTTAAAATTTATTATGCACTAGCTGCGCCCCGCGGTTTCATCCGCATCCTAGCTATAAACTATCTGTGTGCCTATATTCATTCAATTTCGTTCAGTAGTTTTGGCGTCAAGAAGTTTAATAACAAACATACAAACACTCTCACAAACTTTCTCCTTTATAATATTAGTGTGATGTGATTCTCTATTGTCTCGGTACCCGAGATCTCCTGCGCATGCACACACATTCACAGCGTATTTGTACACTGGTAACCACAAGTAAAGCGCGCGTCGTTACGTGAGATAAGAATGCTAAGTATATTACTGTTAAAGAGATTAGATTTAGCTATGAATATGAAAATTCACCACTCTTTTACTAGAAAGCGAAATATGTGCGACGTTTTGGCAAGAAAATGGCGATTTGGCACCGTCTGGAGTAATACTCGTATAAAGAGATGATCTTTGTGAGATAAGGGGTGCGTAAGTAAAAGGGTGCTCCGTTTGTCTGAGGAAAGACAGTGAGACATTACGTGTCTGGCTTAGAGTAAATGCTGAAGTCATTTTGTAATAATAATATCCTTTTGTGTATTTAAATGAGAGAGAAGAAAGCAGTGGTGGCTCAGTGGTAACGGCCATGACTTACGAGTTGTAGGTCGTAGGTTCGAACTCAGGGTTTACTTTGTGTAAATTATTTCATCACCACTGCTCTCAAAACGGTGAAGAAAATCGGCACGTCCTAGAACTAAAAAATTGAAGACATGACATCTATCAACCCGCACTGGTCCCGCGTGGTGGATTACAGCCTACTCTCTCTCATAGAGAGCAGCAGTGGCAACATTAGGTATAGGCTGATTATGCATTCTCCGTAAGTGTGTTATGATGACATGAGTCATTTTAAAATAAATATAGTTGATTTTGATCTAAAGCTAGTTTTCTTAAAAATAAGTGGGCTTAAGATATTAATTATTAGGTACCTAACTACATTTTGTAAATTTATGTATCTACTTAATGGTTAAATATGTCTGTGCTTTATTGTATAAAATTTACAGGGACACTTTTGAAAGAACTCATCTATCGAATAAAAACATTCTTGTAACAATCACTTCCGCAACGCAACACAAAACTTATTGAAGGGTAGTTGAGTAGAGTAATTGACCTTGGCAAAGCATTGTAAATTAGGGGAGGTGGATTTACAACCGACGAAAACTTTCAAGATGATGATGAGATGTGCGGCGATACCATCTTGTATTATTATTTCAATAACAGTTCTTTATAAAATACAAAAAAAAATACCTATAAATAGTCCTCGAGACATACGATTCTAAGGGCTGATTTTTCCATCGCCAGATAATTTAAACAGAGGAATAATTTAAAATTTTTGACAGTTCTTCCATACCAAATCTGTCAGACCTCAATTTTATTCCATGAATAAAAAAAATCTGTCAATTGGAAAAACAGCCCTAAATGATAAAAATTACATAAAAATAATACTAATAAATAGCAATAATTTTAATTATATTTTATTTATTGTTATTATTTTTGCTATTATATTGTCTGAAACACAACAAAATGCTTAAAACTAAGTCACATAGAGGTGACTCATATTTCTAATACAAATTCATGTATTATAAAATTAAGGAATATTACCAAACTCATACTTTACTTCCGTCTGGGTAAATTTTCCAGTAATAACATTAAAACTAATAACTAAATAAAGTTACCAACAGTTTGGGAAATGAAGAAGTTTGTCTGTTACGTTCATTCTAAAAACAGAGAAAGAAAAACTTGTTGAAGTAGATAATATAAAGTTAATTTGGGTTATTAAGCTACTTGAAACAGTCGTATTTATTTGGAAGCTGGAATAAGTGAAATGAGTTTTTCTAAATACCACAGCATGTCCATATTGTCCATGTGTGTATTCGTATACCTGGTTGTGCCTGATTGGAACGAAGATCCATTTGCTGTATCATCATCATCATTTCAGCCGAAAGATGTCCACTGCTGGACATAAGCCTCCTCCAAGCACCTCCACTTCGACCAGTTCTGTGCTTCGCGCATCCAACGAGTCCCCGTGGCCTTCATAAGGTTGTCGGTCCACCTTGTGAGAGGCCTTCCAACGCCACGTCTTCCAGTACGCGGTCGCCACTCCAGAACCTTTCGGCCCCATCGGCCATCTGTTCTGCGAGCAATGTTCCCTGCTCACTGCCACTTAAGGGTGGAAATTCTTCGAACTATGTCGGTTACCTTGGTTCTCATGCGGATTTTTTCATTTCTGATTCGATCACGCAGGGAAACTCCAAACACAGCCCTCTCCATTGCCCTTTAGCCGACTTCGCTGTATGTTATCTATTAAGTAACAGGCACAATGAAATAAATCAACTACGTTTGATAGTAACAAAACGAAAAAAACAAGTGTCGTGATCTTCAAAATGGTACACTGTTTTCGGTCTAGCTCCTTCGCCTTTGCAAAGGATAAGGAATTTCGTTCCTGGAAATTAAAACCTCCTTTATCGAATTAATTATTTCAAAATTTCGTATGTTACGGGACAATTTTTTTTGTTCAATAATTTCGTCTCACCCATCGTCCATCAAAGTAAACCAAGCAAAGTCACGGGGCAATATCAACAATAGCTAGCGCAATATTTCAGCCACCATCGACCACCGTGGCGGCAGCCATTGTGTGTCAATCGACCGGTCAATTTGCATAATAACTGTTATTTTGTACGCCCTATGATGTTAGCCCACACTTTACTATGGAGGTATTTTCAAGGAGTTCTTAAGATTATTAGGTCAGATTATATTATTGGTTACTTACGTACGTGAGGTTTTATAGTGGTCTTAGTATTATTTTCTGCTGTGTTTTGAGGGTTAATTTTGATCGTCTATATAAATAATGCCAGGTTTTGAAGTTATCATTATGTTCTTGGTTTTAGACTGAAACAAATTGTAAATAAGTTAGCTTAGCTTAGTTAGTTAGCTTTAAATACTTGTTTACATATACCACCTTATTGATAAACGTTGTATAGCGTCTGTATAGTTACAGAACGCTTTGTCTTCTTCTTTCAAAAGTCAAATTAATGACGACTGAAAGAGAGAAATCGATGTGTAACTATTCATCTGACATGATACGTTTATTAGTAAGGGGGTAAAGCAATAGGTGATTGGATAATCCTAACCAATAATGTTATAAATGGGAAGGTAAGTTTGTATGTTTATTTGTTACCTTTTCACGCCTAAACCACTGAACCGATCATCCTGAAACTTTTCATATACGTTACCAGGTGTACAGAACAGACATAGGGACCATTATGCCGAAAAAAAGTGCAGTTTCCGAGGAAAACAACAATAACGTTATTATGATAATAGATGGCGCCACGTGTCTTTCAAATCAAAAACAGGACAACGTCTGTCGAGTCTGTTTATTTGTTGTAGTGAGCTATCGGTTCTTTGGCAGACCCATGGTACGAAACAAAGCTTTTCAAGAACTTCCGTGGTGCACCGTAGAATGTTACAACTTTATGCAAATTAATTTGCATTACATTATAATACTAATAAAAAAAAACAGTGGCACTCCGGGAGTGCCGACAAAAGTGAAAACTTGAATAATTACGTGTGTATTTTTTTTAATCGTAAATAAACAAAACACGCGCAGTGTCGTCGTTACGCTAACAGTGTCGCGAGTTCAATGGTTTTTTTCCATCTCAAAAATGCTCAACGCACCTAAAGAAGTTTTCATTTCAATTAGCCTGCATTGTCCTATTGCAAGGCAAACGCTTCTTTTTCCACTCAATCCTGTTGGTCTATTACCATGAAAACTTAGGTGACGTGAGATGTCATCCCTCCCACCTGATGCTAAGGAGTGACACTATTGTTAGCTCACGTCAACCTCACTTTACCTTAGTTTTCACAGTGAGATTCTTACAGAATAGGTGGGCTGAGCCAATATGGACCAATTCTTCACAAAGGCGTCAAGTTCATACCGCCATCTACGCCTTACGCGATGCCGTTGGACGTTTTCAGAAGCTCATACTGTGGTGGCACTGAACGTATTTCGACAAAATTAGGCAGAGAGTTACATTGCATCCTGTGGAAGGACATTTAACAGATTTTATCCCGATATTCCTACGAGATCGACACTTACGCAGGTGAAACCACGAGGCGCAGCTAGTTTAATTATATATAAAAAAAAATATCTTGCTATTACATTTAGAAGTCAAAATCAAACGATTCCATCATAAAATAAACTCAATCAAGCACTCATCATATTATTATCCTTATTGCAATTTCACACTTTACCTACGTTTCGTTCTGACTTACCGATAATATGTTAATAGCAGCTATCGTTGCCTCGCCGAGGGGCAATCATTACAAAGATCATATGCCCTAAGTGTGGAGCAATCTTGTTGAAATAATAACACGGGCAATATCTTAACACAGCCAATATCTTGTAGAGAATAAATTTAGTAAATTATGTAGTGATTGATTGATAATAAGGTTGTATTTGCATTTTAACGTTGAAGTTAAGACCTGTAAGCTGATTTTCGTAATTCGAAACGTATAAAATCTGGTTGTCATCTCATCTCAGCGACAACCAATATCAAAAACTTGTCAAAAACTTAGGGAAATCACAGGTATTTTTGTCGCATTGAGACTAAGATTTGAAATGCATTTTTAGTTGTACTCAATAAAACATCTGTTTTAAACTGAATATGCATTTATCAAAACAGGTCTGTCAATACTTCTAATGGGTTTTAATCATAAGCTGTTATAATTTATCGATAAACTGCTATAACTATGAACGATTAAGATGGCTTATCATAGTTATTAACACGTTCTATACCTAGGCAGTATACCTATCATTATGATACTAATATATACATTTTCTATTTGTAACTGGTTTGGTTACACACACACTGAAAATGTTTTAAACGCTAACCCCCTTAGTACAAAACATAAACAATGTATAAATTTAGTTAAGGTTTAAGCCACCGAGCCAGTTATTGAATTAAGAACCTAACTGTTTTAGAAATGTAGTTCTTTATAAAAAAAATGGCAGCTTAGTTCGGCGAACTTTGTCAAAATCGAAATGAAGTTCGAAATACAAATACTGGCCCAGTTTTAAGCCAGAACTAGATTAGATTTTGTTTTGAAATAAGCCGGAAAGAGTCTTACAGTCGAGTCTTTCAAAACAGTAATAAGACAACATTGGTACATTAATGTTTTCAGTTCCTGCACTTTCGTATAAACATTATAATTGTCTACTTATAAAAATCTCATCGCGACAAAAAAAGACATCGGAAGTTCAAAATAAAACTAAAAGAAGTATTCTCTGCACACCGATCATCATGTTTACGAACAATTTACGTGCACTGTAATATTTATAGCCAGCGCAAGCGCACTTGTGCACAAATTGCGCCGCATTACATGTATTGTGGCAGTTATGATAATGTGAGCCGCGATTCACACCTGATAGCTTGCGAAGATGCGAAGTTTGTAGCTTGAGGGTGTATTTTAAAAGGTATTTTAAAGTTACATTAAGCCCTTTATCATCCTCTTTGACTTCAAAGACCTACCAACCTGGTTTGGTAAATAGTAGATTTTACAACAAGTGCACAAAACAAACCATTTTTATCCGAGACTTTTAGCAGCCCGAGCCGAAGGCGAGGGCTGATAGTAATGTCGAGGATAGAAATGGTTTTGTGGACGAGTTATAAACTCTGCTTTTCACTTCGATTGCGAGGAAATAAAAGAGTAGTATAACATAACATTTCTTTAATTAAAATTCAAAGTAAAATTAGAACAGTTTTGAATACTGAAGGAAATTATTTTTTTTCTTACGACATTGATATTAGGCTGCAGACCTATACAGCCTACTATTAAATTAATTTTGTAATAATAATTTTCTTAAATCAACTAACCTACAGTACTTGAATTAAAATTTTAATATCTATTATATCTTAAAAAACACATAAGGCAAATAAATTAAAGTAAATATTATATAATAACAAATTCTATCTATGAACTTCTTATTGCATTTGGCTGTATGGCTCATTTTCTTTGCCTTAATATAATACATTTATGAGTAGATACGTTAATGCCCTTGTGCACAAAATTCGATTTTGTGCAGCCTGTATACCCTGCACAAAGAAGCACTTTCAGAGCATGAGAAGTGAAAATGATATTTTAGGCTAACCTTTTAACCTAACCGGCTTTTATTTGATACAAAAATTACAAGGTTAGTATTTATACCTAAAGCATCTAAAATAGTTTAAAATAAGTCTAGCTCTTCACCTTTTAACAACAACAAAATCCCCAACACTGTCCTGGCGATGATCGCCAACAGATTGGATTGCCCTTATATCCGGCAATGCTGTAACATACATATTTTACACTTGCAGCGTATGCGCTAAAGCTCCTGCGTGGAGTAGCTCATAACCCGGGTGTGCTGCGTCACCTGAAGCTGTGCGTGCCAGATCGGTACGTGTGGAGACGGAGGCGACCGCCACTGCTGGCCGTGCCTGCTGCCAAAACCAACCTGCTGTCGAAAACACCTCTCATCCGCGCAATAGGTGTACTAAATGAAGTCCGTGAAAAAATTGACATATTTTCGTGCAATTTGAGTGAATTCGCAAGAGTTTTGTTGAATTATTTTAGTTATATTTAAGTATTAATATTGTGTGTTAGATTGTTATGTATTGTGTAAAGTGCTTTTTATTTTTAAAGTTTAGATTTTTATTTTAAGTATTAGCTGTAAGTAGATTTTTCATTGTATTTTTGGTAGGTACGTGTTTTCAAACCGCTATTGTATTGGGGTCATCCTGTCAAGATAGTGTGTGTAAGTTTCATAAATAAAAAAATAAATAAATAAATAACCTTGTGAGTGTTCGTTTATCTCTTTGCTTGTAATACTATCTGTATTTTTTTTATGTATGTTTGTATAATATGTCTTGTTACTTGAATTAAAATTATTTTTTTTAGTTAAATCCCTGTGTAAGACTAATAAGAATTTGCGCCCTCCAGCAATTCTCGTGATGCGGTTTTTCAATACGCTCGTCATTCAACATTTAATTGTGCTTTTGTGTGTTCTTCTTAATCTTCTGTGCTACACCAAATATATGCTATAATCTATCTAGATACATAGATCATAATAATATCTTGATAGATATCAAGTATGATTTGAAATCGCATTGAGAATCGCAAGTATAACGATGTTTCATTTCAATCCTCAGCAGCATATTAACATCAATAAGCACTTAACCTTAACTCAATGACTTTAAGACATATCTTCTTAGATCTTTATAGCATAATCTACCTATAATGTTCCCTCTGCTGGGACACAGGCCTCCTCTTGGTGAGAGGGAGTGGGATGTAATCTTCTACCACGCGAACCCAGTGCGGTTCAGTAGCTACATGTAATAATGGCTTCGCATTTTTGGTTCTAGGACATGCTGGTTTCCTCGCGATATTTTCCTTCACCGTTTTGAGAGCAGCGAGGTTGTGGAAATTATCTATACAAACAAAGCACCTGCGTCTCGTAAGCAGTTTCCTCTGGGCCACCCCTACTCCTACACGTAGGTATGCAGTTTCTAAACTAAAACCCCATCGATCTCTATTAAAGTCCTCTTACTCCAACAATCCACTCTTAAAAGGATTCACTAATCAAAACTTCAGAAAACATCCCACAAGAAAGGAAGGGGCAATCAAAAGAAAATTAGCGTGGCCACCTTCTTACAATTTCAAATGGAAAAACTTGGGCTTGGTACGGAACCAATTGGTGGTCGCGGGGGACACACTAGGATTAATTAGAACCACCGAGTTTGTTCCACTGTTCCACCCTTATGATTGGGGCTGTGTAATGTGGACCTGAGTTAAATAAACTATCGGGTTTTTTGGTAAAATACTCGTTCGATGTCCCAAGAGAAGTATGCTGTTGGAAGTCGTTATTGAGGGAAGTTCTTTCGGAAAAGTCGTGTAAGTAAGGTTTACTTAACCTATTTTTGTCTGTTAATAACTTGGAATCGTAGAGTTGAACCATGACATGTATTTATTCATGTTTTTTTTTTCGGAGTCTGCAATAGTGTCCAGTTCATTGCAATAGGCTCGCCCTATTATGCGCCGGATTCGAGGAAGCGCCCACGGAATCCTAAGGATGATTTCTGAGAGGCCATCAGGTCCTGCTGGGAAGACATGTGACGTGTGACGAAAAGACACACTACGAGAGACACACACACACACACACTCACACACACACACACACACACACACTCACACTCACACACACACACTCACACTTACTCACTATGAGTTTTTTTTACATGATATTTTTTGACATTCATGGTTTTCTGATTTTATTATTTGTATTTTGAGAAACTGAATGGTGTTTTTTTAATTTTTTTAGTATTGACTAACATAGTTTTAAAAACTTTATTACTAACAACTATGGACATGTAATTGGTCTGCAATAAATGGAATTATTATTGTTATTAATTATGGGACTTAAACATAACTGGTGAAATCTGGTTGTACAGACGCCAGCACATCAAGCTACTACAATCTGTCAAAATGATTTAATAGATTTTCAACTTTATCTCTAAAGCATAAGGTTCAAAGATGATTGGGAAAATTTGACAGTTTCGGGTAGCTTGATGTGCTGGCGTCTGTACCATAAGTAGACCTGCCTACCCCTTCAGAGGTTACAGGCGTGATGTTAAGTTATTTATTTATTAAACAGGTAACACAGATCAGGATCAGAGTAGGAAAGTTTAAAACTACAAGCGAATGAGGACGTAAATCATCATCAGTCATTATTGTTTTAGTTGATATACGGCTTTACTGACGAGAATTTTATCGCCTGTCTTACAATAGCAGCCGAAGCTTCACAAACTGCTCAAGTGGTGAAAATAATTTCTTTTTAAAATAACAATTTACTTTTTTTTTCTATACCATTTATTTAAATAGCAATCAATCTGTCTAGCCTTTTCCCAACTATGTTGGGGTCGGCTTCCAGTCTAACAGGATGTAGCTGAATATCAGTATTTTACAAGGAGCTACTACCTATCTGACCTCCACAACCCAGTTACTGGGTAACACGATACCCCTTGGTAAGACTGGTTGTCAGACTTTCGAGCTTCTGACGACGTAACGACTGTCAAAGATCCAAGAATGACAGCCGTCACCAACGGCTTAACGTGCTTTCCGAGGCACGGAGGGGTCTTGGTATGTAAAGATGGTCACCCATCCACGGACAGACTGTGGCAAGCGTAGCTTAACCTGATTGATCGACCCGTACGGCTGTTACTGCCTAACCAATATTATTAAAAAAAAAGCCGACTTCTAAAAGAGAAGGAGGTTGTCAATTCGTCGGAATCTTTTTAAACTTCAAGTAATTTGAGATGTTAAAGGATATTAAAAACCTGAAAGCACGAAATAGAATCTATAATGATCATTTCTCCCACATTATTTTCATAAAAAATCTACCCATATAAAATACAACTTGACCTAAACTCCCAGTAAGCCCGTTTGTGTCCCAGAAACGCATAGGTAACGAGTTGAATGAAAGCCTCGAACGAGTTAGCACAAGTTTTTGGCGGTAACTTCTAGTGTGCACTTTCACATGCTCGCTGCAAAAAGTTGCAAATGTTTCTGTTTTCGATTTGCGAGTTTACCTAGGTTTTGATTGTTTTCGTTTTGCAGAACGGGTTACAAATACGATGAAGATGTGGTTTTCAAAAAGTAATGTTGAAACATAAACGAACCACCAGAATTTCACCTGCACGATCCTTATACTTCGTGTATGTAAGAATCGTAGTTGGTGAAACTCTGTGTTTCAAATTAATATTATTTCAAGTTAAACAAATATCAACATTATTCTGATGGTTATTAAGTTAATTTCAGAGTGACTAGAACTATTGAAAAAGTTATAAAAATGCTTGAAGTTGTAGCGTAAACTGAACTTTATTGTGCAGGATTCAAAGTTATTTTTCCATAAACTTATATTTGTTTACATTTTTGGCAAATAAATGGCGAATGCAGATTAGATACCTATGTATGATTTTCTGCTGGCACAGATCTAATACTGGCTAGGATCCATAATAACTTATTAAAACTTGCAACAGGTGCATTATTACCTCATAAATAGTTTACCATAGACGACTCCGCCTTGGAGTGTTATGTGCTGCTGTTCCACAAACGATGGGACATCTAATATCATGTCCTTCATGTACTGTCAGCTGCACGTTACAGAAATTGATGGACGCTAGTGATGGCGCAAACCGAATTCTGGGCAGAGTCCATTTAGATTGCCATCGACACGCTAAGAAAAGGAATAGCTTACCGTCAAAAAGTTTTTAACTAAACGCAAAAATACTACACAATGTTAATAAAAAATAAATATTTTTATTACCTACCTTATACAAAAACACTTATCTAAACACTATGCAGCGTTACAACCAAGGGAAAGTGTTCTCGTTGAACTCTGGCACCCAAAGTAAGATTTAACTTGTGTCTAGGGTGCCAGCGTCCTCGCCTATAATTTGAACATATATCAATAGTTTTAGGACGAGCACAGTATATTATGCCAACGTCCATACTACGTTGAATACGCGAATATCACGCGCGATTTTATTGCGTCTCGCACCTGTTTGAAGGACCCTTTACCCGGTAAATGGTACATACATAGAACTCACATCTGTGCTATGCAATTATACAATACAAAGGAAATTGAGTTTATACCATCCAAAAATAGTCTTACTGAATTTGAATCTTCAGCAGCTCCAACAGTATTTTCAAGTGTTAATCAATTCAAAAAAAAAAAGTTGTGGTTGTGGAGCAGGACCAGCACTGAGCCAGGTATTCATATAATAAACTATGCTGTATATTTATTTTATTATATAATTGGCCAGACAGAATAACATAATGACGCTGAACAAGAGCCGTTCGACGTGCGTCAGTAGAGCATACTTCGAAGTATCTGCGCTTTTTAGCAGCATTCGGCTTCTATACAACAGAGAGATGTTTGCGCAGAGTATTGCCAAGAACAAAGAGCTGTCTCACGGTGAGGACGCAGAGTATTGCCAAGAACAAAGAGCTGTATCTCAGTGAGGACCTGACATTCGGTGTAGAGAGCTGAGGTGGGATATCTAAACGGCTTTGAGCTCATAACCTTGAGGACAGCTCTCTGTGCTCGTTCCAGAGTTCCCAATAAATTCCATGAAGTGCCATGAATTTATAGGCAATTGAAAACTTACTACTCACTACTAAACTTCAATAAGTATTTGAAATCCCAAAAGACCCCAAATACAGATTGGCGAAGAAGTATAGTACAGTCACGAGCACTAATATGTCAACACTTGGCATCTTTCAATTGCGATTTTTTCGTGAAATAACGAATGCAACATTGAAATACGATACTACATAAACCTATGGGTTCGAAAATACTTACTTTGTTCGTAATAACATAAAATTTCATTCAAAACTAAAGGAGAAAATCGTCTTTGAATAAAGCCAAGTGTATACATACTTATGCTCGTGACTGTACACGATAACCCTAACCAACCCGATCAGACTAATAACAAAGTTGTAGACAACACACGATTACAGATACACTGACACGCGGCCAAACTTACATAGGTGAACTGAATACGAGATTTATTGATTTCCACAAGTACAAAATGCGGGATATGGTCATAAAATAGTTAGCTTTACAGAAGGCCGGCTTTATCGGGCTTCTGACGACCCGTAACGACTGTCAAAGATCCACGAATGACCGAATGTTTTTTGAAGTGAAAACTATATCCGACATGTCAGTGAGTGATGGCAAAGTATTCTGTTTGTGTTTTGTTTTCACTTCTAAATTAGTTAGCTTTACAGAAGGCCGGCTTTATACAAAAACCAAAAACGTATACATTGACACTTAATAGCTAGCCTAGTGGAAATGGCTCTGAATTACGAGCTGTAGGCTGGTTCGAACCCACGCAGGCACGGCATAGCATGGCATTATTTTGTGCAATTAATTACCACTACTCAAAAAACATATTGAGGAAACCGGCATGACCTATAAAAATAATTCGATGACATGTGACATCTGCCAATCCGCATTGGGCCCGTTTCGTGGACTATGGCTGTCTCACTCCCACAGAGAGGAAGCTTGTGTCCCAGAAGTGGGATCATTATCGCGCGATTATGGTATACATAGACACGCATCTACGCAAAACAAACGCAAACGCAAAGGTTACTGGAATTCGTTTCACATAGATTGAGATCGCCGTACACTATGAGTGTGTGCACCTGTTTTTGCACGTCGCTCGGAACTAGCCTTCTGCATCTATCTACTCTGTGACATGGCTGCTTCCAACCAATACGTTTCCAATTACTACAGAGAACTTCTGAGAGCGTCCAACGAGGATTTTCCTAAGTTGAGACGCGACTTGCTCTAGTAGATTTGTTTTTAATGACTGCTGAGTTTAAGAGTAGATCCGGCGGTGGGATTTCCTCGGATGCTGATCATGTTGTGGAAATTGTTTTCAGATAAAATGTTGCGTTTTAATTTGTTGAAATTAGTAATTACCTAACTTTTTTTGTGGTTGGACCTTATAATCACATCGCACTTATATTATAAAGACGAAAGTTTGTGAGTGTATGTGTTTATGTGTTTGTTACTTCTTCACGCTCAAACGTTCCAGACGTTTTGATAAAATTTGGCAGCTGACGCCCTGGATTAACATGTAGGCTACTTTTTATCCTGATATTCCCACGGGCTCGAAACGTATGCGAGTGAAACCGCGGGACGCAGCTAGTTAGAAATATAACAGCATGTAAAATGAAATTAGATCTTAAGATTAAATAATGCAACAAACAATAGAACAAGTAATGAATTAAAGAAATTCCGAAAACTATAGTGCTATTCTAGTAAAAATCTCACCGTGATAAATTAGGTGTCAATTGTGTCAATTCCTAGCATCAATTGGAATGACAGCTCACTTCAAGCTCGCTCCATATAAGTTTTCAGTTAGATTATTATAGTAAAGACCGGCTGGTGTGACTTTTGAATATTGAAGTTTACCAAAAATAAACCATAACTTTACTATTCTAAAAATAACCAGACTTATTACATTTCCAATGACAAAACAATTTACCAACAAAACCATTAACAAAGAAACTTAACACCAAATATAATAAAAACCGAAGGCTTTGCCGCAGCCAAGGGCAGTGACATCACCGGAAATCTCCACTCCCCGCCCGCCCTGGCCCGGACAAACTTCCTGTACGAGCGACGCCCGGAAACCGGATGTAGTATCCCATTCGGAAAAACTCGACGGCCAAGTCTGAGTCTATTAAATAGTTCTTGTAGACATTCTCCTATTGGATTAGATGATGTCGGGCTGTTTTATGTGCTTATTATGGGAAGTATGCTTGGTATAATGTTCTTAATTTTATTATGATCCTCAAAATGTTCCTAACACTTCGTAAAGTGGATTGGTCCTAGGTTTCATAGTATGAAAACTATGTTAAATATTCTGGCTGATAGCCTGATAATAACTTTTATGTTGATATTTCAACATGAATAATGTAACCAATATTTTGATTTAAAAGAGTGTCCGTGAAATTTCTTGCCCGATCTTCTACTAGAGTACGCTTTGTAATGGGAAACTAGCTTCATCTTTCTGACTGACCGACCCCTTCACAATTCAAAAGTGCCTGTAATTGGTTTATTTGAAATAAAAGCTTTGAGTTTGAGTTTGATGTACGATCGTTGCACCCTATTTTATGAAGTAAAATACTAATAAAAAGACCAGATTGGCTCCAAGTTCTCAAGCTGATGGTATGATTTACAGTGCGATGTTGGATATATTGACTTTGGCTCCGTATTCATTATAATTAAATGTCTGTTTGTGCTGTACAACAGCTGCTCAGCCTAAATTGAGAGGCTTATGCAATGTTATTATCATTGAGTTCCAAATCACAACACAATATGAGCGCGATAATGACGTCACATAATGAAATGGTACAATTTGCTACAAATTAGATGAGTTTCGGCTTAACGTTGAAGATAATGTAATGTAACGTTATTGTTATAGCGAAACATTTAGACACACACTGACAAACTTCAACATCATAATGAGAAATGAGATTACCTACTGTTTTCTTCCAATGTTTTCCTCATGTGAAAATATGTTCTGATGTATATTAGAATACGACCAGTCAAGGTACTTTAACAGACATTAATTCCCCTACTTCAATTCCAGGTTCGAAAAACAGACTATGGTCATGTTTAGGGCTTGGGGGGTCTTAGTATCGAGGTTTCAGCACTTCGTATAATTACAATAAAACTTCACGTAAGTCCGTTTAGTTGAGTAATTATACTCATGCTTAGTGCTCGATAATTATCCTGATTTGCTATGTAAATGTTAAGAGATATTAAGTTGGAAATTACAAACATGTTTGATACTATTTAACAATAAAATATCGAAAAATATTAAATAAAATAATCCTTCTAATATAACTGATACTTTCCACCATTTTAAAATTAGTTATCTTCTAATTATCACTCCTTTAGCTTAATATTAATTTAGCGATATTTATATTTTCTCTAATCGAAGGTCTAATTATAATATAATAATGGTTTGCAAAAACTTTTTAATAGATTTTTGCAAATTGCAAAAATGTAACCTATGATGGCCTAGGAATGATTACCAAAACCTTAGAAATGAAGAAGCCTATAAGAAAATACCCCTTTAAAGCATTGAAGATAATCATAAATCAGTAAAAGATATATTTCGATATGGAATTTAGAGTAAACCATAAACTGTTCCAACAAATTATAGCCAAATACTGCTAAAACATTCATTCTGTATACAGTGTGACCATTTAATTACAACCTAACTTACAGTCGACGACGGCCACAGACCTTTAAATAACAGGATATGGCTAATCATGTATCGATCGGTAGTGACGGAAGCATTAGAAGCGACGCTTGACAAATAAACAGCAAGCGTTCGAAATTAAGCGGGTAAATTGGGATAAATAACGCGCTGTTTATGCTTGTGGACGAGAGGATTTGGATTGAGTATTCGCTTTGGTGGGCCACGTTTGGATATTTTGCTGTATATCATATAGTTCTATCCAGTTATGTAGGTCCAACTTCGAGAAAGAGGTCAATAGTCGAATCCGACTTGGCTGGGCAGCGTTCGGGAAGGTACGCAATATCTTTCCGTCGCACATACCGCAGTGTCTCAAGACGAAAGTCTTTGACCAATGCGAGTTGCCAGTGATGACATATGGCACTGAAACGTGGTCGCTCACAATGGGCCTTATTTGAAAGTCACCCAAAGGACAATGGAGAGGGCTATGCTTGGAGTTTCTCCATGTGATCGAATCAGAAATAAAGAGATCCGCAGGAAAACCAAGGTAACCGACAAAGCCCGAAGAATTGCCAAACTTATGTGGCAGTGGGCAGGGCACATTGTTCGCAGAACAGATGGCCGATGGGGCCGAAAGGTTCTGGAGTGGCGACCGCGTACCGGAAGACGTAGCGCGGGAAAGTCTTGGTTGGACTGACAATCTTGTGAAGGCCGCAGAAACCCATTGGATGAGAGAAGCACAAAACCGGTCGAAGTGGAGGTGCTTGGCCTATGTCCAGTAGTGGACGTCTTTCGACTGAAATGATGATGATGATATAATTCAGATTTTTTTGTAAAGAAAATGACTGTAACTTATCTTGTATCCTCTCTTTCATTTTTTATGTCTGACCTCGGTACAGGAGTGTGGAGATTGGCACAAGAGGGAGGCATAATCCGGGCTGCAGTAGGTGAAGTCAGGCTGTGGATAAGAGTTGTCAACTTTTTATATCAAATATTTTCGAAGCCATTGCTTGTAAAAATTAAGAAGACAACGAAAAAACAATAATGTAAGTAGTAGTATATTTCAAAATATTTAATTTTTAAAATTTAAATAAATAAATAATAAATCATTTATTTTGGAAAAACATCTGTACACGACATTTCATAAAATGTATGTTTTTTCATACTTTGAGACATTGTTGACTTTAGGGTTTTTTTTTAATAAAATGTCTAATAATGAATACACATCTTGTCATTTTGTATTGAAATTAAAATGTTTTTTTTTAATGTAGTATTTAGGCCTCTAATTTAACAGAATACTTTATTATATAGGAGGGATGGCTACCCCTAGCTGTGGATGACGATGATGATCCTCCATCGCTTCTGAAAAATTCAGACAAATACAGGGTCAAATTGAATTAGCTAGCAAAACTCCGCAGACGTGATGGATATCCATACCTAAACACGATAAAATTAATATATAAAAGATTTGATGCTTTTTTAGGGGTCAAAGACCGCTGGTAGCGTTGTTATTTTAAGTTTGACTTGATAAAATCTGTTTTCTTTTTATTTTACCTATCGCGTCTGAGAAGTTTGCGTGAGGAAAACTGTTTTTTTTTCTACTGATATTTCAAGTGACTACACTAAGTAAGGTTGATGACCCCAAAAAATTCAACAATATATTATTTTTTTGTTTGATCGTGTTTAGATATCGATACTTATCACGTCTGCGGAGTTTTGCCAGCTAATTTAATTTGACCCTGTATATGTTAAGCTTATTAGTCTTTTTCTGCTAAAATAATTTGTATTTGTTTCATAAAATTTACGTTAATAAAAGTAAGTAGGTACAGTACATACAACAGAACTTGTTTCTCATTTTGCGATGTGACACTAATCTAATCACTGTTTGGTTGAGATATTACTGTCATTCAAGAATGTATCAACACAATGAGGTTTTATCATTATAAACTGTCCAACAATAGGTCCAATTACAATGTGTGTGTAAGATCCATTTTGCTGTGACAACCCCAAATGTAATTAATAGTGATTTTATGGCAGCCGTGTTTGTACAGACATAAACTGTGATTAGATTAGTGATTGTGTTGGCGACAATCAGGTATCTTGAATGATTATTACGTGTTTTGTTGACGATGTAATAAATTTGGGACAAACAGGAATGTAAATATTGTAGCAATACTAAGTGCATACGGCAGTGGGGTGTGGTTGTGGAGCTATATCGCAAAACTGCTCCACCTCCTGTCGTGCCCTCTGTGTTCCAAAACATGCAGTCAAAGTGACCTATGCCCTGCCACGGACGACGCCGTGGAAGTGGCGGAATTTTGGGCCAACATGATCTAAAATTACAGTTGTGCCAGCAGCGGCACGAAGAAGAAGAAGCTATACACTAAATTGAGTTCTGACGTTCAAAAGTGCCTTTTATTTGAAATAAATGCTTTGACTTTGACTTTGAGTTCAGTGAGGTAAGTTTGTTGTGACCAGTCTGCGGTAGATCGATGTCAGTCATCAGTCGAAATTTATTTCCCTAAATTGACATTTGATATTTCACATCGATCGAGTTCGACTGTTTTCGTTGGATGAAGACTTTCGATGTCAAATTGATTGTCAGAGTGTTTGGCCGTAATTCGGGTGCCATGCACCAGACTGATCTGACTGAAGGAAGCTGCTCTATAGGTCATGTTCGTGAACGGACGCCACACCGTCAGTAGGGATTGGTTATCTCCTAGCTCGTTTTCACATGTGTAATTTCAACATGAATGATGTAACCACTATTTTGTAACATATTTATGATTTAACAGAGTCTCCGAGGAGTTTCTAGCCTGTTCTTCTCCATAGGCACCTACTACGCTTTGGAATGGGCAACTAGCTTCATCTTTCTAAATGACCGGCCCCTTGACAGTTCAAAAGTGCCTGTAATTGGTTTTTATTTGAAATAAATGCTTTGAGCTTGACACTGGATCAACCTGACATACACTGACCAGTCTGATTGCACCTTTAGCCTCTGTGCTTGAGGCTAATATAATATCAAGTAAATAACTTAAGTTATACTATCAGTGGAAAACAAAACTCGCTTTCTATGAAATAAGTGGTCACTAACATACTGAATTTAACTCATAAAGGCAACTAAAGTTTAATTTAAATGTTGCTAATTTCTGTAAACGAGTTGTACGATTTCTGTGTATTCGTTTGAGCATCTGGTTTAAAAGCGTTCTTATCTTTCATTCCTGGGTATTATTATTATTATCAAAACCCTATGTTGTTTCACTGCACAGCAAAGGTCTCCCTACTTTCTTTCCACTTCTCTCTGTTCAAACCTGCTAAGGACCAGTTCTTGTTGAAGGAGTCCAGCTGATCCCGCCATCTCCGTCTGGGTTTGCCGCTATATCGCTTGCCATTAAGAGCCATTGGGTCGTAAGTTTAGCCCATTGGTCGTCTGACATGCGGCAGATGTATCCAGCCCGATTCCATTTTAGCGTGGTAGCTTTCCACGCTAAAATGGAATGACATCATTTAGATATGTGATTTCTAATTCGCATACATGAAAACACGATTTCACATTAAAACGAAAAGAAAATGAAGGGAAATCCAAAAAGTCGTACACCATTCATCATTGTCAGAGAAACGTCAAATTAGTACAAAGGAGTGATGGAATCTAGGTATTGATTGGGTTCAGCACCATTTATCATTGCCCGTTTATTGGCATGTCAAAATTGTACCGTCTAAGGTTGTGTCTTTTTTATGAGGATATTGTTGTAGCTGTTGTAATTTTAGGCTTTTGATCCAGGTTTATACTTACAAATGGTGAATAATGTAATTCAAGTTAAAGGTCATACTCAAAACTTTTGTTTTATTTAGACCAACGGTACTTTTGAATGTAAAAAGTCAAGTTTATCAAGAGTTTTAAACGAATAAATCTTTTATGCAGAACGTCAATACGAATTGAAGACAATCGAAAAACTAGCTAGGTATCTACTATCCTGCAATCGATAGCCGCCTAGGCAGACAGCCTGCTAGTGTGGGCACTCGCAAATAGGACGCGATCTATTTTAGTTAGTGTCCGCAGTCCGACCGAAACAGGTTTTTCAGCCGAAAGCGAAACCGAAACCGGACTTTCGGCCTTGATCTTAGTTTCGGCCGAAACCGAAACCGAAACTTACTTAAACATATTTAAAATTTCTATCGTATACAAAAATCTGGTGTGTTTTTTACACATTTATTTGAATATACAATGTATATTATACATACAGACAGTTGAATACTTACCTAATCATTTATATGCAAAACACAACCTCAACTCCATGCGATTAACGATGGACGGCGGCGAACTGGGCCGGTGACGCTACGAGCGAGCACGAGCTAGCCGCGAATTTCGCCGAACGATGCACGATAATTCATGAACACTCGAGTTCCGGCGCGGCCGATAGTTTCGGCCATTTCCTGGCCGTAACCGAAACTAAGGCCGAAACTAGATTCCTTGGCCGAAACCGAAACCGAAACCGAACTTTCGGTCGGTCACTAATTTTAGTTATAGGTTAAGTTATTTTGTTACTAACACTGTTGAGCTCATTGTATTCTGAATAAATAAATATTTATAATATACCGGGTTTTTTAACATACAAACGGTTTTTCTACCTTAAATAAAAATATGTCTTTGTACTCCCAGCCCTTAAGTTATACCTGACTAACAGCATCGCTATTCACAATCATCCGACAGGCTATCGTATCGAAAATGACACATTCGATAACCTGACTTGCCTTGCCCCCGACAGCAAACAGCTGTCGTAAGAATACCGGTAATCTATTTGATTTAAACTGACAATATTTTCGGGTTTTGGACTTGAGAACAGCGTTTAGAGGACTCCTACGATAACATTGATTGATGTTCGATAGGATACGGAAGCGTATCGTGTGGTTGTGAATAGCTATGCTGGTGTAATTTTCAAGCCAATTTCCGAGGAATTTTAATAAAGTTGAAGTTTAATGGCTCAACACTTCTGAAATCACAGGAAAACTTCTAAAATACCCCTTTCACAAGCGCTCCTGTGAACCGTTTAGATTTTATCTTTACGTACCTAACTTTAAAGGCAGGTTTCGCAGAACCCGATCTCATTTAGGTAATCCGTAAGTCACAACTGTGCGGGAATTCTAGCAGACACTGCACCGGTTGGAGTTCCAGAATATTATTATGTATTCGCTATTTAGTTTCCAAACATGTAAACCAATAATTATAAGTTTATTGGAAAATAATTATAAGTTTATTGAAAAATAATTATAAGTTTATTGAAAAATAATTATAAGTTTATTGGATTTTACAGTTCAGCTTGCGCTACAACTTCAACATTTTATATGATGTTTATTTAGGGTTCAGTAAATCAAAAGGAAAACCGGAACACATATAAAATCACTTCGTTGTCCATCGGTCTGTCCGTGTGTCAAGACTTTTTCTCACAGGATCCCGGGGAGTTATCAAATTGAAATTAATATCAAATACTCAGAGCTGCAATCCCTTGTAGCAGTGAAAAAAATCAAACTTCTAAGTCAACGTAATCAAAAGACACGGGCGTTTGTGTTCCGTTTATGCCGCATATTTTGTCACTCGCAAGGGAATCAAACCTATAGGGTACTTCTCGTTGACCTAGAATCATGAAATCTGACAAGAAGCAAAGACATGTAGCATAAGTAAAGGAAAAAATCTGGAAACCGTAAAGTAGCTACATACCTACAAATTTGTACTACCCGTTGGTGCGGGAGTCTGACTCCTCTTGACTGTTTTTTTTTTCAATAGTTCCCGTAGTCATTCAAAAATTAACTTAATTTACACTTTTATAAAGTTGATGTTAGTTCAAATGGAAATAACATCAATTGGAAACAATGATTTGAATAGACCAGTAGGATTGCTTAACTCTCCGTCCAACAAAATCTAATTTAAATGTCCAAATGTATGTTGTTTTTACTTATTTGAATGAATTTTAATAGCATGACGTAAAGAGTATTTCGGGACCACCCAATTTAGAGCTAATTTGGATGTTCTACAAAGTTTCTGGATTAAAATTAGACGGAAATTATACAGGCTGGCAGGAACTTCGGCGCACAACCTGTTGCCATGACATTTTTCAGTTATTATAAAAAATAATTGTTTTATCGATACGGTCGAAACCGTAGGTATTACACTATTCTATGCCCCTGCCACCCTGTAATTTTTATTAGAGTTCCGTACCCATAAGGTAAAAACGGGACCCTATTACTATGACTCCACTGTCCGACTGTCTGTCTGTCTGTCACCAGGCTGTATTTCATGAACCGTGAATCGTGATAGCTAGACAGTTGAAATTTTCACAGATGATGTATTTCTGTTGCCGCTATAACAAAAAACACTAAAAACAGAACAAAATAAATATTTAAGGGGGGGTCTCATACAAGAAACGTGTTTTTTCGACGTTTGTGTGGTACGGAACCCTTCGTGTGCGTAAAATATACCTACATCTAATTATAATTAGATGTATATTTAACATTCCCATATAATAAAAAGGTTTTTGACATTAATATTATACAGCGATTTTGGACCATGGTCATCATACTCGCATAAAAATCTTAATTATATCTGTGTTTCAAAGAAACTAATATTAGGAACTATATATCGAAGGTTTACCTCTTAAGAGGATTCCACAAACATCATAAACAAAATTCTCTTATACTGCCGATCCATCCACCTTGACCTTCATCAGAAACTCCATCTTCCTTTATATCAACGTCACATTATTCTTATGCGATGTGGGTAGTTGGGTAGCTTTATATATTTTTGCCATTACCTCTGCTGGAACTCTGAGAAAAGGTCCAAGATTAATAAGAACTCAGCCAGTAATGGCACCTTTTTGTTTTATTGTACAAAGCAGTCTTGACGGGGCCCATTAGCCGGCCCGTCCATTCATTCGTTCCCTCATTCGTTCACTCGTTCGTTCAATGATCACCTGGGGACTAGGCTAGGTTTCAGATAATCGGAGGTATTACACTGTATTTCTTGTTTTGTTTATTTTTTGGGAAATTCGGCGTAGTTCTTGTTCTGTTTTTGCTGGAATTTCCTTTGAATTTCTCTCTATCTTGCTGATCATTACAAAATATATTGAGAGCTACGTCTATTTATTTAAGTTCTGCTATCATCAGACTAATCAATACAGGGTGAAATTGAAAACATGCGACAAATCGAAATGGGAGATTGTACTCATCATTATGAACAACTTTTACTGTGAGAACAAACCTGAAATCGCGAAAACAAAATCAGCTGTTCTGTTCTCTACATTTTTGTCAACATAACTCGTCAAAATGTATGGAACAGCTGGTTTTTTTCGCGATTGCAGCTTTGATCCCTTAGTAAAAGTTGTTCATAATGATGAGTACAATCTCCTATTTCGGTTTGTCGCATGTTTTCAATTTCAACCTGTATATGGTGTTTTATATCAAATGAATACTTCGCGGGTTTATGACCATGACTAAAACATTATTCTTAACAATTTAAAAATACATGTCGCCTGCATTCCACGAGGGGTTAGGCAGAAATGTACCTATAGTATACCCACATTTCGCCAGTTATTCTTAATTTCCATGTTTTAGAGTTAGATTTAAGTAATATAATAGTACCTACCTATCATTATTTATTTGACGATTATCATGCAATTTTTTCTGAAAGATGAGTGAAAATGTCTGAAATATTCTAAATTAACAAATTAGAATCTAACCACACCGCAACAAACACACCGAAAACACATTTCTCAAAATTCTCGAATCAAAAATAAAGATACCTATATTTTAAACCAAAAATGTTAGGTCCTAAATACAAAACAAGTGAGGTTCGGCTCAATAAATTCTCAATCCAGTCCCTACTCTAATTAGGGCGGTGGTTGAACGGCGCGGCTACAGTGTAGACGCAGCGTAGATAAGCTAATTGCCTATCTGGTTCGTTTTGGGCCGCCGCCGACGATACGTTACCGACTAGAGAAATCGGGATTCGATAGAATTTAGAATGTAAACTTTTCGGAAACGAGTTGGTGTACCGATTTGGCACGACTTTAAATATCGCCTTTCCTAGGGATGGAAGATATCAAGACGTAACGGACTAATGTATATACTGCAGTTCTACAGCTAAAGTTGATAATATTGTTCACGTTGATCAATTAATAGTAGCGGTATAATTAACCCGAGCGAGCAGCACAACAGGAACGCCCGTTTTTATGTTAATAAATATAGAATATGTAGGAAAGAAAGTTATAAGATAGCAAGATTGAGAGAAATCCCGTAACACAACGAAAAGATAAAAGAAAGATAACGACGAAAATGTAGCTCCAAAAGTCGTTGCTACTAAAATTACATGTAAAGCGAAAAACGAAAGTGCAAAGATTAATTTTGGCAAAGTTAATCAACAAATGTAGGAGCGTGGACCAGATGGCCTCCCAGCGGCTCGATGGGGTATCAAAATGCTATTTTACAATAATTTTAATCCACTAATTGGAGTCGCCGTGGTCTGCCCAGAAGGGATAATTAGCAAATTGGCTGATGATATTATTTTTAGTATTCGATAGCGGTCGGCCCTCTGGGCTGTGGTGTAAGGCATGGATGGAAAAAATTGGCAATTTCTGCCTTTGAAGTGCGCTTAATGGGACTACATGACCCAAAACGAGGTCACTGTGGGACTGCATAGAAAAGAAAGAGAAACGCGATTACACAACGCTGGTAACTTGCTCGTATTGCAAAATATGAAGCAATTATCTATTTACAAAAAAATCTATCAATAACATACTAATGCTTTAGTAGGTTTCTTGTAGAATAATCTGATAAAAAATCGGAATAATTGTATGTATATTATTTTTATTGTAAAAAGAAAGTTTTTAGAGGTATCTTCATATTTTTTTTCTATCGTATCAAATTAATTGTATTATGTTTTCAACACACTATCTACGTATCATTATATCCTGAAGAATATCGTATATTTTTCTGATTTTGTTTACTGTAGCCGATCATATACTTTTATTGTTTCTAAAACGTGCGTTTTTTGAATTTAGGTTTTGTAATCCCCTTAGGAAAACAAGGCAATGATAATTGTAATTGGTACGTTCTGGGAAACTATTTGTGCAAATCACACGGTTCCCACAATTTTGACTATTTGTTTCGGCAGTTAAACACCTGGTGTTTGATTACATAGTTCAGCTTGATCGTAACTATCAAATTTTAAGGGAAAATTCACAATTGTAGGTCTCCCGATTCCATCCATTCATTCAACTATATCATTGCAGGTTGGATGAGTAAAAATCTCATTTCGCCCGCGACCCTCTTTTGTTTTAAACCAAAAAGGTCTGGCATCTACCTCATTTTAAATTAAGCAATTCAGATATCGCTTATGATAATCCTCCCCAATGTGTAATGCCTTTCGTGGATTAATTATATTTTATTAATTTTATGCAGACGTACCGAAGCTGTTATTTCTCTTGTTAACGATGTTTTAATCATCATAATGTGATAATCATGCCCGCATGTTAAAGTATCTTATGAAAAAGTGATTATCGAGTCCTTTTTGTTTTGTTTTGTTTATGAAAATGAGTTAGGTTATGGAACTATTAATGCTGAACTTTATAAACGTGCACAGTGCAATTTGATATTACAACTGACTAAATACCTACCTACCTAATTTACCTCATAGCCGGAATAATTCGTATTAATCTATACTAATAAGAAAGTTGAAGACCTTTTTTTGTGTTTGTTTGAAAGCGCTTATCTCTGACATTACCAGTCGGATTTGAAAAATGATTTCTCCATCTGATAGCCCAATTCCCGAGGAAGGCTATTTAATACCGAGCTAGGACGCTTAAGAGCCTTTAGTAATGTAAAGGAAAACAGTCAGAAGGAGAATTGGTAGGATTATAATTCGCACACACACAGTCACGATAGTCCAGTTAATAATTAATACAAATTAAAAGAAACTTATAATAAACTAAAAATATTTTTTCTAAGTCCGACGTTTTCGTCAATAATCTTAATCACCATGGAAACCACATACAGATTAAAATGGGTTGTGTTGTGCAATAAACTATGGTAATGTTATGTACCCTACAAGCCAAACAAAATGAAAATAGTCAGAAAGTAGGTACGCTAGGTGAAAACGAAGTAATAGCGTGGACGGGCGATGAGATGCGGCAGGGTGGGGCGGGGGAACAGGAAATTTCACGCGGAGGATATCGCGGGCAGAAGCTAGTTAAGGGCCTTACAGGACCTAAACACAAAAAAAAACAAGTTTTAGAAACAATAAAAGTATATAATCGACTACCTACAGTAAACAAAATCAGAAAAATATATGATATTCTTCGGGATATAGTAATTATCCTAGGTAGATAGTGTGTTGAAAACATAACACAACTAATTTGGTACGATAGAAAAAAAATATGAAGATGAGGTACCTATCTTCATATTTTTTTTCTATCGTACCAATATCGTATCGTTTTACAATAAAAACCATACCAATATACATACAATCATTCTGATTTTTTTGTCAGATTATACTACAAGCAACATACTAAAATACTATCTAGTGTTTTAATTTTTTAGTCCAAACAATAGATTTTTTTAAATAATTGCTTCATATTTTGCAATAAATTACTTGCGTTGTGTCATCGCGCTTCTCTTTCTTTTATATGCAGTCCGACAGTGACCGCGCTTTAGGTCATGTAAGTCCCTTAACCAGATGTCATCATCTGCCTAGCCTTTTCCCAAGTATGTTGGGGTCGGCTTCTAGTCTAACCGGATGCAGCGGATTACCAGTATTTTACATGAAGCGACTGCCTATCTGACCTGCAAAACCGAGACCTCTTGGTAAGACTGGTTGTCAGAGTTTCGGGCTTCTGACGACCCGTAACGACTATCAAAGATTCACGAAGGACAGCCGCGATCAACGGCTTAACGTGCTTTCCGAGGCATGGAGAGGTCGTGATATGTAAAGATGGTCACCCATCCACGGACCAACTGCGGCAAGCGTAGCTTAACCTGATCAATCGAACCGTGTGGCTGTTATTACTTAGTCACAAAGCTCTCAGTTCAACCAGATGTATAAAGCAGAATTTCAGAATTAATATCAAATATTATTCGCCAAAAACCAGTGCTGAGGATCAGACAGAGGTTTCGCATAGGGTCGTAGCATTATGCTGAGCGATGGCCGTTTTGCGTGAATGTGACGCATATTTTCCCCTAACTTCTCTGCGCCATGTTCACCGCAAATAACCGTATCTGTTTTCTTCCTTTCTTTCAACTTTTAGTAAATGGTCGTAACGGAGGTATCTTATAATTTGAATTAGAAACACGCTTCCAACTGAAGTCTACAAAACGATAACGTCAGCTTGTGACCAACGTTCGTTACATTGGTCACAAGCTGACCTTTAATTACAAACCACCCCATCATCTCCCAATTCCACAATACCAACCGACTGTAATGCCGTCGTTACTTTACCGAACATTCACGAACTGAACACCAATTCCCTAGCCACTTCACAGGCCCTTACAATACGGACCTTCAATATTAAATTGAAATAATCTACCTTCGGCATCCTGGCATTGAATCCAGTACAAACGGTATTAAATCCACTCGACCTAATTTCAGATAAGTCGTAAGGAATTTATCTGTCGTTAGCAAAAGAGGAATACAAAGGCATACGATACCCGCTCTTGAATTAATTTCCCTGCCCGCATTTTGTTCAGATTCAACCTAGCTACCCTTACCACTGTTGCCTTTTGATTTGGTTTTCTTGCTAACAGTAGCATTATAATTTGGTGAATTACTGTTCATTTGTATGAGATGGAGAAAGTAAACAAAGATTATTTGTAAAAGGAAATTAACATTGTATCTTGTATCTAGGTTTTGGCAAATTATTGGTTTTAGAGTTAGGGAGGTACTTCTTTTGTTGGTTCAGATTTTTGGACATTATGCGTTCACCTAAGCATGGTCTGGAGGCAGCATTTACCGAGCCGGCCAAACTGCAGAAGACCGCATAACATAGAGACGCGTCGTATGTTGTCGCGATCCTCAGTATTGAGGTAACGACGAAGAAAAAGTAATTGGTGTAACAGTAATTTCCAAGACCAATAAAATATTACTACAAAAATGTACGAGTACTTAAAGGTACTCCACAAAATATACTCTGTGCAATATTAACATTTCATCATCAGCCTATAGCAGTCCACTGCTGGATATAAGCCTCTCCTATTGCACGCCATTCAACTCGATTTTCAGCAACTCTCATTCAGCTGCTACCAGCCACCCTGCAAAGATCGTTGCTCCACCTAGCCTGAGGGCGTCGACCAACTTACGTTTACCAATTCGCGGTGTCCACTCAAGAACACGTCTACTGCAACGGTTCTACGGCTAATATGGCCGGCCCCTTGCCACTTTAGCTTGCTTATTCTGTGACCTATGTCGACAACTTTGGTTCTCTGCCGGATCACCTCGTTGCGGATTCGATCCATCAGAGAGACTCCAAGCATATCCCATTCCATAGCTTGCTGAGCGACCATGAATTTATGGAGCAGTCATAGCAGGCAGGACGCACTGATTGAAGACCTTGTTTAGGTTCTGTGGAATACGCGACGAGAAGACTCGACGAAGCTTCCCAAGCTTTGCCCAGCCCAGCTGAATTCTTCTGTTAGCCTTCCTCTCAAAGTTATTCTTAACAAACTACAGAGTTTGCTAGAGGTAAACAAATTCTCGAACGACCTTGAGAGCACCGCCATTGACAGCAATCGGTCCTGCGGTAACGTGTTCGTTGAACATAACCTGGGTTTTGCCCAAGTTCATCCGGAGACCAATGCGTACAGAAAAATCAACCAACTCAAACAACTAACAATGTTTACCTGCACAATAATCGTAGTATTTACTCAGTTTTAGTGGAGTTTGCTGATGAAATTGAACGCTAATTATGCCGCAAACTCTCGAAGACACGGCCGCGGGTTGTTAAGTTCTGTGCGCAACCATACATTTTCGATTAAAACAAAAATGAGTTTATTATGTTTGTCTTTTTAATGTAATATTGGTGAATGTACTCTCTTAAGGGGTTTTGGAAAATACTACCTCCTTGGACCTATAGGGGTAAGAGGAACAAGGTGTAAAGTTTACTCATTCTCCACCCTCGTTGTTTTGAGTGACATTAATGTGATGAGTAGTTTGCAGTTGGAGATGCAGATGTCGCCACAGTACTTTTATCTTTCGGTGAAAGACAGGCTATCTGTTTCTTTACTTGAGTCGTTGACCACGATATAACTAGTTATTTGCAAGCAATAACTTACTTTACAACTGCCAAGTTGGGTTAGGGTTAAGAATTATAAAAAAATTCTGCAACGAAATTTTAACTGTTTAGGTACACGTGCCGAAATAATAAAACAAAAACAAATCAAGTTTATTTTCATTCCCCCTTAATGCGTGACTACCATCTATTTAAATATTTACCGGACACATAACTTAAATCTTAATCGAGTTACACAGCTACACGAATAACGCACTTTGTTTTCCCTTTCGACATTATTATACAATGTTATCTTGATAATAGTAGATTATTTTACGTAATTTATATAATTTTCGATGCCTTGCCTTATGAATTATGTGAGTCAGTCCAAGGTAGGATATTTTTATGTATCCACTTGGTTATTGACGATAGAAAAACGCTTAAAGATGTAATCCCTTTTGCTTTAAATATACACAAGGAATTTAATTAAGCTAGAAAGCTCGGCTAGACACTTTTGCAGTGCCCTAGATAGAGTGATCTAGAATATTGCTCTAAAAATACTGCTCCACGATAAATAAGTATCTGGTTAACAAAGCGTCTGTGTCCTTAAAGTTTGTTTTGAGGGTTGCCCATTTAATTAATTTTTTTCTGTTCTATGAATTAGGTACCTACCTATTTACTTTTGTATCCTAGCCGTTTCTCATAAAATCTATACAAGATGAAGTCAGAAAATATCACTGCACAAAATACACTTACATTCGAGAACCAATAGTACCTACCCGCTCACCGCAGACCACCCACGTGGCTGCGATGCACGCTCGCGATAAATCTATCTCTCTATAAATTCGCAACTGTCCGTTATGTGACGTCACGACTCATGGCGGTCACGCCCCTTTAAGTGAAACCCTCAGATGACTTATTGTTATGGTCCTTTTTTGTGTTTTTGTGTTTATGGGCACAAAATAAATGGTCCTCCTGTACGGAGGTGAACATCGTGATTGATGCTGATTAATTTTTCTCGCTGTTTCGCGAAGTTTTTTGGTATTTCTTTCTGAGAAATGAAAGCTGAGAACGGAATGGGGTGTTTCTTGTTTTTGCATTGTGTATGATGAAGGATCTGTTATGGCTGTGTTGAAATACTGTTGTTGGGAATGGAGTTTGGAATTGTGAAATGTGGTACGGCTAATTTTAACCCGGGGGTTTACTCCCTACTCACGGAATCCGTAGTTGTGGCTGATGTTAAGGGTATTTCATACTCCGCATCACTTACGTGTATAAAATTGGGCCGGAACTAATGATAAATGACAATACGAATTGATAGTTGTTCCTAGCCCCGAAATGTACATAATTATATACTTACCGTCCGAAAAAAGTAATTTTGGCTCTTGTTTTGACGGAACGACTATTTTCGAACGGGCCTATTATATCTTCGTTGATGGACTTAGAAAGTGGGCGCCCAGGAACAGACAGTGGAGTAACTTGAGAGACTTGTGTAGTAGCTGACCTTCTCTACTTATGTGCGTGAAAGTGACGTCAAGTGTGCAATTTATCAATATTAGCGCTTATTACTAAGTAAGTTAGCTTATTTCTATGATTCATTGTTTTAAGCATGTTGTGTTTACCTATAAGACAGTAATTGATGCACTGTTATTTTTACTTTTAAAAATGTATTATGTGGTATTAGTGTAATCAATTGTTGTTGAACCTAATAAAATAAATAAAAAGTGGAACTGAAGTACAGAGCGTTGATGGCAGTGACTTGCTGGTTGCTGATAACAATAAACCTGTTATCACCTAGCTTTGGGTTGGTAGCTGGCTAACTTTGAAGATTATGGAGACTTTCTCTTTAAGCGTTAAAGTACCTACTGGTCATTGAGTATACTCAAACCATTTATTTCAAATAAAACATTTTAATCAAAATATTGGTAACATAATGCATGTTGAAATTATACATGTGAGAACGATGTAGAAAGACATGCACATTAAAAGCGTCCATAATAAAAAAGATAAAACAAAAAAAAACAATTCGGAAATTAAAATATCCCACAGCGTACAGCTTAGAGACGGCTCGGCGGGAAAGTCGAAGTCAAATCATTTATTTCAAGTCGGCCGCTATGAACGTCAAAATCGGCTCCTAGAGGCGGCATTGTCTACATTTTCCATACAATCTAGGCGTGTCACCGTTTACTGGCACTACGATACAAATGACGTATAGAAACTGACGGCTTTGAATGGCGGACTCTAAACTTATGCGCTCAACGCACTGTTGGTGACACAAATTTTATAAATACTGCCATCTAGAGACGCACGGCGATTCCGGGTTCAGAGCAGTGGAGGCCCAGTGGTAACAGCCATGACTTACGGGTTATAGGTCGTAGGTTCGAACCCAGACAAGCGCTTTACTTTGGGTAAAGTATTTCATCACCACTGCTCTCAAAACGGTGAAGGAAAACATCGTGAGGAAACCGGCGCGGCGTGGCCTAGAACCAAAAATTCGAAGACATGTGACATATACCAACCGGAACTGGGCCCGCGTGATGGATAACAGTCCTATACCTCACACCGACTACAGGTGGCCTGTATCCCAACAGTGGGAACATTATAGAATGATTATGATGCTTCCGGATTCTGTGGAGTATATAATACAGTAATTGATGTATAAGGAATGATGAAGATAAATTAATTGGGAAGTAGGTAGATATTATGAAACAAGCAACTACTCGAATATAGCTTTTTCTGGGTACCTATTTTGCTGACTTAATTAACAGTGTGGCTACGGCAGTGCATCCGCGTTATGTACTCGGCTGCGGTTTTGATTCCCGAGCCGAGGTAAATATGACCTGCTGTAATTATGACACGTTTATACGTATGCTAAAAGTGGAACAACACTATGGTATGGGGACTCCTGGGGTAAGGATTATAGAGAAAATAGTTTTAGATCAAATCAAATATCGGGCTTGACAAAAAGTTTGTAGATATTTGAATGTTTTTTAGTGACGACTAGTGCCTGCAGGTACACCATCGAAGGATTTCTATGTCTTTATACGATAAAAGATAAAGACACGAATGGAATCGACAGTTTCGCCGTGAAATCATATCAAAGATAGAGATAGACAAACTTTAAAGCTAAAACTATTGGATAGTGTTATTATCTCGTTTATTGTGTGCATAAAGTATTCTTTCCACTTTAATCCACTACATTTCACCCCTATCCCATCACTAAATCCAGAACCATTTAATCCTAAACCTAATCTTCCAGAAAATGCTGCCATAAAACAGCTATAAATAATTCCGGCATAAAATATAAAGGATTTAAAGAAAATTTTCAATATCTGTCGAGATATTTATCGTTGCCCTTTCGATCCATTAGTCGGGTGGGGGCCGGTTCCGGTTTCCGGTATCGTTCCGGCGGAAGTTAGAACACATGGCTCCCTGAACCGGTCGATCGTAAAAAATATCTTATGAAAGATGTCTTGCGTTGATGTCCAGTTTTCCAGAAATTTATTCAACCCTTGCTGCGGTTTCCAGATTTATGATTTCTGGGTGATTTGGCAGAAGAATATTTATCCTGTCCGGTCCTGAAAACCTAGAATATATTGTAAAGGTAAATTAGATTTTCGCTGTATATCTTTGATCAGTCTAGATTTTCATATTTTACTATGCAATAAGTTAGGTAGGTCCACATGCGTCAGCTCAAGTTATTCAAAGGCTCTTTGTATAGTTTATTTTATGTAATAAATAAGCTTCACTCAAACACCAGCTGCGAAAACTAACTCAAAAACGAATGCACAATCCTGACGTAGACAGCATTTGAGTAAGTGGGATTGAAATTATCTGAGATTACGAAATTAGCTTTGAATTCTTTAGTTTTAGATTGGTTATTAATAAGCTTTGTATATGTGTACCTACCTCTGCACATAGATATTGAAGAGGTTCTCTTAATAGGTATTTACATACTTAAAAGAAGGCTTGTACAATTTATTTATCAACACCTGTTGATTACTAAGTAAACTTTATTATTATTGTAATCGTATTATTGTGTTGTATAATCATGTATTTCGAAATAAATAGAAGCAATTTCAGATCCCCTAAAATCACACAATTTTGTTATTTGTAAGCTGATTATCAATTCATGGAACAAAATCAAAATACATAACACCAACAGTAGCTGTGAAGTCAGAAGTAGAATTGCGTTGGGAACTTCTGCGAACACACGCATAATGTATTGACCTTTCGAACTCACTAGCAGAACTGTATAGTATTGGCGTAAGTTTCATCAGCTGTGGTGAAGAATAGAAAAGGGCATTTTTCATAATTATTGTTTTATCTTAATTTAGAGCAGTGGTGGCCCACTGGTTACGGCCGCGACTTACGTGTAGGTCGTGGCTTCGAACCCAGACAGGCGCTTTACTTTTTCCAAATAATTTCATCACCAATGCTCTCAAAACGGTGATGGAAAACATCGTAAGGAAACCGGCATGTCATTTGTAATCTCCCAACTCGCACTGGCCCCCTCGTGGTGGATTACAGACTATTTCCTCTCGAAAAGAGGAGGACTGCGTCCCAGTAGTACATTATTGGCTGATCGTGCTAGTGCTTAGAATCACCCGGTTTAAGAGATTCGCTAGGTTAAGCTCTAAATCCCGCGGTAATTCTATGGGTACCCACATTTAAATTGACCTATAAACCTATAAACACCCATAAGGATCACAACATTTAGGAACCTTTTCATGAATTAATCATAACCGAAAATTTTACAATATTTATTTTTACACAACAGAAGAATCTTTGAAGGGTTTTCAAAAAATACTTATTCTCTTTATTGTGTGTTCATTTGATCTATTTTCGCAAAAGATATTTATTTATAAACCCGTATCATAATAATATGAGTCGTTTTCCCTCTTATTCGCAGCGAAAATAATTTCCCACCGGCCAGTACTCATTCCACACACAACCCCATAGACTGATCCCATATTCATCTCACAACTCCACCCCCAACTTAAGGGTCCGTATCACTGTCCGTAAAGGAAGTTGTCGCAATGTCTGTCCCAGAACAAGTCGCGAACTACCCAACAACTTATGAATTGTTCCGTTTACAATTGCCACCTGGAACTTTTTTGTTGAATGTTGGAGTGTGTTCGCTCAGGACGTTAACGCGTGATAAGGAGTTAAAGGTCTTGTTTGGTATAACTTCTAGTATAGAATTGTGAAGTAGTGTTGGGGAGTAACCTACTTCTGAATCGCCAACTTTTGTAGTACTATTCTACAAAAATCTCGACGTGAAAACTTTGGTTGAGTGAGCTTGAAGGGAGCTGTCAAGATCAAGCTCACTTCACCCAAGTTTTTACGTTGAGATTTTTACAGAACAGAACAGAAAACAAGACAGTTTTCCTTTCGGCTGGAAATAAAAACTGCTAACAAGAAGTAAAAGGGTACTTAGGCTAATAGGTAGAAATACTGTGAAGTAATAGAATATCAGTGTGGCGTCTGTTATATTGACGCCAGAATCCTTTCCAGTCTTTAATAGGTTACTTCTGGGAAAGCTGCACTGATAGAGTCGATCGCATCGTCACTTACCATCAGAAGAATGGTGGAACAAGCTTATTAAATATCTTTATAATAAAATAAAACCAATTAAGTGCGAGCCTGCAGTTTATTTTGCTTTTAAAATGCATTTTTAATACAGTTGCTCAAAAAGTGGCGTATTGCAGGGACGTATAGCGTTCGGGATGTGGGCTATAACATACTCGTGCTTTTTTTTTACCTTTCCCGAACTCGTGCTTTCTCTTTCCCAACTGTCAAAATAATGTCTATTAAAAAGAAAAACCAACCATGAAGTTTTTACTAAAAAAATTCATAGAAGTTTTTATGATTCATGCAAATACGTATATTTCTAAAAATAAGCTACTAATTTGTTTCAATATCAGATTTAATGATTTGATTGAATGAGTTAGGTTAGGTTTCATTTCATTTCATTTCATTTCATCTCATTAAATTTCATTTTCATTTCATATTAATAAAAAAATTCTACTGAAGACTTGGCTGTATGGGCATAGTTCCCTTTGCCTACCAGAATGGGTGAAGAAAAAAAATCTCTGCTTATATTCTACGGTTGGCGCCATTGCTTAGTTGAGTTTATTGTTTTTCTTATTTTATTAAATTGCTTCATTTTTTCGCAACTGTATTAAAAATAGTCGTTCAGTACACGTGCGAAACCGTAACTGCTGCAGAACTGAACGGTTGAAGAACAAGTTTTCAACGGCCGGGAATATATGTTGCGGCGCAGCGCCTGACAGTTTCTAAATACTAAATTCACGTTTATATGTTTACGCACAACTATGGTTTTGGTAGGCGTTACTTAATTATTCGTTAGACTTGATGTGTCATACAGCTAGTCTACCGACCACCTTCATATTGTACGCACGATATTTTTTATTAAACTTTTTTTAATTGTAATTGGACTTTAACTAGCCCCAGTGTATACTCAAAATATACATAACACCTTTCCGCACTTGTAATGAAATATACTATTCTATCAATGATAGTTTAAGTGGTAAGTAGGTATTTCTAGTTTAGGGATTATATAACACGGATGAGTGTCCACGGTAATCCCTACTTGAGTACCGCTCCTTCTGGATCGGGGTTCTGGAGTCAATGAAAATCGGGTTATGTTGACCGAGTATATTTCGCGTGGTCCCAGAGAGAGAACCGTTCGCCCGAACCAGTGCGCAGTAACTCGTCGTTCCATGCATACATCACGCGCACATACAATTTGCTAACCTTGCACTCTGCCTTACATACATACAATGTGTCCCTACACTACTTCCCCCCAAAATTTTGCAAAAATTTTCTTACATCTATTACACTTATCATAAACATTGCGCCTTGTCACATACAAAGTAAACCTTACGCTACAAATGGCTACTTATTGCGATAAGCACTGGTCACTATGAATAATAACAATGCACGGTGGCCGGATCACATTACGCGTAGCTGGCTTGTGGCGGTTGCTGTGGGACGCTGCGTGTCTCCACGCGCCCGGGCAGCACAGTCACAACACCGGATGCGTTATTGATTTCTTTATGTACCAATTTCTTGACGCGATGACGAAAATGACGACACAACACGAGCACTGCGATGAGCGCGACCGCGGTTGCCATGACTGCGAAACCGATCTCGTACTTCGTCACTTTTGACTCTATCGCGTTATTTTGGGCGATGACGACTTCTTCTTTACTGTACGTCTTGCCCATGTTGAACAATTTTTACGTAAGTATCGCTCCTCGGAATGATTATGAATGCTATTTACTCAGTGCTTCTTGCAGTAAGTATTACTGATTGATAAGTAAAAGTACATGTGTAAGCTAAATCAAAGTTCATTAGCTTCAAGGCTAAAGGAAGTAGTATTAAAGTTTGCACACGCCGATATTTAAAACAATGTTCAATCTTGTTTACATGAAATTGCCCTAGCATAGTCGGCATTATTTCTATACTAGTTATGTTACAGGGTGCGGTCATCCATTTTTCAGGAGCCGGCTTGATGGTATTCCTTTTGGCAATACGAAGACTTAGAACTAGGTTTTAAGGGTAGTTGCCGTAACTTCCACTCTGCAATAACATAATGACACCCTGAGGGCCGGCAGCTTCCGTTACGACAACGCCAAACAAAACAATAAAAAAAACTATAAAGTAAAACAAAACACACACAATACTGTTGACATGTTGGTACATTAATATTTGCAGTACTCATTGAATCTTACGGGTGGTCTAATAGTGCGACCACTGCGACTTGTCTTTGACTGAGGCTTATTTACGGTGGGAATCGGTGACAGTGGTACTGGGTTCCATTCTGAGTTTGAGTTTTTCTGAGAGTTATCTACAGAAGTGCCTGATTGTTTGTCATTACGTTCTTCATTTAATAAGTATGCTGGCTTCAGCCTATCAATGGACACACTGGCTTTCCTGTTTGGTAGCTGAATTACAAATACTTTGCCTTTTCTTTCTATAACTTGGTAGGGGCCTTCGTAGGTAGGTGTTAATGGTTTGCGTACCGCATCGTTGCGAATAAATACATGGTCGCATTTATATAGGTCACTATGGACAAACAATGTTCGTGAGTCTCGCAATTGCCGCGATACCGGTTTTAGATTTTTTATCGTATTTTTTAAGTGCCTTATGAACTCATGGTCGTCCCCGCTTTGTTTATGGGAGGCGCTGTAGAAGTCTCCCGGTAAACGAAGCGTTTGGCCGTACACATACTCTGCGGGACTAACGCCATTGTCACTCCTACCTACAGTTCGTAACCCTAGCAACACTGTAGGCAGTTCATCGAGCCAGGACGAGTTGTCAATGAGGCGAGCTGTCAACGCTGACTTCATGGAGCGGTGCCAACGTTCCACAAGGCCATTGCTTTGAGGATGGTATGGTGTGGTACGCGTTTTCGTTATACCCATGTACTTCATTAATTGCGTGAATAACGTGCTCTCGAATTGCCGCCCTTGGTCGCTTGTCAGTTTATTAGGACACCCGAATCTACTAACCCATGACTCATAAAATGCTTTTGCTACGACTTCTGCCGTGATTTCTTTCACTGGTATGGCCTCCGGCCAACGCGTACATCGGTCGATCATGGTGATTAGGTACTTGTGCCCTTCTCGCGACGTAGGGAGGGGACCTACTATGTCGATATGTACTTGCTCAAAGCGGTCACATGCTGGGAATTGTTGCAGGTCCGATACCGTGTGTCTATTGACTTTTGATTTTTGACACTGTAAGCATGTCTTTGCCCATCTTCCGACGTCGCGATTCATCCCTGGCCAAAAGAAGCGTTGTGCGACCAATTTACGCGTTGCCCTTATGCCCGGATGGCTGACGTCATGTACTGTATTGAATGCAAGTTTTCTAATGTTGTCTGTTAAATAAGGCCTACAAGAGTTGGTCGAGGTTTCGCAATAAATTTGTGCGTCACTGTTTGGAATGTGATATTTCTTTAAACAAAAGTTGTTGTTTCCTGTATTCAATAATTGTGCGAGTTCAGCGTCGCCGTCTTGCGCTGTTGCTAATTCTGTGAAGTCGAGTACAGTTGGGCAGTGTATTGTTTCAACGCGCGATAATGCGTCGGCTACGGCATTATTTTCGCCTTGTATGTACCTAATGTCCGTTGTGAATTCGCTGATGAATAATAACTGCCTCGTTCGTTTTGGCGTTTCACAATTGCTATGTAGTTTTGAGAATGCATAGATTAAGGGCTTATGATCTGTAAAGATGGTTAACTGATTGCCCTCGAATAGATACCGAAAATGCTTAATTGCCATGTAAATGGCTAACAGTTCTCTGTCGTACGTAGAATACTTTTGTTGAGCTTTTGTTAGCTTCTTAGAAAAGTATCCTAATGGCTGCCATGTTCTACCTATTTTTTGCTGCAGCACGGCTCCCACGCAGGTGTCTGAGGCGTCAGTCATCAGTGCTAAGGGTACATTTGCTTTTGGGTGTGACAACATTACTGCATTCTTTAAACCTTGTTTACACTTTTCGAACGCTTCAATTGAATTACTGTCCCATTGTATAACAGTTTTATCTTTCTTTTTGGCGCCTTTCATAAATTCATTGAGGCTTGCCTGATGACTGGCGGCGTTTGGAATGCCTGCTCTATAGAAGTTGATCATACCTAAAAATCTTCTCAATTGTTCTACGGTTTGCGGTCGCGGAAAATCTAAGATCGCCTTAATTTTATGGTCTAGTGGTCGAATACCGTTTGTCGAGACCTCATATCCTAAAAATTCGATGTTAGATTTTCCGAACTCGCACTTTGATAGATTAATGGTGATGCCAAACTGCCTAAATCTTTCAAAAACCTGTTTAAGGTGCATTTTGTTCTCTTCTATTGAGTTGCTGGCTATTATGACGTCATCGACAAAGCTAAATAGAAAGTCTAACCCTTGCAGTACTGTATGGTTCATGAAACGTTGGAATGTCTGACTCGCGTTACGTAAACCGAAGGTCATGCGCGGAAATTCGAATAGACCGAAGGGGGTTATGATTGCCGTTTTCTCGATGTCTTCCTTCGCGACTTTCACGCAATGGTACGATTTGTTAATGTCTAATTTTGTGAAAAAATTTTTACCTGACAGTACGTAAGTGAAGTCGTGCAGCCGTGGTACTGGGTATCGGTCCGGTTTCGTGATGGCGTTCAGGCGCCTATAGTCGCCACACGGCCGGATATCCCCGTTCTTCTTCGCCACCACATGTAGCGGGCTGGCCCACGCGCTGTTGGAGGGTCTGCAGATTCCCATTTCCTGCATTAACCTGAATTCTTCCTTCACCTTGTGATACCTGTTTGGGGGAAGGGGTCTAGCACGCGCATGTACGGGTGGTCCCGTCGTTTCGATATGATGCAGTATTTTGTTATCATCGTAATCAGTGTCGTCGTCCCTATAAGGCGTGGGTTTGGTGATATCTGCGAACTCTGATAATAGTTCGTGAAATGGATGGCTGCTGTCTACAATGCTGACTGAGGGTTCCGAACATTTGACCATGCTCCCACTGGTTAAAGATTTGTAATTCTTGTCTACCAATTTTTGCGCGTTTAAATCTACTAATAATTTATAATGACGTAAAAAATCCGCTCCTAAAATTGGCTGTTTAACATTTGCTACTATGAAGGTCCATTGATAAGGTTGATTGAGATTAAGATTTAATTTTAAGTTTCTTGTGCCATATGTCTGTATTTCTGAGCCATTTGCTGCATATAATTTGTAATTAGTACTATCACTTATATTATATGGTTTTTTGGTAACTGGTAAGACAGAAACATTCGCACCTGTATCTATTAAAAAACGCATACCCGTATTTGTATCCTTCACACATAGCCGGTGGTTTGACAAGTCGATGCAGTGGTCCACCGTTGACTGCATCGTGGCTAGTTTCCCGTCTCCTGTTGTCCTGACGGTGCCGCACCTTTCTTCCAGCTGCACGGTTGTTCGCACTTGCTAGCTTTCTTCCCAAACCGGAAATGGTAGAAACATACCCAGTCCGCCGATCTCCTTCTGTCCCGCCGTTGCGACGAGTTGTTCCAACGCCTCCTTGGTGACGGCGATCGAGATCGTGGTCTGTATGGTTTTCTTTCCCTCTGACTGCTTCTGTGCATTTCCTGGATACTTTTGCTTAGTTTCGATACCTCTGCGATCAATAAATCTGCGCTTGACGGGGAAGAGTTGGCAGCGACTTCGGAAATTGCATCCCTCGGCTCTGCTGTTTCCATGATCTTATCTGCCTGTTCTGCCAGCTTGTTCAGGTCCGTTATATCGCTCACCGCCAACACCGTTCGTGCCGTCGCTGGTAGGTGTCCGATCCATAGCATGCGCAGGGTGTCTTCTGGAAATTTACCCCTAGCCAGGTCTTTCATGTTTCGCAGTAGTTGTGATGGTTTCTGTTCTCCTAGGTCTGTTTCTTTCAGCAATTTCCGAATTCTTTGTGTATCCGATTCTTCGTATACGCTCAGTAGTCGCTCTTTCAGCACTGTGTAAGGTTTGTCTGCAGGTGGTTCCAGCACTAGATCTGACACTTGTCGTACATTTTCCTTGTTTAGCTTTGCGATCACCAAGTTGAATTTCGCCTTTTCGCCTTTTTTCTGGTCTGCGACTATGACCTCGAACTGACCAAACCATAGCCGTGGCTCGTCTGCCCAAAACTCAGGAATCTGTGTCTTGATGGTGATTTGTGATAAATCACCGTCCTCGGATTTTACTGGCGTGGTTGGCTGTGTTGATGCCATCGCTTGCGGTGGTAACACTGGTTGCATCATTTTTAATTAGTTCGTAACTACGTGGCAAGAACTATAAACGCGCACTATTATATTGTAAGACGTGTATAGTTTTATCGGGGTCACCACTTTAGGGATTATATAACACGGATGAGTGTCCACGGTAATCCCTACTTGAGTACCGCTCCTTCTGGATCGGGGTTCTGGAGTCAATGAAAATCGGGTTATGTTGACCGAGTATATTTCGCGTGGTCCCAGAGAGAGAACCGTTCGCCCGAACCAGTGCGCAGTAACTCGTCGTTCCATGCATACATCACGCGCACATACAATTTGCTAACCTTGCACTCTGCCTTACATACATACAATGTGTCCCTACACTAGATTTATTTTTCGATTAGGGTCTGTTGTTGATAAGGCATAACCTCTAGAGCTTCAAACTGGAATATCTTTAATTCCTGACTTCCTATAAAAGTATAACTGAAGACAAAACTGTTCAGAAATTCAAACTCTGTATTTTAATTTACATCGGCGGACGCAAAAAAAAATGTCAACAAAAATTTGTTCGGGCGTTCGCCATTTTCTTTTGTAGTATGTAAATAATTTTAAAATTATTTTTTTGTAATGTAACTACAAATTTACGGTTTTTTCCTTTAATTTTGCTACAAGACATTGCTTCTTGCCAAATTTCATTATTCTAGGTCAACGGGAAGTACCTACCCTAAACGACCACCTTAATTAACATGTTCAAAAGTGTCGTTGTATTCCTAGTACCTACTTACGTTAATTTCAAATAATACTGGTATTTGGACTCGATTGGCATAAAATATGTAAATAAATTAGTCAGATGAGAACATAAATAACTCCTTCTTTGTATACAAATAGAGTTTTATCGTACAGCGAGACAGTTACAGTTATAGTCCGATAATTACCACAAGCTCGGCTTGCATGCAGCACCCCAATTGTGTAACACTTTCCATCACAATCTGGAAAAGGAAATTCCTAATCCATAAATGCTTCTTAATTATTTATAATGTTTGAAAACATTCGTCTGCTCGGCAACATAAATAACACAATGAATAATACTGTTGAATTGTCAAAGTGAATGGCATTGTCATTCTAACTGTTTTACGTTATCACCCCGTGGTTTGGTTAGAATAAAACTGTCATAAATTAGCAATGCTGAAACAATAAGTTCCATGAGAATCTGCAAAGCTTGGCCGACAATTAAAACAAATGAATAACGTCTTAAGTGCCTACAATACCATTGGATTTCGCAACTATTATTGCTACCAGCCGGTCGATTCTGTAAAAATCTTACCGTGGAAACTTAGGTGAAGTGAGTTTGTTTTTGCTAGGAATTGATGCTATTGACAGCTCACTTCACGCTCACTTCATCTAATTTTCACGATGAGATTTGTACAGAATAGCACCGCAGCATAATGAAGTAGTTTTCGTATCTTTGTCGAAGGATAGAAGGACAGACGGTCTGCAAACAAATCACGTCGGACATTCTAAACTAATTATACAGCGGGTATCGCTAGAGGGCCACTGCAACGTGTTTTTGTTGTTATCAACAAAGGACAGGACTAAGTTATAGAGAGAATGGATGTTGCAGATATTTCGTAGGTACGTCTCGGGCTTATAACAGAGTGGCTGTTGAGTATCATGTTTGATTTCTTTACGGAATGGTATATTTTTGGTTCAATCATTAATTCAAATCTAGCGCTGGATACTAAATGTTGGGGTATTTACATTGGTCCTATAATATAGATCCAAAATAATATGGCAAAAAAATAAATTAATGTGGGATATTTGTACGCCTCTGGGAAAAGCATAGAGGATCTACCTACCTGTAACATCTCGCACACTATTGTAATTTGACCTATGTTTACGAATAAAGCATTCTGATTCTGATAAGTGCAGGATAATATCATCATCACTCGATGATATTATATGGTTCCAGTGTTAAGTACTAGATTCCAGCGCTGGATTGATAAACTGGATCAATGTAAATCAGCTTTAATATTCTACATTTGGGTCTACTCTTATTTTAAAGCACCACCAAATGGGAGAAATCTTTGAGTAAAACAATAAACTAAAACTACAATATTGGGATTAAAAATGTAAAATAGAGTTTAGAGATATTTAGTTCCCAACTTGCAACTAAGTACTTGCAGACATTATTGTTGTTACAATATAAACAATAACACAAAAGTCAAGCCATTTCCATTCAAACTACATACATCTGCGACCGGCCACTCGCTTACGTATTCGAACCCAAAACTATGTATTTGATTAAGTACAGACTAAGTTTTATAGGGTCCCGGGTCCGACTCCGATGCTAAGTTAGTTTCATGTTAACAAAATAGATACTTCGCTCACGATTAAGTGCAACTTAGTGTAGTGACTATTGTGGTACTTTAGTGTTAAGTTAGTTTCATAATAGTTTAGGAACTGAGAATTAGTTATGCAGTTACTGAGGTAAGTGAAGGTAGGGAATTAGGAACTTATAAGCTAGCTTATTATGAATTTATAAGTTTGATGGAGTTGTTAAGTCTAAGTAAAAACGGATGTGTTGTTGTTTTGTGTAAAGAAAGACAAAGGAATGGTCTACATGTATATACAACATGTCCCGGAATTAAAGGCTCCTTCAAACAGGCGCGACACGCGAAAAAATCGCGCGCGACACTAGGCACCGCAAGTCGCGGAACGAGTGGTGTCTTTGTGTCGCGCGCGATTATATCGCGTGTCGCGCCTGTTTGTAGGAGCCTTACTGCGCACTACCAAGCATCTCAATTAGAATATTATGTTATATTCATAATACATAACCTGAATTTTTACTATTATATTTATAACATAAATAAACTGATTGTGGGAGAAAATTGTGGTCACATTGCAAATCTGCGCATGCACACGGTCGTACAACCGAGTCTAGCGTAGTAGATAATTCGTCTACTACGGTTATTATTATTTTTTTTTTCTATTTTTTTTCTTATGTATGTCTCTGGTGTACACTACTTTAAGTCTGTACTAAATAAATGTATTTTCTTCCTTTTTAGTGTTAAAGATACAAACAGAAAAATAGAACTTTTTCATACTTCCCATGATGCTCTTTTATGTCAAAATTCACACAATATCAGCACCCATCACACTTTCCTAATAAAGGCGCAAGTGAAAAATGTACACTGTAAAAAATCGCACCAACAAAACGGAGAGCGTGTTAAAAATTTATTTTGAATGGCCATTCATTAAAAGGCATCCTGGACGGCGCTGTTGCGTCGGCGATAGCTATCGTGAAGAAATTACACTTCCTTCCTTATTGCCGGCGAGCGAAATACGGTAGTTTAAGGTAAAAGTGAAGAATTTATACTAACGACTCTCTATTAAATGCATGAGTTGAAGAATGGGATGGTTTGTCTTTAAGGATATTTAAATGGATGGACGGAATGGAATACCGATAAAGTATTATTAAGGGTGAAATTAAATTAGCTAGCGAAACTCCGCAGACGCAGGTGGGATGGAATTTAAATATGGTAATAAAATAAATACTAATTTGATGATATTTTGTTTGAGATCAACGACCGTTGTTTGTGAAATATCAGTAAAAAAAAAATGTTTTTTTGAAGTGAAAACTTCTTTAGCGGCGCTGTGTACTTTTTTTGGAACGGGTAAAAACTTCTAAACTGGCGTCAGGTCACGTGACCCTGATCGAAAATTCGTAAGACGTAAAACGTAAGACAGCGCCATCTATGCACATCGGGAAGAACTACGAGGGCCTCGCGTACTAACTACGTAGTTCATCCAACAACGACGAGATGGCGCTGAACCACGGATATATAACATTTTGTTTATAAGACGATTCACAAAATACACTCGTAATTGTTCAAGTTTTCACTTCTGTCGGCACTACCGGAGTGCCAGTGTTTTTTTTGTGTAAGCTTCACAAACGTAATGGGTAAGGAATTAAGGATATTTAAACTCGATAAAGCAAAAAATATGATTTTCTTCAAAATAACTACCTTAGCTGTCGTTGACTCCAATTTTTTTTAAACGAAAAACAAACGACAAACAAAACGAAAAACATAAAAGAAAAACATGACTTTAAGTCATGTTTTTCTTTTATCGTGTTTAGATAAAGTTACCCGTCACGTCTGCAGAGTTTCGCTAACTAATTTAAAATGACCTGTATACAGTTAGGAAAAGACCTACATAACATAATCTTACTAATATATACGAGTATTAATATTATAAATATGAAAGTTTGTGAAGATGTTTGGATGTTTGTTACTCAATCAGGCGTAAACCGTTGAACAGATTTGGATGAAAATTGACACATAGATAGACCATTTCCTGGATTAACACATAGGATACTTTTTATTCCGATATTTCCACGGGATCGAAACTGACGCGAATAAAACCGTGGGGCGCTGTTAGTATAACATAAGATAAAGCCTGTATTCTCCGAAGGCTTAGACAGATTTTTACTTATAGGTCACCCACATTTTGACAGTTATATTTAAGTCCTAAGTAACAGGGGGGTGAGTGGGGCGAGTCTATTGCCTTCAACAAAATTAATCTTGATTGTATCAGACTGGTTAAGGGCTAATTAAACACCATTTAAGTACAAAATGATAATTAATCAACAGTCACAAAAAAGAACATCCAGTGAAGCTTCTTTGGAAAATATTAAAAATCTAGTAAAATAACAATTAACTATAATTTTTAACGTTGCTTTTAGAAACGCATTGGAAATCTTGTCGCAACATCAATCCGTGCCAATTTATACACGAGTAAATCGCCAAAAAAAGATAAAATACCAACAGTCACAAAAGAACCCAAAAGTCTGTCCAAAAGAAACATTGTCTAGTAATGAAACAACAAAATAAAAAGATAACGACACAAATGCAAATGAATCTAGTTTTAAATTGAAATAGCCGACTGCATCCAAGAATATTACTATTCGTTGTTTCGAATGAGAAATGTTCTACAGGATTTCACCATTTTTTATTTTGAGTCGTTGATTAAAATGTTTACTCAATTATGTCGAAGGTACATTTTTCACGAGATTTTTCGAATCAATTTTGCATGGGAACAAAATAATAAGGATTATTTTATGTGGAGATGGCAGTAAAGAATTTGTAGTGAAAAAGAAAGTCGGTGTAGTCGACCTCGTAATTGCTTTATCACTTTACGCAACTTGATCATCCGACTGTCCCATTTCAAAACCTAGTAAGGGACACTTTTTACAAAAATCATTTTGTTGCATAATCTTGCTAACCTAGAATGTCTCTACCAAATACAAAAACATCAGCGTTTTAAACTTACATAAAAGGAGATATATTTAAGCATCGATACCTAGTAAGTGCACCTTTCACTCCCTAGTGACCATTTTAAAACCTAGTAAGTCACTTTAACCAACTCAAAACCTCTTTTAGAATCATTAGCATTTTATTTACTTAACATAAATACTTTCCGTATGCTGACCAATATTACGTTTATGCGCTCTCCTGTAAAATTTCATTTTTGGGCAGCCGAATCATTCTCTTGCCTTTTTTCACCCATCCTAAGAATAGAATAGAATATACTTTATTTGCTTTGAATGCAGGTACATACAAATAGGATCGTAAATAACATAATAAAGAACCGTGTACATTCTGCCTTGTTGGCATGCAAACACAATAATTATTATACAAGTTATCAAAATAGGTTATTAAGATGTATCATTTAGGAAATCCTGAACAGAATAATAACATTTATCTACAAATAATTCAGTAAAACATTTTTTAAATTTCATCAAGGGCAAGGTTTTCTAAGCTATTAGGATTATTAAGCTATTAGGGGTCGATGTAAAATGTCTACTTTTTCCATACTAGTATCTCTATTAGTCGTCATCTCGTTATCCACCCCCTTTCTAGCCATATCATTTTTGACACTGTCCATCCATTGTTTCTTTTAGTTTTTCCCACTTTTGACAATCATTTACGCTAAATTAAAACTCACTAAGGTTGAAATTATCTGACTATCATATAGACAAATAGACCTTCTCGTTTCATGACATTCAACTTTAGGGTGGGTGGTACGAGGTTACGAGGTCAACTATACTTACTGTAAAAATGTTAATGTAGGATGTCCTGTATTTAAATCGCATATTATAAAAAGTGTTTATCTCTACACCACAATGTACAAGGAAAGAACACATAAGGATAAAAAAAAAGCTTTTAAAAAAAAGGTTTTATTTTAATAAAAACGTAACCGATAAAGAAAGATAACAAGAACTTGTAAAAAAAAATATACGACGTTTTACAATGTACACTATTTACATTACAGACATTATTTACACCATTTACTTTATTTATACCACTGATATCGTTTAGTTCTTTTAAGTATTACCACCTGTTTGTTTTATATTTTAATTGAATTACTCGTTTTGATTGTTCACGTATCGTTTTACTCTTCAAGACCTTTCATTTGTTACCCATATTAAGGGGGTTGAAAAAATATATAATACGCCATCTTGAATTTAGAGTGTTGTTACTAAATTTATCGTTTTCTACTCTTCAAGCTCTTTCATTTGACACCCATATTAAGGGGATTGTAATAATGTACCTAATCCGCCATCTTGGAGCGGCCATATTGAATTTAGTGTAATTTTACTAACCTTATGGTTTTCTACTTTTCAAGCACTTTCATGCATTTGATACCCATTAAAGGGGCTGAAAAAAGATATAATCCGCCTCCTTGAAGCGGCGGCCATATTGAATTTAGTGTGATATTATTACTTTACTTTACTTCTAGTGTCACTTTATCGTCTTTCATTTCATACCCATATTAAGGGGGTTGAGAAAAAATATGTAATCCGCCATCTTGGAGCGGCGGCCATATTGAAATTATTACCAGAACTAAAGGTGTATGCAAAATTTCAGCTCAATCGGATACCAACAAATGGTCGAGAAATGGTTTGCAAATTTTGAACAGACAACTTACATACATACATATTTACATACGAACAGTTCAAGTTAAATATAAGCTTGTAATAAGCTATAGTAGAATCAGCAAGTCCTATTAAATAACGTAATTTTTCAATCACAAATTGCAGAACTGTAACCGCTTCAACCGGTACAAACATTAAAACTGGTCAATACCAGCAAATTGCCAATTAACTAACCTATTTACACATTGCTTTAAAAACTTCCAATCAGACATAATTGCACATCAAACGCCGCTTTTTCCTTTACTAAACTGAACGTTTACAAACTGACTCGTAAATTCACACATGTTCCCAATAAGGACATTACAAGCGACCCGAACCAGTGCAAGCCGGTTCGGACAGATGCGAACTGGATGAAGGACCGCTAATTGGCGACGAGACGCATTTAGCGCTAACCACCGGCCATCGTTCGCACCTTCACAGATAAATATAAGAAGGCTTTAATACAAGTCATGCGATAAATAAAACTGCACTTTTATAGAAGCAGAAAAAGGCTTCAGCTGCAGTGACGAAAGTGTTGTCTGTACAGAAACTGTTCTAAAGCAGGATTAGCTTCATAATTTTATTCATCTTGTCGACACAGAAATGATTGAATTAAAATTCGTATTAAAATGAAAAGTAGACTAAATAACATACAACTGCGAACAGCGACGAATTGACAGATCGATTCATGTCTATTTCGAACCGGTTTGAAGCAGTTTAAGCCGGTTAAAGGCGGATAATTGGCGACGAAACGCCATGTATGGCGCTAACCAGCATTAACGTTATTTCGCGACTCGACACTTTCATGTGTGAATTGCTTCATAAAATTCATACGACAAATGATCCTGCACTTTATGTCGCTGAAATTAATGTTCAGGAACTTTGTCAACTGCCTGCTAAATCTGGTGACGTCTAAAATTACTGCCACTCAAAACGTCGTGAAATAAAGTAAATTTTGTTCAGCGAATACAGTCTAACAGACTAAATGACGAACACTGAAATGTTTTTCACGCATTTCTTTCATTATCATCCGTAGGTTCTATGTAGATTATTACGTCATCATATGTGTGGCCTAAAAATATAGTAGGAAATATAAAGAAAATGTTGATCGGGTTTTAATATTTTTTTAATTAAGATTTCTATTTCCATGTTCATCTTTTGTCCAAACTCACTCAACCACAAACAAACTCAAACTAAAATAATCCATAACTTCAATATGCACAGCCGATCTCGCTCTTCTTAGATCAGTACGCAGTTAACCTCTCTTGATACAGTCAGAACATAACTCGCCTTTCCCGGCACTAAATTTCTAATACTGCATAAAAATGTTTCCTCTTTCGCACAACTACTGCTAGCCATAAATCAAAGCAGTAATTTTTAATTACCACTAAACATATTTTATAGTCTCGCTTGGCAAAATAAAATGTTTTGTAGTCATTTGACGTTATTTTAATAAATTATGCCTAGCCCGTCATAACGCCCGGTTTCATTAGCAGACGCAAAATAACAAAATATTTTCTGCCACACAAAAATAGAACATAATATTATGGAAAACAGAAAACAAAATCTGTCAGTAAGGATAGCGGTAATTTTAATTGACAATATGATACTTAGTATTATTATTAGGCGCGTTGGACATTTATTGAGATGGGTAAAAACAATTGAACTCGCGCCACTATTACCGCAAGCGACAAAAAAAAAATACCCGCTTCGGATGTGTTCGGCTGTCCTCGGGATGTACTCGGTTTTAATGTATATATTATGTCAGTGAGTGAGGCGAAATATTCTGTTTGTGTTTTGTTTTCACTTCTGTCGGCACTCCCGGAGTTCCACTGTTTTTTTTTACCAATCTAGCTTCTGCCCGCGACTTTGCCGCGTGTTTCTTGTTTCCCGATTCACCCCGATGCATCACATCGCCTGGCCGCGCTCCTGCTACGTTTTCGCGTGGCGTTCTTTCTGACTTTCTCGGCTCCTCAGGGTCCTAGATAATGTTATGTATGCTTACTCAAGAAATGGGCTGTCCATGGCCAAAAATATTTTTTCGAATCCAACTTGTAGTTCCAGAGATTAGCACGTTCAAACTAACCAACTCTTCGGCTTTATTATTAGTATATAGATCCCAATAAAAAAGTATCAATACCTTGATTAATTTAATTGACAAAAGGCATTTCATTGGGACAGGAAACCCGGAATAAGATTGCGTATCTTCGAAATTTACTTTTCCTATTTCCTTAACCTCGAATCCCAGTAGCGACCTCTTTGCTAATTAGATCCAGATTATCATCCCAGTGACTAAACGTATAATGAGGGTAGTTAAACATAAAATACGAGCGCATTCATCGGTGGAACCTCCATTACCATCTTGTCAGACCTGTTGATCCGATCGGCGTTATTGGAACCGATTTGCGGATCGGCCTGATACGTCGTTATCGCCTCGGGCGCATAATTTGCGCTTTAATGTCACAAATGAAGGCAGCCATTTTTTTTTTGTTGCCTGTATAATTTTCGATGAATTAATGGGACGTAATTTCAGATGAGGGTTTTGGAGTGTATTAATTTATTGATTGGGGCGATAATTAATTGTAGGGTGTTCTTTTTTGCCGTTATTTCCCTGTGGTTATGTTGATGGCATTTAATAATACTTAATAAATTGCATATCAGCGCTTCTTTTTAAAATTCGGACGTCTTGAGTTTCAAAGATGCGTATATTCAGATAATAATGAATAAAAGGGAGACCTGACACGATATAACTTTCTCTACGTGACAAGATCTGGAAATACGTAGGCTGTAGAAGGACTGATGTCACAGTCATGGACAGGTCAATTGCTTGGAGCGGACCGATAAGCATTCCGGCAAACGGCAGTGGACCGTAGAAAGGCCTTCACGCACACTCGATTCTAGAAATGGGGTTGTGTAGAATTGTTCTATTGGGGACTACCTATGTATTGGGTTTGACACCCGGCCATTTTGTAAATAAAGCCATTATTAAAGCTAGTCTTTACAGATAGTTATGTGAATGGAATAAATACTTCTCTTAAAGCCATTTCGCACCGACTATTATATAATTATATGTGAAGACAATGCACCTACAATAACATTACTATATCACAATAGGAAAGTCCAGCTCTATTATATTTAAAATCGAAGAGATTGGTGATGAGTCACGCCTTGTAGCAGGCACCAAAGCCAGACACTCAACCCCTGCTCCAAATAAGCCATCAAGCGGGTTACAGCATCCACTCCCCAGATCATCAAAATAACACATTTAAAATATTCATAGCCGAATCGGATACGCTTAACAACATTAAACGACCATTTACCGTTTTGAGGGTATACAGACTAAATGGTTTGTTTAATATTTTCCAGTTTGCGTCGCCATTATGTTCTGTCGTCTGACGCTGTAATTCCGAAGGGTAGGTAGGTACAGTCGTACTGACGATTTATGTTTTGTTGATGTTATTCTGTTGTGTACTTGGAGTTCCGTCTGTGCTACCAGGTGAAAGGGCTATTTTTATGGATCCCAAGAAATTTTTTGCTTTAAAAATTTGTGTTTTTTCTTGAGATTTAAATTGCCCCGGTTATTATTTAATTTATGTTGTTGGGAGGTGTTCGGCGACACCATGGAGTTTGCCGATGCATTGCCAACTTTATCAGTGATCTGACAAACGAAATACTGTATTTCAATTGCGTCTGTCTAACAGGATGCAGCTGAATACCAGTATTTTACATGGAGCGACTGCCTATCTGACCTCCACAACCCTGTTACTGGGTAATACGATACCCCTTGGTAAGACTGGTTGTCAGACTTTCGGGCTTCTGACTACCCGTAACGACTGTCAAATATGTAATGTTTATATTCATTTATTGCATTCCATATTGACAAGAAGATGTTACATTAGGCTTGAAGCTAGGTACAAAAATATGGACCCTGTAAGGCAAGCAAAAGGATAAAATTAAAACTGCTACTAATAAAAAGATAAAAAATAATAATCTAGGTATTTCCACATATAAGCTCTACTACAACCGCGCCATTTTTACCGACAGAAATAGTCCAAACCATCTTTTTTATTTTATCCTGAAGGGTTATCCCTTCAGGACAAAATAAAAGAGTTACTTAATCGATAGACATTGCAGACCCTAATACACACAAAATACAGAACAAAATCACTGAAAAAAAATGCGAATCTCAAAGATGAAGTTGTTAGAATTTGACGACAGGAAAAAGTATTATGTAGTCACATTAGTTCTTCCCACCACAGGCGTTATCCCAAATCATCTTCTCCGTAGGTCAAAATTTTTAGAACTTAAAGAAACCCTCTACATATCACTACAGAAAGCTGTAATTTTAAACACATGCAGAATTGTCAGGAAGTTCATGCAGATAGAAGTAAACGAAGTAGGAGCTCATCACAACACATACCTAAACATTTATAAAATCTTACACACCACAATGCCCCATTTACTTGCCTTGGCCCGTAAATGAAACCAGCCAAAAACTGAGAGAAAAAACATATACCCGAAAATAATCCAGGTATTTCAATTAATTTAACAATAAGAAATAAGGACATAAACAGTTATAAAGATTAGATTAATACAAATAATTAATAATATATTCGCATGATCGCCGGGATCAATGGCTTCACGTGCTTTTCGAAGCACGGAGGGCTGTCGATTTATTATATAATGGATGAACCAACTACCTACCGACCGCAGCAAGCGAAGCTTCATTCAACCCGTGCGGCTGTTATCTTTTAGCATGAGCCCCTTCAACAACCCTTTCAACTGCATAAAAAAAAACAAATGTAGCATGATTTTTTTTAAAACAAGTTTAGCCGTTTTATGCTCTTTTTGAGTTTGGGACATATCAATATCGCTTTACGGTAACAATAAATGGAAACCTTTTTTCTCAATCTCTATCCGTTATGGTAAAAGGTATAGTCTACCTCGTTATTGCCTTACCACTTTTGACTACAGCTCCCAGTGAATTGAAACTTCACTAAGGTTGAAGCTATCTGAGGCTGGATGACATTAATACAACGGAACAAGCCACGTGGCCAAAATCGGAACTAATAGCGCCATCTTGTTTTGTTAATACAATAATTATCTGTGACAATTTCACAAATTTTTCCCTGTCAATGTCATTCAGGTACCAAAAGATCCGTGTAACATTCTAGAACTCTGTTGTTTTATGACAAGCAAGTGATACTCACTTGAGAATGATAAAGTAATTAGGAGGTCGTCTATACCTATCTTTTAACAACAAACTTTTGGAAAAATACTGACAGTAATCTCATTTCCATGGGGAAAGTCATATTATCACTCTTACCTACCTAAGTATACCTAAGTATAACGAAATATATCTTCTAAACTTCCGCCTAAACTTGAATGTTAAACCGTTCTTCAGAGAATTCAACAAAGTGAAGTATTATAAAAAGCAAGTTAAACTCAGTCCAAGTGTATGACAACTGATAACAGGGAAGTCAGTGGCGCCCTCTCCCGGGGCGAAGTGAGTCAGTGGCCAAGTTTTCGTACGAAGCTGTGTGAGTTTTAAGATACGGTGGTAAAATGTGGCTTTAGTATTCAATACGGTTTTAGGAAATCTATAATGATCGAACGTGCGACGTAACCGTCGCGTCGTAACGTTAATTCGAATGATTCTTTAATTGAAATTACAACTATCCTATACTATTTTTTTTTTGTGATAAGCTCAAATAAGTAATATGAATAGTATTTTATAGATATAAATATGTTTTTCAACACACTTGCTCGTAAAGTGGTTTTTAGTGAACCGCTTTTAGGTCCATAATGCTTTTTACTTTTATGTTACCGCATTAGTGCGGTAACGCCACATAATTATAACTACGTACTAGTCGGAGATGTGCACTTTTTTTAATCTCATCAAAGAGACTTCATGCCAAAACGAATCTGCGGGCTATATTTCACTTTTCTTTTAAATATTCTGAATTGTCCTTGGTCCCAAAATGAACTAAAATGTATTTACCTTAAATTGGCCGTGGTCCCTCCTGAAACCAAATGGAAAAGACCCAGACTGGCGTTATATTATTGCGAATTCTCACTGAACTAATATATGTATGTATATATATTATTTTTATATATTTCTCTATGCCAATACTTCTTTCTAATTACAAACTAACTAAACTACAATTTGACATAAGATAACACTACGAGCAGTCTAAACATTACTTTGTGTTTATTGTATTTTTATATAGGTTGTTTAGCGGTTTTTCCAGTGCCTTTATTTACACTTGCGCGCGCATCGCTAGCGCGGCGCACGGAAGAACAAAACCAGCGCGCCATTTTCCATAAAAGTGAATAACATAATAAAGTGTCGTATGTCGTGTGTCGTGTCGTGTCATGTTGTCATTTTTTTACTATTACAGCGAAATTCTACATTTAACCCCCCGGCTGCTATTTGAGATTGAAGAAGTACCTAATCATATTTTAATAACAAGTTTTTTAACGTACTATCAAAAAAATACAAACTTTTAAATATATATAACATCTCCAACATGTTTTAACGATAAACTTGTTATAAAAATATGTTTTTTAGCATTTTCAGTTTCAAATAGCAGCCAGGGGGTTAATTATAGACTTTCATTGTAATAGTAAAAAAAACGCTCAAGAGGGACAGTACTTTCTTTCTGACCGGCACTTTAAGTTTTTGGGTACGAAATGAATGATGTCCTCACTGACTATATTTGAAAAAATATACAGACATATTTCTGCCTATCCCAGAAACAATTATAAACAAACATATTTAGTCTGTTACCAACACCGTTATTTTTTCTTAATATTTTCTCACGCATTTTCTTAAAGAAAAGTATAAGTATTTTGGTAGATTGTTCTTTTGTACTTATAATTAAGACGGGGATAAAAGGCAATCCCTGAGGCGTTGCTAACTTTATTAGAGAAAAAGTCTAGACCGAGTCGGTATGAGATGAGCTGTATTTTGTGAAAAAATGTAAGTGTTAGTTGCTTCGAGATACTTATTTGTTATCTAAGAATTATTTCGATGTGAAGAGATGTTTTTAATGTGTTTTGGTTAAAAAAGTATTGTTAAACTTTGATATCTACACAACAAATATATTTATCTTATTTACAATTCTCTGAAAAATCAGACAAAGGGCGACTAAGCGTATGTGGTTCACCGATGCTATATTTCAGTAGATTATAGCATCCATACTTCATACTAATATTATTTTTCTTATTTTTTTTTTAATGCGGAAGTATGTTGCATACTGTTACTCCTTACCGTACGCAAAATACGCGCATTGACGTGGAGTTGCGGACACTAGCCCGTATTACCTATGTTACTCCTTACTACTTTTGAGTTTGTTACGACCTTTTTTCTCAGAGTAGTCAGATAGGAAAAGCCGTCCTCATCTAGTTATCAAAAATATGATTGACGTCTAAAACTGTTTGTACAAACCTACTTACAGAAATGAAATCATTTATATATCATTTACTTTTTCACATCTTATCTGATATCGATGAAATTTGGCAAACAGGTAGAACTGGATTAGGAGGACATAGGATGCTTTTAATCCCGCTAGTATGTTTCCATGGGATAAATCTTAATGTTCTTATGATTTTGACTCTTGCTGGCTGGTCTATAAACCGCCAACAGTGGTCCATAGTCCCATATTCATCAGAGATCTATAGCGTAATATTTAGTAATCATTAACTGAAATTGGCCATGTCTGTTGAAGGACCGATGGCCGGTGGAGCAGACGAGTCCTGGAGTGGAGACCGCGTATCGGCAAGCGTAGTGTGGGACGCCCCCCAACTAGATGAACGGACGACCTAAAGAAGGTGGCTGGGTGCTGCGGCGCAGTCTGGGAGAGGCCTATGGCCAGCAGTGGACTGCAATAGACTGAGTTGATTGATTGATTGAACTGAAATTCTACAATTATTTCGATAATATTTTGGCTGGCTCCTGACTGATCCTGGACTGGATTGGTAAACGACACATAGGCTCGCCCTCCTTTGTGCGCCAATGCCAAATTCCTTACAATAGCTGGCCAAATGTTTGTTCGATATTGGCAATCCCGTCCTCCTACCAACTCATCACCACATTATTCGACTCCCAATTTCAATTTACTGTACACGCACACTTCTCAAAGGCTGTACACCACAAAACCACTATGTATCCTATACGAACAAGTAGCAATCCTGGCGAAACTTTTGATATAACCTGACGAGTTTGCCTACTGAATATAACATTAACTAACGGCGGTTTTTTGTCATGGCGCTCGATTTGCATGTTATGAGTTGGGTACGTCGTGGCGTATTCTTTTGTTGAGAGACTCGAGAGAAACAATGTTGAAGGTGGTGGCAGGGCGACAAGAGGGTGTATTGACTAAAACAACATTTATTTTTAAATGTCGCAGCATAATGCTGAGATAGAGGCTTTTGGCTTCGTATAGCATTTTGTTTTTTTTTTTTATTGTTGTTTTTATTTATTTTTCTGTTTGTGTTTTAATATTTAGTCCGTGATCTTCCTGTGTGAGTCCTAAGAAATACTTTTTCTTTTTAAAACAAATTGAGAAGTAATATTTCAAAAGCCGCTAAATAATTTTTACCTTTTTTTAACAGAAATTGAATGAAACCGATGTAGGCCTGACATAAATTATTCTGAATTCTTATGGATTTTTAGAGTTTTAAACCATCTATTTTCAACTTATGTTGTCATTAAGAATGTATCGCTAATGGAACGGATTCTTTGCATGTGAATGTGTTCAAGTACACTAAATAAACGACCGCCATTATTCAGACAGCTGTTTGCTATCGGAGCAAGGCCAATTAGTAATTTAAAATGTGTCTATTTCAAACTCAAACTCAAACTCAAACTCAAAGCATTTATTTCAATTAAACCATTTACAGGCACTTTTGAATTGTCAAGAAGTCGGTCAGTCAGAAAATATGAAGCTAGTTGCCCATTCCAAAGCGTAGGTACCTATGGAGAAGAACGGGCAAGAAACTCCATGGACACTCTTTTTAACTGATATTTTACAAAAATATTAGTTACATCATTACTTTTGATTTTAAAATTATATAATGTGAGAACGATGTAAAAAAATTAAGAAATACGTAAGTGTTAAAAGCGTCCAGAGTGCAACAAAATAGTACTTAACAAACTACAATCCAAAAATAAATTAATTAAAAATAAGCCGAGGCAGCTAAGTGATGACCAGCCCCAACTGACGGCGCCCGTTCACGAACATGACGCATAAATCAGCACCATTTAGCTCAACCATTTTGAAGGGAGCTAAATGATCTAACACACACGCCACCGTCAGCGAGACATTTGAGTGAGCATGACATACTATCAGCTGCCAGGGCACATTCGAGTCAATGAAAGACATATTATTACCCGGTAAATGGTAGCTATAGGGTACATAGAACTCACTCATTTTTATCGACAACCTGTCGAATGATTGTGAATAGCTATGCAAATAAGATTATAAGAATTTCTTACAATCATACAATTCGAAATCATCTTTACGCATCAATGTTATAACTCAATTGAATCAATTAATTATGAAATAAGCTCTTAACTTTATTAACTGTTACTATTTTGTAAATATAAAAGCGTAAAAATGCAAATCTGCATAAATGTTACTGGCTTAATAAACTAATAGGTAAATGATCTAATGTTTAGGTATTACAAATCAACATACATTAAAATAAACCATATTTACGGTTGTTTGGTATTATTTGAAACAAGCGTTTTAACACTATTTATCAACGCAATTTACTTGTGAAAAGGAGGAATTTTGACCATACCTTACTTGCTTAACATTATTATTTTGTCTAAAGATTAAGCGCCTAACAATATTTGTAAAGCAACCAATTGCAGGGGCACGACTGACAAACGATAACATTGGTGCAGGAAGAACTCACGTTCAAACGAAATTGAAATCCTAGCGATTCGTCCAAAGGCTATGAAAATATCCGAGCAATATACTTTGTACGTTTTAGTGGAATATCGACAATGTAACGTAGGATTTCAATATTGGATGTCCCGTGGAAAAATAGAAATGATGATTATTATTACTTCCTTACATTTATGTTTTTAAAATGTCTTATTTTCAATTATTTGCGCATTTTTTAAACCATCTGTAAGCCTAGAGGCAGATGCATGAGGAAGGAAAAATTTGCCCATTTCTCTATTTGTTATAATGTAATTGTACTTTTGAGTGTTATGCTATGTCTTATTCGTGCATCATACAAATGGTCTATTTATCTAATTGTATACAGGGTCCCATTAAAATAGATGGACAAATTTTAACACAGCGCACAGTTCGTCTAACCAAATTTATCCAAACAAAAAAAAAAAAACAGATTAAAGTGATTTATTTTGACCTAAAATAATAAATTGCCGGCACATTAGTGTATTTTCGTTAGCTGATTATTTTACTTGTAAGTATCTATGCGTTTTTCTTATAGGTATATTTTTTTACCATCGTCCTTATTTCGGTGGTCTGAATGATTTCTAAAAGTTTGCCGATCTACGTATTTTAATGGGATCTTTTATTCGAGATTTGAATAATAAATAACAAGGTAATTGACTCGTTCTTCGGAAAAGCAAAACTCGCTGAATGCATAACCTCCTCCATTGTTTGAAGTAGGTTAAAAAGGCATCATCACGGTTATTGTCATCTATTGCCAAAAAAACGTACTTATTACTGATCAGTACCACAAACCACCTCACTGCTACCCGAACGCCAACCATTCTAAAACGCCATTCAACCTTATTTCAAATGAACCAACTACGAGTACTTTCCTCTCCCGCGCCCCTGCCCCTAGCAACGACAAACAGTACACAAATCTATCAGTTCCGGTAATTGAAATCCCATTAGTGTTGGGTGATGAAAATGAAGCGGGCCCGGGGCGGAATCAGATGGCAAATAAAATGCGAATCGGCCTTTTGTCTGCCCCAGGCGGACAAGCAAGATTCAATTTGTCAGGAATCTGGAAATGGTGCAAGTTTTAAACGATAGAGGGATTTTGGGGGGTACTCTGCTGGAACAAATGGTAGTGGCTGTTAAATAATTGCTTCGAGCACTGCTATAAAGTGTAATTAAATGCTAATTCACACACCACAGTATTTCAAATCACAACTCGCTAAACAACGACAGAACTTTTCGGCGATGAAATTTACGTTAGGGCACTGTAATTAAATGAAAATAAATTAATTCATTTGTATACTTACCTAAGTAGATCCTAAGACAATTTACATGTGAATATTTTGGTCTATATTCATTTAATTAAATCGTGAGGATTTATAAACTACTAGGTAACTGTTGATATATTTTAGAAAATAACAATAAAACCATGTTTGGCTTGGCTTGGATTGATTATCGTATTATTTATTTTTAGCAGACACAAAGGCTTAGTTTAAGTCATCTTTTAGCTATGGAAAAAGAATAGCCTCTTTTATACCTTAAAATTAGTAATCATAAAAAAGTAATTTAAAAAAATTAAATCGACTTCAAAAAGAAATTAACTCAAAATTATGAAATATTAATTTTTGCCACCGAGTTCCGAAATTGAAGTTATTTCATCTTTAGTTAATTTCTTTTTGAAGTCGATTTATTTTTTTTAATTGGTTTTTTATTTCGTAATTTTTAGTTTTAAGTAAAAACTTGAATATTTGTTTGTAATAAGTTGGTAATAGTTTTGATATAATGCACTAGAATTTGACGGTTTTGACATGTTTTCCCTTTGACACTACACCCGTAGCTCGTATCAATAAACCGCCTGGTTTATTGATACGAGCTACGGGTGTAGTGTCACACTTACACGTCCTTAACATGAAAATTACTGAATCGATTTTGATGAAACTTGTACTGTTCCCTAAGTTGAAGTAAATGTAAGCCAATAAAAAAATGGTTACGATACGATTAATAGTTGCGGAGAAATGCGTGGACAAATATACATACATAGGTACCTACATACATCTATAAAGATTATATTTGTTTGGAAGCCCGAGATTGTCATATGTGAATATAATGCAGTTCCAATAATATTACATACATACGTGTCGAATTGATAACCTCTTTTTTTTAAGTCTGTAAATAAAAAACATAAAAACCATCACAACTGGTGTACTCCCGCTGTCGCCCATCACTCAGCACCACAAATTGGTGACACGGAGAGGACAGCTCCCGGGGGCCAGGGTTTTTGTCGTCCGACACCTGCCCAAAAGATCCTGTTTCTTCTTATTGGAGACATCTGATAAGTTTGCTTTTACTTTACACGATTTTGAAAGTGATCGGGTGTTGATAGCTGAGCAAATATCAAGTTACAATGTTTTTTGGAATTCCTATTTATAATATATTTTTATAAGCAATCGTGTTTGTACTGTATTTTTGTTTAGACTTTCTTTGTCCAAATTATGATAAATTGTTACAAATTTATTACAAATTGTTTTGTCAAACTTTTTTAAATGTAAAAAATATAATTTTAATACTAGATGAGGTCCCCAAAACAAACGCAGAGTTCACGGTATTTTTAGAAGTCCAGGCTTTAAAAGTTCAATCTCCAAAAATTTAGGCATAATGTCTGAACATAAATTAGTATGATGTTTTTCAAAAATATGATTTTTGTATTTTTTGTTTGTCTTATTTTTAACCGACTTCAAAAAGGGTTCTCAATTCGAATGTATGTTGTTTTTTTTTGTATGTTTGTTACGCGATATCTCCGGCAATTGGAAATCGATTTCAAAAATATTTTTTTTAATGAATATTTTTTAACGGGTATGCCTCAGGGGTGGTCCCATATAAATTTTATTAGCTTTGCTTGGGTAGTTTTTAGTTAGCTTCAATAATACGTATTTTTGCGACTTAGTTTATATTGGTTTATATTGATGATGTTATACTGACTTCCTGCCATTGATATTTACATCTTAGAAGTGAATTCACGAACTGAAAAATAACTTTAATTTCGGAAGTCGGTGGCATACAACAAAAATGCGAACACAACAATACCGACTTCCGAAATTAAAGTTATTTTTCACTTTGTAGTTTCTTTTTTGGAAGTCGGTTGTTTTTTTTTTTGTATAATAGTTTTTGTCTAATTATCTTGCTGCGAGAGTTCTTATCAATACTTCTTCTTTCTTTCTTTTCCTCTATCTACAATAAATCGTTGTCTCTAAACACCCTACCTAACAGATTTGCGTCGCAAACTGGCTCACGGGGCACAGGAGATATCTATTGTTCCTCAGAGTCCCTCGACACGTTACGACTTGTTCACTTGTTCGACATCCGTGTTGAACACCAGATTCGGGCCTGATTATAACTGAGTCAGGGATTTGTGGCCCATTGCGCTGATGTTGGTGTCTTGATGAAGGATTGGTAAAGCATTTCCAGAGAACAAAATATCGGAAGATGACATTTATCTACTACCTAAAGAAAAAACCCCCCTACCCTACCTATTAAAAGATAACATTTTTTGTATGTGTGTTTGTTACGCTTTCACTATAAAACGGCTGATTAGATTTGGATGATATTTGGTACATGGGTAGACCATGACTTGGAGAAAGAAATATGCTACTTTTCATTCTGGATCGCAGATGAAGTCGCGGTCAACAGCTAGTCGTTAGATAAATTAAATTCAGAAAAATTCTCATCTATGTAAGTCTTGTGTTATACTGATAGGCAGTGAGACTATTTCCATTATAAAAATAAATAAATAAAATAAGGCCATGTTTTTTTTTTCCTGTCTAGAAGGGTGATACTTACCTAGAGTTTCTTTTAATGTAAAATCCTAAAATATTTAATAACCCAACGTTCAACAGGCGTAACCTGTGACGACTAGACCAAGAACGCAGTCAAATTACCAATTTTCGGGATACCAAAACTCTTCCCACAAGCCAGACACCGTTTGACGTCATAAAAATTACTCAAGGGTGTAAAAATGACAAGGGACTCTAATTATAGTTATCTTTCATTCCAATCTATAAAAGTTAATACATTAATTGCCTAGGCTTGCAAGTTGTAAACGTCAGGTGACGGAAATTATATAAGGGTTACAAACGCAGGGGAGGCGTAACTTATAATTTTATTCTTCGAAAAAACGTGCCTTTTACATTACTTTCTTTTTAACATAAGTAAATGTTATGTGTCTTTTGCTTTTTATGATAGAATAAAATGCTTAAATTATGTTTTCGTTACACGAAAAAGCAAGATATGGACCTTGGTTATCCCTCATCGATGAATGAATTCTTGACAAAGGCTATGCGGAAAACAACTGAAATGACACAACATTCGGGACATTTGTCTTCCAGCCAAAAATACGCCTCGTATTATAATAAAAAGTTCGTTTACCTCTGTTTGACATCGATTGCTGGAAGAGGTATCCGGCGAAAACTTCTGGTCAGATGGTCAAAGGAGAGCAGGCAACAAAACAATCCTTTGTAAAGAGTGAAACGTAACGTACATTGATGCAATACATTGTAGTCTCTGACTTTGGGTTAGGAACCTTTGTAGCGTACTGGCCCACCTGAATTGGTTTTAAAATAACTATTTTTGGTTTGGAACGGATGCATCCAAAAAGAAGACAGATTTTCCTTTCCTTTTTCCGAAAAGTTTTTTTTTGTATAACGATCCCAGGGAATATAAAACATACAAATACTTCGAAATATCTCGGACACAAAGAATTAATTGCTCAATGCAATGTGTGGGAATAAACAAAACCAAAAACAAAATCAAATCGTCAAAAATACAAAATCATCCTCAGCTACCACACAATCCCTCTTCATGAAAACGTCATTTAAACATTATTAACCCAGACTTCCCCATCACTTAATTATTGCACCCCTATAAGGGCAATATAAGGGCAAGTGTAGAAAATCAAACGAGCAAAACTCCCCCCCCCCTCATTACGAACATCGTAAAAGTCACAGAGTTATTATACGAAATTATAGCACTATTAAAGCGTTGCTATAAAACTTACAGCTACAGTACATAACTGAGCCAATCTTGGTTTACAACCTATAAAGATGGAGGTATGAACTGATGCTATAAATAGTTTGTGAACTAACTTGTTTTATGTATTTTGTATTACTTTTAGTTCTGAAATTGCAGTAGAGCAAATAGTGTTAAAAGCGAAATATATTATAGAATTTTTTTTTTCGAAAAAACGGAAATCTGTGTCGTTGGTTCTGTATTTTCGTTTTTTGACACTGACTTTCCAAATTAAAGTTATTTTTCACTTTGTAGTGTTTTTTGGAAGTCGGTTATTATTTTTTTTGTAATAAAGTTTTTATTTTTCACTTTTTAGTTGTACCTACCTACCCCACATAAATTCATATAACACTACTTGCTATGTGAATATCAGTGATAGGAAGCTATTAAACACATCTGCGTACCCCTTTAAAGGGTACAGGCGTGATGTTATGTTGTGTGATTGCGTAAACAACGCATACATATTATGCGATAGCAGCAATCGCGGTTAATTTGCTGGCATTTATTGAAGAGTTCTGTTGCCTGTCTCCGAAACTCATCATCATATCTTTACAAAATTTAAATGAGACCATTTCGGAGTAAACTTCTTTCGAATAAAAAAAAGAATTTTGCAAATCCGTCTTATGCCCGAACATAAATAAAAAAACAGCATGTGTGCAATTCACACATGGTAGAAGTGAAACCTTCAATCTTAAATCTTATGACTTTACATCTCTTTTTACTGTCGCTTTTTCGTTTACGATCACGATCACGATCACGATCACGGTCACGGTCACGATCACGATCACTATCACGATCACCATCACCATCACAATCACCATCACAATCACCATCACAATCACCATCACCATCACCATCATCATCATAAATTAGTAGCATAGGATTAAATGTGATGTCATTTATTTTGTAATAATAAAAAACAAAAACACTGTATATTTGTATAATGCTTCCTATCTCATTTTCTCCCACGTTAAATCTTATATCTCTTTTTACTGTTGCTTTTTCGTTTCATAAAATTTCAAATCACAACGATGCTAAAGATGTTTTCACTTCAAAAAAACATCCAAATTGAGAACCTCCTCCTTTTTAGATGTCGGTTAATAATGACGACAGCGGCAAACGGCAAAGATTTGAATTGTTAGGTACATTACGCCCTGTCCGTTACCGCGTCAAAAGACAGTCGCGGTTTTGTTTTGTTTTGACACCTCTAATACACAATGACACCGTGACTTGACTTGATGGTCATGGAAACGCTAATAATAATGTGTAAGCTCACTCTTCTCAGCATGGACACGTAACGTAGTTTTTCGGTGAAAGTAAATCTAGCAATTTCAATCTTTGGGCAGCGGGGTTTGACTTAACGGTATCAAAAACGCTCTCCAGGAAAACTAACTTACTTTCATAAACAAGGTTTCAGTGACGTCATTCACTGGTAAATTGCGGACGCTATGTGGGCGGTCACTGCATTTCTCGGAAACCGGAAAATGCTTATGGAAACATTCAAATGAGGTTTTTGTAGGGGCATTAGGCAAAAGGGCACTTTACTAACTTAAATTAATGCCTAATACCTATAAGTCATCATCTGCCTAGCCTTTTCCCAACTTGGTTAGGGTCGGCTTCCAGTCTAACCAAATGCATCTGAACCAGTATTTACATGCAGCGACTGCCTATCAGACCTCCGTAACCCAGTTATTGGGTAATACCTCTTGGTAAGACTGGTTGTCAGACTTTCGGACTTCTGACTACCCGTAAAGACTGTCAAAGATCCACGAATGACAGTCGAGACTAACGGTTTTTCGTGCTTTCCGAGAGGGGTCTCGGTATGTAAAGATGGTCAGCCATCCATGGACCAACCGTGGCAGACGTAGCCTAACCTGATCAACCGACCCGTGTGACTGTTATTACTGAACTAGGGGTCCCTCCTTAATGTCCAAGTTCTGCAAGAGGTTTATTAAAGCAGTATGTAACAGGAGGTAAGCTTTTAACCGCGCACAAAAAGCTACTGAGGAAGTTAGATCCAAGGGCACGCACAAAGGACACACTACACGATCGATTTCTAAAAAAGTAATGGAGTTGGAGTTTCTTGCCGGCTCTTCTCCTTAGGAAACCTGCACCATTCTAATGTTTAATTTATAAGACCATGTAAGTATTTTGAATTTGTTCTCTAGCCCACAGGCAGTCTTTAAAGACGATCTGTAACTTGTACAACAAAAAGACGTTCCTAAATCTTTTTCATCAAAATACTGAAACTATAAACCACAAACTCCAACAATACATCCACACCATTCTAACTTAACTAAGTAAATAACGAGAAAGCTGTAGCATTTTCAACCCGTTTTTGTCAACTAAGTAAGTGAGCAAGGCTGAGTTGTCAACTGGGAAAAACGGTTACCTGTTTTCGGTTTCTTTGTAGATTGAATGTGGTACAATGCATTTGAACTGGAGAATTTGTTAGTGATCTTTTGAGTTCCAGTATTTACGGGATTAGGGTATAGTAGGTAGGAACTGGTTGTCTGGTCTTTGAGATAGCGCTGTATAAAGGAGGTCTTGTCTATTTGTTTGTAGTGGAGCTCTTTGTGAATGATTTCGTCCGTGAAATTAATAAATTGAAAATTATTTGAAAAACAGGTATGGTTGTAGTTAAAAGGATATGGCTGATAGTGCAGATATATTTCAACTTTGTATCTCGGTGTTGAACGTAACCTTTGGTAAGGTATCCTACTCTCGTTAGGTACAGACGCCAGCACATTAAGCTACTACAATCTGTCAAATTTCTTTAATAGATTTTCAACTTTATCGCTAAAGCATAAGGTTCAAGGTTGATTGGGAAAAGTTGACAGTTTCGGGTAGTTTCATGAGCTGGCGTCTGTACATCATAATCAGCCTATAACGTTCCTACTGCCGGGGACATAGACCTCTAGGTGAGAGGGAGTGGGCCGTAATCCACCACGCAGGCCCAGCGCGGGTTGTTAGATGTCACATGTCTTCGAATTTTTGGTTCTAGGACATGCCGGTTTCCTCACGATGTTTTCCTTCACCGTTTTGAGAGCAGTTGTGATGAAATAATTTACACAAAGTAAAGCGCCTGACTGGGTTCAAACCTACGACCAACACTCGTAATGTGGCCATTGCCACTGGGCCACCACAGCTCTCAGCTACCTTTGCCAATTCAGGGAACTTAATAGTTAAGCAAATTGACTATCAACTTCAACTGTCCGTATAGCCAAATTACAATTACTGTCATTCTATGACAGGTGAATGAAATGGCTGTAATATGGCAAATTGACTTAGAGTTTCAATTTGCTTCACGAATAATTTCCCTGACTGAGTTCTACATTAACTACACTGTTTTTTATACCAGGTACTAGTAGCTAGTAGTGTTGTGGCAGTAAATGTAATGCCACTTACCTAGTTACGGGGTGTAAGAGTAGGTAAACTAATAATATTCAATTATACTTTACTGCTCTACTTATACGTCGTCGGCGCAAGCGCGTGTTAATCATTGGAGTACCTAAGGTCTATTCATTTCCAATTTATATTATTTAAAGTTAAACAAATATCAACTTTATTGCAATGGTATTTAAGTCGATTTCAGAGTGACTAGCACTACTGAAAAAGTTATAAAAATTTTTGAAGTTGTAGCGTAAACTGAACTTTATTGTGTAGGAATTTAAAGTTATTTTTCCAAAAACTCATTTGCTTATATGCTTGGCAACTAAATCGCGATCGCAGATTACACTATTGGATTGCTGTTAATTACTGACTTTTAGTTTGAAACCAGTTCATAAGGGTCCTAGGACACGCCAATTCCTTAATTACATTCATCTTCACTGACAGCCTTGTCCCACCTGTGCTGGACGGCGCGTACGTGTTCCACGCGCGCCTCAAAGAGATGTCAGCATCAACGGAAGGGGCCCGTTTGGGCCGAAGTCTGCCGGGTCAGCGGGATTGTCCGAAAGGGTTACCGCTGGCCCGGAACATAAAGGGCTGAGGAAGGAACACGGGTGGGTTTTAGTCAGTAAGAGTATGACACTCCCATCCGCTCCACCCAGAGCGGGCGGGGTCAATTGATGATTGCCAATACTGAAAAACTCTACTGTATAATTATAAGCCATTTCCTTTTGTGTCATGCTTCCCTGGTCTGCGCGACATTCTGTAGGTCATCCACTCACCTAGCCTTACATTACCTACTATAATATCAACTGCCTGCCCACCCATCAAAATCTAAACCTCACCACAGATACTTAACTTACAAAAACAAAACAACGTACATCCTATAAGTATCACAACGATAATCAATAAACCATTCCGGCCAGTCGGAAATCACATTCATTATTTAGCGCTACAGCGATTGTATCAGCTGTGTAAAATTACACTTCCTTCCCCTAGTTACGTGGAGCGATCGGTTGAAGCGGTGCAGCGCTTGAGGTGTAAGGGCCCGTAACTCGTTCCTTTACGGGTTGTTGAGCAAACAGCGAGCTTTATAAAAGTTCGCTGAGTGTTGAAATGTGAAATCTTGCGATTTTTTTGCTGGCTGTATTTTTAGGGGCCGATCGACGTGTTTTGGGTTCATTCTGAGTTCTACCAACAAATGTTTATTACCCGACTACGACGATGCAAAAAGGAGACAATCAAGACCCTTCCAACGATACGACGACGATTGTCCGCTACGTATAGGCTATGTAACGTCTCAATAAATTGAACATGGCGCCCTCTAGCGGACTTAAAGAACATTTTTTTAAATCATGCCATGTTGGGTATCAAATGAAAGGTCTTAATTAGCATATTTTGAAAAATATAAATAATACTTACTGAAATAAGCCCCTAAATAATTAAACAAAAGATAAGTTTAAAAACTAAAACCCGATCACTGAAAAGGATGAAACAAGAAAGTACCTTCCCGTGGTCACATGCCGCTGTACTAACATACAAAGCTATGGTAGCATGCATATGCATTCACTGACATATCGTATAATATACGTTAAAACCGAGTACATCCCGAGGACAGCCGAACACATCCGAAGCGGGTATTTTTTTAATCGTCTTACAAAAAAAATCGGTCAAGTGCGAGCCGGACTCGCGCACCGAGGCGAAGGTTCCTTACAAATTTGTAGGTAACCTAAGTAAATAGTTTATCAAGGGAAAACATTTTATTTTTGTTATGTAACTACAAATTTACGGTTTTCGTATTTTTTCCTTTACTTGTGCTACATGACCTTGCTTCGTGCCAAATTTCATGATTCTAGGTCAACGGGAAGTACGAGAAGTACTCTCATAAATGTTTATTCCCTTGAGAGTGTCGAAATATAGGTTTTTTGTGGCATAAACTTCCGTATCTTTTTTGTAAGTTAACTTAGAAGTTTGATTTTTTCACAGCTTCAAGGGACTATATTTTGAGAATATGGTTTAATTTTAACTCGATACCTCTATCCGTTCCCGAGATAAAGGGTCTTGACAGACAGACAGATGGACAACAAAGTGATCCTGTAAGAGTTCCGTTTATTCATTTTGAAGCACGGAACCCTACAAAAACGACAATGATCATAAGTGTTTACAAATGAAAGCCACCCCTCTCCTTTACCGATTCTCAAGAGGACATAAGCGTTTTTCTGTACGGTTATAAAAACATTCCGTTACCACCAATCTGTTTGCCCAGCGTGGTGATTATGACCATGCCCTAATGTGTTTTTAAGGGACGGTTCATATTCAGCAGCAAACCTTTGTGGAGCTGGCAGTTGCCAAGATGTTCTATATGCAGGAACCCATTAATCACCAGCCAAGCAAAAGGAGAAAAATTGTACAACCACATCTCATCAGTAATAAATAACTGTTGGCGTATTTTTATTTATTTAAGTGCAAGCTATCTCGACGTGGAAGAAATATGGCCGGGACGTGACGACTTAATCTGTCCAAACCCGGTACAGAGCGAGAAATGTGTAAATAATTTTTATTTGCGACTCTTTTCGAAGAGGATTTTGGTGCTCATTTTTGTGAGTTCCTGTGACATTGTTAATGATCTGTGATTATGAAGTGTGGTGGAGTTAAGCCTATTAATTGTCTGATGTGTATGAGTTAATGTAAGTACATGATCAAATTATGTGAAACAGTGTACAGTGTACAAAAAACATTTTTGAAGGTTGAAGGTCTTTTATCCGAACTGGCAGTACCAATCAATCTGATAATTAATAAAAAATTGGATGAAGTAATCGGCCTCGGGCATATCTTAGAATAAAAATATCGACGACATATGACATCCACCAATCCACACTGGGCCGGCGTGGTGGATTACGGCCCACTCCATCTCACCGTGAGGAGGCTGGTGCACCAGCAGATCAACATTGTAGGCAGGATTATTGTGTGTGTATCGACCTCGTAATTTTAATTGAACCGTGTCCGGAACTGACCATAGGGCGTAATGGCGCTTACATGATATGGGTTTAAAATTAATCGATAAATTACCCTTTCAATACTTACTTTCCGTTCACAAGCTATACTAACCTCTTAAAATGCTATGCTATTAAAACAACCCAAAAATTAAAATACCAAAATGATACCACAAAAATAATCCACATTACCATCCCTACATCCCAAAAGCTGAAGGAGCTCACATCCAATTCACTTTCAAGAGTCGTCGGTACGTCGTCAGTTCGTCTCGACCCAAACACTCGTTGCAATTTGCAACGAAAACACTCCTTTTTAAGACCGAACTGCTGCAAAAGACTTATTCGGCTTCGTACGCATCCTATTCAAGGAGTTAAGTAAGGAAAAATCGGGTCTCCTTTTTTCTTCCAGGCTTTTCAAAGCTACTGTGAAAGAGGTTGTCAATATTTTGAGCGGTATGAATGGGCCTCTGTAGTGGATGTCAATGGAGGCTTAAGTGTGGTGCGCGGTTTTCCATTTGGTGTGATTTGTGTCGGGTTTTTGTGGTGAAGTTGTGATACAACATTAGCAGAATAGGGGTTTAGTCATAAGAGCGTTTACGACGTACGGCATTTCATACAAACTTTCAAGCCCTTGTTTTTGGAAATGAAGAAACCGATTTTAATGAAACTTCATACGCATAAGCAGGATACAAAGGTCTAAAAAGTCACTTAGAACATTTTCGAAAAATAGTGTAACAGCCAAATTAGACTGATTTTAAATTTTCCATAGAAACAGAGATTTCCAGTTTGATAAAAAGATTTTATACAAAAGAAGTTTGTATCCTGCTTATGCGTATGAAATTTTATTAAAATCGATTCAGTAATTTCGAAAAACAAGGGCTTGAAAGTTTGTCTGAAATGCGTACGCCGTAAACGCTCATAAGGTGGTGGATGGATTATTCTACGGTTTCTTAATGTTTATTGTTTTTAAGAGTTACAATATAATATAATGATGTCATGCCCTCCTGTAGGTGACCACATTTCGCCACATAAGTTTTAAGCCCCATATAATACGGATAGAGTTATCGCTAGCTATCGGTTTTTACAACCACAAAAAGTGATTTGATTAGTTTGGTAAAACCTTCTGTCAGTGAACGTCAGTCCAGTTTTTTAAATAATCGTGACTTATATCAAATAAAAATATTGACAAGCTCCGAATGAAACTATCAACGGCAAAAAGAATCTGCTATGAATTTGATTTCTTACCTTGAAAGGTCACTAAAGTACCTAACATAATTGTGTTTCATACATAAGGTATTTTTCATATAGGTAAAAATATTTACTTTACATATAGAAACTAAATAAAAGAATGCCTTTATTGTAATATACGATTTGACTTTGACATGTAAAAACCTTACTAATTTATCTAAAAAAAGGGAAAATCTGTGTCGACACCATTGACAACACGCTCATATCGTGCCTTCCCCCTTTTGAGATAGCTCAAAGCCAATTAGATGCGGTGACAAGCGCAGGATAGCGGCGTGAATGGCTACGTAGCGGCGACGGTCTTTACAAAAGTTACACCGATGTGTTTAGATCTATCTGATGGTAGAATGAGGAGTTTGCATGCATTGAGAATGTGGTTGAAGGTGGGGAGTCCCCTACAGGTATGTGTGGGGGAGAAAGGGAACTAAAAGGTTACGTTAAGAGGATTCAAATTTGACGTGTCTGATGCAGTGTTGTTATTACTAATAACATTGTGGTAAGTTTGATGATTATAAGATTTTTTTATTTTGATTGTCTGTTGTTTGGGGCGCTGCTGGTAAACATTTGTTAAATTTTCACTGTCATTCTGTATTAACAAAACAAAATGGCGGCGTTAGTTCTGATTTTGGGCACGCGCCAAAATAACCTTGCATCATTGATAATAATTAATTAAAAATGAAAATAATTTTTTAGAGAATTTACTCATCTTACTGATCATAAACGTATTTTATATTTCTTATTATCTACTGCGTATAACGCAGTAGATAATAAGAAATTTTGTATAAATCAATTAATTATTTAATTAAAAGCCACCCACATTACAGCGCTTCTACAAACCATATTAAAGATTGAGAACACGATAATATTATAATATTTATTTAACAGATTTTCAAATTTTAGTGATTAAATTAGATCAAATTGTTATACATAGATATTTAAGCATGTATTTTACTAAATTTCATTTAATAATTGGAATTAACATGTTTTACATATCTCCGCACCAGGGGATCCCGTTCCTTTTGGAAGACGTACGAGGGGCCGAAGCCAACTCGCAGAGGCCCTTTAGCAACTTTTAATGAAATGCGGCACCAACCAATGATTATCCCTGTTTTCACTATGCAAATGCACATCATTTGTAAGCACCTCGGGAGATGTTGCCCCCTTGTCAATACATGAGGAGCAGAGAGGTATTCCACGGCCATCAGGAAAATCCCGGAAGTACGGTTAAGATCCCTGCCAGCATCTTACTAGAATACTTCCTTTCTCGGAGCACGTTTGCTCTTGCGAATCTCCACTCAAGCCGGCCAATAGAGGCAAGAATGAGGTAGGAGCTCTGTTCCTCGTCATTGTTAACATGTCATCATTAGTAGTATTATTTTCCCATGCCCATGACTTAATAATAACAGCCGCATAGGTCTGTGGATGGGTGACTATCTTTACATACCGCGACCGCTCCGTGCCTCGGAAAACCGTTGGTCCCGGCTGTCATTCGTGGATCTATGACAGTCGTTATGGGTAGTCAGAAGCCTGAAGTTCTGACAACCAGTCCTACCAAAGGGTATCGTATTATCCAGTAACTGGGTTGTGGAGGTCAGATAGGCAGTCGCTCCATGTAAAATACTGGTACTCAGCTGCATCCGGTTAGACTGGAAGCCGACCCCAACGTAGTTGGGAAAAGGCTAGGCAGATGATGCAGATGGTATTAGTCGCATTTTTCAAATTTTTTCAAATTCAAATATTTTATTTCAGATTTACATCCATATTATGTTAGTAGTAGTATAACTTAGCCTAATATTACTATACAATTAAGTTTTGGATAAGTGTAACTGAACACTTACCCACCTTCGTAGGAGAGGAGAGTCCCACCGGTCTGAAAACACATTCAGGATGCCATTGGAGGAGGAGCGCAAGCGCGTCATCATGGAAGCGCATCGCTTCCGCATGATTGCGGCGAACCCGTCGACGCACGCTTCCGCGAACATCCCTGACGCGCTACTAACGCATTATTTTCAGGAGCACATTAAAATTTGCCGTATTATAAAAAAGCTTTTTTTTTTTAGACAATGACTTTATGTCCGCTAGAGGGCGCCATATTCAATTTAATGTGACGTAACATACCCTATAACCAGCGGACGATTAAGACGCTTCCAACAATACCTCAATCAATTCATAAGTAAATGGTTTAATTGAAATAAATGGTTTGAGTTTTGAGGGTAAGTAGTATAGAAGTTATGAGTTGTTGTGTTGTTGTTACATACATATATACCGGTCAAAATTATAACCCTTCTTTTTGCTTTGCCGTAGTCGGGTAAAAACTAAAACCCGACTACGACAAAAACTACAAATAAGATGAAGAGGTACAAACAAGACATAACAAAATAACATCGGTTTTCGTATATTCCGGAGTCACACGTCATAAAGCCATAAATCGTACAGATTACGTGTGACTCCGGTTATACGAAAATCGATGTTATTTAACTCACGGAACAACATGAGTCCTCCATCACTACCTCGTTTGTCAAAATATGACGAGTCGTTTAGGGGTTCTGAGAAAACACATAAATAGCCTGTTAAAATTATAACCCTCTCTTGGCTTCGACGTACTTGAGTAAATACCAATAACAATATAAGTAATTTAAGTTAAAATCCATATCAAAACACGAAACATTTTTTTTTAGAAAAAAACCTCTACTTGTCAAACATAAAACCTACTCTTCTTATCAGTTGATCTTAAAGGCTAAGACATGCATAAAGGCTCCTGCAAACAGGCGCGACACGTGATATAATGTCGCGCGACACAAAGGCACCGCAAGTCGCGCAACGAGCGGTGCCTTTGTGTCGCGCCTGTTTGTAGGAGCCTTTAGGCAAGGCTGCTGTAACTCCAGCAGTCGGCCCCAATCATGGCCGGCCAAACTTGGCCCTTAATTAAATATCTAAACTTGGCCAAGTAAGTAAAATTTAAGCGAGTTTCAAGCACCTATTCAGGTGTTGTCCATAATAAAACCAAGTGGCCCGTAACTGGGGCTTAACTTGGAATACACCGGCGGCGATGTCTCTGGTTTAAGTTTAATGTATATGACGGTTACTGCGAAGCTTGATTTGGAGACTAGATAGTTTAGGAGTTTAGTTGCTCTGGTTAGTTAAAGGAGGAGTAGTTATGTTATAAGTTAGGATTGACTTTAATTATAGAAGCAACAAGAAAAATGCACTCAGGATTTTGTGATATCTTAATTTAAAAGAGTCCTTGGAATTTCTTGCCCGTTCTTCTCCATAGAGATCTACGTTTTGAAATGGGCAACTAGCTTCAACTTTCTGGATAACTTACATTTTTTTTTTGTGCGCTATGTAAATCCTCATGGACTTCCTGCATCGTAGGGGTACTCTGCCTATGGCCGGGGGTGCGGGATTTGCGTAAGCATTCACTGCTCCCCGACAGGAATTCAAAAGTGCCTGTAAATGGTTTAATTGAAATAAATGCTTTGAGTTTGAGATTAAATTATATTGGAAATAACATCACGTCTTGTTTCGCCTATGGGTTGAGTAGAATGATACCTGTTGTAAATAAATTTCGCCAGTTATGTTTAAGTCCTATGTAAAAGGAGCGAGCTTATTGCTATCAACCGAGCACAATTCCGGACTTGTGACTGGGAAATTCTAGATAGAAAAACTCAATAACAGTTTTCAGGGCCTGGGAAGCGAAGCTAGGACCTCATGCTCAGTAGTACAGTACCCGGCGATAAATATTGCACATCAACCTTTGGAAAGAGACAATCGCCTAATTTCGGCTTCGTAGAGCGTTATCTCTGTCGCACGAAATACAAACAGTCCGGTATCTATTAGGAGCTGTTAAAACAATTATGATTTGCTTCTTCTGATAATTATTTTTATTCTTTTTATAAAATCGATAGGATCGTATAGGTCGATGTGCAATATTTATCGCCGGGTACTGTAACGCTTGCGACCAGTAGCTCAACGAGGCAGTGTTATTAGAAATAATTATGTGATGCATGTAGAAGCCTCCTCGTGTAGCGCAGTTTGTCCCGCCAGTTACTCAACTGAACCAAGCGCTCGGCGCATCCTGGACAGTCACACCCTACACCTTTTTTGACTGGCCAATTCTTGCCTTGCGGTGGTAAGCTAACGCCCACCTGGTTTGCGACCACCCTCCCACCGGAGTCCGGCGTCAAGCAGCATGCTGTGTTTCGGCGATGCGTGGGAGTTCCTGTGCCTTAGGCATCTTCTGGGTGCGCTCGTTCCATCATAGACCTCATCCATCGCTTTCCATCAGGCGTGATAGAGGTCAAGAGAGGACCCATTAAACAATAAAAAACATCTTAAATCTGGGTATAATGGACATGGCCAAGAAGGCTGCTAGGCTCCAACGGGTCACATCAGTTGCAGAGAGCGAGAGCAGTGCTGGCTCAGTGGTAACGGCTCCGACTTACGGGTTGGAGGCCTTGGGTTCGAGCCCAGGCAGGGGCTGTACTTTGTCTAAATAATTTCATCACTCGTTCAAGGTAGCGTGCGGTGGGATTAAGTTTCTGGAAGTACTTGGGGCATTTGCCCAGCTACGAGACAGTATAGGTTAAGCAAAAACTTAAAAAAAAACACATATTATTTTTTACTTTTTAGTTGACTACCTCACATAAATTCATTTAACGCAACATCATCAATATCAACTAAGTGGAAAAAATCGTATTATTGAAACTAACTCAAAAACTACCAAAGCAAAGTTAATCAATATGGGACGACCCCTGGATAGGGTACACCCCTATCCATTAAAAAAATAATTTTGCAAATCCGTCTAAATATGACGGAGTTAGGCTGCCTTTCCACCAGAGATAAGCGAGGTTACGTAGCGAGGAATGTGTGTGAAACCAGCCAATAACATCGCTTCATTTTTATAGCTTGAACTAAGTTAGCGTTGGCATTGGTTAGTTTTACACACATCCCTCGCCACGCATCCTCGCTCATCTCTAGTGGGAAAGCAGCCTTAGGCCCGAACATAGATAATAATATATATATATATATATATAATTATAAACATCTGAATTCAGAACCTCCTACTTTTTTGAAGTCGGCTAATAAAATTTACCTAAACAGTCAGAGTGCTTGTTAGTAAGCATAGTTATACTTTGTAAAAACAAGTCGAATTTCTTTTGCCCTTGTTACATAATAACAAAAGAGTCATAACGGTCAAAATGTTACACTTTTCAGTTTAGCTCGCCTAGTATGCAAAATAAGGTCCAATAAAGTCTCCTAATTACCAAGCAAACACAGATCCTTATATCAATAAATTCTTTCTTCATAAAATGTCTCTATAAAACCTGACAAGTCAAAACTGTAGATATAAAACTTACTTTCAAACATCTTCGTAAACGAAATCTCCACACGATTTCCAGACGAAAAACTAATTGCAGAGAAAAAAAGTGAAAAAACACTTGGAAAACATTTTTAACGCTTCCTTTAAACGCCGGATTCAATTGGCTAGCTAATCAATCTTAGTTCTTCACCTAATTAGAGCCCAGTCCAACAAACTTCGTCATGAAAGAATCTGGGGAAAAATAAGGGCAAGCGGGTATTGGAACTTTGTACAGGGGTTCCGTAGACAGTAGAAAATAGAAATAAAGAAAGAAAATAAATGTATTTTACACAGGTTGAGGGGCTCGTGGCTAAATAATGACAGCCGCACGTGTCAATTGATCAGGTTAAGCTACGCTTGCCGTGGATGGGTGACCATCTTTACATACCGAGACCGCTCCGTGCCTCGGAAATTACGTTAAGCCGTTGGTCCCGGCTGTCATTCTTGGATCTTTGACAGTCGTCACGAGGCGTCAGAAGCCCGAAAGTCTGATAACCAGTCTTACCAAGGGAGGCAAGGGATATCGTGTTACCCAGTCTGTAACTGAGTTGTGGAGATCAGATAGGCAATCGCTCCATGTAAAATACTGGTATCCAGCTGTATCCTGTTAGACTGGAAGCCGATCCCAACATAGTTGGGAAAAGACTAGGCAGACTGACAAGTTAAGGCACAAAATATATACACAAACAAAAACTTAGTTATAACAGCATTGCTGATATGAGAAATTGAGAATTTACTGTTTTTAATTTGATAGCATTCGTTCTTTTGTTTCCCTATGTTTTCAGCAACGATTTCGTGAAATAAAAATATGTTTTATTGTAAATGATTATGTACGTAGGTAGCCTAGGTACCCATGCTTTATATTTTATGCCGTAGGTAAATACCAATTTCTTTTTTTTTCATGAAATTAATTAAGTAGATCAAGTGTTATTTTTATATTCGAAGCGAATTGAACCATCAAACTTTATTTTATTTGACGCTACATCGGGGTTCATTATTATTTTGACATAAAATAAAAATTGAGACACTTGCCCATTTTATGACAACGAGTGTATCCATTGCATAAATTATTTATTTATTTTGGATTTGTTACGTGAAAATATCGTAAAAGCATTTTTTATTTATTAAAAATAGGTATATTTCCTAGAGTCTTTCATCTCTAACTACAATAAAATATTGCATTTCATATAGTTTCTAAAATATTAAACACACGCGTGTAAAAGGGTTTGTAATGAACGTACTTACAGAAATAAACATTATCACCACCATCACCATCATTGGTTAATTATAATTATTAGACAAGAAAATAATTTCGTATTTTCTTAAAAAGGAGATTGTTAGTTTTGGCTTGCGGAACACTAAAAAGATTTTCTTGATACTTAGCGACGACCCTCTGACTTAGTGAACGTTCAGATGAATTAAGAAGCTCATATTTCTAATCTGAGTCTGAGCTTATAATTTAGACCGGTACTTTTTATTTTTTATCATTCATTTTATATCTTTATGGTGTAGGCAGAGAGATGTACATAAGTTTTAGTTACTATTTCAAAGAGATGACAACGAAACAATGTTTAGTAGCCATTTGCTTGGTCCTGGCATCTTTTTAGGTGTAAGTTTTTCTTTGATTTTTATAATGGGTACTTGTGACTTGTCACTCGTGATCCGCAAGAGAACCAAGGTAGCATAGCCCGAAGAATTGCCAAACTTAAGTGGCAGAGGGCAGGGCACATTGTTCGCAGAACAGATGGCCGATGGGGCCGAAAGGTTCTGGAGTGGCGACCGCGTACCGGAAGACGTAGCGTTAGAAGGCTTCCCACAAGGTGGTTCGACGACCTTGTGAAGGCCGCAGTCCTTGAAAAGTGAGAAATTTTGTTTTCTTTTTGCGTAAACTCACAGATGTGATGGCTAATCACGATAAAAATACGAAAACAGTTTTTTTCAATACAACAAGTAACAACACTAACAGCGGTCGATGACCTCCCAAAAAAATATCAAATCTTTATATTTTTTATTTTATTGCGGCTAGATACCGATACATATCGCGTCTGTGGAGTTTGGCTAGTCAAGTTAAAATAACCCTGCATTACTACCAGATCTAGTTTTCCAGACTTAAGGTGTAAAGATGGCTCACTGACCTTGTGCATGTGGGCGGAGCTAAACGCCCTACTCCCGAATACGTAAAATGTGTGCGGTGGCGCGCGACACTAAAACTATGATCAAAGAATATGAAGAGGCGCAGACATGCCGCACGTAGGTCGCCATTTTTGCCTACGATTCCAGAAGGGAATGGCGGATGCAAGGCTGATATATTTTGTACTAGCTGTTAATCGTCCGTGTGGAATTTAACAAAAAAGTTATTGTTGAGTTCGCAGAGTTTACGATAACTTATTAAGGCGCTGTACTTAGTCAAAATAGACTTCACAAAACAATATTTTAGCCAAATGTATACATTTTAGAACAGCAAAAAAAAATGTTAATCTTGATCATATTTATGAGTGGACCATTGTGTTCAAAACACGTTTTCGGTAAATTTTCTCGATCGAAAAAAATCATAAAATAACCATTAAAATTGAAATCGTTGCAATTGTAATTGTGTTATTTATAAACAAATCTTGATAAAATTAATAACAGTGATGTATAATAATAAAGGGAACTGTTGTTTTTATTTATCGATTGTAATAAGATATTTGTAAGGATTAATTGTATTTAATGATAAATAACTCGAACGAAACGTTGCGCCATCGCGGCGTCTTTTTAGCTTCTCTTTCATTTCTACGCGGAGCGACAGTGAGTCTTGTTTTTTAGTTAGGTACTTATACTCTAAGGGAGGGGTGAGACAGTACTTTTTAGTTAGGTACTCATACTCTATGGGAGGGTATAAGTACCCAACTAAAAAGCAGTGACTAGACATGGGTCGTACTTGCAAAATCGCGTACCAGGGCTTACAAGTACGACTTCTTTAAGAAACCACGTCCTAAAACTAGATCTCGGGATACTTTCAAGTATTTTCTATCTGCATAGGAAATTGAACCTTAACTGTATACAAATAAGGAGCAAAATCACTTTTACAAATAAATACGTACTTATAGAGTATAGACGATTAAGGTTTCTACTACTATTCCCACCAAGAGCCCTGTTGGAAGAAAAAAACTTGCATAGGAAATTGAACTCTGAATTCTTACTTATGGAGCACGATCACGTTTAGGCATGGGTCGTACTTGCAAAATCGAGTACCAGAGCTACAAAGTACGTCCACCTTAAAAAACCATAGCTCGAGATACTATCAAGTATTTTCTATCTGCATCGAAAATTGATCCATGACTTCATACAAATAAGAAATACAATCGCGTATTCAAAAGCCCTGTTGGTAGTAAAAATACTTGCATAGGAAATTGACCCGCTACCTTCTATGAATAAGGAGCATAATCGCGTTTACAATTAATATTTTCACAAACCATTAAAGTAAAAATACTTTCATACGAAATTGTTCCGTAGACTCTAATTGATAAGGAGCATGATCGCATTTCCGAAAACTGACGCGGTTGGGTACCTATGTAGTTGAGCGAGTAGCCGTATTTAAAATACTTTGAAGTCTTGCAATTATTTCGGGTCGGTACCTAGTGTACGTACATAGGTACTTTGGTATCTGTTTGTTGATGAAAGCTGTTTATTATACATATTTTATTTTATGATTAGTTTTTTCTAAGTAGTGTTGTTGGTGTACAAATGTTTGTACTGTTTCGGTTCTACTCATAAGTTGTATAAATAAGCAATCAGTGTATAAAAAATGGTCAACAAGAAAATAAACGGAAGGCAATAAAGAGATCTTATTCGACGAAACAAATTGTAACGTAAGTAGGTAGGTACCTACTTTTTTGTACACACCATATTTTGTTTGTATAGATTATCTATAGACGCGTAATTTCGACATACATTACAACAGCTCGATTGGTCTAGTGGTCTCGTGCGTCACTATAGTTTTCTGTATCAGTCACTAATGTCCGGGTTCAAATCCAAACTTTTTGACATATTCTTTTTGTTGATTTTCTTATTTGATATGTTTTTTTAATTATTATTTTACTTTTTGCCGATTTTCTTGTTTGAAAATTTTCAGACTATATTATTATTGCTTATACTCTTTTGTAACACATTGTAGGTATATTATTTTTCTTCCGAATCAAGCTTGGTGGACGTTTTTATTTTATTTTTATTATATTACTCTAGATTCTGAAGAAAAATAATTATAAGAATAAAAATGATTGTTTTTATTAAAATAACAATTACTTATTGAATTATTTTAAAAATAAGAAAATAAAAATATGCACATAATAATTAAAAAATAACAAAACAAATGATAAGCACATTATAATAAAAAATAACAAAAAGAGATATGCCGTCCACTGAGATTCGAACCTGGTGATTACGCAGTGAGAATCCGGACAGTGGAGCGCGGAGGCAATCGTGCATCTTGTTCGAGTCGCGAAATTACGCTTCTAAATATAATGGAAGTCGCTCATCGACAAAATTCGCGCGGTGCACCCCGCCGCGCCGTAGGCGGGGACTATTCGTATCCCACTTACATAAAAGTAAACTCAAATACATAAAAGTCGTCTATTCACCGCCACGTAAAGAAATACCTATGCTAATTTTAATGAAATTCTTCTAATATTTCTCCATTTAGTTCTTTTTGATCGTTTTTGCATTTTTAGTTTAATTATTATTTATTTTTAGTTTTTCGTATTAGCCTTTTTTTATATACAATATTTGGTGAACGATTTCCTTGGGCTAAAACAAAAACACTATATTTTAATATTCAATCAATTTCATTGGAGATTAAGGAATCTTCACGTATAGGATCCACTTATATAAAAAAAAAAACTAAACTCCGTTTCTTTATTATGATTTATTTACATTTGGTTAAGTACCTAAATAAACGTAGTATACAACCTCCCTATTTGAATCGGATAAATATTCAATATTTAATTTCATAGGTTTTAATTTTTTTTCGTGGGAACCTAGTTTCTTTTTTTTCTAAAATAAAAGTGCCTAAGTTACTCCTTATTCACCTATCTGCTAGTGAAAGTCCCAGTCACAGAAATAAATCCGCACAAGAATATGAGAAGGTAGTAATCAATAAACTCAGTAATGCAAATACTCGTAGATTGACAACTAAGAACGCTCATTTTTTATAAATTATGGTGTTTGAAAACATTTTTTTTTATTGTGGGTAAGTAGTTATTTTCTAAACAGTCAAAATAAAATGGCCTGAAGCGGTTGTTTTAATATTACAAACAGACACTCCAATTTTATTTATTTGTACCTATAGATAGATAGATACTTATTAGTCCACTCAACGAATAACCCAAAAAGAGGTGTAGAGTGCGTGAGCTGGGCCCTGAGCCATTTCTTCAGAAAGTTGCTCAGAGTGCTTAGGGAGTAAACATACTAAAAGTCCCCGCGTCTAGGAGGTGAGCCGGAGTGGGGGGTATAAAAATTCCCACTTTTGAGTTTTTCGCTAATATCTATAAAACGGTGCGTCGTCGTAGAGAAAACGTATTTTTCTTGACTTGCTTTGCTTTGGCATTTTTATTTATTTACAAATTATCTTATATTTACAAAATAAACAAAAACAGTATTTAGAAATGGCACCACTAATAAAGCGTCCACGCGGACAATAGAAATGGGCCCTCTGCAGCGAGCTAATCTATAAACGCATACTGATACAATTCGTTCATAAATATTTGCACTAACACAGCCAAACGCGCGTAGTCGATCGATAGCCGGGGCGGAGCAGCGAGCGACACAGCCACCCCGTCTCAGTGCTAACGCACGACTGCCGCCTGCGCCCGCGCAGAGCACCTCTGAACCTATATCTCAAAGTGGGGCATTGTCTTTGCAACTGTTGATTGATTTAAAAACGCTATTTCAAATATGTAGTACCTCTAACCAGCAATTTTTCAGTGTAAAAATATTTCCAAACATCAAAGCCGTTTAGAAGTTATAAGCAAATGTTAGCCAAAATAGCGTTTTGGTAAATATTTTTTTAAGGCAAAAGTATTAGCCTTATGAAAAAATCCTGTTTCAAAAATGCAGTACATGAATCTATAGCAAACATATATTTTTTACAGACCTTCTAACCAAACCGTTAATGAGTTATAAGCTTCATAAAGTGACCGTGTTACGGTACTAAACGAGAGTAAGGCCCTTAATGTTTTCTGGAACGTGGTTAGACAATACCAAGAAGTGAAATCAAGCAATCAGGTGAAGTAGGCTAAGTACATAATTATAGTTCTAAGCTAAGTAGCACGATTAGTTACACATTGTAGAACAGTATTAAATGGGCCGTCGACACAGGAACTCGTGTACAATCATTTCTCTCCGCCTTTACCCCCACACACCTCATGGCGACCCTGCCAGGCGCGGGCGCCGCATCGGTGCGCCGCGTCGAGGCCATGGCGTTGAATTTCGCTAAGTCAGCGTAATATGTGGGAACGTTGTGAATGTGACAATCCCAGTGACTTTAAAGAGAAGAAATAATACACATTCAATTTAAGCACATTAAAATAGTGAGTGACTATTACGATAATTCACCTTTTCCGTGACCGTCAGTGAGTCAGTGAGTGTGCCAGTATGAGCAAATCACATTAAAAAACAGAAGATAACAATGTCTAATAATCGGATACAAACAATATCGAAACTGTCATAAAAGATGGGTGCAGAAGGAGATAAGGTCCGATGTAATGCAGCGTCTCCGGTATCGCCTATCAGGCCGTAATAAGACAGCAGCCGAAGGAGAAGAAAACCAGGCGTAATTTGTGGAAATCGTGAGTGTTGTGCCTAATTCGTCATCCTTATTCCAAAACTATTATGATTAGCGTTTAGTAGCGGTAGATACCAATACGATAGGAAGTAATATAAGTTATAGCAATTAATTCAGTGTAGTCTTAGTAAGATTGTAATGTTACTACTTATTAGACAGATCTAGTATTTAACTAATATGTGTTCACTTCATGAACATTGTTTTGTTTGATGGATCTTAGTGAGTTAAATGAAATATATCAGAAGTTAAAAGATATCCAAATAAGTTTAAGGAAATTAGGACCAGAAAAAAGAATAAAATATAAGGAAAATGTTAAAAACAAAATAATAAAAACTGAACAATATTATACTTGTGCAAAAAATATAATTAATGTATTGAGTGCTAAAGAGCTGAAACCAGAACTATCAGAATATATTTTAGAAACTTTAGCAGATAAGATTGTGTTAACTTATAAGAAAAAAATTAGTTATTCTGCTAGCGGGAACGGAAATAAAACAACAATGGAGCAATTTAGCTTAAAGACGGCAGCATGTTTGATTCCGGTAATGGACGGTACTGAAAACACAATTGAAAAGATAATCCAAGGTGTTGAAATGTATGAAAGTTGCCTAGAGGAAACGGATAGCATTAAAAAGCTTATCTCTTTTGTGTTAAAAACGAGACTTGATAAGACGGCTCGGCTCAAACTTAAGTCAGAATATTCGGACTGCAAGTCCTTAATTCAGGATATAAAATTAAATTTGATGACAAGAAAGTCAGCGTGTTCCTTATTAACGCAATTGAATAACGTCTCTCAAAAAGAAAAGTCATTATCAGATTATGCAAAGCAAATCGAACAACTCTTTGTTGACCTCACAATCTCACAAGCAGACTCTAACGAAAAAACTTACGAGGTTTTGAGGCCAATAAATGAGCAATTAGCGGTGAAAAAATTCGCCGACGGTCTTAGAAATAGACGATTAAGTACTATAATTACAGCACGCAACTACACAGCCCTTAAGGATGCAGTACGTGCGGCTGAGGACGAGGAGCTTGCACAGCCCTCAACGTCAAATACAATCATGACTGCGAGAGGTAAGTTTAATTCTAATTATAACTATCAACATAATAGGTTTACAAACAGAGGCAGAGGTGAATATTATAACCGGCAGCGAGGAAATTATCAGCTTGGAAATTTACAGCAAGGTAATTTTCAGCAATATAGAACTCGACACTCATATCGTGGTCAGAGGTATAACAATTATCGTGGCAGAAATTATCAAGGCTATACGCGTTCAAATCGCGGTCGTAATAACTACAGGGGTAACCAGAAGACAGTATTATCAGCACAAACATCTGAACAGATAAAGGAAAACGCGGAAGAGACCAATCAGCAGTTTTTTCGTGCCTAAACATTACCTTTACACCAGTGACGAAAATATTAAATATGTAAGTTTGAATTTAAATAATAAACAATGTACATGGTTACTAGACACCGGCGCGTCATTATCAGCGGTTAAGCGACAGGCCTTATCGGAACACATTCCTGTATACGCAACCAACATTGTTATTAACGGTATAGGTGGTAAGATTAACTCCGAAGGTTTTGTTTATTTATCATTACAGGCCCCTAACGGTACAATCTATGAGAATAAGTTTTATGTGTTCGATAATTTACCGTGTAAATCAGATGGTATATTAGGACTAGACTTTTTAACTAATTATAACTCAAATATTGATTTAGAAAAAAATACATTGACATTAATGGGTGACAAAAAGGAGAAAACTACAGTAAAATTAATAAGCAAACAAAAGGTTTGTGACGGGTATTTATTAATACCGGCACGATGCGAGTCGATACATTATATAAAACTAAGTGATAACGTGAAAGAAGACTGTGTAGTTTTACAAAAGGAATTAAAAGAAAATTTATTTCTGGCAGGATTAATAGTGAAACCGGAAAATAATATCATTCCAATTAGGATTATGAACACAAGCGATGAAGATGTTAGAATCCCAATATTTCAACCAGAAATAGTACCATTACAAGAATACATTGTATGCTCATTTAGTAGATGTAATTCGAATGCAACACGTGCAAGAACATTGTTGGAATTATTGAAACTTGATCACTTATGTTCCAGTGAACGACAAACAATAGAGTCCATTTGTTCAAAGTATGCTGACATATTCTACCTACCCGGCGATAAGCTGACTACGACAAAACTATGTGAACAATCAATTCATTTAAAACCCAATGTAGGTCCTGTATATGTAAAGCCATATAGATTACCACATAGTCAAAAACAAGAAGTAGATAAACAAATTCGACAAATGTTAAAAGATGATATCATAGAAGAGACAAAAAGTGAATGGTCAAGTCCAATCCTTTTAGTACCTAAGAAATCCGAAGATAAAGTTAATAAAAAGTGGCGATTAGTGATAGACTATAGAAAATTAAACGAAGTTATACAAGACGATAAATTCCCATTACCAAACATTACAGACATCTTAGACTCACTATCGGGTGCCATTTATTTCTCACATTTAGACTTAAGTCAATCATATTACCAAGTGACCTTGAACTCAGAATCAAGAAAAGTCACATCATTTACTACTCATAATGGACAATATCAGATGAAACGAATGCCTATGGGGCTCAAGACCAGCCCAAGCGCATTTTCTAGAGTTATGTCATTAGCTATGTCAGGGCTAAACTATGAAAAATGTTTCATATACTTAGATGATCTGGTTTGTTTCGGCAGAAATTTAGATGACCATAATAAAAACCTAATTGATGTCTTCGCACGATTACGCAAAGTCAACCTAAAATTAAACCCAAATAAATGTCAATTTTTGAAAAAAGAAATACTGTATTTAGGACATACTATATCTTCAGAAGGAATTTTACCAGATGCCAATAAAATTGAAGTCATAAAAACCTATCCTACACCAAAAAATGCAGACGAGGTAAGACGTTTCGTTGCATTCTGCAACTACTACAGAAAATTCATAGAACATTTCGCCGAAATTACCGTGCCTTTAAATAAACTATGTCGTAAAAATGTAGAATTTTCGTGGTCAAAAGAATGTCAAAAATCATTTGAATATTTAAAAAATGCATTAATAAGTCCACCAATATTGCAATATCCCGATTTAACAGAAAGTAATGAGTTTGTTCTGCAAACAGACGCTTCAGGCACAGCAGTAGGCGCAGTACTTTGTAACAAAAACATGAAACCAGTAGCTTACGCTAGTAGACCTTTAAATAAAGCCGAACAAAACTATCCCACAATACAAAAGGAATTAACTGCCATTGTGTGGGGAGTTAAATATTTCAGACCATACCTTTACGGTCGAACATTTACTATTATGACAGACCATAAACCACTAATATACTTATTCGGAATGAAAGACCCATCTAGTAGACTATTAAAATTTCGTTTAGCTTTAGAAGAGTATGATTTTAAAATAATATATGTAAAAGGGAAAGAAAATGTAGTAGCGGATGCATTATCACGAATATGTATTACATCAAAAGATTTGAAAGATATAAGTACAAAAGTTATGACAGTAATGACAAGAGCACAAGCCAGACAAAAAGAATTATCTGACTTGCATAATAATAATAATGAAAACTCAAGTAATAATACGAACCAACGGCCTGATCAACCGAAGGTTGTAGAAATACTTAAGATACCAGATAGAGCAGTAGAATTGATATTAATGAAAGGAAACGAAATAGAGAGAATGAAACGGAGTAATAGCTTAAGTGCAGAATCGGAATGTTTCGCATTTATAGCAAATAAAAATATAATATATTTAAATCTCGATTTTAAGTCACACTACACGCGAAGCGTTTTTGTGAAGAAATTGAGTGATTTTTGTAAAGAAATAAAAATTAAAGAAATATGTATAATTAAAAATAATGAAAACGCGTTATTCATAAAAGACATAATACAAGAAATACAAAATACGAACCCATGGCCCGGGCCACGTATATGCATATTATGCATATTGCGAGGAGTACAAAGAATAGATAGCGACGAAAATAAAAATTTTATTTTAAATGACTATCATTTGCTACCAACCAGCGGACACGCAGGGGTACGCAGGATGATTAATAATATAAAACGTAAATACTACTGGCCAGAGATAGAAAAGGACGTCAAAAAATTTATTCAAAAGTGTGAAAAATGCCAAAAAATGAAGCATTCACGCTATATCAAGGAACCAATGGTAATAACGACAACGGCTTCTTCAGCGATGGAGAAAGTTTTTCTAGATGTAGTAGGTCCTCTCGACAGGGATATAGATGATAACACGTACATATTAACAGTACAATGTGAATTAAGTAAGTTTGTTGAGGCATATCCTCTTAGAAATAAGGAAACAGTAAGTATAGCTAGAGCTTTCGTAAATAATTTTATTTTAAGGTTCGGGATACCAAAGGTAATTGCTACAGATCGTGGAACCGAATTCATATCTTCAACAATGGAGGAGGTATGTAAATTGCTAGAAATACAAAAATTACAGTCAACAGCCTATCACCACCAAACTATTGGGTCATTGGAAAACGCACACAAAAATCTAGGTTCTTTTTTGCGTATACAATGTGAAAACCATCCTGATACATGGAGCCACTGGCTACCATTTTGGTGCTTTACATATAATAACACAGTACACACCAGTACCAAATATGCACCGTATGAACTTCTATTCGGTAAACATTGTGAAATACCAAGCAGAATGACTAATATTGTAGAACCATTGTACAATCCCGATAATTATACTTTAGAGTTAAGATATAGACTACAAATGGCGCATGAAGATGCACGTAACAATTTAATCAAATGTAAACAAAAAAGAAAACAAATATATGACAGAACTGTAAACTCTGTGAACTATAAGAAGGATGATTTGTTACTTTTAAAAAATGAAACAGCAGGAAAGTTAGACAGCTTGTATAATGGTCCATACGTAGTGATTGAGGATTTAGGACCTAATGTAAAAATTTTACGAAGAAATAAAGCTGACATTGTGCATAAAAATAGAACCAAACCATTTATAACTGTAATACCATAGCTTTATACAATCGAAAATGTAAACACTGTTGTTATGTTATCAATACATTCTTTGTAACAAAAACAAAAGCCAGTAACTTGTGTAACATGTAAAAAAAAAAAAAAAAACCATAAGATTTTTTTTATTTTTTATTTTATTACCCGGTAGATGAAGTAGGCTAAGTACATAATTATAGTTCTAAGCTAAGTAGCACGATTAGTTACACATTGTAGAACAGTATTAAATGGGCCGTCGACACAGGAACTCGTGTACAATCATTTCTCTCCGCCTTTACCCCCACACACCTCACAGGCAGATCGCTGGGTGGATGAAAAAGGAGCGAACAGTAGCCGTGTTGGCACCCAGCCGATACCGGACGCTCGCTAAATCTGTTTACTAAGGAAACTCGAGGACGACTTGCTATCGAAGAGTTTCTTTGAAGTTTGTAAAGTAAGCTTAGAAACTTTTGCGGATAAACGTATTGTTAAGTAAGTACCTAATAGTTATGTACTTAGAATATTGTTAATAGATGTTTTGAAAGTATCAAGATCAACTAAGCCACAGATAAACAATTAGAGCATAATCATCCTATAATGTTCCCACTGCTAGGCCACAGGCTGCCTCTTTGTGAGAGAAATTGGGCTGTAATCCACCACGACGGCCCTGTGCGGGTTGGAGATATCATTTGTGTGATTTTGGTAGACTTGTCAATGGAAATGTCAACCTTATTTGAATGAGAATAAAGATCACTGTGATTTGGACGGTGATGCAAAATCAGCGGTAAAATAACGGACTGTATTTTCCGTCTAACAACTATCTTATAGAAACGATAATAAAGATTACTGTGAGGCAAAATCAGAGATACAAAACCATTGTGAAAAAACTGCAATCGCTAAATACGAAAGAATAAAATATGTTTTACGAATTTTAACTTTATTAGTTCCTAACCGCGTCAAACCGACAGGTATCAGGAACGCATTCTCTTTGTTGCCGGAGTATAATGCAAAACTCAAAGTTTTGCCACTGACAAGAGTTTTGCCTGCATTTTGATAGTTAGTGTCTCAGTGTTTTGTTTGTCTCATCAAAAGATGACCTGCAACACCGGTTTCTGACGTGCTGCCAACATTGACAGAATGAAAAAGTCTTGTGTATTGTATCATCATTTCTTTGATGCTGTTAATATCCGCGATAGTTCAAGTATAACACTATAACACCCTTGTGGCTCTTTCGTAAAACCCTTTGTATTACAGGCTAAGAGACAAAGATTTAAATCATTAGATTCGCCCGACCGCGCCAAAACATGGTCATGTTTCTGTTTCGTTGTCAATGATAGTCTCGCTCACTCATGTAGAACATCTTACCTATGTATCTATGTGTAAGCACATATGTATCTATGTGTAAGCACACTTCTCAGTATGTATACCTTTTAGCAGTACCTACTCTTTTTCGCGTTACCTAAGTATGGTGAAGGCGAATCTAGTGATTTAAATCTTTTTTACAAGCTTAAATTATTCATGAGTTCTTTTTACATAATTTTTAGATAGTTTCGAAATTTTCAGTCTTACGTATGAGTCAAAGGGGTGGGCGAAGCTTTATTGAGTATACTCACATTTCGTCTTTCAAGTCCTCAGTATATTAACGGGTGAGCATATTATATCCAATTTTTTTGAATATCTGTTAAAAAACCTTTGTCGCCATTACTGAAGTGTGACCCTGTCAGCTATACAATATAATGATGGATCGAGTTTGGCAAAGCAGCCATCTATTACGGCAAAGCGCTGAAAGTAATTAAGGACTCATTTCAAGCACGTACTATTACTCTAGAATGTTTTTGTTGAAGTCTAGCAACGGAAACAGGAGATAAAGGATTGAGTCTCCAGTTTGACAATTAAACCACACTGTGATCTGCTAAAACCTAAAACTGAGTTGTTAAACTATAAACTTCAAATTAAGTACGATTAGAACCTTTTTCCTTTTTTTTACATCTGCAGGCGGAAAGTTCAAAATGTTTTTTTTTAAATAAGAAAATAAAGAGAGATAAAACTTAATTTGACTTTCTTTTGGGATCAGTCGCAGTTGGGTGAAAGAATGGAATAGATATACAGGGTGTCCCTGGAAGTATGGATCAAATCGAACAGGGGCGTGGGCAAGATCACTTCCAAACTTTTTAACCCTGAGAATGTCGGTGAATTTTTTTTGCGGTTCAGAAGTTATGACCAATTTTTGTTTTTTTCAATCACTTCGCATAGTGCTCAATGAAAAAAATAATTAAAAAAACTATCAGAGCTATCTAAAAAAAATAAATTGACAGCCCTAATAGTTTTTTTTTAATGATTTTTTTCATTGAGCACTATGCTCAAAGCACACATCTTACACAGCACAGCTCTTTACAATATTGCTAATTACATGTGTAAAATGGGATATCTCCTTGACAAACTATGGATAGATTGAAAGAACTTAAAATAAACAAGAGAGGGGTAGTCAGTGGTGTTGAAAAGAATCTAGGTTAACCTCTAACACAATGAAATTGTCACTGTCATTGTGTATTGACAAAACAATATGGCGGTGTTAGCTCCGATTTTGGCCACGCGCCAAAATAACGTTTTAATCATGTACAATGCGTGCCACGAAAGAAGAGACTTGACACACCACGTGGTTTGATATGCGCAGTACACGATTTTAGGTATCTTTAGCGGTATGAGGTCTGAGTGTGGGACGAAACCGGACGTCATAGGGGCGGCGGAAAGAGCGGGGGAGGCGGGGTCAAGTCTCTTCTTTCGTGGCACGCATTGTACCTATTACTAATAAATCAAAAATTAATAGAAATATCAAACAAAAAACAAATTAATTAAATTAAAAACGGTAATCAAAATCAATTATATCAATATCTAAATTATTTATTAATAGTTTACTTGTTCCACAAACCTCTGGTGTTGCGCGAACACTCATAGAATGGATTAATAACATGTTAAAATACCGAGCTATTCAATTCACCGTGAACACCACCACACGAGGTATCGTGAGTAGAGGCTGCCCACAAGGTGGGGTGCTGTCACCACTGCTGTGGAATTTAGTCGTTAATGAGCTTATCTCAGAGCTCAACGCCAGCAGTCTGTACTCAGTGGGATACGCGGATGACATAGCAATTCTGATTTCGGGTAAATTTGAGGGCATCTTATGTGATCTCATGAGAAAGGCCTTCAAAATAGTCGAGAGTTGGTGCACGAAGCACGAGCTATCGGTTAACCCCTCGAAGTCAGAACTAATAATGTTCACCAACAAGAGAACTCTTGGACCTCATAGGCTCCCAAAACTTTTCAACACAGAACTAACATCGAAAGACGAAGTCAAGTACTTGGGGGTGATTCTAGATAGCAAACTGCTCTGGAACAAGCATCTTGACTACAAACTTAATAAAAGCACAATTGCACTCTACCAATGCAAAAAAATGTTAGGAAAATCATGGGGGCTCTCTCCGAAGATTACTCTGTGGATTTACAAAGCGCTGATCAGGCCAATGTTGGCTTATGGCGCTCTGGTTTGGTGGACGAGGACAGAACTCTCGACCACCATTACCAGACTACAACGCTTCCAACGACTGGCCTGCTCAGCTACCACTGGCTGCATGAAAACCACCCCAACAGCAGCCATGGAGATAGCCCTTCAATTAACTCCCCTTGACCTGTACATACAGCAGGAAGCGGCGCTAGCCGCCATCAGGCTGATGCATCTGGGCATATGGGGCAAAAACATTACCAGTCCACACGCTAAAATCCTGGACCGGGCGATTGAGTACCAGCCTCTCATCGCTGCCCCGTGTGACAGAACACCAAACCAACCGATGTTCAACAAAAACTACATTATACAAACAGTTCAGGAAGAAAGGGATCAGTCAGGAGTCAATGAAGTGCGCATTTATACAGACAGCTCTAAAACACAAAACGGTTCAGGTGCTGGCGTACACTCCCTTGACCTCAACATTAACTTTCACATACCACTAGGCACACATAGTTCGATCTTTCAATGCGAATGTGTTGCCTTAACACAAGCTGCAACAGCAGTAAAGCGCTTAGGCATCCGGAACTATGGCATTAAATTCCTATCCGACAGCCTATCTGTGCTCAAAGCTTTAGCAAGCAAACAAACTAACAATAAGCTAATTTTTGAGTGCCATCTAGCTCTGGAGAGTTTATCGACGTCTAATCGTATTACTCTCCAGTGGATCAAGGGGCACAGTGAATCTTTGGGCAATGATGCTGCAGATGAACTTGCGAAGAGAGGCTCTGACATGAGGGTGCTAGGCCCGTACCCACTTCTCCCTTTGCCTTTCTCACAATTTCGTGCGTGGATTCGCCAAAGATCGACCGAACTTCATAACAACAGATGGTCACGGGCAACAGACTGTAGACAGTCAAAATTGGCTCTACCAATGATACACCCGCGATTAACCAAAAAACTTCTCAACCTGAGTAGGAATAACCTTAGAATAATAATAGGTACAATTACGGGCCACAACCTCCTTAACAAACATCTTTTCAACATAGGCGCCACGGACAGCCCCCTATGCAGGGGCTGCCTTGATGCCGAGGAATCAGCCGCCCACGTCATCCTGGATTGCGAGGCCGTGGCTTCTCAACGTGAAGAAATCCTCGGAACAATGAGGTCGCTCCGCGAAGCCTGTGAAGCTCCCAGGAAGCTTCTGTGCTTCTGGGCGGAGCTAGGCTGGCTCTGTTAGCCAGAATCCCCACGTACAACGGACCGAATGGGAGTCTAAGTGCGGAAAAGGGAGTCCTATCATCATCATCATCATCATCCACAAACCTCTAATCGAAAATTCCAAACAAATCTAAATTCGAGTTCCTCTAGTAACGCCTCTCAAGATTAGACAGAGCCGAGACAGTTTCATTTGGCGTGTCTGCATCGGAACAAGCCCTGAATAGCAAGGAGCCAGCTGGAACCGCTTTAAACTGGATCATCCGGACAAAATGGACGCCACCGGATTATATTGAAGTCGCAACGAATTGCTTATGAGGAATTTGTTGTTAATTAAGATATTCTAGTGGAGATAGATGTATTTTTTTTAAAGAGATATTTTGTTTTGCAAGTTCAGAATTAAAAATATTTAATTTATGAACGTATTTTTGGGCAAATTTAATGCTAGCTGTAAAACCAAATACATACTTTGCTGAATAAGGATAAAGACAGTTCAGGCTGACGACGGAATGCGTTCTTGACACATCTCAGTTTCATAAAAACGAATAAATCTTTTGCGCACCGCACTTGGACGAACCGCACCTGAGCACTTCCATGAACCGCACTGAAAAAAATCTTGTAACGTGCGTTTCGGTGGAACAATTTATCGATAATGTTATCGTTATTTTGTTCAAGGCATTATTAAGCAAAAGATATCGATACAAATCAGAAGAAGTTAAGTCTTGCAACGGATAATTCCACTAGTAGAATTGTAGCGCTGACAGGCGACAGGAACGGTTCTCTCGACGGCCGGACTATAATTACTTACTTTTTGTGTGAGAAGACTCGAATGCACACTGCACATTCTGCATAGTTAAACAGTCCTCTACCATCATTTCATTACCAACCAATGAGCACAGCAAAACTATTTGTATCCTGTTGTTGAGTGAAAAATTATGAAAGAAAATACCAACCCAAATAACAAAATAATAAGTCAAAGAGCCTTGATAAAACTTCAAAAACTATTAAACCAGCTAAAGATAGAAAGGAAAATTATATTATTGTTACAAAAACATGTGCATTAAAAATACACAAGTTATCTGAAATACTTAGTAAAAATAATACATACATATAATTAAAAGCACGGTAAAATACTCGGCACCTGCTCGCCGTGGCTATGACAAAAGTCTTCCACTCAGCATGATGCTGTACATTGGGGATCCACAGCACAGCATTGATTTCAGTAGTCACCCAAAAAAAGCAAAAACTTCAGTTCACACTACTATCTCACAGTGACAGATATTTTTCAACTACCCATAAGATAAAACCCACAAAACAAGTGTTGCCTCTAGAATAGAACATGTTTGTATAATGGAACTAAGCCAGAGCTCTAGAACTTTCGACAAACTAGTTATTTTCGTATTGGAATAACATTATGAGAGTGTTAAGGGGGTGTTGTATGTACATCTGAAAGTTAAGTTGGCTGGATGGAATATTGAATATTATTAAGCTCTTATAATTGTTGTTTAGGGAGTGTAGCACAGATATAGATACACCTAGATAACGCAAGAGTAACTACTTCGCGTGCCAAAAATCGCAACAGCTTACGTACAAAAATCGTAAGCCACCACTTTCGCGCTCAGACCTGTGTACTCAGTACACAGGACTGAGCGCGAAAGTGGTGGCTTTGGATGAGCGTGAGCGCTGGCGCTAGGCCCCGGGGGTAGGACGAGACGGGTGTCGCACGAGGCGGCGTCTTTGAATCGATTTGATTTTCCCATCACTAAATAGTGCTTGTGACGTCATAGTAGGTAGTCAAGAAACGGCACGCTTGGTTTCCATACAGATTGTTATACTTGCGTTATCTAGGTAGCGTAAAAGCTGTATTTATATTTATATATATCTATATTTATTTTTCTGTATCTATATTTCTAGAGGCCTTCTGGCCTCTTATCGAAAATAATTTCCCCAAACAATAACAGCGATAAGGAACATTATTAAAGGTATGACGGGCATGTTTGCCGAGGCAGGCATAAATAGTTTTGAGGCCATCATGCGCAAAAGAACGGCATCCCTAATGCGTAGAAAACGTGGAAGCTCCAATAGCATCCTGAAGATTATTGTGGAGAGGTCAGACTGCTCTTTTCTGATGCACTGGTCCCGTAGACACAGCTGTGGGACTGGTGCTGAGGAACGATATTTAAATTAATATTTTATGTAGAAGAAGTATGGTCATGTATTAGTTTATTTTTAATTTAATTTTGATACAATTTGATTTTGTTTTAATTGTAATTTAAATTTTGATTTTAATTTTGATTGTAATTTTGATTTTAATATTTATTTTAACTTTCATTTTAGGTTTATGTAATTTTAATTTTGAATCTATTTCCGAATTAAATGATTTGAATTTGAATTTTAAATTTGGATAACCCTTTTCTCTCTGTCGATTGACTCAGCATTCGCCTTAACACATTCTGAACCGACCGCCGTTCACTTGAAGTTATTCTTATTAAACTTGAAGAAACTTAATGGTCGATCTTATTCGAGTACTGCAATATTTCAGCGACTATTAGAACGTAAATCATGAAATGTGAAATAAAGTTTGAAATATCAGACGTTGGTAGGTAATAACTTTGTCCATGTGTGGGAGTAATCTTGTGTGGGTAGTAATATAGGACCTATTATGTTGTAGGGACCGTTTAAGATCATATTATCTAATATCTAGGGATTGGTGATCACACAGGCACTACTGAAGAATACTGTAGCGGCTTCTACAACGCCACATGCGAACTAAGGAAAATCCAGTATCGCGCATGTAAAGTTCAGCGCTCGACTAGCGTATATAAGGTCAAATTATATTAGCTAGCGAAACTCCGTAGATGTCATGGGTACCGATATCAAAACACGACAAAATAAAAAAGATTAGATGTTTTTTTTCTCGGTCAATGGCCGCTGATAGTGTTGTTACTTGAAGTATGAGCTGAGAGTGTTGTTACTTGAAGTATGAGCTGATAGTGTTGTTACTTGAAGTATGAGCTGATAGTGTTGTTACTTGAAGTATGAGCTGATAGTGTTGTTATTTGAAGTATGAGTTGATAGTGTTGTTACTTGAAGTATGAGCTGATAGTGTTGTTACTTGAAGTATGAGCTGATAGTGTTGTTACTTAAAGTATGATTTGATAGTGTTGTTACTTGAAGTATGAGCTGATAGTGTTGTTACTTGAAGTATGAGCTGATAGTGTTGTTACTTAAAGTATGAGCTGATAGTGTTGTTACTTGAAGTATGAGCTGATAGTGTTGTTACTTAAAGTATGAGCTGATAGTGTTGTGACTTGAAGTATGAGCTGATAGTGTTGTTACTTGAAGTATGAGCTGATAGTGTTGTGACTTGAAGTATGAGCTGATAGTGTTGTTACTTGAAGTATGAGCTGATAGTGTTGTTACTTGAAGTATGAGTTGATATAATCTATTTTATCGTGTTGAAATATCCACACCCATCATATCTGTGAAGTTTACACAAAAAGAAACTGATATTTTAAGTGACTACGCTTTAGCGGCGTTGTTGACCCACAAAAAAAATCATCATATTGATTTCGTTTTTGTTTTAACTTGTTGAGATATCGATATCTATTACGTCTCTGGAGTTTCGCTAGCTAATTTGATTTGACCCTGTATATAACATTCAGACATCAACCGTAAGGCAGTTGCTCATCAGACACAACAACCATCTTTCAAAAGGTTCCTCCCTTTTCTATAGAGGATCTTTACTTGAGGAACTTTACACCCTGTTCCTAAAAAAAAAATTAAGTGAAATTTCAAAATATACTTCAATATATTTTAAACGCTTGAGGCACTGTTATTGTGTAGTAGGTACAGCTGTATGACGGATACCTTACAGCAGTGCCTAGAACTTTTAAAATTTATTTAAGTATAACATAAACACGGTTTCTTATTTATACCCACATAAACCTAATCCTGAACTTTATAGATCACTTGTCTGGTAACGAAACAGCAACAGCAAATCTATGAAAATATTTTGAAATCGTTCTTCAATGTGAAAAATATATATACTTTATATCATCCGCGTTTTATTAAATTTCCATCTATCATATTAAATGTATGCAAACAAATTTAAGCGAACTCACACACTCAAAGGATTGCGATAAAAGGCTACAGGCGAGGTCATGGACCGCGTAGCGCCTCTACGAGTGTCGCTACGAGCTGCTACGATAGCTCTACGAGCGTAGACTGAAAATAGGATTGTATTGATTTATGGACAGAGTTTATTTGGGTTTATTTAATAAAGGAAAGTAGTTTTTTGTATATTTGGAAGGAAGACATGGTAGGAATTTTGTTATAGTAGAAGTGGAATCTTCAAATAAATGTGCTGGTTATAAGCAGCCAAAGTTTTATCTAGGCTATTTTGTGATTTAGCCTAGTTTATTTTTCTCGAAAATCAGCTTTTCTCTATTAGTGGTACTGACACACTCAACTGTCCAGCCTGTTCCTAACTTTACTATGTTGGGGTTGGATTCCAGTCTAACCGAGTGCATTGTTGAATACAAGTATTTTATTTTAATGGCGTGACAGCCTACTCAGACTTTCGATCTTCTGACTACCCATAACAACTGTCGAAGATCTACGAATGAGAGCTCAGACGTGGCTTAACTTGCTCTCCGCGGCACGGAGACGTTTCGTTATGTAATGAATGATCACCCATCCACGTTTATACTGGCAAACAATCCAGAAGCGATCAAACCAAAACATAACTTGATAAAAACAGCTGTTAAGCGCAAACTTTTTTCGCTTCAAACCAAACATAAAATTTACATCTACCCATCAAAAAAACATGCAAAAAAAACTTCGTCAGCACTTCAACTCCGGCGTCAGATCGCGTGTCATCGTCAGACTAAATTCCAAATCGTTACAGATTTGCATAATTGCATTACCAGGCCGGAGGGAGGCTTTCATAAAAAATATATTAAGAGACACCTGGTTTCCCCGTAACTTTTGCCTCTAAAAAAATTATTTATATCAAACTTCTTTCATAAATCAGGATAAAGTTGTTTACAAAGTAATCTCGCGACCCGCCTCCTCCCGCGAATATTTTATATTACTGCTGTATATAAAAATAAATGACACTTTTCAGTTTTGAACGTTTCGTGTGATATGCTTGTGTACCTGATGGTTAATTGGTGAAGTTTTTATGTTTTATTTCTTGGTTGTGAAAAGTTTCCTGACGTTACTTGCCATTGCAGTAAAAATCAGTACCGAAACCTACTCAGTGCACGCGTTCTGTTGTTCTGATACGAGTAGGTCTCTTGCTGTAAAGCTTTTAACACTTAACTTTTGCTTGCTTACTTTTTGTAAATCTTTGAAAGAAAATAAAATCTGTGGCGTCAAGCAGCCTGCTGTGTTTCGTCAATGCGTGGGAGTTCTAGTGCCTTAGGCATCTTCTGGGCACGCTCGTTCCATCATAGACCTCATCCATCGCTTTCCATCAGGCGTGATGGAGGTCAAGAGCCGGCCCTTTTAGCAATAAAAGATAAATGCGCTTAATGACAGCAAAAAAAAAACCTCAAAACTATCAAAAACAGAAATCAATGCTTATAATGCCTTACTATCATTGAATTTGCAAGAAACAAAGAATCACATTAATAATGTAAGAACCAATTTCACTCCTACCACATCTCCTTAAAGATAAGTTAAGAATAGAATTGTACAAAAATTCTAATCTCAGAAACTTGTGTGTCCTTATTATTCAAGAGGCCAATTCTATCGAAAAATTTACGATTATTTGAAAAGTAATCGAGATATCTACCGCCCGGGGGCTAACAAGGCACCTCCTTATTGGTCCCCAGGGATGGACTTCCACCTTTCATATGAAATATTTAAAGTTTTTCACAAAGCATTCGTTTAGAAGTTTTTGGTACATTACTGTTCGTGTCGTGTGTGAAAGTTTTTAGGAATCCTAAACTAATCTTTGGGACTTTTTATTTCTTTAACTTTTATCAGAATTTTTGTTCGTTACTAGACTTAATAGTTTGGGTTTTCATAGAAACAATATTTACCTTTTAGTAGGACTAAGTGTTTTATTAAGGTCATTGCACACTAAACCGAAACCACAACGGCACCGCTCCAAACCAGCAATTAACTATGTGCGTGTGAACTGAGGGACCAAACTGGAATTCGCAAAATAAAAATCGTAGGATTTAGTAGTAGACTTAAAACAATTGTCGAACAAATCTGGGAATTTGTAAACAAATATATTAAAAACTACAGCCCTTAAAGTGCGGTCCCTCAGTTCTCACAGACCATCAGCCATATCTCGAAAAGTATTTGATAAATTAAGGTTTTGTGACTACAGAAATTTAGTAAAGAATTTGTAAAGATATTTACTGAATAACAGATCTCAAAGCATCAATGGTAAAAAATATATAACGACTAAACTGTGGTCCCTCAATCCTCATAAGAAAAATAAATATTTTAGGGAATATTACCTAGTAAATCTTTCTTTTTCCACATAAAGTTTTAGTAAGAGTCTTAAAACATTTTGTAAAAAAGAAATGGAAAAAAAATATCGACGCAAATTGATGATAGCGAATAATAAAACTGGTCCCTCAATCCTCACCTCTACTGACATAAGTGCATGTATTAGCTTCTAGACGAGAGGATTATCAGAAAGTCTAGTGTACTTAACTTTTAGTAAAAAGTCTCTACTAAATAATAGGTATCTAAAATTATGTATTTCTTACCTCTTAGCTGAGATAATATATTTTTTTAAATCCTATGACAATGGATAGAGTAGTGTGACCACACAAAGAAACAAAATGTAGGCAGTACTATTATACTTTATTAAATATAGTATTAGAAGAAACGAAAACAAGGTTATATGGTTAATTTAAAGTTGGATATATTACATGCCGTATGTGTATTTAATAAAAAAGAAGATTACAAAATTAATAAATCACTTATTATAATATAATACTTTTATTTAAATAATTTAAATTTGGATGTAGGTTAATGAATGTAAGAATATTTTTTGATCAGTACTTTCAATAATTTTGAGATGTTGCCCCGCACGCCTCAAAGAGTATCAGCATAATGACGGGGCCCTTAGAGGGCCAAAGCCTGCTGGGGTCGCGGGACTTATGAATTACCGTGACCCCGGAACGTAAAGCGCTATTGAAGGACACCGTAGATTTTAGTCAGTACGAGTCTGACAATCCCTCCCGCTCTGCCCTGGGTGGGAGGACTCATTTGATGATTTTACCACGATAAAAAAGGTAAATAATAAAAAAATACACATACACCACATATAATATATCTAACATTAACCCATTACATTCTATTGTATGCCGGGAGCGTAGATCTACGCGAGACACAATAGTTTTTAATTGTTTTCTATAATTACGGCATACAACCGGTTAAATTATCCGTACAACCTTGTTTTCGTTTCGTCTAATACTATATTAAATAAAGTATAATAGTACTGTCTACATTTTCTTTCATTGTGTGGTCACACTACTCTATCCATTGTCATAGGATTTAAAAAAATATATTATCTCAGCTAAGAGGTAAGAAATACATAATTTTAGATACCTATTATTTAGTAGAGACTTTTTACTAAAAGTTAAGTACACTAGACTTTCTGATAATCCTCTCGTCTAGCAGCTATTACATGCACTTATGTCAGTAGAGGTGAGGATTGAGGGACCAGTTTTATTATTCGCTATCTTTAAATTGCGTCGATATTTTTTTTCCATTTATTTTTTACAAAATGTTTTAAGACTCTTACTAAAACTTTATGTGGAAAAAGAAAGATTTACTAGGTAATATTCCCTAAAATATTTATTTTTCTTATGAGGATTGAGGGACCACAGTTTAGTCGTTATATATTTTTTACCTTTGATGCTTTCTGATCTGTTATTCAGTAAATATCTTTACAAATTCTTTACTAAATGTCTGTAGTCACAAAACCTTAATTTATCAAATACTTTTAGAGATATGGCTGATGGTCTGTGAGAACTGAGGGACCGCACTTTAAGGGCTGTAGTTTTTAATATATTTGTTTACAAATTCCCAGATTTGTTCTACAATTGTTTAAGTCTACTACTAAATCCTACGATTTTTATTTTGCGAATTCCAGTTTGGTCCCTCAGTTCACACGCACATAATTAACTTGTCATTCAAATTAGAGTATTAAATCGTGTGTCGTATAATATGTTTCATTATGTCAATAAGAAAAAGCCAACGGCGGGCAGTCAGCGCACTTGCCGCTATCATACAACTCGACTCGCAGCTCGCGCGCAGCGAGCCAGCGGATCGCGTGCTTACAGCTCGCCGACCGCTTGCTTACAACGCGCCGACCGTGAACTAACTGCGCGCCGACTCTGAGTCGCAAGCGACATTATGAAAACGTGCAAGTTCTAGGCGTGTTCAACTGTTCAATCAATGCCATATAATATAACAATTGTGTTGGCGGCCAGTGCGTAGACTGCGAGCTTGCACCTCGCGGCCAGTGCGCGGACTGCGAGCTTGCACCTCGCGCACAGCGCGCGGACTGCGAGCTTGCACCTCGCGGCCAGTGCGCGGACTGCGAGCTTGCACCTCGCGGACGGCGCGTAGTTAGCGCGCTGGCGGCTAGCCTGAATTCGAAGCGACGGCGACGCCGTGCTGCAGCTGTGTAGTTGCGGTGCCGGTATAATGTGCCATGCCCTTTAAAGCCTTAGCATAGCGTAATGGTATAATCAGCTTATTATAACGTTCCCGCAGCTGGGTCACAGGCCTCCTCTCTGTTAGAGGCAGCCGGCCTTTAACAACCCGCATTGGGCCCGCGTGGTGGATTACGGTCCATTAAAGTCTTAAACAATATATTTTGAGAACATGATAATATTCAGATTTCAGATCCAATTTTTATGATTGATCAATAAAACATTATATTAAAAAAAGTGATTAAAAAAACAAAAAAACCCGACTGCAACCTTAAACTAAAACTAACTGAAAAGCTAAAAACAAGCCTATTTTATTTAATTTAAATAGAAAAGGCTTGTTTTTATAACATAACTCTCATTCTAGCGCAGTCGGGTAGTGATAAATCTTAATATGATAGTTATTTAGTTCAGTTGGTACTGATTCTCGATAGCTATTACAAAATCATGATAAACAACGCAACAAATTCCAAATTACCTGGCACTCAAGCGACTATTTCGTAATGGCACGTCTAGATTTGGATTCAAATAGAACCTTTACGTATAAACTCGTCCAGATTAAGACACAAACAGAACCGTTGCTTATAAACTACAGAGGCACGGTTTTCACAAAGCGAGCCAAAATTTTCACACAACAGCATTAATTCTAGCCAACACAGTTTCTCTAAACGATTTAAGCCACCGACTTTCATTCGTAAGGACAGCAAGCAGATCCCGGAAAGTCACTGGAGCAGAGATATTTAACGTCAGCCCATAAAATAGTACAAGTGGTCAGGGGTCTTGCACCGCCCCTCTGTTTATAGCTCGAGGAATAATGGCTGTGAGAAATAGTCTCCTATTTTAAAGTAGGTATCTTTTGTCAAAGGCTGTTTTCTGAGAACAGTCACGAAGGCGCGGAGTAACTCAAACTTAAAGCATTTAATTCAATTCAACTAATTACAGGTACTTGAATTGTCAAGGTGTCGGTTAGTCAGAAAGATGAAGCTGCCCATTTCAAGCGTAGTAGATTGCTATGGAGAAGAACGGGCCAGAACACCCTTGCTGTTACGAATTTTCAATTTTAAAATAGAGTTGCTATTTCAAAATTGAAAATTCTCGTCTCTAGTTTTAAGACTTTATTTTTTATCCATGGGTTATACGAATTGTGATGATAAAATTAACATAAATGCTATAGGATAGTTGTGTTTTCGATTCAAAAATCGTTCGGGTTTACGTTACGTGTGTGCCGCGCGTTCATGTTAGGGTCACTGGATTAGACTTGAATTTGATTCTTAAAGTTTATATGATGAAGCAACTTGTGTTGCACAATCCTGTTCACAGTACCAACTAAGGTTAAAGTCAAATAATTTATTTCAATATGAGTTTATTATTTTTCTAATTAAGTTTCCTTCAAAAGTGTTACGTGCAGGTTCCAAAATCAATACATCTACAATTTTATTATAGTTTTGTTCAATGTCGACATGTAAAAAAGCTAATAAAATGCAAGTCATTCAAGAATATTTTTTCACCTATGAAATTACTAGCTTTTGCTTGCGTGGACGTCAATAATTTTCGCACGGAATCGTATTACAAGGACAAAAAATATGCTATGTCCTAACCCAGGTCATGTCTGCCAAATTTGATCGAAATCCGTTCAGCAGTTTAGACGTGAAAAGGTAACAAACAGGCAGGTTCACTTTCGTATTTATAAAATTATCAACGGACAAGTTTACTCTTCCTATGTGTACTGCGCCAATTTGCGAGGTGATGACAAAATTAATATGTGACAGGTAATCGATTCTTGTTTTCAAAAATATCGTTTTATCACCTAAATAGATCGACGTCATGAATAATGTAATAGGGTCTCAAGAAAAGCCATTACGATTGTGTTACGCAATAAGACTTCTAAGTGTAAAAAGGTTATACAACTTTTATATGAAATTCCTTTTAGACACGAAGTAAGTACCTTCTAGAATTTCATTGAAATTATGTAAATAACTTATTCATGTAAACGAATATCTGAATGTCAGCGTTACGAAAGAAATATAGTAATTTACTCGGCTGTGAGGATTGACTTATATATTACCAGCGTAGTGAGTGACATTCATGTTGGGTCATGAATGAAGCTTAAGGGCTGTCACGGTGCTGTTTTGGAAATTATATTGTCAATTACACTTGTTGGATTTCAAAAAACTAGACATAAACAGCTGCAGTTTTAATGACATCATAAAACAATACAGTTTCAGTCATTAAGTTTTCCAAGAGTGATAATAATTACTATATTACTCCAGACTCGTTCAAGTTTGGGACCCATTTCATAGTATTTATAACACTCTTGTCAAATTACAGCTGGATATGGAATGCTGCGCTTTTACGCCATACTGTTTCGAAATCAGACTTGGCTTCTTATGTCGGTAAAGATATTTGTTTATTTAGATTTGACAAAAGTTTTTTGGGATGCATGAAGAAGCCTCCTTGTGGAGCGCAGTTTGTTCCGCCGGTTACTCAACTGAACCGAGCGATCGGCGCATCCTGGACAATCACACCCAACACCTTGTTTGACTGGCCAATTCTTCCCTTGCGGTAGTAGGGCTAACGCCCGCCTGGTTTGCGACCACCCTTCCACCGGAGTCCGACGCAGCCTGCTGTGTTTTGTCGATGCGTGTGAGTTCCAGTGCCTTAGGAATTTTCTGGGCACGCTCGTTCCATCATAGACCTCAACCATCGCTTTCCATCAGGCGTGATCGAGGTCAAGAGCGGGCCCATTATGGGCAGAGTGGGATAGGTTTATAAAACTGCATATAGGTATGAATATTTAAAAAGATTGTAATAATTTATGATTTTTTTAAATTTTAACATTGATATTGGTATTGACATTGGTATTTTTGAATTTTAATTAGTTTGACTAACATACTTTTTAAGTTCCTTAATAGTAACCTCATATGGACATGCAAAAATAGTCGGAATTAAATGAATTTAATTTTATTTATTTTTGTTAATCAATAAAAAAATAAAAGAAACGTGTAGCTCTCTGTTATAAAATTAAGGTGAGACATAAACTTTTAATCGTTAAAACCTTCAATTGTAAACAAGGATACTTTACTTACAAGACCTTGACGTAACTCTACAATTTTTAATTTCTATACAACTGCCATTACCACCTAATTTACCCTCAATAACTTGCCAAAAATACAACTCGGAATAAAACTCACTCGTGTCAACCCTAAATTCTTGTGAAATGGCGCCTAAGCCCTCACGCGCTTGGGCTGTGCAGTTTATTTTCACGTGACGTTTTATGCGTTAATTAAAGTTTTTAAAGGGTGTATGCGTTGCGACTCGCCAATGTTTGAAGAGGTTAGCCACTTTGATTTTGTGGCTGTTGTTTTTTTTTTTCGTATTTTTTCCATGTTATTTTTTTATGTGGTAGGTATCTTATTTGCGCTTTTCAGCTGCAGAGGTATATTTCTTCTTTGCTCTGATTGATTGAAAAAAAACTCAAATTATTTAATTCGACGCGAAAAAAACACTTTCGAACGTCATAATTTACAAGAAAAAAGATTTGATTCTAGTTGTCCCTTCCAATAGGTAGATAGTTTCGCACGGAAAAGAATGGGCCAGGATCTCTATAGTTATGTAATTATGTACTCTTTTTTCTGTAAACAGTAATAAAAAAATTCCATTACAGTAAACGTGAAGACGACGCACCTTACAAGTTTTGAAATGAAAGCTATGAGAGATAAATTAATTATTCTGATTGATGCATGGTGTTCATATCAATCAACTCAGTCTATTGCAGTCCATTGCCTGACATAGGTCTCTCCCAGCCTGCGCCACAGCACCCTGTCCTCCGCCTTCCGCATCCAGTCTACTCCAGCCATCTTCTTTAGGTCGTCCGTCCATCTAGCTGGGGGGCGTCCCACACTACGCTTGCCGATACGCGGTGGTGTGGTGTTCACATACATATTTACAAATATTGCAACCGTAGACTATTTATTAACACTATTTACTACTAGCTCTACCCTACAGCGCTAGATATCCTAATAAACGACGTAAAGATATTATAGTTTGTCCACAAATTTTAACAAAACATGCTTTTATATCCAAATTTTAGCTGTAGGTACCTCGGACCTCTCCTATATAATAGACTAAACTCGAAAGCAAACATTTATTCTGTGAATTATACACATTGTAAGAAAATCCTCAAGGATGCTGTCCAAAGTATGTCTTATGAAGAAACAGAAACTTTACTAACTGTAAATATAGGCACATCTACTCACCTACGTTAAATATTAATATAGAAACTAAGAGTTACTACTCAACATATTTGTCTATTGCCAACTTTTGATTATTATTCATTACTTTTAAAATACTATTTTAGCTCTTCTCGCCTGAACCACAGGATTGCCTAGTTCAGGCACGTCTTAGCAATATAATTTTTATTTAAGCAAAACTGTACTAATTTTCATGCCTTATAATTTTTGCATAAATATATTTTAATTATTACTATGCACTTTATCAAATCCAGTCGTTTTTAAAAATAAATATTTTAAAGCTCGTGATTTCTTCATGTACTTACTTATAAAATAAAGTTGAGAATGGAGACACCTCATAAGCAGCGGCTAAAAGTTAATGAACGAGTTATTAACTTTTAAATTAACATTTCAAGTGGATTAACATTGTGCTATAAAAGGATAGCGAGGTCTCTGACCTGTAGTGGATCAACACTGGCTAAAAATTAAGCCATGCATCATCATCACTAAAATATATCTGCCATCCACCACAGCCTAGAACTACCCACTTCTATTTTCTCTTCGCCTACTCTTACAAAAATTTACAGCACAGTTACAACAAAAAAAAGAAACACACACACAACTGCACACCATTCATCACACTACCACACCATTTCTCATCCACATAAAAAAGGCCACAACCTAAATATCAAAACAAAACACCGGGGACAATTAAAAAAAGCTGCAAAAAATAAATAAAGACTCACTAGAGCAATGTTACATAATTATACAATGGAGTTTTCGCGAGTTGAGCAGAGCGCTCGCAACGTGTCAACAGTCGCCAACAATAAACGGCAGGGGGCGCTCGAGAGCGTAATCACTGGCGCTACGAGTGGTGGCCGTGAGTTACGTTTATGTTTTGTTTTAGTTTTAAAAGTAATTTTTAAATTATGAGTTCTTGTTTTTAAATCTTTGGGACGTTGTGTTCTTTTTGGGCGGTTTAGTCGTGGTCTTTTATATTCTAATATGCGTGTGGGCGTAGCATTACTGCTGGCCTAGTTATTGGATAGGCCTGTGGGACGTTATTCTCAAAATAAATGTTTAAACATTTATTTATAATATAAGGGACGATTTTTCAATCGTCAGATAATATTTACTATTTATTTTTCAGATAAGAGTTATATGACATTTGAAAAATCAGTCAAAAATATTTGATGAACTAGATGAGATTGGCGTTTCCCATCCAACTATTTTGAGAAGAAACACCGGAACGAACTAGGAGGTCACATTCTCTTTTCGTGCTCAGATCTTGTGAGGACCATGCAGATTGTATGAAACGGTCTTTTGAGGAAAGTACACACAGATTTAAGTGGACCTGTACAGTTAGTCACGCATTTGTCAGTAATTGTAACAAATTGACGTATGTACAGACGCCAGCACATCAAGCTATCCGAAACTGTCAAATTTTCACAATCAACTTTGAACCTTATACTTTAACGATAAAGTTGAAAATCTATTAAAGAAATTTGACAGATTGTAGTAGCTTGATATGCTGGCGTCCGTACAATAAAAGTATGTTTCTATGTAAATTATATCTATAAAGAACAAATATCTAATAAGGCCTTACTGTTCTAAGGTTTATTCTTAGTGTTTTTTAAATAGAGCAACCTACTGTGAAACGATAAAGGCTCCTACAAACAGGCGCGACACGCGATTTAATCGCGCGTGACACAAAGGCACCGCTCGTTGCGCGACTTGCGGTGCCTTTGTGTCGTGTGTCGTGTCGCGCCTGTTTGCAGGAGCCGTAAGACGATTTAAAAAAAAGTTTCTACCAGCAATAATTCCGTAATAATAAATCATAAAACAGTGATAAAGTGAAGTCCCACTCCAGCCAGGTGTTAGAGGTACCCCACTTGGTAAATGATCTCCGCTCATTAGCATGGCTTCAGTATCCTTCATCCGATCACTTCATATACGAAATAAACAATTTATTATTCATGGAGACTTTGAAATTGTTTTGTATTTTCAACAATAAATACGACTTTTGAACGACACGTGTCTAAGTTGAACATTTGAACAAAACAAATAAAATATTAACCAATATTATTTGGTACAAGGTGTGTCCTATGGTATTCCCAATGGTAAAAATGATGAATACAAACTTTTATCTCCTATTTATTTAATACAAGTAGAGGACCTTTGTTATTTAAATTTATGAAACGCTTGTGTTTAAATTCATGCTTCTAGATTCTACGGTTGTCTGTCAGAGAATTTAAGATTTTTAGATATTTTCCAAAAAACTTAATCAAATGCCGAACATTGGATGTTCTCATGCACGGCAAAAAGGAAAAGATCTACAATCACCAGCTCTGTTAGTAGATGGGTTCATGATCGCACTTTAGTTTTAGAACAAAAGATGACATTTTCGTTTATCGCGTCACGTCTCAGCGATGTTTTTCTGTTGAATCACTTCACTTCCCTAACTCCGCGGGTTGTCCGCAGGGTAATTGCGGAACGCACTTACAATGCGTGCCACGAAAGATGAGACTTGACCCCGCCTCCCCCGCTCTTTCCGCTGCCCCTATGACGTCCGGTCCCGTCCCGCACTCAGACCTCATACCACTAAAGATACCTAAAATCGTGTTCTGCGCATGTCAAACCACGTGGTGTGTCAAGTCTCATCTTTCGTGGCACGCATTGTAGAGTAGCAATGAATTTTATTTGGAGAGTCAAACGACATCCGCTGCATTATTTACGTTGTTCTTCATATGTTGTCAACGTAATTATTTTATAGGACACTAGCTGACCCGACAGACGTTGTCCTGTTTTTTATTCGAAAGACACGTGGCGCCATCTATTATCACAATAACGTTATTGTTGTTTTCCTCAGGAACAGCACTGTTTTTCGGGGTGAAAGGTACCCTATGTCCGTTTCTGTACACCTGACAACGTATATGCAAAATTTAGGGTGATCGGTTCAGTGACCTAGGTGTGAAGAGGTAACAAACAAACAAACTAACTTACTTTCGCATTTATAATATTTACAGTTTCCCTGTCCCATAAGTCATATATGATTCATGTTGATTGTTTAACTATTGTGTCTACTTTATGGACAGTTAAGTTGTTAAGTTAGGATTTCCTACAAAATAATTCAGAATGATTGAAGTGTGTTATGAGCTGCTTTTAAAACATACAGATATGGGGAAAAGGTGAGCATCTCTGTGCAAAACGTAGTCAGAACTTCATAATGCTATCAGAACTACCAAGAATTAGAGACGAGACAAGAGAAATAAAAAAATACTATGCTAGTTTGTATCGTTGTTCAAATAATTTCTACCCTTTCTCAGCAAAAAAATGCTGAAGTAATACAAATGGATATTTTCCTATTAAATAATACAGAATTCGTTGCCGCTTTATTGTATTTATGGTTCCCAGTGGCACCCTCTGGCGTTATTGTTTTAAACTGTTGACCCGGCATCAAGTGGCAAGCGACGCCCCGACACTAGAGCTAGAGATGTAGTCGCGGATATTTTCGGATAATTCGGAGAAGCGCGGATATTTAAGACCCAGCATTTACCCAGAATGGTAACGTAAATTCTCTGCGATATACTTACACCGCAGAGAATTTGACTAAGCAGATTTCATGATGTTATTATACATTCATACATGTAATTTGAAGTCATGTCCTTAATTACATCTAAATCATAAAACGCCAGGCATTAACATTGACGATCAAGTAGTTTTGTGCAAACGCAAACTGTCCAATAGCGGCAAAATGGGGCTGAATAAACCTAAAATCAAAGAAAAAAATTAATAAATGTAACATGTGTGTGTGTGTGTAGCTTTCTATTTGTTTTAAACATTCCGAAAATAAATTATCCGCTTGAAATAGTCACGCTGCATAAACCGCTGTCACATCACTAGAAGAAACGCGGCACAGCACTTGAAAGTTATAACAATGTTATATGAAAAATGAACTTATGAATGCTGTTTTTTTCCAGACTCAATTTATACGAGTTTACGAGTTGAAATTTTTTGTGTTTTTGAGCGAAACTGTCGCAATAATGTTGTAACTCAGGTATTATTGTTTTGTAAAATATTTCTATAAAAAAAGGTTTTTCTTATTTTTTAACTTTTCCTTGTTGTATCTCTATTGAAGGCGGGTTGTTTCACGTCCACTTGATGCACACGTATACGTCGAAAATGGCGCTAACTATCGTCAATTCCCAAAAAAGCGTAGTTTCAACAAAATTATGGCCTTGACTTACATCAAATCATTACGATTATATTATGACTCGTTATTATTTAACGTACGCATGTTATGTTAATCAACCGTTTGAACCAACCTGCCCTGATACTTACGAGTACTTCGATGCCTAATATCCTTTTGTTTTTGTATTTATTTATATAGTTAGTTAATTTTTTAATTTAGTACCTAGTTAAAATAGTTAGTTCGGAGATTATGAAAATAAAGCATACAAAATGTCTGCTAATACTAAACGACGGAAGATGTCTTGCTCAGTTAATCAAGCAAGTGCTTAGCATTTATGAAGTAGATAAGCCAGAAGAAAGAAGAAGAAGAGAGCGGTAGAAGTAGGTTGCTTGGAAGAATCACAGAAAGCGATAAGGACGCCCATTGTTTACTATTTTGTAGTGTCCAATGTATTTTATATGCTATGTATTTTTGTGATGTATAATAAAGTATATAATCACACTAGTATTATAAAAGCGAAAGTTTGTGAGTGTGTGTGTCTGTGTTTATATGTTTGTTACTTCTTCACGCTCAAACGGTTGGACCAATTTTGATAAAATTTTGTATGGAGGTAGCTGACACCCTGGATTAACATATAGGCTTTTTATCCTGATATTCCCACGGGATTGACATTTACGTGGATGAAACCGCGGAGCGCAGCTAGTAATATATAAATGCTTACATTATCATCACGCTTACCTATCCAACGCCCAACTTACGAGTCGTAGGTTTTGAGTTCGAACCCAGGCAGGCACCTTACTTTGTGTAAATCATTTCATCACCACTGCTCACAAAACGGTGAAGGAAAACATCGTGAGGAAACCGGCATGTCCTAGAACCAAAAATTTGAAGACATGTTACATCCACCAACCCGCACTGGGCCCGCGTGGTGGATTACGTCCTACTCCCTCTCACAGAGAGGAGGCCTGTGTCCCAGCAGTGGAAACATTATAGGTTGATTATGACCCAACGCTGCAATTATAGTACCTACTTTAGTCCTAGGAAAGAATATTTTGCCCATTCACTGGAGAATGTTTGGCGGTATGTACAACGCCACATGCAAACTACATTCACACCTGACGTCATGTAAATCTTGCATCGCGCAAGCAAAGTTTTCCTCGCGTTGACAGAAACCCGTCAGCAACGGTCGGGCAGTAGCCTACCAGACACAACAATCGTCTGGTAGGAGGGTCCTCCCTTTCTATGGAGGATGGGGAACTTTCCACTCTGTTCCTCAGAAATGAAGACAGCATCTTTCATATCAACTAAACGTGATCCCTTACACTCGCCTCTACACAGCAACAACTCGCCACAGGAATTCAATTTTCCAATATCCCCGTATCATTTCTGTCCACTACCCCACGATCCCACTGCTCCATAACACTCCGAAGTCCCACTCCCCCACATTATCCCAATACAACTCAGTCGAAAGTGTAAAATGCAGAAAATAAAATTTTCCTTCTTCCAATATAGAATAGTGTATGGTAGTGTTCAAAACCGTTGCGGTACCATGCAGTTGCCTTTTAGGGACCGGCATTTCCCACTCAATTTGAATTTATATTCGCGAATAAAACCGCTGGAAAACTTTAGTTTTACGTCGGAAATGTATTTTGAATATATCGGGGGATGTGCAGCGGGGGATGTGCCCGTGGACTGTGTTTAGAGTTGTTTTTCTAGGGTTCCGATCTTAAAAGGTAAAACGGAACCTTAAAGATCTGTCACAGAGGGTTTTCTCGAGATCTATGCAACGTAGAAAAGTGTAATTTGGCATCGCCAGTGTAAGACCAATTTTTTATTTGTTTAGTCAGTTTGATCCGTATCATTCAAAAGACGATACTTTTAGTATTCAAATTTATTTTTATAAAACTACTGCCCTCTCCTTGGTTTCTAAAGAAAAAAAATAATGTATTTAAACATACCTCGACAAATTACCACTTAGGTACTAATAAACGGATTATATCGAATGAATAGTGAAACACCAATTTCTCTCTTTCAGTCGTCAGTAATTTGACTTTCGAAAGAAGAAGACAAAGCGTTGTGTAACTGTACAGACGCTATACAACGTTTATTAGTAAGGGGGTAAGAATACAACGAAAATAATTAGGATTTATTATTACAATATTACTTTCTACAAGCGGACACTATCGGAGGCGGCATCAAATTGATGAGGGAATGAGTTGTTTATTGTGCTACATAGATCATTCCAAGTAATGACATATGGACATCAAAATAGCTCAATTAGTCTAGTTTAATTATTAATAGGTTTCATTGATACAAATATAGTGGTACGTCAGTATGACGCGTGGTTCTCATGCGTTGTAGATACCGCGACACAAACTACAAAATGTTCCGTGAAAACTTAGTAGGAGAAATATTTTACTCAAATTCAACCGCCTTATTACAAAATGAAATCTAACTTTAGTTGTAGCCTAAAACGTGAGTAGTAGCCAGTATTTGTATTTCTAACTTTATTTCGATTTAGACAAAGTTTGGAATACTAAAATGACAACTTAGCACCGAACTAAGCTGTCAATTTGTATAACGATTACATCTCTATAACAGTTAGGTTCTTAATTCAATAACTGGCTCAGTGGTTTAAGCCTGATCTAAAGAAAAACCTTGTTTTGTAATAAGGCGATTTTTGACAAGTTTTTTTTTAAAGTACTTTGGACTAGTTCTTGTAATTTAGTTTTCACATATATTTAATCTGTTTAGTTTCAGCTATATACACGTATTTTTTTATTTTGGTATAGTTGCAGTAGTTTGCTAGATAATATGGCATAGGGCGCTTGACGTGGAGAAATTCCGATCGCGTGGGTGAACGGTCAAAGGTGGGGGCAGCTGTCAAACTCGAACGTTTGACTTGTTACGATATTGACCAATAAGTTACCGATGTATCATCAAGCACTATTCCAAAGCCTACAAATACTCTAGGATGCATATCCAGTAGAGCTCAAAAAAACCTTTTCTAACCATGAAACGTGTGGCTTCAAGGGCTAGTGCAAATCTTGGGATTCATTCGATTAATCGAGTCTGGTCAAACCGCGCTGGGGTTGGTGCACTTCATTAATTCGATGTATCGTCAATGTCACTGTCACAAGGGACAAAGATCACTATAATCATGGTTAACACGCACATCACTCATCACCAAAGCCCCATCCGTACCACTTTACATCACCACTCAAACTTCTCACCCCCTCAAAATAAGCTTAGCATTACACTAAGAGCCCATTGTACCATAAATAGGCATCCAGTATTATCATGCTGCGATGGTTCGGCGCTACGCTAGCACACGGACTAATTTGATTCAGAAGGTTAGTTTCGAAAAAGACGTGTCGTTTGTTGGAATAAATAGATCATTTATTTCGTACACACAAAAGCACAATTATTAAATGATAATTATGTACAGCCGCCAGCACATCAAGTTACCCGAAACTGTCAAATTTTTCCAATTAACTTTGAACCTTATACTTCAGCAATAAAGTTGAAAATCTATTCAAGAAATTTGACAGATTGTAGTGGCTTGATGTGCTGGCTTTTATACATGAATATAAAGCAAATACATGGTGATAATCGTCCCTTTCTCTCTTTATAATGTTTTTGTTCTTTTGTAAAGACGCCAGCACATCATTCTACAACAATCTGTCAAATTTCTTTAATAGATTTTCAACTTTATAGCTACAGTATAAAGTTCAAGGTTGATTGGGAAAATTTTACTGTTTAGAGTAGCTTTAGAATGTAATTTTGTTATTTTTGGTTTTTATGTCTGTATATAATGTCAACTAGAATAAATAAATAAATACAGTTTGTGTAGCTTGATGTGCTGGCGTCTGTACAAACGAACAAAATCATTTTAAAAAGAGAAAGTGACGCTATGACGTTGACTGAATTTCAGAACAGCTAAATGGTAGTCCAGCTCAGCACGTGTCAGGCAAATATTCCTGAGCATGATATTCATAGGATCTTCATCATTATTCAGCCGAAAGACGTCCAAAGCTGGACATAGGCCTCCCCCAAGCCCCGCCTCTTCGGTTTTGTGCTTTCCGTATCGTATATTAAATTGACTAGCACTCCTCTAGTTATAAACTTTGTTGTTAAGCTATTAAAGATAGTTTTCCAAAAACACATGTTTGTTTACATTTTTGGAAATTAAACTGTGAATGCTGTATAGTTCAGGACGCACAGGTCATAAGGCTTAGTTGCTATGCCTGAAACATTGTAAGTTTCTGCTGGATTTTCTGCCCTTCCTTATCCAGTGTTCGCAGCACTCGAGACGCGGGGATTAGTATTCCACCGGCGTTCATTCTCCAAGCAAAATTCAGGGAACTGAGGCTGTTTTTCGATCTTTATTAAAAGGCTCGTGAGCAATAAACAAGATATTGTTGTGCTTAGTTTAACGTTTTGATTAGATAAGTTAAGTCGTCACCAAGCTGGCCTTATTCGTTAATCATTAGGTTCATCATCAGAGGGGCCCGTGGCTAAATAATAACAGCTGCACGGGGCGATCGATCAGGTTAAGCTACGCTTGCCGCGCTTGGTCTGTGGATGGGTGACCATCTTTACATACCGAGACCCTCCGCGCCTCGGAAAGCACGTTAAGCCGTTGGTCCCAGCTGTCATTCGTGGATCTTTGACAGTCGATACGGGTAGTCAGAAGTCCGAAAGTCTGACAGCCAGTCTTACCAAGGGGTATCGTATTACCCAGTAACTGGGTTGTGGAGGTCAGATAGGCAGTTACTCCATGTAAAATACTGGTATTCAAGTGCATCCCGTTAGACTGGAAGCCGACCCCAACATAGTTGGGAAAAGGCTAGGCAGATGTATGTATGTACTATTTAGCATAATTAGCCTAAATGTTCCCACATACGCCTCCTGCCTCCTCTCTTGGAGAGGAAATAGGCTGTATTCTACCTCGCGGGCGCAGTGCGGGTTGGAAGGTGTCACATGTTTTCGAATTTTTGGTTCTAGGACTTACCGGTTTCCTCACGATGTTTTCCTTCACCGTTTTGAGAGCAGTGGTGGTGAAATTATTTACACAAAGTAAAGCGCCTGGCTGGGTTCGAACACAAAACCTAAGACTCGTAAGCAGCAGTGGGAGTGGGACTATTAGGGTGGTATTATTTTAGTTCTTTAACAGTACCAACACTATGAACAATGGCACTCCACTCTTTACCACACAAACTGCACGGCGCGGTAAACCCAAATAATACCAAATTGTAACTAGCGGAAAATTACAAATTTTAAACAGTAACGCGTTGCTGAAATAATCATGTCCAACGATTATTCCACAAAACGTTAATATTTTAAAAGTTTTGTGGGCAATTAGTGGAACCAGCTAGTTAGTAATTCAGCCGGAACGATGCTACCGTGCTGTGAACGAGCGTGGTGAGGACATGGTGATAAGAAACAGCGGCAGCGGGTGATTTACAAAACAGATACTAAATACAAAAAGGTTTATTGGAAAAAAAATACAGGTCGGCAGGGACTTCGACGCGCAACCAGTTTATACAGTTTAGCAGTTTAACCAGTTTTTGCAGTTTGACGCAGTTTATACAGTTTAGTTGCCATGGATTCAGAACATGATTCTGACCCCCCCTGCGTTAAAATATTAAAACACGTATGGGTCGAGAAAAAAAAAAGATCCCCTGCAGAAACGAAGCTCGAAATGAAAAAATTGAAAATATTCGCAGTCGCCATCTTAAATTTTCATTTTGACCTCACTATCGGCTCCCTCGAAAACCATAAAAAAGACACCCATGACGAAAAATCATTTTGACCTAATTCTCGGCTTCAGCATAAACCGAAAACCATGAAAACGATACCCATGACGAAAATTTTGTTTTATTTGCAGCAGCCATCTTGGATTTTTATTTTGTCCTCTCTATCGGCTTCGGCACCCTCGAACATCATGAAAACTAACTCTGTCTCTCTCTGACTGTCTATTATATGTAATAAAAAGTCGCATGGAGGGGGCATACATTTTTTTCGTTACATGACGATTTCTCCCAGATTACTCCTATCGCAAGCTCCGTTAAGGAACTTCGTTTCAAAAAGGTTATTAAGAAAAAAATTTCATTTTGACCGTGCACTTCTATGAAACAGCGGATTTTTTCTGATAATCGACGAAAATTTTCTACGCTAGACAAGAAGGTCTAGAATCATTTGCTAAATTCATGGTCACACATGGCGCGCCGATGTCCCATCACCCTGTATGTGTATACAGATGATTTGAGAAGCTCCTCCTTTTATAAGAAGTCGGTTATAAACGAAAATGAAATACATGTAACACAATTAAGTTTGTATCACAATGTATTGGTTTTACCGTTGACCCACAAACTGAGCAGGGTTTGTATGTAATTTTCCACTAGGCTTTTTAATAGAGTTTAGTGTTGCTTTGTATTTTTAAAGTCTAGATTTTTAAGTATTAGTGGTTAGTTGATTTTTCAACTTATTTGGTAAGTGTTTGCAAACCACTATTGTATTGGGGTCATCTCGTAAAGATAGTGTGTGTACCTAAGTTTAATAATTAATAATAATAATAATCTTAGGGGTCTCTTAATTTATGTAAAATTAAGTTCGTGGCGTAACATACCTACGAAAATTCGCGGATAGGTCACCATTCTTCATATTATGTTGATGAGATATATTTAGTACCGAAAACCTATTACATATTTTTTTTACATGTTTATATATCGATACCCATCGCGTCTATGAAGTTTAGCTAGCCAATTTAAAATAACCCTGTATATCTTAGAAATAAACAAGTTGGTTGTCGTGTGTGTCTGCGCGAACGTATCGTTCTTCTAAACTATGCAACGAAGTTTGATCCGTAACCATCGTTTCCAAAAATTTCGAAAGGTTTATGTGTCTATTACATTAATTTTAAACTTAAGTATATAATATTACTAACTGCGCCCGCGGTTTCACCCGCATAAGTAAACTTTCACGTTTATAATATTAGTAGGATAATAAAGATTTTTTTTTGTCAAGTCGTAAACATCGTGCGAAGCAGGCGCCGGCAGTCAATATTTTAATAATTTATTTCTTTCCGTGTAATAAATTAAGATTAAAACTTGGTACTGCACTAATTTCCTGTTCAAATCGCAAGCGAATATTAGCTGACCGATTTTGTAGTGGTCAGTGAAGCGGCAACTGCACCGATTTACACTAGCACTGCTGATATGTAGGTAATTGGAACTTAGATAGGCAATGTTATTCTAAATCTGCTCATGGTGCAATGAATCTGCCGGGCAAATAATCCTATCCTACTAAAATTATAAACGCGAAAGTTTGTGAGGATGGATTGATGAATGGATGGATGATTTTCCTCTTTCACGCAAAAACTACTCAATGGACTTTGATGAAATTTGGTAAACAGATAGTTTATAACTAGGATTAACACGTAAGATACTTTTTATGCTGATATTCCAACGGGATCGAAACTAATGCGCGTAACACCGCGGGGCGCTGCTAGTAGAATAATAATCATCATTTCAGACAAAAGACGTCCACTGCTGGACATAGGCCTCCTCCAAGCACCTTCACTTCGACCGGTTCTATTCTTCTCGCATCCAACGGGTTCCTGCGGCCTTCACAAGGTCGTCGGACCACCTTGTAAGAGGCCTTCCAACGCTACGTCTTCTGGTACTCGGTCTCCACTCCGGATCCTTTCGGCCCTATCGGCCATCTGTTGAATAATAATACCAGCCAGTTATTATCCCACTACAGGGCAAAGGTATGCCTTTGCCTTCGAGAGAGGCATGAACATTTATGAGCACGCTTGCTCGAGGTGGGTTAGCGATTTTAGACTTATTATCGTAACTAGCTGTCCTCACTTCTTTTGCGTGTCGGAAAACAAATTGGATTTCATGGGTTTGAATTTTTTTGGCGCGGAACCCTCATTCTTTTTCTTAAATAAACCTTAAGTTACTCCTTATAATATCAGCTGTCTGTCATCTTCAGTCCAACCTCAAGGCTTACATTACTAAGTCCTTGGAGCATCCTTTCAAGTTTATTAGTGGCTGAAGATGAAAAGAAAATAATTACGTCGGTGAAACGTAGACTTTTCAATCTTCTTAAAAAATGATTTTTTTTTGTTACAAATACCGTATATAATTTCATACAATTCAGTATTCAGCTACATTCTGTTAGACTAGAAGCCGACCCCAAGATGATGATGATGAAATAATTTCATAATTATTATGCATTTAGTAAAAAGCTGTTATTTCGACATTACAAAAAGACACTTCAGTTTTGTTTATTTGTAGTATTGTAATTTAGAAAAGTACGAAAACATCGTCATGTTCCATACACACCGCAAAGCCCGCTCCTCGCTAATCTCGACACTAAGCCCTCACCTTTACAACACGCGTTAAAAGGGCAACATCATCTGCAATGCAGATAAATATCATATTTCGTATTTAATTTAATTAATGAGAACCATTTTATGACGTAAACGACTGATACTCATGGCGACATCTATTTGAAAATTGGTGAACTAGTTTATGGGTCGAGTTCTCTAGGATAAACTACCAGTTTTAGTATCGTTATTGCTAGATCTGTCTAACCTTTTCCCAAATATGTAGGGGTTGATTCCAGTCTAACCGGTTCCAGCTGAATACTAGTATTTTACATGGAGCGACTGCCTACTGGACTTCCACAACCTAGTTACTGGTTAACACGCTACCACTTGGTAAGACTGGTTGTCAGATTTATGGGCTTCTGTAAGCCCGTAACGACTGTCAGAGATCTACACATGACAGTCGGGATATGCTAATATGAATTGTTAATAGGTACAGAGAAATCTGGAGTCTTGCCTGATTTCTATGACTAATTAAGGGATAATTTTTTAACTAATTGTGGCTTTACTATAGCGATGCAATGCATTGCAATGTTTTTAGTTCAAGAGTTATGAAATTACGGACATCTTCAACATTTAAGGGGATTACAGGACCTAAACGCTAAAAACGCAAGTTTCAGAAACAATAAAAGTGTATGATCGACTACAGTAGACAAAATCAGAAAAATATATGATATTCTTCAGGATATATGCTAGGTAGATAGTGTGTTGAAAACATAATAAACTAACACGATACGATAGAAAAAAATCATAAAGATGAAGACCTCTAAAAACTTTCTTTTTACAATAAAAACATACTACTATACATACAATCATTCTGTTTTTTGTCAGATTATTTTACAAGCAACATACTAAAACACTAGTGTTTTAATTTTGTTGTCCAAACAATAGATTTTTTGTAATTAAATAATTGCTCCATATTTTGCAATAAATTACCAGCGTTGTATTATCGCGCTTCTCTTTCTTTTCTATGCAGTCCGACAGTGACCGCGCTTTAGGTCATGTAAGCCCCTTAAGTCAAGTTCAGCAGTACATTGGATAGCCTTTTGATTTTTCTGGTCCATAGAACTTTAATTCTCTTTTCCAACAAATACCATAGCATAAAGAACATTTTGCAAATATTTTTAAACATAAATGTACTTATTACGAACTGATATCTCCTCTGTATTCGATCCGCTTATCAACACAACAACAACAATAATCACACCGGAGAGGATTACCTGAGCTCTGTATTTTCCACCGGGGAAAAGAACAATACGTGCTTACACATAATATTTAAATAATAAAAACAGCGTTCAAAATGTTGCTTTTAATATTTTGGTGTTTTGGAAAGATTTTCCTTTTCAGGTTTTATTTCATTTTTTATTTATATTCTGTATATTTAACTAAAACAATAGTTACACTGTAGCGGTATCTACCTACAACGCCACATGCAAACTACGCGTCATACTGACGTCACGCAAAATCCTGCATCTCGCAAGCAGAGCTTACCGCGCAACTAGCATAATTATATATACGACCGCGACGGCCCCATTCATTGGGCAGTTGCCCGCCAGACATGACACCCATCTGGTCGGATAATCCTCCCTTTTCTATGGAAGATGAGAGAACTTTACTCCCTCTTTCTCATACCTCTCATGAATTCAAAAGCTAACAGTCTTAAAATAATAGTCTGTTCGAGCCGTTTGGGGCTGAATTACTAGGGCCATGGGGTCCGAGTGTCCATTTAGTTTTTTGAGACTTCGCTAGCAATTGATCGATTCTTCAAGTGAGCAGAGAGGGCCATACAACGTGGCAATGCCAGCCTTTACCTATTGACAGCGATGCGGGCGAATTTTTTGACGATTTTGTACATATTATTATTCCAAAGTAAATGTATTTTTAATTTGAAATACGTATAATTCCCATTAATTTGTAATGAAAAAAACCTAACTACAAAAAAAATGTCTAAGACATTTTCAACCCTAAAAATCCGCGTGAGTCATTAAGACCGATAATTCGTTCCATTGTTACAGTTCTAAAAATCCGTTCACCCACATAAAGTTCAGCGTTGCACCTAGATTCAGTGTGAAATCAGCTGGTGTGAGGTCATAAGTCAGCGGGGTAATGTGCCCATAAAGTACCGCCCGCATCCCAACCGGAGATTAATCAAGAAACTTGTTTGTTCTAACTATGAAAATATGTGGTTGGCCTTTTTAAAACCTCTTTTCTCCCTTTGTTGGGGAAGAAAATAAAAATAGAGAAATATAAATTCGCTATGTGTTTGTTTTGTCGGGAATAATACTGTGTTTTAAGTACTGGTGAAGTGTTGAACGCTTTTAAACAGTGAAGGTTTGTTGTGTCCAATGTTAAGTGAAGTGAAGTGTTTTTGTTTGATTTTAGAGTTAGATTTGTAGTTTATTGCTTTATTTGTAAAAAAAATATAGCTAAGTTTCCTTTTTGCGTTGTCACTGTATATGTATACTGCTACAAAGACCTTTAGCTCTCGAATGACGTTGACTGAATTATTTTGTTTTTTAATTTATAAAAAAAAAATACATGATAATGGCGTTAGTTTTGATTTTGGCGACGCGCCAAGAGTGTCTTGGCTACGACTTTATATTATTATCACGTTTGACAATACAATCATGATACACATGCACACAATGTTTTTTTTAAACACAGAAAATTAACTGGCTCGTAGATATCCTCGTGTGGCAATTTTGGTTGACGACGAAAACAAACACAGAATCTCAGACCAACTAAAAAACCAAGACAGAGGGCTGTCAACAGTAAAGTGAAGCCGGTTTCGTAAACATGTGTGCAGATAGTGAGGTGTAGTTTCATTGTAAATGGTTGTAAATGTGTGCGTGTGAACGTGCATGCACAGAGCGGAGGTGTAGATTATGCAAGATTCACTGTATTGTTCGCAGCGCTATGTCTTGACTTTTCTCTGGTCTGAGCACAGAATCAAATAAAATAAAAACGAAACACAAGTACTTACACGACATACGAGTACGTCACACAAAATCTGTGAACTAAAAATATAAAACAGCCATCCTGCTGCCATTCTCATCACAATAAAAGTTGACGTGTTATCACGTCGTGTCGGGGGCACGTACCTTCGTGTCGTGTCACGCTCCTCGACACGTGAGGTACCTACGACGTGTTACCGCCAAATTAGACGGCTCAGAACGTCCACTTCTTACAACGACATACGTTTAGACGCAGACATAATATGCTTTACAAGTTTAGTGTAAGCTGAGTGAGGTTTTAACCAGAATGACAATTCTCGTAACTTACTCCTAAAACGTTCAAAACTAGTCACAGTCTCATCTCGGCACAAACAAATGTCAAAAAACTTGTGAAAATGTAGGGAAATTAGAAGATTTTTTGACAGATTGAGACTGAGATCAGAATGTCAACGTACTTAAAAAACGATAGCTGTTGTCTAGATACCATTTGTGTAGGTATATAAATAATAATTTGAAATCCTCTAGTTTCCCATATGATCTTAATGAGTGTGTGCTGCGTTTTTTAGACATAGTTCAAGCCACTATATCCCTTTACATTATTGATTAAAAGTTAAATTAGTAGGTGACCTTGTCTTGTCACAAGCAATCCCCTTTATATCGTATGAAAACTTGGTTTTACATTTGACATGAATAAATGGCATCTTAGCGGAGCCTATTTAATATAACCGACAACGCGACATATTTGTCAAAAATGACATAATTGTCATATTTCACGACAGATGCTGTATAAGAAAGCAGAAAACTATGAGAAAGATTACGAATGATTTTGGAAGATTTTTATTGATTGAACCGTACAACGTTGCCGAGTATACTATTTTTACATTTTTACACTTGACATTGGCTAAATTGTGGTGGTTTTTCCGCAAAAGCCATTAAACGAAGAGAAGAAGAAGAAAACTATGAAAAAATACTTACAAAAATGTCAGATTATCCTGTTGGTTTTATTAAATAGGCCTTTAAATATAAACCTTTTAACTAACGCTAGAACCATGTTCAGGAACAACACACAACTAAGATGTGAACCTTTTGCGTCAATCTATTGAACGCTCGAACGTGTTCGTCCAGACGGCCGTGATCGGACCTTTGCCTGTCGACTTTTATTTATTAGAACGACCGTCACATTCACACGGCTAAGAATTAGGTACGTTGAGATTTTTTTTAATAACCCTGGTGTGTACGAGTCGGTTGGATTCAGTGGTTGTTCAGATTATTGAGTTTTTTGTTTGGCCGGTTATGTTTTCTGTGAATTAATATGAGTTGATAACGGTATTGGAGCGAGCATTCGGTTTCTTAGTCATGACCAGCTAAGCTGCTTTGAAAAAATGAATTGTTGTATTGTTATTATGTTGTGTATATTTTATGTTGAATTGCTGGAACTGCATTTTATCGGTCACTACCTGAAAAAAAAATTCTGTCGTAAATTGCAGAATACCGAAAACGGAAAGAAATGCAGTTGGTCTCTAAATATAGGGGATGCCACACATGTTGTTTCATATTTGTAAAACCAATTTTTCAAACTAACACAACAAAATACACGCAATTTGCTATTAACAACTTATGCTTTTGAAAAATCTTACCACACAACATCATGCCTGTAACCAGCCGGTCGATTCTGTAAAAATCTCACCGTGAATATTTAGGTGAAGTGAGTTTGTTTTTGCTAGGAATCGACACTATTGTCAGCTCACTCCACGCTCACTTCACCTAAGTTTTCACCTAAGTTTTCACGGTGAGATGGTTACAGAATCGCACTGCTGTATCGGCTTGTGCAAAGGTGTATACTACATCCATATTTCACCAGTTCATAGATCTTATATTGTTTTATATTTACCTGTAGGTTGACGTGTGATGAGAAATCCGTTAATGAATGGTTTTAGAAACGGAAAATTCATTTATTTTTAACGTCACCATATCGTAAGAATTCTAAAAACTAGGGGCAGTCACGACCATCATACTATTATTTTATTTTGATAGTTCACTACCCTTATTTAAGTATTTTGTCCATTTTCAAACAACCTGAAATTTTCAAGTAACCGAAAACGTATCTCGTTTCTCGCATTGAAATTTTAGATATACAACTCAGGCCCCCAAGATACAGCCCCCAGAAGTCTGCCTGGTTTGGGGACCACTGTTCAAATAACTATGTTAAATATTGTAGTTTCAGTAAGCATACAATAATATTGTATGCTATGTATTACTTGCTGCGCCCCGCGATTACACCAGCATAAGTTATGATCCCGTGAGAATATCGAAATAAAAAGTAGCCTATATGTTAATCCAGGGTGTCAGCTACCTTCATACCAAATTTTATCAAAATTGGTTCAGCCGTTTGAGTGTGAAGAAGTAACAAACATATAAACACACACACACATACTCACAAACTTTCACCTTTATAATATGAGTGTGATTTTTTAAATTAATTTTGCAACAAAAAACCAATGAAAAAAATTGTTAAACCGTTTTTCTCCTAACTATATTATTGTATAGTTTCTGTATTACTGTGTTGGTAACACCATAAAATCCATAAAAAGTTCAGAGTTTTCTTTTGAATCTTGCTTGCTTATACGAGTATATATTCGATTTCTACGTATGACAGTAAGTTAATCGTAAGTCAACAAATCAATCAATTCCTAAAAAAAAAACAGACTCTCATACACAAATCACTCGCCATTATCCATTGTGGTACATACAGACGTGGACACGTCATAAATCTGAGTGGAACGCGGGTAGGTAACGTTTTTTATTCAGATATTAATCAATTTCGGCCAGATAGAGGGTTTTACAAGGTAGCCCAAACGTGTGTGTTGAAAATTGTTTTCTTTTTTTTTTACTTGTGATTTGTTCAGATTTGGTGTAAATTCTTAGCATAGGATTTACATCATTTCTTAATTAGCCTATAATGTTTCCACTGCTGGGACAAAGGGCTCCTCTCGGCGAGAGGGAGTGACCCTTTATCTTCCACGCGGGCCCAGTGTGGGTTGACGAAAGTCACATGTCTTTAGATTCTTGGTTCTAGGACATAGCTGGCTCCTTACTATGTTTTCGCCCTTTTGGTTCTAGGACATGCCGGTTCCCTCACGATGATTTCTTTTACCGTTTAAAGAGCCGTGATGATGAATTACTTTACACAAAATGCCTGTCTGGGTTCGAACCTGCGATCTTCAACTCGTAAGTCGCGGCCATTACCACTCGGCCACCACTGCTCTGTAAATTCTTAATAAGGAATTGTTTGTGTATTACCTATGTGGATGACTGGACGCAGGCATTTACTCTCTAAATGTAATATAGTTACCCAACTAGCAAGACAACGAAAATCTTCTTATCCTATACAATTGCTGGTAGGCCTCTATTAGCTTGATAACAGTTTCCTAACTACCCCACTCTCAAAGAACACTCCAGACCTCCCCAAAAGCAATTTTTTCTTTGACCACAAATAGTGCGGTTGTAGCCGGCTGAGTATTAAGGGGTACATACATCAATTCGCGATAAAAGATCGGTTATCTCCGGCCTAGTTCGTATGCCGGCCGCGAGCCGCTCTGAATGAAACCGGCCGTCCGGCAGGGCTACCGAATTGACGGGAGTCTGTGATTTTATTTATTTAGTCCTATAGAGGTATGAGGAACAGGGTGTAAAGTTCACTCATACTCTATAGAAAAGGGAGGATCCTCCGACCAGACGGGTGTTGTGTCTGGCGGGCAACTGCCCATTGATTCATGTCGGGCCGTTGTATCTATGCTAGTTGCGCGGTAAACTCTGCTTGCGTGATGCAGGATTTGCGTGACGTCAGTATGACGCGTTGTTTGTATGTGGCGTTGTAGATACCGCTACATCACTCCCCCCCGGAGACCGAAGGTCGATAGTGGGCTGAGTCTTGTATCTTGCGATGCTTGCCAGGCCAGCTGAGGTTCCAGTGAGTCGGAACCGGTTGCCGCATAGTTCACGGTGAGTCGGAACTGTCTGCGAAGATGTCCCCAGTGAGTCGGGGTGGCGCTGCGTTATGCTCCAGTGCGTCGGATGTGGTACAGCGCCGGGTTGAGGCTGACTGCTGCGTCGACCAGGAGAGGAATTGAGCTCTTCTTGTTGACCGGCCGAAAGTGCAGTGTGCTGTGCCGAGGTTGCTGATGAGGCTGAGGGTGATGACCAGGTATGCGCGGTCGCTGCATGCTGGTGGTCAGGATACCCGTTGAAGCCGTGGATGCTGGCTGGCTGGGTGACTCGCCGCTAACGCTTGCGGGAGTGATGATGATGACGTCACGCTGAAGTATTTGCACGAAGGCTGCGCTGACGATCACGTCGGGGTCACCAGTATAGAGGTATGAGGAACAGGGTGTAAAGTTCACTCATACTCTATAGAAAAGGGAGGATCCTCCGACCAGACGGGTGTTGTGTCTGGCGGGCAACTGCCCATTGATTCATGTCGGGCCGTTGTATCTATGCTAGTTGCGCGGTAAACTCTGCTTGCGTGATGCAGGATTTGCGTGACGTCAGTATGACGCGTTGTTTGTATGTGGCGTTGTAGATACCGCTACAGTCCTTTCGGGTTTCGTGAGCTAAATCTAATTTTGTACGTTTTGGATTCAATACTTATGTTTGAATTGACGTGATTGTTGAATTCAATGTCTGAAACTCTTTTGTATTCTCAGAAATTTTAATTCATTAAAGTATTTTTATCTCACGAAGCAACGCGCGCTATGCTTGTGGTTACCAAGTAAAAAAACACGCTGTGAATGTCTGTGTACGCGCAGGAGCTTTCCGTACCGTCCGAGACATTTACGAAGTTAGAAGTGTGTATGTTGTGTAAGCATGTGTGTGTTATGTGCTGATGCTACTCATACTCACTCGTCTTCACGCATTTACAGCGTATTTGTACACTTACCACAAGTAAAGCACGTGTCACTTCGTGAGATAAAACTACTACACTTAAATCTTATTTGCAGTCGGGTAAAAATATTAGATCAACGATATTTTTTTATCTGCCAGTACTTTGTAATTTCCATACAAAAATAAACTGAAGCGAATAAGGAACAGAAAAGGAGGCGATACAGAAATAAAATAATAAATAAATGAGACAAATTATTTTCGAAGCCAAAAAGGAATTAAATGTAGAGCGAACAAGGAAAATCAATTGGGGCAAACTTTGTGAGGTGAATGCGAAACAAATCATATTAAAAGCTTGTTTTTTTTTTTTTAAGTCTTACAACATGTCTTACAAAGGGGTATCGTATTACCCAGTAACTGGGTTGTGGAGGTCAGATAGGCAGTCGCTCCATGTAAAATACTGGTATTCAGCTGCATCCGGCTAGACTGAAAGCTGACCCCAACATAGTTGGGAAAAGGCTAGGCAGATGATGTTGATTTATTTCCAAGTTAAGGTAGGTACTATTAAATAACTTTATTCACTTCTCCTCATATTTAAATCTCTGAACACCATCTCATTTATTTATGATAAAAAAAAATCTCGCAAAAATATGTATTATACAATCCTTACCTAAACTCTATTTAACACGAGCCCCTAAACCTAAATTTCATAAAACCAATCTCTCACCAGCCCTACATGTAATCCGGCCATTCATCTGGATTGAGGCTGATCGAAAGGTATACCTTAATCGTTCTATTGCAATTTATTTGTTTGTTTCTTAGAAGTTATACAACAAATAGTGAGGATTGCTGCTGATACGAAAGGGTTTTCTTTTTGCTCATTTGATTTGCAAATCTCTTTTCGATCAAACAGAAAACATCTCTTTTCGAAAAACCTACTCAATATTTATTTACATTCCAAAATGTGAATTTCTTTTTGAAAAGTAGTGATAGGATTAACAAAGACATGATCATTGTGGACCCTGTCTGCTCGACAAGGTCAGCAGGGACAGCGAAGTAGGAGAGAGGAAGAGGGCTGAATTAGATTGTATATTAGGTCTTTACTAGGTTTACATTTCATTTAATATCAAAATCATATTTGGTGTAAAGATTACCGGCCTCTTTAGACCCCCAGGGCTCGTTTGTTTGCAGCCTTATTTGCATGGAATTCCTGTTTTAGATACTTTAACTTTCTTCAAAGGAGGATTTAGTTCCTGAAAGTTTTGGTGAACGAGATTAAGTATTTTTAGAGTTACCAAGGTTAGCAAGGAACTGTTCTTGGCGTTTGTTAAAGTTTCTTGACTAGTAACTATAGCCGGCAGACTAAAACAAAAATAAGTCAAAAATACACACTTTTTAACTTATGTTTTTTAGTCTGCCGGCCCTAATTAATTGATAGCCTAGCTTTTACAAAAGTAGCAAATAACTTTATGCTAGAATTAGGTTCACGTCTACAACAATGCGTTTTGTTTAAAAGTAACGTAAATTCAAACGATTTTCGAATTGAAAATACTCATTTCGCAAACAACATTCTCTTTGTTTTAAGACTTTATTTAAATCAATTGGTGATACTTATTGTGCTTGACGGAAAAATTTAAACCAAAAGATATGTTGTATTTTTATTAAAAAGCCGTTAGAATTTTCATTATGTTTACCTCTCCCGTTCATGCTAGGACCTCTGTTCGTAAAGGCCCGTAAATTTACCATAGCTAGCATAGCATAATTTACCATAGGATAAAGAATTGTTCTCACACGGAGAAGAAACATGCATTGTTTACCACGCATTACAATGTTAGCGCATACTCAGCTTATAATATTCCCAATGCATCCACAGGCCTCCTTTCTTCGAGAGCGAGTCGCGGGCTCAGTGCGAGTTGGTAGATGTCATTTGACATCTACCAACTCGCACTAAAAAAAAACAAAACAAAAAATCAAAAAAAAAAAAACAAAAAAAAATCAAAATTTTAAGATGTGTCTTAAAATATTTGGTTCTAGGACATGCCGGTATCCTCATGATGTTTTTCTTCACCATTGTGAGAGCAGTGGTGATGAAATTATTTACACGAAGTAAAGCGCTTGACTGGGTTAAAAGCCACGACCTACATCTCGTAAGTCGGGGCCGTTACCTCTAAGCCACCACTGCTCAATGATAGCGAGTCAGAGTTAAAAACTTTTATGCTAATAAAAAGTTTTCCCAAAATTAGTCGTTAGAAGTTTGTGAACAAAAAGGTCTCAAACACATCATGCTATTTTTCCGCTGCGCCTAAAACGGGCAGCGTTTAACATTAATTACCACTGTGCTATCCACATTTCGTAGTATTGTACTCGACACACTGTTCAATGGGTCGGTGATCATGCTAGTGGCGCATAGTATATTTCATCTGCTTAGGCTTTTCCCAACTATGTTGGGGTCGGCTTTCAGTCTAACCGGATGTAGCTGAATACCAGTATTTTATATGGAGCGACTGCCTATCTGACCTTCACAACCCAGTTACTGGGTAAAACGATACCCTTTGGTAAGACTGGTTGTCAGACTTTCGGGCTTCTGAATACCCGTAATGACTGTCAAAGATCCACGAATGACAGCCGGGACCAACGCGGCAACGGCTTAACGTACTTTCCGAGGCACGGAGGGGTCACGGTATGTAAAGATGGTCACCCATTCACAGACCAACCGCGGCAAGCGTAGCTTAACCTGATCGATCGACCTGTGTGGCTGTTAATATTTATAAAAACTTTTTAGTTGTACCTAACCCACACAAATTCATATAACACTACTTGCTATGTAAACATCAGTAACAGGAAGTTACTTGTATTAAAATATCATCAATATAAATTAAGTGGAAAAAATTCGTATTATTGAAGCTAACTCAAAATCTACCCAAGCAAAGTTATTAAAATTTCTATGGGACCACTCCTGAGGCATAATATCTTATCCATCAAAAAATTATTGTAACAATTTTGCAAACCCGTCTTTATATGACGGATATAATTATGCCCGAACATAATAATATGTACATAAAAAAATATAAGCATCCAAATCGAGGACCTCCTCCTTTTTAGGGTTCCGAACCAAAATGGTAAAAAGGTACCCTTATGGTGCGACTCAGTCTGTCTATCTGTCTGTCACAGCTGGATATCTCAAGAACTACTAATGCTATCAACTTGAAATTTGGAATAGTTTTAGATGACGGTTGCCCAACTCTTTTGCAAATAAGTTTTTTTTTCGTGACTTGGACTGAAAGGGTGTCTGAAAAATTCGAAGTGGGGCTACTAGAACATGTGGGGGGTATCATATGAAAGAGCGCGTTTGCACATTCTCAAAATTTTTTTCTTTTTTATTTAGGACGCATAGTTTTCGACTTTTGATGAAAAATGTAAAAATAAAATATCGTCCCCCCCTCATCTCCGAAGTTTGCAAAGAGAAAATCTGAAATAATTCTATGTGATACAAGTTTATGTAAAGTTTATAGAAAAAATAAAACGATGTCTCTACATAGCAGACTTTTTCAGAAATCATCAGCAAAAGTTACATTTGTTTAACCATCGGCCAAGAGATGGCGCTGACTTAAAACTGCAATATTATACACTGCAGCGCGCAGTGTTAAAATTTTCTGACGAATATAGGCCTCGCCGATGAAAATTTAAAAACATGTTATTATGATGTATAAATAAGGAACCCTCGGGGCGTGAGTCCGACTCGGTCTTTTGCTATCTACTTTAATTTGTCCTTATACAACTACGAAAACAGTGAATGTTGCGAAGCGAATTCATAAATCACTGGGAACGTCAGCAGAAAAAACAAAACATGTTATCAATTTCAGATTTCTCCTACCGAGCAAGCTCTCCATCCTCCTCGCCGATACCGCCAACATATAAACCGTTGCCAATGCGGGGCTCGGTGCAGCCCCTACAATTTATAGCACACATTTAGCTCGCATACTTTACGCTCTGCCCTCTTAACGCAACACTACATTACGACTGCAATGCCCGACGTATCGCGGTGCTAGGATGCTGCGGATTTTAGGGAAATGCGTATATTATGATAACGTTTTAAGTGTTACAACTATAGTATAAGATTCTAACTCCAACTGTTACTTAGTGGCCATGATATCGATTGAGATTTGTTATAGTTGTAATTACAACCATGTTATTTGGTTTAAATAAGTTTTATTTATCTTTTACGCAGATTATTTTTTATATTTTGCGAATGTGAGAACGTGATAGGCCTTGTACACTCATAGATGTTTCGATTTGCTTGTAATTGTCTATTTTTTAAGTACCTGGTACTTGTTACATTGTCCTTCCATACCTATTAACAATGTACTTAATTAGAAAACAGCTAACTAATTTTGAAAGAGTAACCGTGGAGTTTCTTGTCGGCTCTTCTCCATAGCAAACAACAGACCAAATAAGAAACCAAGACAGAGGGCTGTCAACAGCAAAGTGAGGCCGGTTTCTAAACATGTGTGCACATAGTGAGATGTAGTTTGATTATAAATGTGTGCGTGTGAGCGTGTATGTACATAGCGAGGTGTAGTTTTTGCATGCTTCACTGTATTGTCCGTAGCGCTCTCTTAACTTTTTATTTGGTCTGAGGTCGCCATCCGGAATTTCTCAGTAGCAGCCTGTAGCCAGTATGTTTATCCTGTTAAAGGCAACAATCTTGCTTTCTATTACATGGATCTTATAAATAACTAACGAAATATGGATGCACTAAATACCTCTATGTAACACACTTGATGTTTTGTTATGTGTAGTGAACCGGATACATCGTGCGAGCATAAATGAATATGATTAACAAGCAAGCATCTCTGTTACGCTGTTATTATAATAATTAACAACCGTGTAATTACAACGCGCATGTTGTAACAGTCTTATTCAAATTTACTAGAGGTAAAGTTCTTCCATAACTATAAATAGGTAATTATTGAGCTCCTCAAGTTCTGAGTTGAGCTAGGAAACTCAAGCTCAAAGCATTAATTATTTCAAGTAAACCAATTATAGGCACTTTTGAATTATCAAGGGTTCGGTCACTCTGAAAGATGAAGTTAGCTTTTGCCCTTTTCAAAGCGTAGCAGGTACTACATATGGGGAAAAACAGGCGAGAAACTCCACGGACACTCTTTTAAATCATAAAATTGTTACAAATTATTGGTTGCATCATTCATGTTGAAATTATACATATGAAAACGATTTATTGATTCTGATAGAATTTTTGGTTCTAGAACATGCCGGTTTCCTCACGATATTATCCTTCACGGTTTTAAGAGAGCAGTGGGGATGAAATTAAATACACAAATTAAAGTGCCTACCTAAGTTCGAAATCACGACATACAACTCGTAAGTTTGTTACTCTGGACGCTTTTGACGCGTACATCTTTTTTACATCATTCTCACATATAATTATAAATTCAATATTAATGATGTAGGTAACTAATATTTTTGTAAAAATATAATTTAAAAGAGTGTCCATGGAGTTTCTTGCCCGTTCTTCTCCATAGGTACCTACGCTTTGGAATGGGCAACTAGCTTCATATTTTTCTGACTGATCGACTTCTTGACAATTCAAAAGTGCCTGTAAATGGTTTAATTGAAATAAATGCTTTGAGTTTGAGTAAGTTGAGAACAATAACCACTGGGTTACCAGTGCTCCACCGAATGTGCCAACGTCTAATGCGGTAGGTAGGCGTAGTGAGCAATGCTCCTTCCTTCTTTGTAATGAGACGGAACCTATTCCTTTCGTCATTTTAGCTGAAAGACGTCCACTGCTGGACATAGGCCTCCCCCAAGCACCGCCTCTTCGACCGGTTCTGTGCTTCTCGCATCTAACGGGTTCCTGCGGCCTTCACAAGGTCGTCGGACCACTTTGTGGGAGGCCTTCCAACGCTACGTCTTCCGGTACGCGGTCGCCACTCCAGAACCTTTGCGGCCCCATCGGCCATCTGTTCCGCGAGCAATGTGCCCTGCCCACTGCCACTTAAGTTTGGCAATTCTTCGGGCTATGTCGGTTACCTGTTCCCTTACAGCGAAACAATAATATAATCCTGCTTTGATAATGTATTATTCTTTGTTTTCCAGCAGAGCAACAATTCCTATTTATTTTGAAAAGCGGACAGTTTGTTCAGTCCATAAAGTATTCATTAAAGGTCCGTTGCAGCGCAGCTGACAAATGAATGTCCACCACTGCGCGACACCGGTCGCCTCCACGTGAATTAACTAGTCAATAAGCAAGGCTAGCTTTTGCATACCTGGTGGAGTAAGAGAAGGGTTATTTATTTTGTTTATTTTTGTTTCTGCAAGATTTATGATGTTTGCTACGAGTAAAATTAAGATCTTTCCACATTCAGCACCTTTTTGAGATAGAAAACGCATAGTAGTAGTTTTATTATCAAGATGCTTTTTCGGAGTCTGATTTTGTTCTATTACTTCATAATTTTAATAGGACTCATGACTTACCTACTAAGTAGCACTATTCATAATAACAACGCATCAACATATCAACTGGACGCCTCACGACGCGACGCACATCTGTTGGCTAACATCAAGCGACCAGACAGCACTTCACCGCCTTCGACTTTATTATGCTGTGCCTAATGTGCTGTAGTGGGTTGAAGGTTTTAGTTTTCATAGATTTTTTTATATAAAAAAATCTCATAAATCTCATAAATCTTCATAAAACTTCACTGACTTACTATGGCAACGAACAATCAAACAAGCCAGGACAAACCATTGAAACCATTAAATAAAATTGTTTACTTAAAATTCACAATAAAGGACATACCAATCTGACAGTACGTAACGTCACAATGTGGTAGGCATCGGATTAATATCATCAATCTGCGGCAGCGCGCGGTCAGCGCACCTGCGATGACGTCATGTCACGTCACTAACTTGTTAGGATCTGTCGGCAATTTGCGAAGGATTATGCTGAAATATCCGGTTTAGAGTTGAATAAATAAACGGGGCGGGAATGTTTTATTTCTTGCTATTGTGATGGAATGGCAGTGAAATGAGTACCTAAGCCTTCCTGTGAGGTTTAACAACAGAAGGATTATGACAGAAGAAATATTTATGAATAAAGCACTCATGTTTGACTGGGAGTCTACTGCGAGCCAGCAAAACTAGTAGTTTTTTTATTGATTTAAAAAATATTTATCACTATCTAAATTTTTTGGTGTAGTCTTCGTTGTTACAGGTGGTCAGAAATCCATAAGTCTGACCCAACCAAATTTACCAAGGAGTATCGAATTACCCAGTCAATTGGTTCTAGAGTCCGATAGGATGTCGCTCCATGGAAAATACTGGTATTCAATTATATCTGGTTAGATTGGAAGCCGAACATTTAAATACTATTTTTCTCACAAAAATATAACCATTAAATTGGCGGATTTATTAGCGAAGATCATGATCAGATCGCAGTCCCGGTTGGCCTCCACGAGCTTATTTAGTGCGACCAACACGCGCGATACGGGAGAGGCAGCACGGGCCACAGTCCGAATTTATTAAGGTTGTTAAAAAGAAAACTTAGTGTTATTTTTTATTAAAATTTATTAATTTTTAAAACAATGCCTCCCTCCTAATTTTGCAGCGGTTTGAGCAGTGACAGAACTATCAAAATTTATTTTGTTATAGAAAATTAAGGATAATTATGTATGCAATATAATATGAGAAATAACAATAAGAAACCCGTTTTTCAATGCCAGGCCAGAAAGAGAGACGGTAAATATCATTAAAAAAAATTGTTTGTTGGTACCAGAAAATCTTTCACAATATTATTATTTCTAAATAAAAAGTACGTTAATTGCAGGAGTTGGTAATACTGGTTTCCAAACTAAGCTATCGCTTGTATTTTGGAAAAATAATATATAATACAGATGTTTATTTCTCAATAAACACCTATTTACTAATAACTAGCTGTTACCCACGACTTCGTTTGCGATCCGGGATGAAAAGGAGCGTGTCCTTCTCCATTCCATGGTCTACCCCTATACATACCAAATTTCATCCAAATCTGTTCAGCCGTTTAAGTGTGAAAGCGCAACAAACAATCAAATCTTTTCTCTTTATAATATTAGTTTAGTTAAATAGGATACACAAAGGATACTACATGGATTACATCAGCCAGTCTAGTGACAGGGAAAGTGAACCTTCTATATATGTCTATGTAGTAACATGAAGGACCCGTGATTGACGCTGTAGGCTCAGCGCTACATCGCTTCAGAGGACAGACAGGCGACAGGCTAGTTTTGTGTATGTCAGTCTCCCAAAGTGAATGGATTCTATTGCTGTACAATTTGTTTCAACACACGTTTTTTTCTGTGGCTTTGCCTACGAATTTGTTTTACTACTATTGAACTTTTTTTATATTTGTTGATGTTCTTCGAAAAGGTCAGGTGTGTAGAACTCGCAACCAGCGTGGGTGTATGACCAGATGTATGAACGTAAATCAATCAAATGGATTTTGCGAGGATTGTCATGGGAAAATGCATCAGTTTAGCGTGTATATAAACATTTTTTTGTCTAGAAAGATAGCAAATATCAAAATCGTTTTGTTGGAAAGTACAATATTAATAAGTCCACGTAAATTAAATGCAATCGCAATTAATGTTTGCATTGCAATTGCAATCATAGTACGGTTGCGAATTTTTTACATTTACAGTCAGTATTGATCATTAATTTGGTCTCACGATAAATCATTTGTTCGGTTTGAGGGACGTCACTATCGTGATTTATATTCGTTTTCAGTTTTACTGCCTGTCTGTCTGTCCTCAGATTTTATTTATTATAAAAAAAAATCTTCTCATAATGTGTTATCTCGTTATTAGAGTGTGGCCGACAAGAGGATGCGTTCTTGACACCTGTCAGTTTCATACAAACGAAAACGTGTTTTGCGAATTTGATCTTTATTTAATCAATTAATCGCCTCAGCCGTTCTGCGGAACACCTTCTATTCTAAGAGATCCTCCAACTGCCATATGAATTTATCTGTTTTAGTCTCGTTACATAAATTCTTTAACTCGGGGGATTTTAAATTATTTTATCCTTTTCCAATTACATTTAACCGTCGTGGGTTTTCTCAAAATATTTAATTTTGCTTTTTATTTCAAACCTTTTAAAGAGCATAGGTTCATTATACATATAAAGAGAAGAGAAGATATGAAAACCGCATCAAAATCGGACTTAGTTTTAGAGATAAATGACAACATTGGTTTGCACACACATTCTCTCACCTCGCACCCCAAACGCATAAATACCGTCTCCGTACCGTCGTGGGTAAAAACACAAGACAAGATGAAAAACTGTTCCAGATGTATACTTTTATTTTTCAAACATAAATATGTACCAATAAACGCTTGGTAATACCCGAGCGGACCCACCGGAAATACTAGTACACACAGTCTCACAAAAAAGGTTGTCGCTTAAAATCGAAAACCCTACTGTCATTTACCATTCCGAATACGTCGTCTGCAGTGCGATAACGCAACTGTATCGTCGAGATTTCATAAAAATCGCATCCAATGTTCACTAGTCTGGAACGTACGTCCAGAGTTAATGAATTTAATTTGATACGGAAACTCTTTTGTTTCCGCGCGTGTGTAACAGGCTTAATTGTTGACATTCAATTTGGGATGGAAGATTTGTGAATGCGGCATTAATGTGGAGGTGATAATTGTTGCGGAAAAGATTAATTATGGCGTATTGTTGAGGCACATACTTGTGCGTGATAAAAATATAATACAATGTTTAGGTATGTTTATCTAATAGTAGCTTCTGCCCGTGATGTCGTCTGCGTGAAATTTATCCTATGACACTCGGCAATTACTGAATCTCTGCTTCCCATTAGTGAAAGAATTCTTGGAATCAGATCAGTCGTTCCAAAGATTACCCCCTGAAACTCACAAACTTTCCCTCTTCATAATATTAGTAGGTATAGAAAAGTATTACAAAACTTGTTCACAAGGGTGGATTAAAACGAAATAGAGTGTTTAAAGTAACATATTTGCTTTTTACTTTAAACTATCCGACACTGTCACGTTCAACCGGAAACTAATCCACAATGCACTACGCATTTCCCTTTGAAAAAAAGGGTCACAAAGATAACAACAAAACAATAAATCCTAGTACACTTATCGCATAGACAAATGCAAGTCGACAAACGCAGTGGTTACTCATCACGTGGGGCAAGCCGGGTCATAATATGGGCAAGCCGGGGCGCAACGGGCAAACTGGGGCAAAGTGCAGGTGCCACGTCATTTGATTTATACGCCGATTTGTCATTGGTCCAAACCACAGTGACGTTTGTGTTACGACAATGTGTGGTTAAGATTTGGGTTGCCTAAGTTAGGTAGAAAATGGACTTTATGGTAGGAAATATTTCAGTGGATTAACAGTCGAATGGGACGTTTCAGAAAATGAAGGAAATGTATTCACCAAATCACAACTATGATGAAAACGCTTAATCAATCTGACTAGCATTTCCCTACTATATTGGGGTCAGTTTCCAGTCTAACCGGATGCAGTTGAATACCAATATTTTACATGGAGCGACTAATTCTCTGACCTCCACAACACAGTTACTGAGTAATACGATACCCCTTGCTAAGACTGCAGTCAGACTGCCGGGCTTCTTCTTCTAATAACAACTGTCAAAGATCCACGAATGACAGCTGGGACCAATGACCTATCGTGCTTTCCGAGACAAGGAGGGATTTCGGTATGTGAAGATGGTCACCCATTCATGGACCGACCGCGGCAATCATAGCTTAACCTAATTGACCGACCTGTGTAGATATTTGTACAGACGCCAGCACATCAAGCTACCCGAAACTGTCAAATTTTCCCAATCAACCTCGAACCTTATGCTGTTGCGATAAAGTTGAAAATCTATTGAATAAATTTGACAGATTGTAGTAGCTTGATGTGCTGGCGTCTGTACTTAGCCACGAGCTTCGCTATAATGAAAACGCTAAATGCCTAATGACTAAAAAATCGAAGCTTATTTTTAGGGTTGAGAAAACCCACCACTATTCCTCTTCTTGTGGGCACCAAATAGGTACCCCAAGCGCTGCAAAGACAAAATCATTTAAACACAACAAGATTAAAAAAAAAACATAAAGAAAAGACACGAAACGACAAACTCTTCAATTTAAAAAATACATGCATATGGTACTCAGCTGCATCCGGTTAGACTGGAAGCCGACCCCAGCATAGTTGGGAAAACGTTAGGCAGATGATGATGCATATACAGGGTTATTGGTAAGACATTAACAACCTCTTAAGAGGTCATTGTACTCATCATTATTGAAATATTTAGGGAGTCGTCGGGAAGCCAGGATATGGTGATCACAATAAAACAACTTGATACCTTTACAGCTATATTCCGACTAGCGCTGGGCTACATACAACGATCATATGATTTACCGCTACCCCCTTCTATGTAATATTAAGGAACGACAATTATTAAATTATACCCACATACATCACAATTATAAACAATTTTTCTATTTAAATTTTGGTCCCATAGTAAAAGTTGTTCATAATGATGAGTACAATGACCTCTTAAGAGGTTGTAGGTGTTTTTCCAAAAACCCTGTATAATTGTGATATACATACACCAAGCCTACTATAAAATAGATACACAGAGGAAACCCACCTTCCACATAATTTCCATGTAGGGAATAAGATGGCAATATATCTCTCCCGTAACCTGTTAGTGTAGCCAACATTTTTGAGGCTGAAGACAAAGCCACTCGCGGGATTAGCGCAGTGATTAATTACGAGAAGCGTCTATAAACAAAGTGGGGTAATGTGGGTCACACACACACGATACAATAGTGTGCGAGCTAATTTGATTTTTGAGGTAAGTTAGTGAATTATTTATGTTAAAATTTGTGTATGGACCAATGAATACATTGTTGAAAATAAATGTCTTTAACCGTAATTCAAATAAATAATTTTCTTCAACCAATTTGTCTGAGAATTTATTTTTTATTCCGAACTTTTAATAATACATAAGAGAAGCTTTTATTAGAAAGAGACCACGTGTCGGCAAGCGCAGTCTGACACGACTAGCTACTAGCTAGATGGACCGATGACCTTAAAAAGGTGGCTGGGTCTGCCTGGATACATTGATTAACACATGAAAATACTGTTGGAGCTGCTGAAGATTGTAAGACTCTCTTTGCATTGTATAAAATCAATTTCCAAAAGGTGGCAAAAGTGCCTGTAAATGGTTTAATTGAAATAAATGCTTTGAGTTTGAGTTTTGAGTTTGAGTTTGAGATACGAAAGGTGGAGGACAGGGTGTTGTGGCGCAGCCTGAAAGAGGCCTATGTTCAGCAGTAGACTGTGATAGGCTCAGGCGATTAATTGATCAAATAAAGATCAAATTCGAAAAACACGTATTCGTTTGTATGAAAGTGACAGGTGTCAAAAACGCAGTGTAATAAATAAAATCTGAAGACATACAGGCAGTAAAACTGAAAATTAATATGAACCACGACAGTGACGTCCCTCAAAACGAACAAATGATTTATCGTGAGACCAAATTTATGATCAATACGACTGATGAATGTAAAAAATTGATAATTATAAATCTGTTTTATGTCCTGTGATGAACTCTCGCACCTTTTTTAATCACTTCAACGAATTATTTTGTCATAATCACCGCTTTTATCTTACATACTGGTGAGTATTAAGATACTCACAACACAACTACACAACATTATGAGGTCATTACAAAATTTCCAGAATGATTCCAACAATTTTTTTTTTGCTCCCACGCTATAAGAAATGGTATTTTCCTAGACGCGTAAACTCCTCCATCACTGATGCCTACCATATTCCAATTATTAGATTAGTGTACCGTCACCAGCGTAGGACATAAAACGAAGAACACACTAGGTGTCGGCTGGTAATTCGACTATTAATCACGCGACCGCGCGCCATGTGCAGTACTCACACTGCATCATAAATACTGGCCTCTTTCAGATCGTACGATACGGAGACGATACTATTATATTATAACGTTAGTGTAATGATGAGATTAATAACAAGCTGACCCACACGCTCATCGCGACACACACTTTTAATGACAACCCAAAGGAATTTGAATAACTTTTTTAAATTTGAATAACCCAAAGGAATAACGTTAATAACGCAATGAATGTCGTTTTAACTGTCAAATTGAGAGGAATTGCCATTGTAAGTGTGTTCTACAATTATCTCGCTGGACAACTGATTTACGTTACATAATAGATGTAACATTATCCTCGCGTTAGGTGTAGATGTAATAACAAAAAGTAACTGCTCAGCTTTCGATTTAAACAATAACTACAGCTATACCGCAATTGAACATCGAATCATCCCATCGAATGGCGTAGCTGCACGATGTTAGGTTACTGTTATTTCACCAGCACTTAATAAACTTAAATAGAAAAATACTCCAGTAGGTATATCTGAACAAAACTTCGAAAAATTGTGACAATAAATTTTCGAAGTTTTGAATGTATTCAAAACAATTTTTCGAAGTTTTGAATGAATTCAAAACAATTTTTCGAATTTTTAAATGAATTCCTTGGAATTCATTATATAAGGGCAGTTAAGTACTTAATTTATAATTACTTGATTTTGAATCGTTACGCTCTGGTTCGAAATGAGATACCAAAATAAAGCATCTCCTATATAAGTGTAACTTTTTCAGCAGCTGCGTTCAAAAGATAAGGGGCCTACCTCCACCTCTTATAAAGAAAGAGAAAAAGAAAAAAATTTGGGAAAAGAGTTGGAGCTATACAGGACGTACAGCTTCATCTATTTCCCACACTAAAGTAAGATTAAAATAAAACTATTTTATGAGGTGATGATAAGCCTCAATTAAAATGGCAGCAACCAATACGTTTTCATGCATTATAACTGATTGCGTTATTGAATAAAAAGTAGTCATGAAAACCATTAATAAATACTCGTATTTTCTGCCTAAAGTCGCACGATTTTTCAAGAATATATTCGAACCCAAATCATGCGTTATAAACAGCTTCTCCGAACCTTCATTTTTCACAAGCCACATGCATAGTTCACGAGGGAAATATTAGTAGGAAAAATGCTGAAGTTATATATTTATGTTCTACGTAGATGGGCTTGAATTAAAATTGTATGAGCTGAAAAACCGGCGGTGAAGGGAGGAAATTAATGGGATGAGATGTGCCGACGACATCTTTGGGTCTTGCGAACTTGTGAATATGAAGAAAGTTGCTGATTTATTGTTTTACTGGACTCTGTAAGATAAACGAGGATTTTTTTTTTTGGGTATCTGTGTTATGTAAATGTATGGAGGGGGGGATTGTGTGAGTTAAAAAGGAAATGAACTAACCGACTTCAAAAAGCAGGAGGTTCTCGATTCCATTGTTTTTTTTTTTGGTATATATGTTACGCGATATCTCCGGCAATAATAATACGAGTATATAATTATAGCGTATGCCTCAGGGGTGGTCCCATATAAATTTTATCAACTTTTCTTTACTAGTTTTTGAGTTTTTTGAATCCAGTTTGTGTATCTTGATGATATTGTTATAATATTTCTATCACTGTTATTTACATAGCAATTAGTGGTATTCGAATGGCTGTGGGGTAGGAATCATAACCCAAAAGAGGAAAATAAAAAAGGTTTTTATTAAATTTGTTGGTGATCATTTTGTAAGTTCTAATGTTTATAATTTAGGTGGCATGTTTACCAATGTTTATGGTTCAATTATTTCATTGTCATGTAGGTTGGGGTTTCAAATCCGGGCAAGTAGGTACCAATGTGATTTTATTAATTCATAGTTCTGTGCTGTCTGAGTTTATCTTGGAGATTACTGACATCGTTGCAGGAAATCGGGAAAATCTGCGGGCTAATTTCGCAACAAATGGCATTCATTTTGATCGTTCAACAACATTCCATTGCCTTACGTTGTTGAGCTGACAAATGTTTCAAAGATATGAAACAATAGATTAGCAATATCTGTCAAAATGATTCAGATTGAAAGTAGTAAATTAGGGTGCTGGTATGTTTATTTTTACAATACTGTCTTAGTTCATGTAGGATAACTCACAGTGGAAATCGTTGCAGGATGTTGGTGGTTATGAAAACAGCTCTTTGCAGTGCAGTGGCACAGTTACAGGCCTATATTTCAACTAACATGTTAACCAAAACGCTTGAATATTCCATCGCTAACATTTTAATCCGATAGCACAGAGTTATGATATAATCCCAGTCTGCAAAACTGTTGCTATATCTATGTTTATACCTACGTTCGTTTAGTTCAGCTAAAATAGTGCAATACTAACAATCGTTTCAGTTGCAAGCCTATATGTGTATGTGTCGTGTATCTGGGTCAAAGAATCGTTATTGCTAAACGAGACGAAACTGATAGATTTTTGTTGGTTTGAGATTGTTTTATGGCGGTTTTTTTGATTGTTTGTAGCTACAAACAGCTGAAAGTTACAAACAGATGGCGTTCACAGTTTAATAATGAAAACTAGGTACTTTATTCTCATTCTTTTTGAAATATAGGTACAAACGCAAGCACATCAAGCTACTACAATCTGTCAAATTTCTACAATAGATTTTTAACTTTATCGTTAAAGCATAAGGTTCAAAGTTGATTGGGAAAATTTTACAGTTTCGGGTAGCTTGATGTGCTGGCGTCTGTACTTTTATTTTAAACTTTAGTCCGTGAATGGGTGACCATCTTTACTATCAAGATACCTCCGTGCCTCAAAAAGCACGCTAAGCCGTTGGTCCTGGCTGTCATTCGTGGATCTTTGACAGTCGTTACGAGTCGTCCGAAGCCCGAAAGTCTGACAATCAGTCTTACCAAGGGGTATCGTATTACCCAGTAACTGTGTTGTTTAGGTCAGATAGGCAGTCACTTCATGTAAAATACTGGTATTCAGCTGTATTCGGTTAGACTGGAAGCTGACCCATAGTTGGGAAAAGGCTAGGCAGATGATGATTATTTTAAACTTTAGTTTCCGATAAGGATTAATAGATTTATTCCAGAAATCCCCACCGACAAATCCCCACCAGTTAGGATTGTTATTTTTTTTCCTGACATTCCCAGTCCCACTAGCTAAATAAACTCAGCCTAGTGGGGATTTTTGGAAAAATTAGTAACAATCCCCACCAGGTGTTGTTGTTTCTAAATTAACAAGAGAATGCGACTGCTCAAACTTAATTGTTATAATTGCCTAAATAATACGATCTCTTTGTCTTATGTAGGATACTAGCGACCCACCCCTGCTTTGCACGGTTTTATGACTTGATAAAACATTGAGATTTCTTTACTAGTTATAATATAATAATGTAAGTTTAATATGAATCTATATACTTACTAATAATAAATCTGTAGAGTTCGTTTGTTTTTTTTGTATGTTTGTTTGGACGCGTTAATCTCTAGACCGGTAGTTTAAAATTTTTCAGATCCGACTGGGAAGTCGGATTTGAAAAATTATTTTTGCATTATACTAGCCCAATTTTTGAAGAAGACTATTTAACATGACGCTAAGACCCTTAGGAGACGAGCAAAAAAAGAAAGCTAAGCGAAAATGAGCGGTCAGGCGATGCGATGCGACGGGGGGAGGGGGAACAAGAAATTTCACGAGGACGAAGTCGCGGGCAGAAGCTAGTTCATAATATGTATAGACATAGAAGTTTCACCAAGGCGTGGGAAAATCCCAATAATGTTGTATATACATAAGCCTCTTTTTCCGCCATAAACTTTCCAAAATCGCACATGTTTCAATCAAACAACCAATAAAGACACCTCTAATTAATAGTTAAGGTAGCAACTTCACAGCATATCAAAATGGCGTGCTGATCCATTTAATGGAAAAGCACACAGATTTGTCAAGCGAAGGTACGTAACGGCCCCAATTAGTGGCTCCGAGCTAACGAAGGGGAATTCCGAGGAAAACCCACTGGGGCTAAATAAGGTAACCAGAGTACCTACTGATCTTGCGGTGGAGGCTTTGATTTTAAGTTTGGGAAAGAATTTTGTAATGAAAAAGTGGACGGCGAGTGGATATATTGATTGTTAGATGTTATTCTTTTTGTCTTTATTTTCTCAGTTAGTTTTAGTCATGGTCTGGCAGTTTGAGTAATTTATGTGGCCTACGCAAACGTTCTTTCTTCGGTATTGTTCATCGAACCGTTGAGCTCCTTAAGTTTTTCACAAATGCGTGCACTGACTGAACAGGTCTACTCAATCTGTGTGGTTCTTTCCTCAAAAGACCATTTCAGATACCAATCTACATGATCTTCACGTGATCTTTCCAAGATTATATCTGGACTTTAAAATACACAGAACGAATGCAATACTGACTCGGGTGCAATAATCAACATAGCACACATGTATCGTAATGTACAGACGCCAGCACATCAAGTTACTACAATCTGTCAAATTCCTTTAATAGATTTTCAACTTTATCGCTAAAGCATAAGGTTCAAAGTTGATTGGGAAAATTTGACAGTTTCGGGTAGCTTGATGTGCTGGCGTCTGTACTATTATCATTACGGTTTTCGGCTCAAATATTATTAAGTTTCATAATTTTGTTCTTGTATGGGGTTATTTTGGCAGGGTCAACATTACCTATATTATATTAGTTATCTTTATACTAAAAATAAAGAGTTTATTTGAACGCGCTAGCACTGGAACTATTGGTCGGGTTTGAAATTTTTTTTTGCATTTGGTATCTCAATTCTTGAAGACTATAGGCAATTATAATTATCTACGCTACGACTCTCCGGAGCCAAGCAAAAAGACAAAAAGCCAGAAAGACCACTAAGCGACAATATCACGGGCGGGAACTGTGGCTGTTATTTTAATTTATTGTGGTGTCTTACGACTTCCACGCAAACGAAGTCGCGGGCAGGAGCTAGTAATTTATAAACATGGTATGCCCCTGATAAGGTTCTGCCAATTACTTCGTGTAGCTCGAATTAATGTGATTTTTTTTTAATAATTTAAAATTATGACGGAGTCTGGATTTTGTGCCCGGATGGCAATAGGCTCACCCCCCATTTTTTTTCAGGATGGGAAATCATCAAATGACCCCTCCCGCTCTGGGTGGAGCAGAAGAGAGTGTCAGACTCTTACTGACTAAAACCCACCCGTGTTCCTTCCTTAGCCTTTTATGTTCCGGGCCAGCGGTAATACTTTCGGACAATCCCGCTGACCCAGCAGGCTTCGGCCCTGACGGGCCCCTTCTGATGATGCTGACATCTCTTTGAGGCGCGCGTGGAACACGTACGCGCCGTCTCCGGCACGGGTCTGGTCCTGATCGGACGGTGAGCTACATGCGACTTAAACATAAGTGGCGAAATATGGGTGTACTTTGCGTGCACTTCTGCCTAATGCAAATACAGGCGTGATATTATGATCAAAGATGACGATGATCATATTGCGCGGCTCATAATGCGAAGCATTAGAGAGTGCTTTACGATCGAATTTTTTTTTGTCTCCTTTCTGCAACTGTTTCTATTGTTATACTCCTGCTGGTAGGTACACAGAACCTACTTAATTTGTATACCATTGTACAGATAATTTAATGGATATTAATACTGTGCTTTTCAAAAATTGATTTAGTGGAGTAGAAACCAAAAAATTATCAACATATTTCTACAAATTTTCCCGTCAGTCAAGTGTGAAACCTGAAAACATCGTAACTTGCGTAAAAATCAATTAGTTGAGTAATTTTTTTTTTAATTTGATTCGTGTCACCCTTATGTGGAACTCTATTGAAAATGGATGTTTTATTCAAGGTAGTTTTTTTTTAATACGATCAAATGAGCATTATGAGTCGTGCGCTTTTGTATGTTACAATTTTTTAATTATTTGCTTACAAAATATGTGTGTATATTCTGGTTTTTTGCGCTCTAGATTCAATATCGGCTTTAAGTTCTAACCAAATTTATAATTTTTTAATAATCATGATCTCTTAATTTTTCCTCAATTATATTAGGAATCTCATAAATCAGACACAATAACAGAACAAAATCATTACATAAGTGCAAATAAGGACCATTTCATGTATGTAAATCTGCTAATACAACAACACAGCATCCCAGTTTTATTCCATACAACAAAGCAAGATACCATGCATTGCTCTAATTAAGTTTAAACAAAACATGAATCATTAAAAGCGGTGTAATGCGCGCAGCGGGGGTGAAGGTGGGGGGTTGAGGGGGTGCGCATCCCCTCTTGATTTATACCCCGATTTGTCGTCGAGCCAAACCGCCCCTGATTCACCGCTGTAATGCCGTGTTTACTGATAAACACAGGAATACCGAATGGCCATTGTAAATGAGTTTTCATTAAGTGGCGTATTTTTGGGGGGTGAAAAGGGCTGATTGGTTTCCCCAAATGAATGACTATTGAGAAAAGTCTAAATGTCAAACTAAGAAAATAAAGTTACTCACCTTTATTTTCTTAGTTTGACATTTAGACTTTTCCTTGAAGCGGAGCCCAGGTACAGAGCGATTTCTTTGTCCGAAAACGTTAAATTTACATATGTAATTAAACTTTTCGCACACAAAAAAAAAATACAAAGGTAGACTTAATTCCTTAGGCTTTCTCTACCAGTCAAAAAAGTGGTGAAGGGATTTGATGGCAGGTGTTTTGGGTGAGAGGAATAATGACAAAAATAAAACTGTTAAAAATATTAAATTAAAAATAAATAAGTACACAAATAAATACATATGTTTACAAATTATGACACACATACTTATTATTTATAACATTGACATTACCGCGGCTATCTTAATTATGAGACATCATGTGCACGGAACGCAAACCAAACAAATTCGAAAGCTGCCAATGGGTTGCCATTAGCAGCTTAAGAGTTTGTTTGGTTTGCGTTCCGTGAATTCACACTTTATAATAACCAAAAACCGTAAGTTGTAAGCTGTGTTTGCATGTACCTACAGAAAAAAAAAAACACTAGTGCGCAAACTGTAATCATGAATTCAGCACATGATTCTAGAGGAAGACTAGTGTGGAAATTTTACGTACCTACGTTACATATCAAAAAAAAAAAAAGCACTGGCACTCCGGTAGTGCCGACAGAAGTGAAAACTTGAACAATTACGAGTGTATTTTGTGAATCGTCTTATAAACAAAACACGCGTGTTAAGGTGTGTTCCTTATTTTATAGGGTTTTTTGCAAATCAGGTATGATGACCAAAGTGACTGGTTTATTCTTCTCGTGAAAGGAATTTATTCAGATTTACAAATCGTGGTTCAGCGCCATCTCGTCGTTGTTGGATGAACTACGTAGTTAGTACGCGAGGCCCTCGTAGTTCTTCCCGATGTGCATAGATGGCGCTGTCCTCAACAACGCGCGTCACGTCTTACGAATTTTCGATCAGGGTCACGTGACCTGACGCGAATTTAGAAGTTTTTACCCATTCCAAAAAAAGTACACAGCGCCGCTAAAGAAGTTTTCACTTCAAAAACTGCCGTTTCATAGAGAAGTGCAGTCAGTACCTATGTGGTCAAAACGTATGGAACAACATTTTTTTTATTCCGCCAAACTAAAATATATAAATCGCCAACCACGTACGTTGAAATTTTTCGTTCAGAATCATTTATACTGCATAGATCGTTACAGTTTGTTTTTTTATCATGCTGGTACCATTCGTTGGCAATCCTTAAATAAATGATAACTCCTTCTCTTTGAGAAACGAATCGTCGTTCTAAATCAGAAATAAATAATTTTAGTAGGCAACATTAGCTCTAATTAAAAATATTTTATTTCACATAAACCTGGCATGGCTACTTAGGAAATGTCAGAAGCTAGGTGCACGGTACCAATTGGTCGTTTCTTTTGTAAAAAGCAAAAAAAAAAAACACTGGCACTCCGGTAGTGCCGACAGAAGTGAAAACTTGAACAATTACGAGTGTATTTTGTGAATCGTCTTATAAACAAAACACGCGTGTTAAGGTGTGTTCCTTATTTTATAGGGTTTTTTGCAAATCAGGTATGATGACCAAAGTGACTGGTTTATTCTTCTCGTGAAAGGAATTTATTCAGATTTACAAATAAGCACACAGGATAGACTTCAGTTCGTGGTGTTGGTCGCGGCAGTGGTAAGAGAAGCAAGCCGCTCGCATGGAGCTCGTCGTCAGTTATATATCCGTGGTTCAGCGCCATCTCGTCGTTGTTGGATGAACTACGTAGTTAGTACGCGAGGCCCTCGTAGTTCTTCCCGATGTGCATAGATGGCGCTGTCCTCAACAACGCGCGTCTTACGTTTTACGTCTTACGTCTTACGAATTTTCGATCAGGGTCACGTGACCTGACGCGAATTTAGAAGTTTTTACCCATTCCAAAAAAAGTACACAGCGCCGCTAAAGAAGTTTTCACTTCAAAAAACAGCATGTGTGCAATTCACACGTGGTAGAAGTGAAACCTTCAAAAACACTGTAATAATGCTTCCTATCTCATTTTCTCCCACGTTAAATCTTATGAATTTACATGTCTCTTTTTACTGTCGCTTTTTCGTTTATAAACTTTCAAATCACAACGATCCTAAAGAACATCCATCCATCCATCCATCCATCCATCCATCCATCCATCCATCCATCCATCCATCCATCCATCCATCCATCCATCCATCCATCCATCCATCCATCCATCCATCCATCCATCCATCCATCCATTCACATCCACATCCACACATCCGTTAAATGTGATGTCATTTGTACTAATAAAAAACAAAAACACTGTATAATGCGTTCTATTTCATTTTCTCCCACGTTAAATCTTATATGTCTCTTTTTACTGTTGCTTTTTCGTTTCATAAAATTTCAAATCACAACGACGCTAAAGAAGTTTTCACTTCAAAAAAAAAACTCCACGAAAATTCGAATCAAATGGTTGAATAATAATACTAAAAACTTAGATAGGTACACAAATAGAACGTGTTAATCAGTATTTTTAAACCCACCAAGAACTTCCAGTACACCTAGTGTAAAAGTGAAGAGATTACGCAAAATCAAACTATGTATACCTACATAATTAAAAGATTTCCCACACTACACTCACGCCTGGCTAAACGTATAAAGCGTATTTAGCATTTTATCTTTCAATACACTTTGGGTTTTCGGTTTAGAATTAATTCGCAGTTTTCCAATACCCTAAAAAACTGATGCAGTTAACTGCATCCGTTTTTTAGGGTATTGGAAAACTGCAGCCTAATTGCTTAAAAGCCAAAAATAAATATATTATGCAACACCAAAAGTGCTTTAATTTGAACGTAATACTTTATTTGCTTTTTGTGTTTGAGGGGCCCGTAACTAAATAATAGCAGCCGCACAGGTCAATAGATCAGGTTAAGCTACGCTTGCCGCGGTCGGTCTGTGGATGGGTGACCATCTTTACATACCGAGACCCCTCCGTGCCTCGGAAAGCACGTTAAGCCATTGATCTCGCCTGTCATTCGTGGATCTTTGACAGTCGTTACGGGTCGTCAGAAGCCCGAAAGTCTGGCAACCAGTCTTACCAAGGGGTATCGTATTACCCAGTAACTGGGTTGTGGAGTAAAATACTGGTATTCAGCTGTATCTGGTTAGATTGGAAGTCAACCCCAACATAGCAGATGATGATGATGAGTGTATTTGTAATAATAACTGCACGAATAAAATGAAAATGAAATATTTAGTTTAACCGGTAAAAGCTCCGCGCGTGACCGATGGATCACGAAACAATAGAAAATCAATTGTGTCTGATTCGGAGCTTAAGGGGTTCATTAGAATAGTGATAATTACTAGGATTTTGACGAAGTGGTTTGTCCGCAAACACAACATGCGTTATTATCTAATGCTTATGATCAGCTACTTAGTAAAAAAAATAAATTTAAATGCAAGAAACTAACACTAGAAAGTTCCCGACAGGCAGATAACAGTTTACCTCCAACACAAACCACTATCCTCCCAAGATTTTATTTCACAAATAAAAGACACAACAGGCCATTTAAACCCATTCATTCTTACAAGCACTTCAGTGTATAAAGTCCAGTACTGTAACTCTGGGAGTTGGTAAGTCGACCATAAAGTAGGAGTATGTACGTGATCGCAGGAGCCGTGGTAATATAACTCATGAAAACAGATTGCAATGTACCTGTAAGTAGTGTTTAGAGTGTTATTACACCTGTGTTTGTTGCTAGATAAAATATGGAAGGTGCAGACTGGCGATTGGGAGGTAACTGAAAGTTGCTCATAGGTAGCATACAAATATTTATGTGATCTAAAAAATGTTCCGGAGAGAGTCAAAAAGTATTTTCATACCGTTTCTACATTTCTCATCCAACTCTCCTGCCGCAGAACTGTTGGAAGTTTCTCTAATGAAATAAACAGTACCTCTGTCATGTGCTCGTCATTTTTTATGTATTTTTCTCTATTATAAAGAAGAAAGAAATAAAGAAAATACGTTTATTTGCGGCAAATATGTCGTAAAAAAATACACAAACAAAAAAAAACAAATCTAAATAAAATGGCCACTTATTTTTTTCTATTAAGTGATAACTAGGTACTTATTAAAAAGTGATGACATAGTAATTTTCCAAGGAAATTTCAATGGATGAAAGCTAGCTGTCACGAATTCATTAAACAACCAATCTTCAGATTTAAAACAGATTTACGTGTAACAGCAACATTTTCTGCTTTAATGATCAAGTATGTCCATTACCCCATTGACAGCGATGCTGGACGAATTTTTTGTGCTCCTGCCTTTTTGTTTATATTTTTATTATATACTTGTATATAATATACATATATATTTTAGTGTTAGCTTGTAAATTTTAATTGTTGTCTTTGAGTATGTCCCCATTTTATAGAACCTGTTACAGATATTCTGAATCAAAATAAAGACTCTACTCTACTCAAGACCCCTTTTCACACAATGCAATTACTTCGTATTCCAATTACTAACACGGTGTCATCAATAACAACATAATTATGCACACAGCGAACACGACACTCCCGTGTTGATGTCTAGTGTCGGCTCATTAAAATGAATTATATGAGTCGGTACATGGCCGGGCCGTTGTAAATCATTGCTCACTTGTGCTAAAGTTGTTCGTTTTATAGAATAGGGATTATTTATTGGGTGTTTAAGCTGATGGGTAAATAAAGTAGTTTGGTAAGCTACGCGTTCGGTGGTTAGTGGGAAAGATCTTTGTTTTTATGCTGTCATCACAAACATCTTTATACAAATAATAAATCGAGATAAGGACAAGAGACGTAATGAGATATGGTAGATACACACATTGAAAAACAAGCCCTAAATTGAAATTAATTACATTTGGGGTAATTACAGTTAATTAGATTATTCTAATATTTTGTTCCGTGCGGAAAACAAACCTTATAAAATCTGTAGCGCTGAAAGCAACCGGTTAGCCTAAAGGTACTATTTGGAACCGGGCTGCCAACTACAACTGCCGACAGCACGTGCAGCGACTGCATGCCGATACGAGCCAGACACGAGCGAGGCATGAGCCGCTGCACGAGCCACTGCACGAGCCAGACACGAGCGAGGCAAGAGCCCCTGCACGTGCTGTCGGCTGTCGCAGTTGGCAGCTCGGTTCCAAATAGTACCTTTAGCGACAATCGTGTTGTTCCGTATTTTGTTAATTTAGCTGCAATGCTTTTATCTTCAGTAATGTAAGCTAATCTCACGTCATGGTACCTGAAAAAGAGAATGGATAAAAAAACCACTAGAAAATACGGTGTTAAGTTCATAACATAAACAAAAGTATGAAGAGCTGCTAAAAACTAAGAGCCTGATTTTCACGACGCAATTTACATGCCTGTGGCATACAATTAAATTTAAGCAAGAAATTACTTTTTTTTGTTGCGTCAATTTATGGTTTACCACAGGCAATTTAATAGCTCCGTGTAAATCAGGCTTTGCGTTTAAGAAGTGTCCTACCTCGCATGACAGAAGCTGTTTTTCACGGCAAAAAATTCCAGTGACACAAATAAAAACATCCAATTTAAACAAAAAGTAATAGATAAAACTCTGTGAACATTACTTTGTCCAATTATATAGAAATGTCCAACTAAATGAAGTAAACTTCCCTAATTAGAATTTTCTTTGCAGGGGATGTTAATTAAGAGATATTTTACAAAATAAAACAAAATTTATTTGCAAGAATTAGTTAGTACATTGCAGATGGTCGGGTTTTTTTTTTAAGCAGTTTCAAAGACAATTCGCTAAAACTAGCATGGAAAATTATTGATTACATGATTTAAATAAATGAAACTAATAAAATTGGTATCTATGTACATAAATCAAAGTTATTAAATTAAAATGTCAAGTAATTGTCAAATTATAATTACGATAACCCCGCCGAGGTAGGTACTGAGTAAAGACTCGTTCGTGTGATCACAGCCTTGACGATAACCAGAGTCTTAAAGAACACATCATCAGTTTTTGTGACTGTGACTACCATGCAAAACCAGAAACCCCGACTACAGTACCCGGCGATAAATATTGCACATCAACCTTTGGTGATTGGTGTATTTTATACAAAGAATAACATTAATGATCAAAAGAAGCAAATCATAATTGCTTTAACAGCTCCTAATAGATACCGGACTGATTGTATTTCGTGCGACAGAGATAACGCTCCACGAAGCCGAAATTAGCCGATTGTCTCTTTTCAAAGGTCGATGTGCAATATTTATCGCCTGGTACTGTACTATGTCTTATGTGTAGCCTGCCTCGCCTATGCTGAGCACGAGTTCGAGTCCTGGGTTCGATTCCCAAGACAAGGAAGTGTTACTGGGTTTTTCTATCAGGAATTTCTCAGTAGCAGCCCAGAGCCTGGCTTTGTGGCCGTTTGATGGCAATAGTCTTGCCCCCTATTGCCTGCCTATGGCTTAAACTTATCTAGCGAAATGTGGAAGTACTCGTATTTGTGGGTACAGCTCTGCCTAACTCATGGGTGAATACAGGCGTGATGTTATTATTATATCCTATGTTTGTCGCATTATAGGAGTGGCTTGTAGCTAAGTAACAGCCGCACGGGTCGATTGATCAAGTTAAGCTACGCTTGCCGCGGTTGGTCCGTGGATGGGTGACCATCTTCACATACCGAGACCCCTCCGTGTCTCGGAAAGCACGTTAAGACGTTGGTCCCGGCTGTCATTCGTGGATCTTTGACAGTCGTTACGGATCAGTAGCCCGAAAGTTTGACAACCAGTCTTAAATTACCAAGGGGTATCGTAGTAACCAGTAACTGGGTTGTGGAGGTCAGATTGGCAGTCGCTCCATATTTAATACTGGTAGTCAGCGGCATCTGGTTAGCATGAAAGCCGACCTCAACATAGATGGCAAAAGGCTAGGCAGATGATGTTTGTCACATTATAACATGCCTGTAAAAGTACACGAAAAAAAAAAACAGCAGTTCTGAATACAGCAAAATCTGCCGGCCATGCAAACGGTCAGAAAAGGAACCGGCAAAATAAAAAGAATCGTATCAAAGAATCTAACACACACTGCAGTCTTTATACCGCACAGTGGGCCGGACTTAAAAACTCTTGACAAAAAACGCCGACCAACGCTAGTCGGTTTAACTGCCAATATCACTGTCATTTGTCTCTGGCCAGCTTTGCGAAACAAAAATTTATTTTGCAGTTCCCAAGCATTAAACTGAACTTTACTACGATCAGAATAAAGGTAGGTTTACTGTTTTGGGGATGTAAAATAGTAAAATTGTACGCCAATAACAGGCTCTCAGTGACATGTACGTTTTGAAAGCATTTCGCTTTATGTCTCTAATTGCGTTAGGCACTGAAATATTTTTGAGTGGTCATATTGAAGTTTCTGACTTAAATGGTTTAGTTGTTGTGTGCACTGTGCAAATAACAAAGAGTAGTCATTGAAGTTTTCGTCGAATATTCGACAAAGCGGAGTACATGGTTGACATTTTATGAGTGTTCCCTAAAATATAAACTGGTGTAAAGTTATGTTAGTTTGAGCTCGGATAAAGCATATTTGTCGAGACTTGGCAGCAATATTCATCGTACATTGTTGGAAATTTTATTATTAATTTGTTATTTGAAATATTCTCATCGTTTAAAATTGGGTGAATATTTTTAAGATATTTAATTTTAATATTTACCTGTGATGAAAAAATATGTGCAAGGTAGGAGAAAATTATGACTTTTCAAAAAGCTCTGAACGTTCTTACCGTCACTCACAGCTACGTACGCTCTAAGGCGGGTCGCTTGCTTAGCGCCAAGAGCCTAGCGAGTCACCTTGCTAGTAGCGAAGTGAAACGAACGCTTTGGAATTTGCGCAACCGGCCGCACAGCGCGCTTGGCGCCTTCGCTAGCCGCCTAGCGTGTATCGTAAGATGGCTCTAGGGCCTAGAGTCTAGGCGCTAAGCAAGCCACCTGTCAGTGCGCACGTAGCCTGACAGATGGCTTGCTTAGCGCCTAGAGCCTAGTGAGTCATCGTGCGAGTAGCGAAGTGAAACGAACGCTTGGCGCTTTCCTTTGCTAGTCGCCTAGCGTGTTTCGAAATTTTAAGTCACTAGACTTTAGGCGCTAAGCAAGCCACCTGTCAGTGCATACGTAGCCTTACACTGTTCAAATGTACCCGAATTACAAAATTTAGGTAGTTATAAAGACAAGTGTTCAACGAAAAATGTATTTCTGAAAAAAACCTGTTGTTTACATTTCTGCAAAAGTAATAAGATTCGAATAGAATTTACAAAGCAAAGTAAAGTAAACATTGAATAAGAGAAACAATATAACGTTACGCAATTAATTAAAAACTGTAAAAGAAGCAAAAAAGAATAAACTTTTTTTACTGTTAATTTTTAATGATTGCTCCATCAATTATAATTAACGTTACATTTTTCCTTAATGAGAAAATTTTGTAACCGTTTTAAACCTTACGGGCGAGATTATTCCCGAAATCGTAGTTACCGTGAGTAAATTTTATTCCTCTTGAAAATCTGAACATACAATTTTGTGTAAGATTTTTCAAAAAACAATCTGTAGCCATACTACAAAATATCTAATGCGATTGACGTGCAAAAATCAAGTATCAATGCAAGTTCATTTTCATAATCATTTATTGCATTTTATATTGTAAAAAAGATGTACTTAACAAAAGGCTTAAAGCTAGGTACAAAAATATGACATTATTAAGTCTTTTAGTTTGTTTTCCTTTTTAGTTTTATTATCCTTTGTATTGTGTTTTTCTGTATTTGTGTAGGTACTCCACATAATTGAAACATGGTTTCTCGAAATAAATGTATTTTATTATTTATTTATTTATAGTTTAGATGTTTGACACAAATTTACCAACATAACTTATCTTTCACTCCCAATCCCTCGAAAATCATAAAATATTCAAACTATACTTTTTTAATTTCACAGTTTAAACCACAACCCGTAATTGTTTTCCTTTGTCGCAGAGCAAAAACCGCAGTTTTCAATATCCTCTGTCTCAGCTGAGCAATTTTCATAAGAAATTACTATTTCGCAATCAAAATGGGAACAATTGTAGATTGTCAACCGCCGCTGTCAAAGTTGACAGTTGCTGTCAAGCTATTCAAAAGACAAGTTGTTCTGAAATGTCCTCACCTTTTTTGCATTTGTCATTTATCGGATTTTATTTCTACTTTATGCCTACCTACTTTTGTTTTATATTCTTGACATCTTCGGCTTATTAAAATCTTTTGGGTTTTGTATTTGAAGAGGGGATGATAAAGTGGACAGTGGGTGTATTTAATAAAATATTTTCTACATAATTTGGCTTTTTTGTGAAAACTGTTTTGGTTAATGAGGTTTTGGGTTCATTTTAATTTAATCTAAATAAAAGCTTTGAACATATAACGTAATTTAAATTAAGCGTTTTGTAGATAAAAATAATTATTTTTAATGCAGATTAAGTTCACAATAATTATTATACGATGCATAAGAACCCTGTCAAGCATAATGGGAGTTGAATGTTCCCACTGCTGGGACACAAGCCTCCTCTCGGTAACATGGAATAGGCCGTGTCTAATCTACCACGCGGGCCCAGTGCGGGTTGTCGGATGTCACATGCCTTTGTTATGTTGACAGACCTTTTTCAATGATTGATTCAAGCCATGTGGGTGGCGTTACAGCAGCATTATAACGTTGTTGCAATTTTGTTTACATGGCAGGTGATTTTATTTTATGTTTGTAAAGGAATAGACATTGTGACTTGACTTCTGATTCTACAAAGGTGTGGTGTGGTGGTGGTGGTGGTTTAAATAAATAAATGTTGGTTCTAGGATATTGCGATTTTCTCACGGTGTCTTTCTTCACTGTATCGGGAGCAATTGTGATGAAATAATTAAGTTACACTAGGTAAAACTTGTCTGGGTTCGAACCTATGACGTACAACTCAGGACTCGCGGCCGTTTCCACTGGGCCACCAATTCTCTCGTCTGTTATGGTAACGACACTTCATAATAACAGCGCATACCTCAATTCCATAGGAACAGAAAGTACAATAAACATTCGTTACTACACATAATCACAAATCTCCCATTTAACTTTATAATTATAATCACAACACATGAATCAAGCTGTCGACGAACGACGCGTTATCTTCTAAACAGTACATCCAACAAGTTTTTAACGAGAAAAGTATTTACATTCTACATTATATTGCCGCAAACAAACGTGCCACATGTTGCAAACGTACCTCATACTTTCCTCGTGTACTGGAAATAAATGACCTGAAGTTGCCGTAACTCTTTTAGGCTGTGGCAACATTGTATCGAGCTGGGTCCACAGTCTACATTAATTACGTGTTTTACGAGGGACTTTTTACAGCGTTACTGAAAGGTCCTTAAATTATGTTTTAACGTGTATTGGTATTCAACCGTTCGGTGGTAATTATTGTGTGTCTGGTAATTTAGTGGTGTTCGGAAAACGGTTCTAAATTATCATAAAAGGTTGTGTCTGTATTCAGGTTTGCAAAATAATTTACCAATTTTATTTAGAGGACCCATTTACATTTTTAAAAGTTACAAAATGTTTTGTAATCATTTATTTATTATTGTAGGTTAGGTACTAGGTATATTTTCTCTGTTATTTGCTGCCTTTGTCACTCTGATTTTTTTAAAGCTATCGCTTTTAATGAAGCTCTTCATAATTATAAAATAATAAATTTTGATAAAGTTTATAGTACGTTTATTTTTATAATAATTTGAGACATTGAAAATATTTATTAAGTTTGATAATAATAATGTATTCGTTAATTTAGCTATACTTACTGAATAATCCACAGCCTAAAAAATATTTACAACCCATTTTATTCCGTCCCCAACCTAAATTAAACTTACCTTAATTTCGTGCCAATCTTGCAGCAACTTCCAAAACTGATTCTATTTACGACATTTCAGTTTAATTAAGAATTTATGAAAGTTGTCCTCGTTGCCACGGTGTTCATTTTAAAACGTCGTAACTGTATTTCATGATTGTTCGTCCAAGTAATTGCGAAGTCGAAACTATCCTGTATTTAGTTGTAGCGACGACGGCTTAACGCCTTCTCTGACTCGTTGAATGCATAGTAATTTTTGGGTGTACTGAATTCTGTAGCCTGTGGCTGTATTTTTTTTTTGTAGGAAGTGGTTTGTTTACTTTTCGTGAATGAAGTAAATATCATTATATATTTAGTGTTGGTAATTTATTGTAATCATTTTCTCTTGGAAATAATATCAGTGGGCGTTATTTATGTCTGTCTACTTTTTTTGATTATTTTGGTTTACTAAAGAGATTTATGAAGTTGATTTAAAAATTTTTAAAAAAATCTGAACTTGGGAAATCAAACAATGTCACTTAAGTTGTGGTAAATCTTTAGCCATAAACAGATTTTTTGTAACTTAAACTAAACATTTACTTTTTTTCGTAAACAGGATTTGAGGTTACACGGTCCATTTCTTAGACACTGGATAGCACTTGACGTGTCTATTTGTATTCGTTTTTTTTTGTGATTTACTAACATAATATGTATTTCATAGGTTTGAAATAAAAGTATTATTTATTGAACTAAAAAGGGCCGATTTTTCCAACGCCAGATAATTTTATCGGACGAATAATTTTCAATTTTTGACAGTTCTTCCATACAAAAACTGTCAGACGTCAATTTATTCCACGAATAAAAATTACCTATCGATTAAAAAATCAGCCCTAAATATACCTTTAAAACTATAATAATCAAAATAAGAATCTTTGACTAAAACAAAACACTACCATACCCAACAGAACAACGAACTCTCCAAAATGAAATCGGACAACGTCTTAACGGGAACATTTTCGGTGTCCAACGACTTCCAGTGCTGGCCAGTTTAACCCACTTAGCTGGATAGTTGGCTTAAGTTCGCTAATTCAATAACCCACTCAGAAACGAACCGAATTAAGTGAGGAGTTAATTTTTAAAATGGCGAAAGGGTTTCGAGCGTCGTCGTGCGAATTTTGCTCGTGAAATTGAATAACGTTGAAAAGGCGGTATGTTTTAATGTTTGTTTACGAATTTTACGTAAATAATTAGGGTTTTAGCTGTTTACTAGCAGGAGTTTTGCTGGATTAGTTTCTAATGGAAGTAGAATTTAATTTATTTTTTCGAAAGTGATTTCGTACTTATACCTAAAGGTATGTTACGTTACGAATACTTATTTAGATAAAAACTCTAACAGAATTTGTGATTCCAGCTTTATTATCTCTATGTTCCATTTTATGGGTTTGGTTTCCGCACTTAGTCCTTCAAATGGACCATTATGTGTTCCAACCAGCCCGCCTCCCTCCAGAAGCCGATTAAGTCTCCTGGTCGGTTGAGAACATCTGTGTACGATCTGGGTGTCCCGAGGGTTTCTCACCTTATCTGGGGATGACGCCTGTGCACTCAAAGAGCACATGCGCAATGGTTTCATCAGCCTCCATGCAAGCCCTTCTTTCTCCTTTGTTATCTTATTTTTATCATCATCACGTATTAAATTATCGGGAAAAAAACCGGAGTTACCGACATAGCTAGCAGAGTAAGCAAACTGAAGTGGCAGTGGGCTGGCCATGTCTGTCGAAGGACAGATGGCCAGTGGAGCAGACGATTTGTTGGTCTCATTACCTAACCTTCATGTTATCAACATAGTTTCATGGCCACAGGCTATGGGGGGTCAATTATTTCTAAACACAAAACACATAAAATAATTATTGTAATTAAAAAAATACTTACACAAATATAAAAACATCTCCACAAAACAAAACTTTTGCAAAAGACGAACGAAAGCACAAAAGCTACTTCTTAAACTTAGTTACAAGTAGCGCCATCTAGCGGTTCGCGCCGCAACCTCTTCAAAGAACCCCCAAACAAGGTTAGCTCGCGACGCCTCCATTTGGATAGCGCTGCTGGTTTAATAGCCGAGGAACGGTAATTTTGGAGGAGGTACTTAATTAATGCTGAAATAATGAAAACAATTATTTTATTTTTCAGGTCACTTCAAATAATGTTTTGTATAAAATCTATTCGCAAAATCACGTATATATGCGTATCAATTTTGGGAAACCGTGTAACTGGCCGATCGATATTCAGAACCTACAGACCATTATTTTCATCAGAAAGAGTAAAGGTAAAGTATCATCATCATTTTAGCCGAAAGACGTCCAATGCTGGACATAGGCCTCCCCCCAGCACCTCCACTTCGACCGGTTGAACTGTGCTTGGTGTAATATAATATTGCTAATTATAATTAACGATAACCTGGTTTCAAGACGGTACCTTCTCCAAAATTACTGTCGAATCTTGGTCTATAATTACTGTGTACACTCCAAGTTTTGAGGGGTGATGTGACTTTGCACGGAGGTGCTATCGGATGTTCGGTCTTTCAGTCTTTGGAAAGTTTTTGAAGTTAAGAGTGAGGTAAAGGAGTCTAGATTATTTGATTTGTGTGAGTTTAACATTAAGATCTTTTCAAGTTTTTTCTATAACTTTATCTTTCTCTTATGTATGACCATACGTTCTAAGAAAGAGCTTATGGTTTACCGTTCCTTAGAAAATAAATGGAAAGTGTAAAGTTGTAGGAGTGTGGAAAATTTAAGTGGAAATGCATTTATTTCGTTCACGACTTCCAAGTAGGTATACCGTGACTGAACAAATACAAAACTACCCTCAATGGTCTTACAGCTATACTCGTAAATTGCTGTAATAATGTAATCTAAATTCAACATGAATAATTCACAATTATTCAAATGAAGACTCATAAACATCAGATTATCACACTAACAAATTAAACAAAATGCAAATCTATCAGAAACAGCGTCACATAATCCGGTTGCAGCCGCCTTAGTCTGGTTATAACCGGTTCACGCCGCTTTCATCCGGCTATAACCGCTCGAGCAAAGATTACAGGGTGCTTTACCAACTCGCGAGGGCTTATTAAGCATCTAGAGGCGAAAATGTAAATTAGCAGAGACATTGCGAAGTGATGTTCGACTTAATGACACTCATTCGCGTTCTTGAGTGTGTTAAGTTCAGTCTGCAATCAGCTCGTGCGAACGTCTTTACGTTTTGCTAATAGCTGCCGCTTCTGTTAGCGTTTAAGTCTATGTACATCGGGAAAGTATGCTGCGTCATCATGTGCAATAATACTTGTTTGGTGTGTATGAAATATATTACAGGGAAACTGTTTTGAATATTATTAATGTATTGAATATTATTACAATGGGTGTTACGTTTAATTTTCGTTTGACAATCAAGATAGCGTAGTGTGGGACGCCCCCCAGCTCGATGGATGGACGACCTAAAGAAGGTGGCTAGGGTAGACTGGATGCGGAAGGCGGAGGACAGGGTGCTGTCACGCAGTCTGGGAGCGGCCTATGTCCAGCAGTGGACTGCGATCGGCTGAGTTGATTATCAAAATAAAACCTTGACAAGGGATATGAATTCATCAAAGATATTTCGTAGCGAAAACGTAACTACACCAAACGCACACCCAATCACACAAATAAAAACACTGCAAGTCAAAGACAACCATATAACAAAATCTCAAGCACCTCTAACCCACAACCAAATAAAGCCGTGTAGTGTACACACAACCCGTAACACCATAAACTAAAACCCAAACTTATTTTCCAGCCGCCAGCGTCGACGGCAATCGAATTAGCGCCGAGTTCGTGTGCCCTAGACGTTATGCCCCGGCCACACGTTACACGCTCTTAAGCAAACTTTGTAACGCTATTACCAACTTGCCACCACCACTGCCATGTCAGATCGGTAATGGAACCTTCGAAATACAATCTCATTGGACTCTGGCACTTGAGAACTACAGTTCTGCGAAATTGGACGCGACTAACGTCCGAAAAGTTAGGGGGTAAACTCTAGTTGAGATAGTTGGTCGTGCCCGCATGCGGTTGCAGAGTTTTCTTTAAAAAGCCTGAGTGCGTTATTTCCCCGCACGCGGTTGGATGCTTGAAATGTTGTTCGCAAAAGGTCGCTACTGTACGTAGTTTCTGATAAAACAATAAAAGGGCACTCATTTTCAGTTCCAAACTGCAGCTGCTGTACTGCAAATTACTTATTTTTGATACACTTCAGGTAACAAAATACTGGAATGGGTCTCATTTACTTTGTGCCTGGGTCACAGATGAGCATTCTTCTTTCTAACATCTATGAGAACGGTGGGCTACAGCCGCATGCGGCCATGCGGGCGCGGAAACAAAACTGGCTCAATGTTTGGTCCTATTTTCTTGTTTCTGTTGAACTGAATGACGGTCTCTTTGTATAAAATTATGAAGAACGGTAAATAAAGGACCCATTGTTATTAGGATTGGCGTTCTTTATCAAGGAAATGATAAAATAGATTTATATACATATTTAACTCAGGAAATAGATGGTTTGGGTAACGTAATTGAAGGCTGTAGTTCTGGATGGCGGTGCAGGGCTAAATACATTGACAATGTTAAATTAGGGTGAGTGTTTTGAAAGTGTTTTGTTTCCTTTTTGAAGAGCATACAAATAGACGCATGAGTATAGTTTTTCATGTTTTGTAGGCATATTGGTGTGTGCTAGCTCAGGTATGGCAAATAATTTAATTTAATGTTTCGCGTTTCGTGTTCGTCATGTTCGTGAACGGGCGCCGTCGGTTGAGACTGGTCATCTCTTAACTGCCAAGGCTTATTTTTAATCTTATAATTATTTTGAATTATTTCTTTATTTGTGTCTTTTTTTTACATTATTCTCACATATAGAAGCAACAATAATAATGTACCCAGGATTTTGTAATATCTTGATTTAAAAGAATGTCCATGGAGTTTCTTGCCCGCTCTTCTCCATAGAGATCTACGTTTTGGAATGGGCAACTAGCTTCAACTTTCTGACTAACTGACAGACTATTTAAATTTTGACAATTCAAAAGTGCCTGTACAAGGTTTAATTGAAATAAATGCTTTAAGTTTGAGTTTTCGTAATGTTAAATGATTTATTTTCTGTAAGTAGGTTTGTACAATTACTCTTACACGTCAATCATATTTTTTAAACTAGATGAGGTTAGGTTAGGTTAGGAGGTTAGAGGCATTTCCTATCTGACTATTCTGAGAAGAAAGGTCAAAACAAACTCAGAGTTCACAGTCTCATTTAAAGTCTAGACAAAATCTTGGTCAGATCGTGTGAAGACCATGTAGATTGGTGTCTGAAATGGTCTTTTAAGGAAAGAACCACACAGATTGAGCGGACCTGTCCAGTCAGTGCACGCATTTGTCCAAAGTCATACAGCTCAACTCAGAACTTGAGGAGCTCAACGATTCGACGAACAATACCAAAGAAAGGACATTTGGGTAGGCCGCATTAACTACTCAAACTGCCAGACCATGATTAAAACGGAAACAATGACCCACATAGTCCTCACATTCACAATAATTAAAATAATATAATACTTTATACAGTAAATGTACATGTCATTGTTTAAGTAAATAAAAATTTAGCAAAAATAAAGTGTAAATTAGCAAAATAACAACAAGCGATACCGTCTTATGTAATTTAGACGTTTGAAAAGTGCTGATTTTCAGCCTAGTTTGAATAAATGACTATTGATTTTGTATTAAATCCAAATGCCGTTTTCATTTTGATATTCTTTCTACTCTCACCTAAAAATGGTTTATTAACACGCCCCTGAATTGCAAAAAACAATCCTTCAAAAACTCAACGCCACCCAATTTAAATTCACACGTAATCAGATTAAGGTGGGGGTAATACATCACGGAGCATATTTCTCTTATTCATTTATCAAAACTTGTGAACAATCAATCTTGCGAGGACAATGACACCTCGTTACTGTGTCATTGTTATGTCACCAGTGCTGGCAAATGATGGGGGCTCATTGCCCATGCTGGCCATTTTAGGTAGATGGATATTTTAATGGGGGTTCCATTGTATGATGGTGAATGGGAGTCGTGGTGTTAGAAGTGAGGAAGTGAGCTTAATGTGAGCTTATGAGTTACTATGTCATGGGGTGGTGATGCTCTTTTGTTTGAAACACTTGTGACACAGATTGGTCTTTTCAAAGGGCAAATTCTGAAAGGATTTAGAAAAGTTATTACGTCCGTATCATTATCAATTTATTTTTAGTCTCACTGTATATACCTCACTCTTAAGTCATCCTTTTGTTAACTATGTTTTCCTGAAAAACTCTTACTGCATGTAGATATGTAATTTTATTTAGGTGTGATTAATGTAACAATAAAAAATCAGCACAACACGCAAATGTCTTCTTTACATTATTGTAAAAGCTAAATACATCTTCAATGTCTTAGTTCTTGTTTAAAAAGCTAAGGTATCCACTCCAACAGTTTTTCTACATACCCATGTAGGTATCAGGGTCACAAAACCAAGGACAATGCAAACGGTTGTATTGGAAAATCGCTCGGGCCAACACAAGCCAACAGTAATCAGGTTACCTAGTAAACCGCGAGGTAATTATGTATCACACTATCAGTAGCGATGGGTTTCATTTTGACAGTTAAACAACATTCATTGCGTTATTTACGTTGTTGAGCAGACATATTTTTCGAACATATGAAGCAATGGATTAGATGATAATGTATTACGCAATAAGGGACTGGAACGTCGTCGCTAGATTAAAATGATTCTTCGTCTGGCTTTTAATATGATTAGAAAGCATTGGTAAGGTCTAAAAGGTCGAAATGTGGTTTTGATTGTCGTGTGTATTAATTTGTTTTTTTTTTAATAATATTTTGAAGTATTGCCGTTTGAGCATCTATGCATTGAGCACCAATCAATATTTTCGTGTGTCTGTTAAGCTTCTGTGATTTTAAACAATTTATTATATTCTGTTTATCGCAGATATCGCAGATTTAGTTAGAAAATACTTACCTCGTTAAATATTTAATACTTACATTCAATTGTCACTGACTTTTGATGTTTCACATAGGTACGTACCACAACATGTTGTAAAACTTTTGCTTACCATAAACACAAAACAAAACAATTGCTCCACAAATTTCTCAACCCCATAAATACAAAAGTCAATACCCCAGCTTACCAGCCAACAGCTTCCAAGCTGGGCTCGCTCAGCACCCACGGGATGGCTAACCCCAACATATCTTTAGACTAGACGAGTCTGGGTAAATCGAAAAACTTTAAATGGGTCCAATTTCCAGCCCCCGCCTCCCCGCTGCCATACCCCGCGAGACGTGGGGCAATTAAAAGAATTGCCCTGCTACGATTCAGTCCGACGACTGAAAATGAAAACATAGTGGAAAATTGTTGAGACGGGGGACGTTGCGGTTGATTTTGAAGGACTTGGGTTCACCGTTGGGTTACGCACTACTAATAATTATGTAAATATTGGGCCGTGGATGAAGAAATTAATTCGGTATTTTTAACACAGCATCTTCTATAACCAGCACCGATTGTAATTAGTACTTTATTTGAAGTCTATCAACAATGAAAGCAAAAAAAAAAATACACTTACAAATCTCAACTGAAACTGCTATCAATTGGTCACTAATCTAACATTATTGCTCTTCAGAAAATCCTTCAAAAATAACCACATAATTAAAACCCACCCAACTAACAGAAACCTCCATAACTCATCATCTATTGAACACTTATTATTGCCTCCACTCGAGCCGCCATTGCGCCAAGATGACAGCTCATAAATCACACTCAATGGGGTTGTAAGTCTACACTCTTGTTTACAGGTAATCAGATGCCGGCAGTCAAGGTTAATGACCTGTGCGTGTGTCTTTAGGGTTGCCACTTATTAGCTGATAAATAGGTCTAAATAGATATAATTGTGTTAGTTCCTTGGTAGTGTCTTGTAAGTACATACTTATGCCTTCTAGGTGTTTGTTACTGACTCTGGGACATCTTTTGAATTGAATACTTATATGTCTTTGACGTACTTATGCCTTTTTGGTTGACTAATTTTCAATAGATGTTCGTGCATTTTCGCTACTTTTTCTAATTACGTACTTACCTAAAATGAATCTTTAAAAAAAAACTAGGCTTATGGTTGTACTATTTGTTGCGGCTAAAAGTCACCCAAAGGTCAATGGAGAGGGATGCTATGCTTGGAGTTTCTCTGCGTGATCGAATCAGAAATGAGGAGATCCGCTGGAGAACCAAAGTAACCGACATAGCCCGAAGAATTGCCAAACTTAAGTGGCAGTGGGCAGGGCACATTGCTCGCAGAACAGCAGAAGGGGCCGAAAGGTTCTGGAGTGGTGACCGCGTACCGAAAGACGTGGCGTTGGAAGGCCTCCCACAAGGTGGACCGACGACCTTGTAAAGGCCGCAGGAATCCGTTTGATGCGAGAAGCACAGAACCGGTCGAAGTGGACGTGCTTGGGGGAGGCCTATGTCCAGCAGTGGACGTCTTTCAGCTGAAATTTGGTGCAGTGCTATTCTGTAACCATTTCACCGTGACAAGTTAGGTGAAGTGAGTTGTCAATAGTATCAATCTCTAGCATCGCGAGGAACGACAGCTCATTTCACCTAAGTTTTCACGGTGAGATTTTTACAGAATATACCAGTTGATCCTCGTCATGACACCTCGTTGCTTAATCGCAGCGTTTGTGCTCAAAACATTGTCCCGTGTATTCCAAATCAAAGATATCCACGATGCGGCGCTTGTTCTTCTGCGTCGTTACACCAAGAATTAAGTCTTAATAGGATAGTTGAAACATCTACAATTACAACAAGAAAAGTACTAAATAAAAAACTGGCACTCCGGTAGTGCCGACAGAAGTGAAAACTTGAACAATTACGAGTGTATTTTGTGAATCGTCTTATAAACAAAACACGCGTGTTAAGGTGTGTTCCTTATTTTATAGGGTTTTTTGCAAATCAGGTATGATGACCAAAGTGACTGGTTTATTCTTCTCGTGAAAGGAATTTATTCAGATTTACAAATAAGCACACAGGATAGACTTCAGTTCGTGGTGTTGGTCGCGGCAGTGGTAAGAGAAGCAAGCCCATGGAGCTCGTCGTCAGTTATATATCCGTGGTTCAGCGCCATCTCGTCGTTGTTGGATGAACTACGTAGTTAGTACGCGAGGCCCTCGTAGTTCTTCCCGATGTGCATAGATGGCGCTGTCCTCAACAACGCGCGTCTTACGTTTTACGTCTTACGAATCTTACGATCAGGGTCACGTGACCTGACGCGAATTTAGAAGTTTTTACCCATTCCAAAAAAAGTACACAGCGCCGCTAAAGAAGTTTTCACTTCAAAATAGGTAATGTGTAATGTATTTTTTTATTGACGTATGAAGGCTTAACTTAATTGGATGCCATCAAACCTATTGGATCAGTGTAGCAAATTGAAAACAAACCTTTCTTAGCGGATGCCTAACCCAGCGTGCTAACAGATAGCGACTATCGCGCGAATACACGATTACGTGATCGTTTACCTGAATGTAAACGTTATGTACAGACGCCAGCACATCAAGCTACTACAATCTGTCAAATTTCTTTCACAGATTTTCAACTCTATCGCTAAAGCATAAGATTCAAAGTTGATTGGGAAAATTTGACAGTTTCGGGTAGCTTGATGAGCTGGTCTCTGTTACTCGACTTGTTTGATCGCGCGAGTATGTCCATAATCATATAAACAAGCGCAACTCGACAACATCACGTACTCGCACGACAGTCACTTTTGGTTAAGACGCGGCCTAAGACTTGAAAAAAAAAATGCCTGTAATATTTACGACCGTTTCGTGATAAATTTTCTTCATATAAATATATTTTGTTACACATTGCTAAGACACTCTTACTAATTGAGAAGTTTAGCAATAATTAGGTACCTAGCCACTCAAGCATTCAACAAGTTAACCACTTCTACGAAGTATCTTAGAGAGCTTAAAAACCATAAAGTTCTCATAACACCCCAATACTAAACCATCAATATTTTTTTTACAATCGAAGAACAAATGAATTAATGAAGCCGGTTCCACTGGATCCCCGTACAGTTAGCGGTCCAAGTTAACGGATAATCCCGAAGGTATTCCTTCATCGCAACCGCAATCATTGAACAAGAATCTCTTTCTAGATACCGCCTTCCTAGATGTGGAAGAAATTAGAAATGCTAGTCTTGGATAAAGTATAAAGTAAGATTTGTAATATCAGTTGATAACTGTGTCAATGTAAGGGACTTTTATATTTTCATTTTTGAGTAAGTAATTATTGTTTTTCTGATCTCTTTATGTAAAACAAGTGCGCAAACCGTATGTAATTAATTGATAAAAGTTATGGATATAATATAAGTTCTTATGCATCTATTTTTAAATTGCAGAGCACTGATAGCTGCGTGCCATATTTTAAACAATATAAATTACCATGTTTAACATTACCATGTTTGTACATTTTAGAAATGGCAGTGTTCGTAAAATTAAACCCGGATCGCTTCGCACGAATGGCTGACGTATTTCCACGGAATAGGCGTGACAATAGTTGTCTGTGTATCCCTAGTGCTAGAATAACTCTGATGCGCAGGAGTGTCTGCTGCATGGCACCGGAGATATATAATAAAATACCAAGTTGTTGGAAGGACTATAATTTGACATTATTAGAAAAAAAACTAAGAATTTTTTTAGTAGGCAAAGCTTATTATACGGTTGAAGAGTTTTTATTGGAGAAAGAAATTGTTTGACTATTTTATATATTGTATTTAAATAACTATTAGAAATTGTGACATTCATTTTATTATTGACTGATTATTTTTATTAATGAATTAGAATATTATTATGTATTATTAGTAAACATGAATTTTAATTGGACCTAAACAAGATACTTTTGCATGCCTTGTAATTGGTAAAATATGGCTGTTTCTGTATTTAAATTTTGTAACACCTTATCTTGTACCCGTATTTTCAAAATAAAATATATTTATCTTTATGCATATACCAATTGCAGGCATATACGACATAAACGTATGAATAAAAAACACAGCTTTGACAAAGACAAGTAAAAACAAAGTACTAACAAACATCAATCATTATGTTTTTTTGTAAGTACGTCTTTCTCTGTTTATATGTCTGTTTAAATGACATTCTTACATTTACATTGCGTGTCAACCCATTAATTACATCAGATTTTGTGTATTTGTGTAAAGGTTTACCTGCTAAACAGGTTTACACCATTAACACACAATCGTTGTAATTTTCTCACAGTGTTTGCTCTTACTGTTCGACTTTAGTGATCGTCATTCTATGCCATCTTACTGCAGGATGGATTTTCTTTTTGGCTGCACGTCTTTGAGCTCAATCCTGATGCACTCCTATAGTTTCATTATCAAAAATCACTGCATTATCAGCGCACTATACAAATTTCTGTGTTATATTCTTCTTATTTTCGTGACTATCATGATTTTATTTTTATTTCCTAAATTTTTAGTCGTCGCGACGCTTCCGAACCGAGTTCAATAAACCTCAAGTCAACACAACTAACAAAGTCAAAGTCAAATCATTTATTTCAAATCTAAATTAAAAGGTACTTTTAAACGTCAAAATTTACGCGAAAATAGAATTTATGCTAGATGATTCATTCCAAAAGGTAGTTTCAAATGAAAAATGTCCTTGTAATTCTTTTAAAAATGTTTCACAATATATTTTGTATGCATTACTTTTAATTATGACGGTAAACGTACAAACTTATTTAAATATGTTTGTCAGGCATGTATAGGTACCATCATCTCTGCAATAAAAGCCTCAATTTTAAATAAGAGGACCCGACTCTGTGTTATTCAGATACTTAGGTAAACACTATGTAATGAAATTGTCTGACTTTGGCGCGAGGGTCGAAGGCAAAATAACAAGGCAATTTAAAACTCGATACTTTTAGTGTAAGGGTATGTCCATACTTAAGGTGTTTTGTGATAGAGAAAATACGAACATTTCGGTGCAGATACAACTGTGCAAGGGTCTTTTGATGCGTGGCACAATTCGGAACTAACGCCGCCATGGAACAGTGGTGGCCAAGTGGTGGCAGCGACTTACGAGTTGTAGGTTGTGTAGCAGACAGGCACTTTTATCATCATCTCTGCCAAAAGACGTCCACTGCTGGACATAGGCCTCCCCCAAGCACCTCCACTTCGACCGGTTCTGTGCTTCTCGCATCCAACGGGTTCCTGCGGCCTTCACAAGTTCGTCGGACCACCTTGTGGGAGGCCTTCCAACGCTACGTCTTCCGGTACGCGGTCGCCACTCCAGAACCTTTCAGCCCCATCAGCCATCTTTTCTGCGAGCAATGTGCCCTGCCTACTGCCACTTAAGTTTGACAATTATTCGGGCTATGTCGGTTACCTTGGTTCTTTTGCGGATCTCCTGACAGTTTGGCCTAGGTAGACATACTCGTCCACGACTTCGAGTGTAGCTTCTCCGATCTTTATGAGAGTGGGTGTTACATGGGCATTTGATATGACCTTCGTTTTATCCACTTTCATTTTAAGACCCACTCTTTCGGAGAATCTACTGAGGTCATCGAGCATTGTACTGAGGTCCTCCATAGTCTCAGTCATGACTACATATCGTCAGCAACTCGTCATTGATGTTAACAGGCAGGTTGACTGGCACTTAACTTTGTGTAAATGATTTCATCACCACTGCTCTCAAAACGGTTGGGGAAAACATCGTGAGAAAATTGGCATGTCCTAAACCAAAAAAATGAAAGACAAGTGTCATGTACCAATCCGCACTGTGTCCGCGTGGGTTCCTTACAGCGCACTCCCTCACCGACAGTGTCCCGAAATTGGGGTCATTGTAGGCTGATTATGTTATCCCGCCATATTGTTTTTTTCAATACAGTTACACAAATGTTTACCAACAACGCCCCCTGTTAATGCCATTTAACTGTCAAAAATCCTTGTAACACTGTAGCCTGGTATCAGACAGTGCTTAATGGGTAATGATAATTGTTTATAGTGGATCTGGTGTCGATATCGAACAGTAATCTACTATATTTTGAGTAGGCTATTGTAAATTATTTTAGTAATTGATGGAACTATTAAACTTATCAATTAATGAAATATTCGCAAAATTACTTTGATTGAGAGAGAAACTTTATCTTCACCCAAAATTGAAGTAGCAATTATTAGTAAAATTAAGAAGCAATCATTAGTTAGTAGAGGTTTCGTCAACAAACACCCTTCTTCAGATACTAGATATCCGAGAATTGCCGTAATTTTGAGAAATTCACGGTCTGATCTCAGTCTTAATCTGTCAAAAATACCTCTAAGTACCTAAATTTTTGACATTGATTTTCGCTGAAATGCGATTGCGACTATGGATTTTAAATGTTTTTAATTACGGGAATTGGCCTTCTGCTTTGAACTAAAACAATTTTCATAAGGAAAGTATTTTTACAAACCTATCTATTGCAGACGCAAGCAATAATGTGTCCGTACCTTTACATGAACTCGATGGGTTATAAACTTGCCTACTTAATGTTATTTTATTCCCTATAAAAGAATTCGCTTTTTTAACACGTCTGTACTTTAAATTCACAGGAGCGTTTAGGTTATGGGTTTAGAGGTGAAAGGCATAAGCGATAGCGATTACCTACGAGTGACTAAAGTGAATTTAGATATAGTTTTGCAAAAAATAACATATGAATCCTATTAGCGCTATTGTATGTATTCTTGCTTTAGCAAAATATAAAGAAAATAAAGAAAAAACTTACAATATATCAGAGATTAAAGAAACAATCATGTTTGATTCACCAACATAAAATTTGTTCAGAAAAAAATAATAAACTAGACATCAAAAGTAGGAATAGGGGGTGCTCGTGGCTAAATAATAACAGCCGCATAGGATCGATCAAAGGTTAAGCTACACTTGCCGAGGTTGGTTCGTGGATGGGTGAATATCCATTATATATCGAGACTATATACTGGTTCCGGCTATCATTTGCAGATTTTTGCCAGTCGGTAGTCAGAACCCCGAAAGTCTGATAACTAGTCTTATCAAGAGTATTACCGAGTAACTAGGTATTGTGAAGGTCAAATAGGCAGTCGCTACATGTAAAATACTGGTATTCAGCTACTTGCAGTTAGACTAGAAGTTGACCCCAACACAGTTGGGAAGTCTTGACAGATGAGAGAAAAAGTAGTAGTATACTTATTTCTGAGTAGAGTACCTGTACCAATATGAGATATAAAATAAAGTCAGGTTTGTTACAGCACATAACTCAAGAACGGCTGGATCGATTTTTATAATCTTTTATTTGTTGGACTTTTCTTCGCCCCGAATAGCAGAATAATTATTGAAACATTGTGACGAAAGGGGTATGCGTGGCGCGGGTTATATAGAAATAAGACCACGCATCCAAGTCAACATAAAAAATATATATTTAGAAAAAGGTGTGGGTAGGTCTACGGTTCACAATTCCCAGAGTCCACCCTGTGGGTAGCGCTGTACTGCCCTGTTAGCCGGCGTGGCGATGACCGCAGCGGGGTGCCACGCTGGATGCGTAGGGGTGCCGGTCGTCAGGTGTTCGCGACGACCGCCGTTAAACAGCTCGGCCCACGTGGCAAGATGGCCAACAAATGGGACGTCCGATGCCGGTAGTTGCAGGCACGCACGAGTCACGACGGAATCAGCCGCGTGGCTCCAGATGTGCTGCCGTTAAGCTTGTTGATGTTCCCTAACCGGAACTTTGGACCCTGGAACATGACGTCCAGCGTGTCACGAGATGACCATTGGTCAACTCCGCTGATTGCGACACCAAGCTAAGCAGAGCGAGTAGCAATACGGTGCGCTAATGAAGGTGATGGTGGATTGTCACAATCAGACGGAGTTTACAAAATGGGAAGAGTGAAAAAAGGCATGATGCAATACATTTTGAGTGTGAAGCACGAAAAGTCAAAATGCATTAAGCTGAAGGCCTTAGATTAAAATGAAATACATGAATTAGCGTATAATAAATTCAGATAAAATAAGCATACATGCCAAGTTAACCTGCAAGAAAAAAAGAACACAAAATATACGCATGAAAATGCTATCCAACACTTACCCAGTATGGGGGTTTCAAAGACACCGAATTTAAATGCTCGATGGCGGAGAATTATGTAGATTAGGTAGTTGTTTTTAGGCCCGGATAATGGCGAGTTAAGACACGTGTGAAATCACTGATAAAAATTAATCTGGTGAGACGTGTGACCGCTTCGGGAAAAACCAAAATTCCTAATGCCAAACGAAAGACGCGTTGGATAGAGATGGGACATGCGCGAGCCATAGATAAATTCTCACTCGCGCGCCGATAGCTGAACATTTTGTGTTTTTAGTCATTACTATTCACTACCGCACTACTTGTTATTTTCTATGGTAATATATTTTGACGTCTGCGGCTCTTTGACAGTTGAATGTATGTAAACATTGGAATGTTGCTGTGATTTTGTTGTTTAATTAGTTATTATGTGTTTAATTATGCAAAATGTAACGTACGACGTTACAACATGGGAACAATAACAAAAAAAATCTGAGGCGTTACGAAGTTCGCCGGATCAGCTAGTATTTCAATATTAAAAACTGACAGAGGTCACAGTGAATGGCAAATAAACCGCAATAATAAATCGATATTCAAATAATGTTTTTACAAAAACCTTTCAAGTGCGGTCACAAAGTGAGTAATGAGAAATATTAAAATGGCGGATTGAACGAGAGTTAAAAAATACTAGCTGTTTATTTATATGGATACTTTGTAGACATTCGTTTGGGAGGTGCGAGCGACAGTCCATGACACACTTCTCATGATCTTGCTTCTTCGTATTCAGAGAAGACACGGGTATTAATTACAGTTCACTAGAGCAGGCGGTGGATTTTGTAATTATTTACTAATAAATAATCATTCCATTAACGAAAAATTGAGGTATCTTTAATAAAACTTTAAAATTCATGTCTTAATAAGAGTCTTGTTGATACTCTTCAGAGTTCATGCTTTCAAAGTGGTGAAAACACTAGAAGACAAATGAAAAAATAATAAAACTCAAGGAATATCGAAGAAAGAAGTAATTATGTTTTAATAACAAAATTTTTAATAAATAAATACGTTCTTCAAAAACATATTCCGCTCAGCTTATGACTGGTGCCAATTGTCAAAATGTACAGTTAGTAAAAAAAACGGCATTATTTGTGCGTATTGGTTTCTCATCAAGTTTCGAAGAAACAATACGACCATGCCCAAATAAATGATGTTTTCTATTACGTCTATAGTAATACAGTTGTATTACTCAGACCCGTTGCTTTATGAAGTTTATATTATTTTCTGTGGTGTTCTTATTTCATAATAATTGTACTGCATAACGATAATGTACCTTTGAGTTCTTTTATAGTATTAAATACAAAAAAAAAACAAAAAATTGATAATTTTTGAGTGAAAAAAAAAACATTTTAATTTTCAGTTCAAAATTGTCCAATTTTGTATATTTTTGAAGTTTTTGTATTTGACGCTGGTAACAATCAAAATAATTAATAATCATCGTATGTCGTACAGCTGCCACTGCAGGACCCCAATTCTGTATTAGTCCCCGCGAAATCTTAACACTTGCAAACCACGTCAATATCGTATCGTACAAGGAATCGAAATGTCAACCGTACGGACAATATGTATTTTGTCAGTTCAAACCACGCCATTGTATCATAGAGAATACGTTAACAGCCTACGAATAAGTAATTACTTATTCGTAGTTAATAGCAAATATCGTGATTATCTAAGGAATTGACGTGGTTTCGAAGAAAGGAATCATTAAGTGGTCATAGAAATTTAGGGCCCGGTTTACTGAATTAAAACAAAGTGACAATAAGACAGATCTAAAACAACACTGGTGTGATGAACACAGGACAAACAACCGTAAAACCAAATTCAATTTGTTAGCCGCAACTCATCAGCGTCCATTTTGTTAGTAACCATTTAGGCTTGTACGTAATTTACAATATTTTACGCTGATATTTAATTACTTCTGATGCACGTACTGTCAAGATTTTGTTTTTAATAATAATTAGATAAAATACCACTGAATTAATATGTTGATCAATGGAACCATTTTTAAATACAGTGCACGTACTGTCAAGATTTTGTTTTTAATAATAATTAGATAAAATACCACTGAATTAATATGTGGATCAATGGAACCATTTTTAAATACAGTCCTGCATCTTGTAGCCAGCGCTGTGAAGACTGTGGGTACTAACAAAATTCATGGCACTGAAAGTGCGTTGAGCGCATTTCTTTTGTTGAAGCCGTCAGTTTCTATAAGCCATTTGTGTCGAAGTGAGAGTAAACGGTAAAACAGATCACTAGAACGCCTCGGCGGACGTCGCCGAGGCGTTCCAGTGATCTGTGATAGAATTAGCAGCCGCTAATTTGGTCGACGGCCGATCCAGCGTCACTGAATCAAAGTTCCATGGTAATAGGCTCATTACATTTTTAACCAGAGATCTTGAAATTCTGCATCCCCAACACTAAAACAAAACTATCGCATCTTCTATTTACTAAACCAGCTAACTAAACAGCACAACAACAAATCTCAAATAAATCATGCACCTACAAAGAATTACCCGCTACACTAAGCTGATACAGTTGTCGAAGCAACAAAATGAGAATTTAATAACACCGTACAGTTCCCTCGTTACCTACACCCCACTGAGTTCATTTGCATGGAAATACCGATTTAAGCCGACACGACTAACGTGTACGGGGTTTAATATAAAAATGTCGTCGGATTTTTTCCGCGATTGTACTTTCTTGGCGTTTAGTTCATGGTTTTTCTTTCGTTAATAACATTAAATGAGGTTGGTGGAAGATATTGAGTTTGTTAACTGGTTGTTAAGTTGAAATGTTGTTGTGTTTTTTTTATAACTTCTGTCACTTGCAAAGACTGTAATAAATAAATCCAATTTTTTTTTTGCAATAAGGCAACGTTCAGGGTCTGATTTTCCCTAAACGATGCCTTATTGCACTCCAAAACAATCTGTTTCTATGATATCTGAAGCTATGCGGGTGCCCTTTGCCCACCAGTGGGATACTACAGGTTGAAAAAAGAGTATAGGGTCTCGCGTAGTACGCAGCCACGTCCAGCTAGTCGCATGACTGCCCGCAATCGTGCGACAAGTCGTGCGTAGTGGCAGAGTAGTGGCGAGATCCATAAAAGTGTTCATCTTATCCAATCTTACGTTACAATAATTTCTTTTGTCCAATGTTTTAACAATATTGTATTTATGGATATAAAATCCAATAACGATATTGTTTTTGTATCATAGCAAACCTACGCTGTCTAAGTTTAGATTTGTTAATTTCAAGTTCAGCACTCTACAAAGAAAATGTATTGTATTTTGTGTCAACTTCAAAATTGGCTATTACAACTTATTCTTTTGAAGAGTTAAATCAAACAAAAGAATAATCTAATATTACTTTGTAGAAAAACTTGGAATCTGTTGCAAACATAAGAACACAATTGTGAAGGGCGAAATTATTATGTTATTTAAAGTGAGTGAATTTAGAACGTCTGTGGAGTTTCTTGTCCGATCTTCTCCATAGAGATATCCGTTTTAGAACCGGCTTTAACTTTCTGACTAACTGATCGACTCCTTGACAGTTAAAAAGTACCCATAAATGGTTAAATTTGAAATAAATGCTTTTTCTTTGACTGACTACTTTATCAATAATTCACTTTAATCCAGCCTTAACTCATGTTTTAACGATTTAAATACTTTTTTTTCTTGATGCATGACTACAAACATTGTTCTGTGATGGTTTGTAACTTGACTTGTATAGCATGAATGACACAATCACCTTGTAACGTAACAACATTGACGTCACGCTAACATGGCACTATGTATTACACAAAACACGATCATGACCGTTTGACAACCGAGTCCTGTAACCTAATTACATGCTACGCGTGTCAGACTGACCTGACATTGTACAATACTTTATTTTTTTAAGGTATAATAGTTATATGACGTATGTCACCGATGGACACGAACAACTTTAAGGCTTAAAACATCATTCTATATCTGTCAATCGTTTGAAGATAACAGAGACAAAATTATGTTTTAAATACGGTTATATGTATTTAGTGATTTGTGGTGCAAGACCCCCAACCCCCCACCCGCAGGAATCCGCTGGATTCGAGAAGCACAAAACCGGTCGAAGTGGAGGTGCTTGGGGAAGCCTATGTCCAGCAGTGGACGTCTTTCAGCTGAAATGATGATGATAATAATGATCCCAAAAACATTTAGGTTCGGTGCAACAGGTTTTTTTTTTCTCACCTCGTTAGTCACCTCCTATCTATCTTTTTCTTTGACACAGTCCATCAATCGTGTTTTTGGTTTTCCCGTACTCTTATAGTTATCCACTTTTACACTCCAAACTAACCTCACGACGTTTTCTTCATTCCTCCGGATCACTTTTTTGTTTCTACGCAACTTTTTAGTCACCGGTGCACGTTTAGACTAAAATACAATTACCATCATCATCATTTCAGCTGAAAACGTCCACTGGACATGCGCTCCTCCACTTCGACCGGTTCAATGCTTCCCGCATTCAGCGGGTTCCTGTGGCCTTCACAAGGTCGTCGGTCCATCTTGTGGGAGGCCTTCCAACGCTACGTCTGTCGCTACGCAGTCGCCACTACAGAACCTTTCGGCCGCATCGGCCATCTGTTCTGCGAGCAATGTGCTAAATACAATGTTATACAATAACTATTTATTTTATTTTACCATTTCTGTATGTACACACTTAAATAAACAGACAAGAAAGAAAACAGAACAGAAGAATAGGTACAAATGTGATGCTTAACTATAATGATTGTACTTAATAATAGTCAAGTCACTAAACTATGCTATTATACCTTCGTTGTAAAACAATTACACACAACGCAATATAACCCTAAAAACATTATTATCCCCCAAGACAACATAAACTATAGAGTTGACATTCTTCACGACCGCACGATGAGTGTCGGTAGCAATATCGTCCAACACATCCCAATATAGCGCTATAACCAGACCGCTACGTCGCGTATGATGTATGGCGGAATTTACACTATACGGTATTGTGGGTTAAATTATGTACATTGTTGGTTGTTGTGTCAGTTATTTATATAAGGAGATAATTATTAAAACTGGTAAGTATGTCATTGAAAGGCAACACTTTAGTATAGTCGACCCCGTAAATGCTTTATCACTTTTGACAAAAACTCCCAGTGAATTAAAACTTCACGAAGGTTAACTATTTAAATGTCACATTGGTTAACTTTTTCAATGTCACATTGGTTAACTTTTTCAATGTCACGTTGGTTAATTTTTTTTATGTTACATTGGTTAACTATTTCAATGTCACATTGGTTATAAAGCCATAATTATTTACACGATGGTAGTTTCTTGCCTATGGCATACATTAAAATTGAAGCAACAGCAGCTGACTCGATCGTTTGAACAATGTTTAAACCCGCACCCTACCTGCATTTATCGCTATAATATTCATTACATTACTCATAATATTCAATGTTGATTTTGATAACCTGAAAAAGAATGAATAAAATTATCATAATAAAATCACAGTGGAGTATGAAGTTATTTTAATTACGAGTATGCTTTAGCACATTTAAAAAACATTTCTAAAGATGTTTTAAAGCATTAACTCATCATCATCATCCACAGCCCAACTTTACCCACTGCAGGGCATAATCCTCTCTTTTCTTATGCCAGCCTCATCCAGGTTTTGCCCGCGATGGTAATAATGTTGTCTGCCCATCTCGCCAACGGACGACCGACATCTCGTTTTCCAGTCCTTGGACGCCACTCTGTCACACCCTTCTTGCAAGGTATCCTGCCCAACTCCATTTGTGTTCCATAATACGCTTTCCGATAGCGAAGACCTTCGTACGTCTACGCAAGCATTAACTATGCCACTATAACTATAACAAAGTCGGTAGCTCCCCCATATTATTACTACGATTATATTTATGTCAGCAGGCAAACATAAAATCTACGGAATAGTTCCAAACCAAGCATTCCCGAAGAATTTACATCATTATTGATTTACTACTATTTATACAACGATAATAATATCTTTTCGTAATTTTATGCTTGGAAAATCAACATCCTAACAACAACTCTCGTTGCTACGAGGCTACGCTGCTACGCCGCTACGAAGCCTCTACGCGCTACGAAACATCTACGGTTTCCCGAGAAATGTTAATTAGGTAAAGTTTGGTAGAATTTTGTATGTTAAGAATGTATCGTATGAGTATGTATGTATAATATATATGTGTATGTATTGTAATATTAGCAGTTGATTTAGTTTGGTGATGTTAGTTATAAGTTCTTAATGTATAATTATAAGGTTAGGAGTTTCTATGTTTACCTTGTTACGGAGTTGGTTAGAAATTAATTAGACCTTTGAAATAGGAATATACCATGGCTGATTGGGCGCAGAAATATAAGTTATAACTAACCCTTATAGTTTGTGTATTCATTTACATAATACGTTTCTTACTTAACACTCTTGTTAACAAGTACGCTGTATTTCAATGCAGTAAATCTATAATATATGCGACTCGCATGAAACTGCCATAATACTATAAATAATTTCTTAACCTAGTCCACTTTGCTTTTGAACCAGAAGAAGACGGTCGACGTCAGTGGCACCCCAAGGTTCGGTTTTGTTAAACTAAAAATAAGGTTGTTGTGAGAGTGCTTGAAGGTTCTCGGAAACAAATGTTTTTGATGGTATTTTATGTCTTTGGTAGGGATTTATGTAGCGAGACACCTGTCTCGGAATAACACTAGTGAATAGGACACTTTATCACTGACATACTTGTCAATGGGTTTAATGATAGCACTGTCAATTGTGATGTAAGAAAAAGAAAGAAAGAAAAATTGTTTATTCTGCACAAACAAAAACGCACATTGCAAATGCCAAGGTTCACAGCTTGGCTCATCGCCGCAAGGTTGCCTGCTTGTCGGGCTTCTACAGATTGTACTTCGGTGAATGTGCAGAAGAACTTCACGACCTCATTCCACCGGCCCCCTTCTACCTTCGGACATCCAGACGCACTGCAAGTTACCATCCCTGCCTAGTTGCTATTCCGGCAATTCGCACTAAGCGTTTTCAAATGTCCTTTATAATGCGCACAGCAAAAGAGTGGAACTCTCTACCTGCGTTTGTGTTCCCGAGTGCATACAACCCGAATCTCTTCAAAGTAAGAGTGAACAGGCTTCTTCTGGGTAAGCTCACTCCATCGTAGACTTTGTCTCTGTCTTCTCTGACCTAGACTAGAGTCAAGAGCAAACCCATTTCAAATAAAAAAAATATATAAATTAAAAAAGACAAAATATACACACAACGTAGTCAAAAGCCTCGTACTCAAGCTTAGGAAATGTTGATAATTTTGTCCATTGCTTGATGTTATTTACAAATATTTGCTATTTTACAAATACCTAACATTTTATTATAAGACCAGCACCCTTATTGCGGAATAAACTATCAATCTCAATTTGAATAATTTTGAAGGATATTGTTAATCCATTGCTTCATAAGTACGAAAAATGTTCTGCTCTACAATATAAATAACGAAATGAATGTGGCTGAACTGTTTCTTCTTTAGATAAAATTAATTATTTAGCTATCAGGCACAGCATATTTATACTTCTACTTATATTAATATTATATAGAGGTAAAGTTTGTAAGTTTGTATGTAGGGGGTAAACTCTAGAACTACCAATCGGATTTGAAAAAATCTTTTTTGTATTTGATAGCTCAATTCTTCAGGAAGGTTATAGACTATTTAATAATACGCTATGACCCTTAGGAGACGAGCAAAAAGAAAAAAAGTCAGAAAGAACGCTAAGTAAAAACGAAGTGATAGCGCGAGCAGGCGATGCGATGCGACGGGGTGGGTCGGGGGCACAAGAAATTTCACATGGACAAAGTCGCGGGCAGAAGCTTGTCTTCCTATAAAAATAATTGATGTGATTTGCATACTGCAAAGTATTTTCTAAAAATAGACTTTAGCAGCAGTATTTTGGTAGGCATTATTTTAAAATTTATCCTAAATGCTCGTTATTCATATAAACAATTAGTGGTAGGGCCGTCACTCGGTTGCTTCGTCCCACACCAGTATTTAGTTGTTAGTGCTAGCGTATATATATTTCAGCACCTGGTAACCACTACGTCAACGCCGTCAACATGTCACAGTGACCGCTCGCTACAGCGCGACGTTGACAACGCACTGACGTCAGACGTCTGACGTCAACTAGTGCGAGTTACTTTAGTGCGAAAATGATTTATTTTTAATGTGGGAATTAAGTAGAGTGGGCTTTATTGTTGCAGTGTCTAAAATGTAGGATTGGTGGAGTTCTTAATGTGGATAGCCGGTGAAAAAAGATGATGGGATGTCAAAATTACATTATAGCAATATTAGAGATTTTTGTGAAATATTTCGTCCAAGGAAATGGCTGAAAGGATCTACGATTTTTTACCGCAGATCATTGCTGTTTTAGAGCTAGAAAACTACACCAGGACATTACTGGTAGATGATAATTTTTAAACTTTATTTTTAATGACGACTTCTATGCATTAACACGAAAGCATACATACTTCGTAGACGCCCGTTTCGTATCAGATTACGTGCCGTTCGATCTGACTATGAGAGTGAGGGAAGAGGGAGTGCACCTGTGTCTGCGCGCACACGCCTGCACTATAATATCTCCCGCGCCGAAGGTTAGTCTCCGTTGAGATTAGACGACCATCTACAAGTTAATTGCAGTAGTAACCTTGACGTTAGGTGAACCATAATCATATTCGCTTACAAACTCGATTAAAAAAGGAACATAACGACATAATATTGATATCATTCACCATAAATCAATTCAACTGCGATGTTTGGCAGTATTACAGTAAAAAAACCCGTGAAACGATTACTCATTCGAATATCGGCTGTCCAATCGATTCAATCGATTGTGATCACCATTGACAGACAATTGATTTCATACCAGTATTCAGCTTGAACGTCAGACTTTAATTCAGTTACATATTCAGTTTTGTAGTAATACTCGGAGTACGCAGAATCGGTTGGTGTTGCGAGCCGGGAAAAATTTGATTATTGCGTAATTGGAGCTGCGTGTAAAAATGGATAGTGCAACTTTTCGTATTAAATTGCATATTATTTTGGTAAGTTTTTAAATGAACCTACCACGAAAAATTGACAAAAGTTGTATTTTTTCGCTGATCCACGATACCAACTTATGTAGGCCTATACGCTCGATGACGTATCGAGTTATTATACATGTCCAGTATAAGCTGATTTCTCATTGTACGAAAAGTAAATAAAATGCGAAGTTAGTTAAAACTGAAATAAATAGCTTGATAGATGTTATATTATGTGTTTTCAAACAATAATGATTGAGTTCGCTTCCAAATCGTGTGCGATCACTTAAGTAAGGTGCGAAGTGTACTTTCATTATTAACATTTTTATTTTATGGGACTCCAATTATAATAACTGTTTTATTAACGCAATACCTATTGCCTGTTTTAAAAGCATACGATAAACGTGTAAACAAACCTAACGAGATTTCGTAAAATTTTAACCTCAACAAGGTTATTCACTATAACACATTCATCTGTATTTAAAAGGTTTCAAATTTTATATCTCATGTATGTAGGTATTGTTTAAAAAACATTATTCAATGTAATCAAAAACATTATTAAATAATGCCAAAATGAAAAAGGTGTAGGTTTAAATATTGAAACATACAAAAATCAAAGCACTCAATTTGTAAGTGGCACTACAAACTGGCATCCACAGTTACGTTTCCGATCCGTGTGCTTACATTTTCATCAGATAATTTTGGAACAGACTGTAGGTAAAGTTCACGACAAAAAAAAAATGATTAACAAGAATCATTGTTTAACGATGATTTCAAATCATCGAATCAGTCACCATCCATCGTTTCTTTGGTCTTCCCCTACTCTTATAGAAATCGACATTCATACTCAAAACCCTCCTCACGACATTTTCCTCATTTCTCCGTAACACATTCCCATACCATGAAAACCGATTTCCACACAACTTTTCAATTATCGATGCCACTTTTAGACTTCCTCTTATCGTTAGGTACCCCTGTTAAATAACTGCACAATATTATACCACTTACATAATCAGCCTATAATGTTCCCACTGCTGGGACACAGGCCTCCTCTCTGCAAGAGGGAGTGGGCCGTAATCTAATACGCGAGTTCAGTGCAAGTTGGTAGATGTCACATGTCTTCGAATTTTTGGTTCTAGGACATGCCGGTTTCCTCACGATGTTTTCCTTCACCGTTCTGAGAGCAGTGGTGATGAAATAAATTGACACAAAGTAAAGCACCTGTCTGGGTTCGAACCCATGACCTACAACTCGTAAGTCGGGTCTGTTACTACTGGACTACTACAGCTATTATACCATTTACCAGTAAACATTTACCCGTGTAGGACAGTTAGCGACGAAGTTAACAGCTACACTGCAGTTCAACTGTTATAATTGTCAAGTTTGATTAAATTTGTGGGTCATTAACGACAGCTATCTGCAAATAACCACTAACATGAGGTTAACGTTTAAAACTGACTGGTTTAATACTGGCAAGAGATATGAGAGATGTATTCTCGCAACCAGCGTACGTGTATGACCAGATGTATGGACATAAACGAGGCAAAATGCGAAATGGCGGCCACGCTTGAAAACATAATAAGACCACTAGACACTTTATGGGCTTTGGCCTTACTGTGCTTTCTGTTTGCATTGATGTCAGCAATCAATTTAAACAGGTTTCTTGAGTGGCCGCCATTTTGGAAAAAAAAGTGCGTGGCCGAACGTATGCCATGCTCTATATAAAAATCTTCATACCCTTTTCTGTGAGAGGTAGTTTAATTCCAACGATTATCGTTGTATCGTTCAAATTCAAAATCTCGTCTCCTCGTTAAACCTACATTTGCGCAACACGGACTTTTCAAACAAAGGAACAAATCTAGTATTGTTTTGAAACTGTAAGGTTGTTTCTCTGTAAAAAGAGGGAGTAAGGGGGGAAGGGTAACCGCAGCTCCAAATAACTGGACGTCTGTGCTGAAAGCACTCGCACACGAGCGTGAGAACTGTGCTGCGGTGGTAGTTTATATTTAGGATTATTTGATAGCGTCTAGTTTAGTAGTAGTATTGTCTCGCTGGGTAAAGTTGAACGTTAACACAAGTAACCGGAACAGCACCCTCGGGCCATGGAATCCGAGTTCCGAGTGCTCATGGTCTTTTTAAGAAAATTTCGAAACGGCTGGTTGACACTGCCCATGACCAAAGGGCTGGCTTTCACCATGGCCAGAGGTTAAGCATTGCCATACAACGTGGTAATGCCGCCAGTGTCTTGGGTATATTACCAGTCGACAGCGATGCGGATGAATTTTTCGACGCTATATTTTAGTTTGTGTATTAGTTTTAGTTAAGTTAGGATATAATTTTGTTACTTTTATTAATTCATGAGGTATTACGTTTGTACAGTACCGTGTCTAACTCTTTCTGAGTGAACTTACGTCTCCAAGATTTCATGTTAGTGAAAGAATCTTACATCATTTATTTATTCTTCTTTCCTAAAGGTGCAATAGTCGCAGTGAAAACCATCGTCAAACACTAGGTAGTTGTCTGGCATTTTTGCTGAGCCGGGCCTTTTTGGCGCAGCCGTGAGGCACACTTTCCTGCTAATTTCTTACATCGTACTTTACACTTTTTACTTGTTTTTATCTGGTGTATTGTGTGTCTTTTAGTCTGTGCTAAATAAATCTATTATCTTTCTTTCTTTCTAGTCTCTCAGATTCTAATTTCGTCACGAGTGAATACTGTCATGCACTCTTTGATTATGAGTGCACTGACAGTCTTCCCTAGTTATTACACTCCATTAGGTTTACCTTATACGGTGGGGCTTGTGGTTAAGTAATAACAGTCGCACAGGTCGTTTGATCAGGTTAGGCTTCGCTTGCCAAGGTTGGTCCGTAAATGAGTGACCATCTTTAAATACCAAGATCCCTCCGTGTCTCAAAAAGCACGTTAAGTTTGTGGTCCCGGCTGTCACTCGTGGATCTTTGACAGTTATTACGGGTCGTCAGAAGCTAAAAAGTCTGAAACCAGTCTTACCAACGAGTATCGTATTATTGAGTAACTCGACTGTGGAGGTCAGATAGGCAGTCGCTTCATAAAAATACTGGTACTCACCTACATCATGTTAGACCCCAACATAGTTGGGGAAAAAGCTAGGCAGATGGTGATGAGGATTACATTATGAAATAATTTAATTTTTGCGATATAGAAACATCACGCTTACCCAATATTACGATACTACCTACCACGCGCTTACGTGGAAGTGAAGCAACACGACTAACATTTTAGTTGATCATTAAAAGTGTAAGTCATAAAACTGTATCGCAGTTCGTTTGTGTGTCAGACAACTGTGTTGCACAAGTTTAGTTTGGTCTGGGATTGAGTGCTAAAGGTTTTGTTGTTGTCTAATTGTAATTTTGAATACACAGGTGCTTGTGAGGTGGTTTTGTGGACACATAAAAAAAACTTTGAGATTGAGACGTGACACGTGACGATTACGTGAGTTTTTGTATAACATTTGTGTGGTCCAGTGACCAACTTTCTATTTATGTTAGCTCTAAAATGGTGTCATAGCATATCACCACGGCTGTAAGCCCCAAAGGGTAAGAGGAGAGTCCCCGGAGGAGGTACCTATAGTGCACTCGCATTTCGCCAATTATAATGAAGTTCCATGTAATAGGGATGACCCTATTGTCATCAGCCGCGGCACAAAACCAGACTTCGGGCTGCTTCTGAGAAACTTTTAGCAGGAAAACCCCATTTAGCAGTTGTCATACTGAACATTATAAGCCAAACCGATTAAAACAAACGTTCCATTTACATACATAACAGACAAATAATAAAGGACAAAAACAGAACCAATTTCAACGAACCCTTAATATAAATAATATTAAAGATCCAAGAAACAAAATTTCCCCAAAACGAAACATAAAACCCTTCGACCTTTCAAACTTATTTACAAAACAGTAAATGAAGCCAGACGACTCAATTACCAATACTTGATAGCTAACCCTTTAAAAACGTCGTTAAACACCAGTTAAACGTAAATAGCGATCGGTTAATTAAACGAAGGCACCCGAACATCCCCGAGCGATGATTTGCAACCTCGTCAACGAAAAGTAGATTGGTACAGAAGGTCGGCTCCATACAACTAGCGAAAGCAGGCGCAAGCACACAAAGACTATTCAAATCCTTGTTTCCAATTGATTGAACAAATATCAACTCTATGTCTGCCGAAATGAAGTTGATTTTAGAATAACTAGCACGACCAACCGCTCATCAGTGGTGAAACTTGCACAACAAAAATCACTCCTACTGGTACGACAGTAAAGGCGCTATCAATGACAAAATAATGTGTATAGAAAAAGTGATTACCCTTTTTTTCAAGTTGTAGCGCAAACTGAACGTTATGTGTAAGTTATACAGTAATATTTCCAAATTATACCAATTTGTTTATATTTTTCGGAACGTAATTGCCAACGCAGAATAGACCCGGACGTGCGGGGATCGCAAACTATCTCAAACGATTGCCAGTTACAAGTGCGCTTGCTTCCGCCGCTCGTTGACGCGTGTCCATGAAATGTGTGCATTTCGTTTTCATCCGTGGTATCCATGGAGCCAACCTTCTGTCCCTGTCTACTTTGTGTCATCAATAAGGGTTTAATTAAAACCCGTTCAGAGTTTTTGTCGTCAATTGAAGTCCTTTGTGAATCAAGGTTCTTTTGAAATTTAGTATTTAATTTTTCTTTTTTATATGAATGTACTTTATTGCTATAGTTATGGCTAGGTATGTTAACTTTGATTTTCATAAAACTGGGGGCCAACCACCACCTCTTATACCAGTATTATTTTAATATTACTTTATCGTGCAAAAGAGATGGAGGTAGACGCCCTGTGTAACTCCATCACTTTCTCACATCAAACTAATATTAAAATAAAATCATGTGGAATGAAGTTCAAAATGAAAATCCAAGATGGCGGCTGCAAAAATATGAAAATATTCGTAGCCGCCATCTTGGATTTTCATTTTGACCTGACTATTGGCTTTAGCATCCTTGAAAACCATGAGAACTATCTGTCTTTTCCTCTCTGAGTCTCTTTAGATATTAAATGTAATAAAAAGTCGCATGAAGGGGGCATAACGCTTTTTCGTTACGTGACGATTTCTCAAAGTTTACTCCTACGCAAGCTCTGTTAAAGAAATCCGTTCTAATAATGGTTTAAAAGCATTGGACACTACTTACATGTACACAAGTGAGTCTTTGTCATTTCATGTCATCATATTGAAATGTTAAAATTAGTTATCGATTTCCTTAAGCCACTTCCAGTAATATTAGCTGTTTTTTGAAGTGTAACCGAAACTTCTGTTTTAAGTTTTGAACATTATAGAGACGTCAACGCGTCGTACATTTTCTTTGGGAAGAATGACCTTCAAACATATTTACAAAATTACTATGCTTTTTCAAGTTTTAACTTCTGTCGGCACTCCTGGAGTGCCATTGTTTTTTTTTATATGTTAATATTATTTTCTCTTATCTTTTTCTCCTAATAACTGTGCATATGTAGTTCTATGTGACCTGTGATTGTTGTTCTGGCAGGTTAACAACCAGTCACTTCAACGATAGTCAAACAAGGATGCGCGTTAATTAATTTAACATTAATCAATATAACTATGTACGTCAGTGCTGGCTGGCAATAAAGGTTGCATTCGAACAGTGAAGCGATTTTAGAACAGGCTTTCAAATAATTGTTGTACAGACGCCAGCACATCAAGCTACTACAATCTGTCGAATGTCGAATTACTTTAATAGATTTTAAACTTTATCGCTAAAGCATAAGGTTGATTGGGAAAATTTTACAGTTTCGGGAAAAGGAAAGGATCCTGGGAAAAGGGTAGCTTGATGTGCTGGCGTCTGTACTAGGTTTTTGTTTGGAAAAACCCGTGATGGTATAGGCGCGTTGATGTGAAGACTTTCACTTGGAGTAAACGTATTAAATATAACGTTGCATTATTTAACGGCCCAACACAATACACATATCACAGTACATACGTGCGAATATTCATACATGGCGAAACATGTAAGATCATAACTATATAAATAAGACTCTAATGTGCCATGTTTTAAAGCAAATAAATAATTATATTCTATTCTACATCCAACCTGATGCTGAGCTGAAAATTGCAAGAAAAAGTAAGAAAATTCAAGTTTCGCATGCTACCCGTTAAAATATTGTTTGGTGCTCAAATGGGAATACCTTTGGTACATAATGCATAGGTATTTAAAATGAAAAAAAAGGTGCTCAAACGGGAATACTTCTTGCTTTCGCCTTAACCGGAATAACTTTCAAAAGAATCCAACTAACATTTCAGTCTACAAAATTAATTATGTTTGAAAAAAAATACCGTAGACTCACAATTTTTAAAAGCGGCCCATAAAAACTAATAAAAACATAAAACAATTGGAAACGCGACGGGAAAACGGACGAAATCAAAAACTCGTAGGTACCTCAGCGACATTGGACGCGATGGTTGTCCAATTTAATCACTATCAATTTCATACAAAAATACATTTTCAGTCTCCCGGTAGACACGTAATATTTATGCGATTTTTTTTCGCCAAATGTAACCTACACTCGTGTCTGGGAGTGCATTTGAATTTCAGATTTTTTTCCCCTCTCTAGTCAGGATCTATTATTCAAATTTATTTCGGCTGCCCAATGAGGCACAGAATAGATAAGTACATACAGAATATCGGCTCCGCACAACAAACGAAAACGCACGCACACATAGACACGCTTCATGTACAGTGAGTGCAAGAGCACTCGCGACTGCCATTTGTTTGAGATCGCCGCACGTACGCGTCTAGGTGTACATGAGTACGTGCTCCTGTTTTCGCTCGCTGTACGGAGCCGGCCTTCTGTACCTATTTATTCTGTGAATGAGGAAACGCAACGTAACCCGAGATCAACATCATGGAACATCGTTCCACTTGTTTGCCTCCAAATGGATTTGCAGCGAGTTTTTGATGAGATCATGATGTGCTGACGGACGATAAATAACGTAGGAGAGTGATAACTTGGCCTGTGACGGTGGATAAAGACATTATTGAGATTTAAAGGTACGCTTATTGAAACAGCTAAATTTGGGCAATTGCTACAATCTTTGGCAGTTAATGGCTCCATATTGCCAGAGTTTTATGAATTGCGCAATTTTAGTTGCCCGTGTATGCACATTTTAACTGTGGTCAGGAGATGACTTCAGTCAGTCTTCCGATTGTTGTTAGTTTTTTTAGAATTGCCATTATAGTGTGCTAAATTCTACTATAAACAATTATAAAACTACTACATCCGAAGTATCGAATTACCAATAAAAACCTTACAACCCTACAAGTACGTACCAAACACACAACAAGATAGAAAAATACCTAATAGCTTGATATAGCAGAAAAAACAAAATACACAATGAGAAAACCAAAGACAGTCTGAAAAAGAACAAAAGCATTTAATTACAGCTTGAAAATAAAATAAAATTTCATTTTATTTTCAACTTTATTCAATGTCGCACAACGCTTAAGAAGAACGGCAACGTTGCCTACCTACTATTATTGACCTAATTAGTCACTGTTTCACTGAAAGGGTGCACCGTTGCCATTTCTCTGCGTTCGCCCCGTTTTGCATCCTAGTGTGAGAATGATTACTTCGTTTGTGTATAAAATATGTCAAGCGTGAGTCAGACAGAGGACAGAGAACAGATAAAACTAATAATTTCAAAAAACTTTTAAACCTCAATGTTCTTCAAACCAATAAACAACCCTTAACCATTAAATGATACATTAATATAATAAATAAGACCAAGCTCGGTCCATTCTCATATGTACACCCGGCAAATTAAGTCGGACGACATAAAAAAACATAAATGTTTATTAAAGTGCTGAAACCTGGCATCAGGACTGTAATTTGGGATTTAATGCCACGCCACTGACCGGGGGTTGTTACGAATAAAAAAGGAAATGTGAGATGGGGTTTTTAAGATGGGTTCCGTGAGGTAATGAAAAATAAAGATGGACGTAAGTGCACTTTGTAAGTTTAATGGGTAATGCAAGAGACGACGTAAAGTTAACATACCTACTCAAGAATAATATTAAGGAATGCACGAGCAGCTGGTTTTTCATGTTGAATAGCTCTCCCAGATAGACTAAATTAAAATAAATTATCTTGACCCGGACAATTATTTTCTTCTTCACATTTCTCAAGAAATAGTTTTATACATCATTGGGTATAACGCGTTCTTGTCGCATAAAGGTCCCTTCAGATCTAGTTGAATGATGTTTTATCATCAACAAAATTCAAATTTCAAATTTTATTTATTATAAATCATTATTTGTACAAGAATAGATTGGACGGCAACTAGGCATTTGCCTATACCTTGGGCGTCAGGAATCAATTCTAAAAACGTTCCGTATTGCCAATTCAAGTGCGGAATACTAAAAGTAATCACAATTCCGCACAACGATTTTAAATCAGACTGAAATACGACGCCGGACGTACTTTAAATTTACATTTAATTTTGTTAAAAAAATCGGAAAAGTAATTTTAAATTTGGTAAAATTCCGTGTTCGTTATCCGGTTCAGGAAATATTATTGATAAATAATGATAGACTTTCGTACTGAAGGTAATTAAATAAATTAATAAAACATTTTTACGGGTTCATTTTGTTGGTATTTGTGTATTTCCTGTTTTTAATTCGAGTTTGGAAAAAGGGGAATGCTGCTTTAAGTACTTACGTATTTTAAATTTACAACGTATTTTTTACATATATTCTAAAAAAAATATAAGAATAGGTAATTTCAGTTATTTATTGCAATTACCTTGTACAACAAAAATTTATTTTTTTATTTGTTAAGTTACACCAACAGCTTTTGTATATGTCGTTATCAGTATTGTGTATATTATTCTGAAAGTGAATACTAACTGGATTGCTGTATCATCGTGTTTTATAATTGTAAGCCTGCACTATGAACTCCGTACCACTAAATCTAAACAATGACAGCCATCACTGACGCTGTTATGTATGATATATCTGAAATACTATAGGTAACAATACTCTCGACTTACACAGTCGCCAATTACAGGTTAACCAGCAATCTTAAAAATAGGACTAGAATTTATTAAAATATTTCAAATAAATTACTATGTACAGACGCCAGCACATCAAGCTACTCGAAACTGTCAAATTTTCCCAATCATCTTTGAACCTTATGCTTTAGCGATAAAATTGAAATATAGATATTAAAGAAATTTGACAGATTGTAGTAGTTTGATGTGCTGGCGTCTGTACCTAGTTGTCACGAAATGAGTTAGAAAAACTTGCAACATCTTCGAGGCAGCCTGCCTCCTGCGGAACACAGCCGTTATGGGTGGAATGGAAAGGCATGTTAGACTTAGTAGGTTACGTTGTAGACGACTAATTTAAAAGGAGATCTGAATAAATCTATAAACTCAAACTCAATCTCAAAGCATTTATTACAAATAAACTAATAAATCAATTACAGGCACTTTTGAATTGTCAAGGAGTCGGTCAGTCAGAAAGATGAAGCTAGTTGCCCATTCCAAAGCGTAGTAGGTACCTATGGAGAAGAACGGGAAAGAAACTCCACGGACACTCTTTTTAAATCATAAAATTTTCTACACTGAGTAAATCCTGAATGTATTAATTAAATCATTCTTTCACTGACAGATAACGCACAGCATAAACTGCAGGGTTTACAAGTACATATGTAGTTTTGCACAAGAGTTCCTTATATAGGGTGTTTGGAAGCTGAGTGCAAAGCTTTGAGGGAGTGATAGTTGACACCGTTTACAGCATTTTGAGCCATACATGTCTTAGACGAAGTATGTTTTTTATATTTTTAACTATTAACTTTAAGTCAAAAATAGCATACCAACTATAACTGGGAAAAAAATAAAAAACATACTTCGTCTAAGACATGTATGGCTCAAAATGCTCTAAATGGTGTCCCCCTTAAGGTTTTGCATCCAGATTCCAAACACCCTACACAACATAAATGAGAACTAAGGAAAGATGTTTTGAAAATGAATGCCCTAAAGGATTAAATAGGTGATTAAAGTTTGTATGGAATCTGGTTATTTCTTGTGATGGCAAACCCCATCGGGCACACGGCTTGTGCCATCAGAAAACTCATCGCATATCCTGGGAAGCCAACTATACCTACAGGATTAATCTGTACCAAAGAAATGTAAGAAATAATGACAAAAATCATCGTTTCCCGAATGTTCTGCTACTGTACTGCCTATTAACTTGCGGTCACGTACTGCCCCTGCCATCCGCGACACGTGACTGTATTGACATCTCGAATGAACCAAGTAATGAGCCGTTTCCTTGGAAATTCATTGCTTTTTATTTTTTGTACTTATTGGATAAGCGGGTAGTTTCATCACTTGATTTTCAAGCATGTCTAGAACTAACCTATTCAATAGTAGTTTTAAGACTTCTAGCTAAAAGCTATAAGAAAGGAGTTATAAGGCTCCTATATACAGGCGCGATTCGAGTCGCGCGTCGCGTCTGTTTGCAGGAGCCTTTACTCTAAAAATATCTTCTAGCTTCTAGCTAGATTCTTCAACTACTATTGTGTTTATTTAATGCAACGGTTGAGATCTACTGGAGTATCATTTTGCCATGAAAATGGTAATACTAAGTGAGATACAGATAGTAATATTTATTTCTCAATTTTCATGATTGCACCTACTACTGTTTGTCTCTGCATCACCCACAGGTTGACTGGTAGAAAATGCCCATGTCATTAAGCCCGCCTCTGTAGGTTTATGTGCTTGAAGTATTAAATAAATGATAATATTTGGTTCCGCCAAGGGTTGGGCAGAAGTGTCGGTATGTTTAAGTCCCATGTCAATCAAATCAATCCAGACTCAGAGCTGCTACTCAGAAATTCTAGCTAAAAAACTCAATAAAACTTTGCCCGATCAGGGAATTGAACCCAAGACCGCCAACCAACCAACCAACCAACCAACCAACCCGCCTGCGACCAACGAGGCAGTCCTATAGTATCTACTTAGCCCAAAGAGTGATATCAACATTCTAAATACCAGACAACAAAAAGTATTCGTTCATAGCCTCCACAAATCAGTGCAAACAACTTCAAGATTAGACAACCGTAACTCCAAAAAGCCGTATCTTTGCCACCTCAGTGTTCACGCCACATCATCTCCATCATTTGGCTAGCCTTTTCTCTATTATGTTAAGGTTGGCTTCCAGTCTAACCGGAAGCAGCTAAGTACCAGTATTTTACATGGAGCGACTGCCTACCTGACCTCCACGACCCAGTTACTGGGTAATTCGAAATCCCCTTGGTAAGACTAGTTGTGTTCACGCCACATTATAAGAGATAATTCACATTACAATAAGAGCGCTTCATCATGGGCGAGTGTGATCACGTCTATCTGTCACTTTCGCTCCGTTTAACGTCAATAAAAGAATGAAGTTACTTTGTGGAGTAGCTGTAAATCTCGGGGATTGGGGGCTTTTAAACCCGACGGGATAAATAGCAGTTTGAGGGTTTTCAGTCGTACTTATGTTACGACGAAATACAATATTGGTATTATTTGTTAAATATTTTTTTTAGGTTATTACAGCCTTCAAACTTATAAATGTGGAATTTTATATTTCTTAATAATATTTTATATATTTATATACAGTGTTTGGTACAAGGACCGACACAATTTTCTTAGGGAAAGGAAGTGTCACATTATCCTAGTTTTCAATCATAACACCTGTCATAAGAGTCACGGTAAGTAATTGAGATAATAATTTGTACCTTTTCAAACACCCGAAATATTGTCACAACTTTTTTGTTTGTGGTTGTAATAGAGCGTCCTAAAATTGTGTTAAAGAAAGAAGAATTTCAATTTAAACATTCATAATTAAAATTAAAACTATTTTGTGCTAGCAAATGACATCCCCAATCTCTCAAATAATTGTGTCGGTCCTTCTACCAAACACCCTGAATGTACATTAAAAAGAGAAAAATTAAATGCAAATACATTACCTCCATCATGCAAACTTAAATAATATTTTAATTTAAAGCTGCCTTTATTAATAAATGATAGACTCACAATGGCAACACAAAATTATTGTTATAATTCGCTGTTGATCGGAAACATAAGCGTAAATTAAATTATTTATTGAGTCACCAACAATTAGTGCGCGCTTCCACTTATAGGACATCACATCGTTCATTTATAATGTAGGTACAACAGGACATGGGACATGTAGGACAAGGACGAAAATATTGAAATAAATCAAAATACCGTTACTCAAAAATAATATAACAAAGAAAAATAAAATGAAAATAAACATGGAAGAAGATTACGCAAGATTTCATAATTACTTGCCTGTTTACAGCCACAAACATATTTTTTTTATCAATCAAAACTCTTTTCGGTCAGAAATTATTTAAAAATCGTGTCGTGTCGTCCCCGCATCGCACCCTTCAAACAATCCCCCCATCTGCTGAGTCGGCGTCCAGACGCGTGTTCTTTATGACAGACCCACAAAATATCACCGCATTTATTTGAATCGCAATGTTATCATCCTCAACTCGAGGGGGCTTCAGCCCTTATAATATTTTGTGTGTGTTTTAGTTAGGTCGAAGCTACACAGCTTCACTTACGTCGTGAGTGACTTGGTCTAGCGGATCAACGCATGGCTTACAGATAGTGCCATCCACGAAGACGCGCCCCAGTCTTTTTCCTAATGCTTACAGCTCAAGTGTGCCACATTCCGCTAGTGTTTTAGTTTTGTCGATACACACTAATGGAATTTACTAGCGATAACCACTAACGATGAGGAAGAACAGTGGGGCGCGTCTTCGTGGATGCTCTATTTGTAGTGTGCATACACACACGAACGACACGCATCGACGACAGAGACAACTGCAAATGGCGACGCATGTTTGGGATACAATTCTCTTGAGGTTAGAAGAAAAGCAGATGCTCCTGAACTGCAGTACGAACTGAACACTACTTGTTTGCTCCGATAAACTATAGCCGTAACAGGAAACACATATTCTTCGCCGTGTCTGGGAGACGAACCGTCGCTCGAGCCCAGTCTCCTGTCCCTCGCTCACTCTCTGCGCTCAGTGCTCTCTTGGACACGAAGCCTAACTATGATGTATTCACGGATCATTGGAAGCAGATCTTGTCAGTATGTCTGGAATATTGTGAGATGAGCGTATAGCTGTCGAGTAGTTCTATACTTTTGGTTATGGTCCTTAACGTATGTGTTTGTGTCATTAACTTATGTAATTGGCCTTGACCGTTCGTGACGTTTAAATAAATTATGAGCTACTAGAATTGTCGCACTGACAGGTGTCAGGAACCTATTCTCTCGACGGCTGGACTGTAACTGTGTGGCTTCGTCCTTTGCATTACTTCCTAGTCTAGAATTTTATGAGCTCTCGATTTAAGGGCTTTTAGAGGAGTAGGGCTAAGTTGGTCTGCTGGTAAAAGTGTATCGTAAAGTGGAGATGTTTTAATAAATAATTTAGTTTTAGTAGGGATCGGTTTATGGCTTGGATTTTTGAGAACTTTGCTTTTTTGAAATGTGTATATTTTAAGGGTCTTTTTTGAAGCCTTCATTGCGATTGCGTTCACATTCTTTGTTGAAAACACAGGAATGCATTTTGTATCTACAGTGTAGCGATTAGGTTATTACATTAATTGAAAACAGGTACCTATTCTACATTACGTATTTTAAGCATACACGATTTAAATAATTAATAACAATTAACATTCTAAAGTCAAAGTCAAAAGTCAAAGTCAAATCATATATTTCAAACAGACACATTAAAGGCACTTTTGAACGTCAAAACTTACAGTAAAATTGAATTGATTCTAGTCGTGGGACCTTTTTTTTCGTTTTAGTATTTGACAATATTAAACTTAATTTGTGATTATTTGGTAACAATACCATAAAAAGGGATTTGTATTTTACCATACACCAGTATGTGTTGAATTGTTGATACCATCGCCCCGCGCGTGTCTAGTGCCTTATAATCAAGGGTGGTTTATTTCGTGCAAATGTTAGCGCGATTTATTTATAGTGAAATTGATTAATTTATTATTTTTACAGACTGATAACAACTTGTAGTAACCTCTGTACTATTTAATGTGATAATCTTATTGTCACTCTGCCTTACAAATAAAACTGCTTCTATTACTTAAAAAAAATCATAGCATTAGCAGTGAACGAAGAAATCACGTTTCTTGATTTATTCCGGTCTGTTCCCCGTCCCCTTCTCCCCTCCTCGATCCCCTGCTAGTTCGTGTTCTGTTTTAATCTCTGTCTTATCCACTTTATCTAGGTTTACTCTTTTTGACAGGTAAGTACAGTCAAGAGAAAATAAAAGATCACCAACATTCGCCTACTCTTTCTCCAAATTCAGCGTGAAGTTACAAAGTAAATACATACACTTACAAAATCTAGACTAGCTTCCTAAAATATAGTTCGTAAACAAGTTAGGAGAACTACATCCTTATCGCAGTTCATACATCATTAAAGTTTTCATTCGGTAAAGTACAGACGCGCACAAAAATGGTAATTTGATGTTGTACGCTCGCTTTGCGATGTATAAAGACAAACTAAGAATATTTCGTTGGAAACGGAAAAATGTTTTGTGCACAGCTACTGGGAGTTTAAAGGGTGGGGATTTGTGACTCTTGTGCAAATATTATTAGAAGTATAATAAGCAGATGTCATCATCATCTGCCTGGCCTTTTCCCAGCTATGTTTGGGTCGGCTTCCAGTCTAACTGGATGCAGCTGAGTACCAGTATTTTATGGAGCGGCTGCCTATTTGACCTCCACAACCCAGTTACTGGGTAATACGATACCCCTTGGCAAGACTGGTTGTCAGACTGTCTGACTTCTGACTTCGATCCACGAATGACAGCCGGGACCAACGCGCATAACGTGCTTTCCGAGACATAATAAGGGCATAATAAGCAGGTGTAAGATTTAAAACGATTTTTGCCTGGTTTTGGGCAGAATAAGCAATATACAATATTGCTCATGCTTACGGAAATTTGCATATGTTTAACTTCAAAAAGGGTATTGTAATAACATACATCAAACTTTTCAAAATGTAAGAAATAATATCAGTAGTTTACGACTGGGTTCAAAAATCTTTTATGTGTTTTTTTTTTTCACTTTTAGTTTGTGGTTCACATACATCCTTGGTTCGTTCCCACACCTTTTTAATTATTTGCTTTTGTTATGAAAATGAATAATAATGGTGATTTTTCTACAAAATTTGGTCTTGTACCAAATGACAGCAAATCGCATCCACGTACAAAAGTGCCTCGGCACACAGACATATCGCAGATGTACCACCACGGACAGTGACGCGCCATAAACCGGCTAAATCGCTTGTCGGCGGCCATTTGCATAAACATAAACCGTGCTGGAGCCGTGCCGGAACAAAATGCTAACCGGGAACGATACCCGAGTATCGGTAAAAATGTTGTCATCTAGAAAGAGTTTGTATTTACGATGGCTAATGTTAACAGTAGCCCTTATAGTGGAGAAGCAGAGTAAACTTAATTTGGCAAAAATATTAAATTAGGAACAAACCATTAAAAATAAACCCTACGTAATGTTTGTCCAGAGAGGATAAAAAATATTTAAGCGGCAACATCGCTGTTACAGCGAATATAAAACTCATTAAAAAAATCTTTGATCTTAAAACGGAAACTGAAACGACACTCCTAAAAATTAACAACTTTTTTAAAGGTCTTTGAAAATAATAAAAAAAAAAACAATTCAAAAGTCACGTAAAGGTCATTACTTATTTTTTCTTGTTCAATAATTGAATTTCGATTAAATCACTATCAAAGAATGAAACTGTAGAATTATGCAGATGTAAATGCTAAATAAATTGGAGGAGAAAATGTTTGCGTCTCGTTCCAAAATACGTGTTTATTTTTAACATTTTTTTTATGTTAATTATATTTGAATGGGTACATTTTTCTCTGTTTTCACGGGTAGGCTACATTTTCCCGCTACAGAATTTGAATTTCAAATTAAGAACAAATCCTGTTCCACGGTTATTCAGATTTATATTCGGTTGAGGACCAATGACGCAGAAATATGAGTGCCATCTTTCATTTTACTTTAACTCAAATTTATTTGAAACACTTCTGTTCGTGATTGCACAATGGAGATGATTGTACTTTCCGTTATTGGTTAATTAAATGTTTACGTAATTTTATTAGGTACCTAATGTTTACTTGGGACTTCGGATCGTCTTTCTGTGTCGAAACGGGAATTTAATAGGAACTTGTTGTTACATAACTTTGTTTTGGGAAGCTTTCTTTGTTTGTACAAAATTAGATAAATTGTCGAAATGTTTGCTGTGGCTCTATCCATCAGGACTTGTCGGTCAATAAAGACATTTTATTTTATGAAAAGCTAATCACTCATACAATTATTGTTCATTTCATATTTCTTTGTAACCGTTTGTGTCTTACTATTTGTCCCGGAATTAACGCACACCACCTAATACCCCTATTAGAATATTATGTTATAATAATAATACATACACAGAACAACCCCGGATCTACGATTTTTTCGAACCGGGGCAAAACCTTGATAGTGGCGCCCCTCCCTTCAGTGTTTGAGAAAAACTTGCAAATTGTTGATTTCCACTACGATAATATATGATTTCACTAATAAATTACTTATTTTATTAACGCTGATTACTCGCAAACGCAATCAACCACATAAACAAACAGTGTTGTCACTTGACGTTCAACTGTTTGAATTTGTTCTTCGGCTCGGCTCGTATAGATATGTGACGGGGATTCCCCTTGGCAGAAAGATCACGGACACTACGCACGCGTTCAAAAATTTACTTGATCTGCGTTCATAAATCACTTAGTAAGAATGTGTTCAAAAACTAACTGGGCGTATGGAAAAAGAAAAGTTTGTTTTTCAAACATATTATATTAAGATTCGATTACTTGTTGAAAACCTATGAGATTGTAGGAAAAGAGGCTTCATTTGTTCGATATTTCGAATTCTTGGCTCAAGGATTTGGCGCCCTCATGAAGCTGCCGCCCGGGGCAAGTGCCCCGGTTTGCTCCCCCTTAGATCCGGGGCTGACACAGAATAAAACAATATGTATAAAACATTGTTTATTTATTAAATTAATTAGGTATACTGATTGTGGGAAAAAATTGTGGTCATATTACAGATCTACGCCACACACAGTCGCACACGTGTAAGGGTCTAACGTATAAGGTACCTACCTACTTCGTCCATTTTGGTTTATTTTGACTGCACAGCGGAAGTAAGACTGTATTTTACGTAGTTAGAATTATTATTTATGGAATAAAAAAAATACCTATACCTATTAAACATGACAGAAATCGATTCAGTATACGATTCTGAACAAACAATTTTCATAATGTGCATTAATTGAGATACACATTGTATAGTTCCTAATTTACCATCTTTCAACGTAAGTATAATTTTATAAGTATGTACAGACGCCAGCACATCAACCTACCCGAAACTGTCAAATTTTCCCAATCAACTTTGAACCTTATGCTTTAGCGATAAAGTTGAAAATCTATTAAAGAAATTTGACAGATTGTAGTAGCTTGATGTGCTGGCGTCTGTACTTTCTGCAGTGAACCTATTACTAAATTATGACACTTTCCATCTGTGTAAGTATTTTAATTAATACTCGATTCTGTGCTGCGATGGGCCCGGGGCTAAATAATAATAGCCGCACAGGTCGACCCATCAGGTTAAGCTACCCTTGCCGCGGGTGCTCTGTGGATGGGTGACCATCTTTTCATACCGAGACCCCTCCGTACCTCGGGAAACACGTTAAGCCGTTGGTCCCGGCTGTCATTCGTGTTTCCCGAGGTACGGAGGGGTCTCGGTATGAAAAGATGGACACCCATCCACAGAGCACCCGCAGCAAGATCCACGGCAAGGATCTTTGGCTGTCGTTACGGGTAGTCAGACGCCCGAAAATCTGACAAACAGTCTTTCCAATATCGTACTATCCGGTTATAACTAGGTTGTGGAGGTCAGATAGGCAGTCGCTCCATGTAAAATACTGGTATTCAGCTGCATCTGGTTAAACTGGAAGCCGACCCCAACATAGTTGGGAAAAGGCTAGACAGATGATGACTCGATTTCGTGCTACAAATTGTCATTACAGCTACTTATCGACTGAAAATTGAACACACTCTTAACATAATTATGTGTGTGGTGGGACATTTGGAACATACGGGTGCCATTGAATTGATGGCGTCGATTTAACCAAACGACTTAATTGTTATGCAGTGGCAATATACAGGGCTGAGCATGCACTTTTGATTGGAGAGTCATTTGAAAAGTGTGTGTTTTGTTCTGTCTTTTTGCCCCTTTATTTATCAACGTTACTTGAAGTTAAGAGACGTTTGAAAGTCAAAAATTGTAGTTAAACAGTCGCTAATCATTATTTACAGTTCGGGCGGTAAGAGAATGGGATTAGAATGAATTTATTAAAACATCTTCATTTACGATATAAGTACTATATCTGCAGTACAACATAACCCTATTCCTCTAAAAGCCTATAAATCAAGAGCTCATTAAATGCTAAGTAAAGCAAAGATCGAAGCCACACAGGTACAGTCCAGCCGTCGAGAGAATAGGTTTCTGACACCTGTCAGTGCGACAATTCTAGTAGCTAATAAAGACCAAGTTTGCAAAACACGTAGGTATTCGTTTGTATGTAACTGACGGGTGTCAAGAACGCATTCTCTCGACGGCCGGACGGTAATGTTTTTAAATAAACCCCTTATGTAAACAAAATAATGTAATAAGTAACAGGTAACGTAAAAACATTGTAGTGTTGTGTCAGGTTTGGATATCTGATTTTGTGTTTCATCCGAACCTGAAGCTTTTTACGTGACAAACTTAAATAAAGATGGAAAACCAAAATTAAAAAAAAAGAGAAACAATACTATTAATAAGACTTAATTTTTTTTTTTAATACCGTGTCTGCATTAGGCAGCCACCACTCCATAACCTTTCGGCCCCCTCGGCCGTCAGTTCTGCAAGCAATGTGCCCTGCCTGGCAATTTTTTGAGCTATTTCGGTTACCTTGGTTCTCCTGTAGATCTCTTCATAAAGTCCTCCACTTTATGAAGGCCTATGTCCAGCAATGGACGGCTGAAATGATTACGATGATGATGATTAGGCAGTAGTTTTGTTTAACTATAGATGACACGTTACATCAGTAAGGTCTCGACCCCTACACTCGGATACCCTGTATGTCAGTGGTCGAGATTTCTCCAGTTACTTGGATACGTGTGAGAAAACTTAGACTAAATTAAAGAAAGCTTAGACAAAAACAATTTAGTGATTGTTATAATCATGAAAAAAACTGAAAAAAAGTTAAAAAAAAGACAAAAAGTTAATGAACAAAAATAATCTAAAATATACACTAGGAACATTATAAGCTGATTGTGTTTAAACCATGTGTATGGTGAGATGTGATGGTGAGATGTAGTTGTGTGGATGTGTGTGTCATATCAAAAACCTAAACATCAATTAGGTAATTAGCTTACGTTTCTATCAAGCATTCTGCTATCAGAAATAGAGGTTTTAAGGAATACCATTACTGCAACTACAACATCCTCAGAGATGCTAAAAACAATGCTAGGAAGAACTTTCTAAAAACTATCCGAGTAGATGCCTTCCGTCTCCTTTGACGGGGTTAATTGCTAGCGAGTCAACACAGGCAGAAAGCTCATTAAGTCACAAGGGACGGACGCGATACCCCCCCCCCACTCCACGCCATGCCTGTAGCTTGAAGGAGGAAGTGCGTTTTAACGTTACCTAGGTAGATTTTATTTTGTATTTCACGGTGCAGAGGTCTTAGCAAGAACGCGCGACGGAAACGTCACGAAAAGGGCTTTGAACAGGGGCATATTTACATATATTTAATATATAATTTATTGTACACTAGATAACACATAACCAAAAAATAAGATTATTAATACAAAACATACAATGGGCGGCCTTATTGCTTTCTGCGATCTCTTCCAGGCAAATAAAATAAAAATAAATCTTTGCTTCCAGGCAACCTTGGCACACATACCTGTTCGCAGTTGTTGAAATTTTTGTAATATGCATTTTATATGAGCAAATAAACTGTTTTTCTTCGAGGGCGATGGAGGACCTTCCAATCATGACTGACGATGAAGTGTGTACTTCAAATACTTTTCTAATGGTACCAGGAGGTTTTTGAGATTTTCTATGCAAAGTTAAAATCAGTAAGACTTCACAATAAGTTATGTTTGTTTCTTCAATTCAACTTTTATTTTTCCATTTGAATAGTAGGTATCGTACCTACATCATTGTAAAATGAAAAGTGTTTTTAGAGAAAAACTGTTGAATCAATGGCGGTTTTCCAAGTATAAAACAGAATTTATAGTGTCCACAATATGTAGCAGGATGTCGCTGTCATTTGAAAGGTGTCGCAACAAACTTGTTTGAACAACGGTGCGGCGTCGATCAGGGTTGCACTCACACAAATTGGCAACAATTTACAGAGTCGTGAAATAGCATTGCAGTGTAAAGGGGTTCGCGGGATTGATTCCCACGCGCGTGTTTTTAGTGATTTTTATTGCATATTAATTCACGGTCATGACAGAGAATTGATTCTTCTTATTTTTTTATTTGTTATACATGAATTTACGTGGAACTTATTTGATCTGAATCGGAGACCATTTGAGTAGAATGTTGTAAAAAAAAATATTTAATTTTAAGAGGGGCCCGTGGCTAAATGGTAAAAGCCATACAAGTCGATCGATCTTGCTGCGGTTGGTCTGTGGATAGATGACCATCTTTACATACCGAGAGGAGGGGATGGGGAGGGGCACACGGAGGAGCACGTTAAGCCATTGGTCCCGGCTATCATTCGTGGATCTTTGGCAATCTTTACGAGTAGTCAGAAGACCGAAAGTCTGACAACGAGTCTTACCAAGGGGTATCGTATTACCCAGTAACTGGGATGTGGAGGTCAGATAGGCAGTTTCTCCATGTAAAATACTGGTATTCAGCTGCATCCGGTTAGACTGGAAGCCGACCCCAACATAGTTGGGAAAAGGCTAGGCAGATGATCCAGCCTAACCGGATGCAGCTGAATACCAGTATTTTACATGGAGCGATTGGGCTTCTGACGACCCGTAACGACTGTCAAAGATCCACGAATGACAGCCGGGTCCAACGGCTTAACGTGCTTTCCGAAGCACGGAGGGGTCACGGTATATAAAGATGGTCACCCATCCACAGACCAACTGCGGCAAATGCAGCTTAACCTGATCGATCGACCTGTGTGGCTGTTATTATTTAGCCACGGGCCCCTCAAACCCATTGTTAAACATTTAAAAGAAAAGCCATATTCAGTAGTATTATCTACATGTACTTACAGCTCTTAATGCTCATATAATTATGTCAAAAAACCATCACCCATTGCACCAGTAACCTGTAACGCCAATTTCTATAAAATCCACAAAAAGATAAAAATATATAAAGTACTTTCCTTTCTGGATGTTAATAGGTGCGCCTGCGCTATATCGAGTGAGAAATATTACACCTTATTCGTTCTCCTTTAATTAAAATTTTCGATGGCCGCGCTCCGGCTGACGTACGGTAAGTAGCTGTGAGCAAAATCTGTGACGTAATTTATTTTAAATGGTTTTTGAGTGAGATGATGATAATTATGAATAATAACTTTATTTCCAAAATTAAAGCGTACATAAATAAAATTAGACTTACCACGACAATATTGTTTTTGAATTGCATACATTGATCAACACCTTTGGCACCGCAGTTTAGATCATACTTATGTTATGGGTCCTAGGGTTCTATCAATCGGTGGAGGTCTGCCCCGCTTGGGCGGAGCACCGCCGTGTCCTCGTAGAGGCGATCGGCAGCGGCGGCGACCTCTCGCGTCCGGGCCTGGTTCAAGCCATGGTCCGAGGCGAGAGGGAGTGGGGGGCAGTCGCCTCCTTCTGCGAAGCAGTCATGCTAGCGAAGGAGGTGGCGGGATGGCTGAGGGAGAGAGCATCCTGTCACAGCCGCCGCGGAAGACGCTCCGGGCGTCGGGAGCCACGCGACGACTCCCGGCCACCGTAGGCGCGGGCCTGCGGGCGGAGAGTCACCGTCCGATCAGGACCAGGCCCGTGCCGGACGGCGCTTACGTATTCCACGCGCGCCTCAAAGAAATGTCAGCATCAACCGAAGGGGCCCGTCAGGGCCGAAGCCTGCCGGGTGAGCGGGATTGTCCGAAAGGGTTACCGCTGGCCCGGAACATAAAGGGCTAAGGAAGGAACACGGGTGGGTTTTAGTCAGTAAGAGTCTGACACTCCCTTCCGCTCCACCCAGAGCGGCAGGGGTCATTTGATGATTTCCCATCCTGAAAAAAAAAGGGCTCTATCAATTACATTTTCCAATTTATGCCGACTCATAATCAACCTATGTACCTACTGTTGGGACACAGGCCTACTCTCGGTGAGAGAGAGTGGGCCGTAATCCACCTCGCGGGCCCGAGGCGGGTTGGTAGATGTCATATGTCTTCGAATTTTTGATCCTAGGAAATGCCGGTTTCCTCACAATATTTTCCTTCACCGTTTTGAGTGCAGTAATGATGAAATAATATACACAAAGTAAAGCACCTGTCTGGGTTCGAACCTACGACCTACAATTCGTAAGTCACGGCCAATACCACTGAGCCACCACTGCTCTGTATACAGACTAGTTAGCACAAAACCGGTCGAAGTGGCGGTGCTTGAGGGAGGCCTATTTCCAGTAGTGGACGTCTTTCGGCTGAAATATATGAATGTATGTGTCATGTGTATGTGGTGTATGTGTGGTGTGCGTTCGAGTTGTATAAAAAAAACTATTATGTAGATAATTATCACTGAATTTATTTGTAGTAAGAAATATAAATAATAACTCTGAGGTTATATTTTATAAACTGTAGTATGGGTAAAGGGCTTGTTCAATCATTCCTGTCGCTAAACCCCAGCCACTTCACTCCTAGGATATCTGTATTATTATCAATCTTGGTTATTTTTCATAAGACTGGTCTTACCTATTACAAATCGGAACCCTTTGCGAAATATTGCTATTTATTTGCAAGTAACACCCACGTACCATACCGCAGCTTCGCTGAAAGCAGTCACCCTGGAAATCCGATCAGCTTTCAATAACTGTACTGATCAATTACAGCTTTCAAATATATCGGATACATGTATTTCAGGGCTTAACAATCGTGGAGCTCCCTGAAAATTCATTGTAAGAGTGCCTCGGAATTCCGAACATTAAACCATCATTATCAATAATGAGGGTTTTTCTTGGAAGTCTTTATTTCGTAAATATATTTGACATAACTAAATACGAGATGGAAAATATCCAGGAATGTTTTTTTGTAGTCTTACATACATATTTGACCTCCCTCTACCCTCTGTTTCCCAGATTCCTCGGTGCCAAATGTCGTAATATCGATGAAACATGAAAGAAGCGAAAGCCTGGTAGTAGGTATATCTGCTGAAGTATTTTAACAACAAAGGCAAGAGAAATAAAGTAAGCTTTCACAAATAAGAAAATAAATGAGAATTTAACGTCAGTCGCTTCGAATTACGCCCATCAAAGCTAATTAATATACTTAACTACTTCTTATTCCTTTCCACCTTCAAACTCCAATTTCCTTACAATCCTTGTCTTCCATTTTATAATATTATTTCTTGCGAGAATTTTCTCAACGATATTATAAAATTACTGAAGACCACTTAGCACCATTATCGTTTGCTGGGAGGAAATTGTATGCAAACAAAGTATGGGGTAAAAAAAATCCACGTGGACGAGCAAAGGGGGTTAAATGAGCGGATAGGATGCAAATTGGTCCCGTGGGTCGTTCAGGCCGCATTTAAAATAATACACAGTTCCCAGTTCCCAGGGTGAGTACCGAAGGCAGATGGTTAAAAAACTTTAATAAGTCATTTGCATTTGCCTGTGCGAAAAAAGAGTTGGTAATATTTTCATAATTCGTTTATGTTTCGGGATGAATGTTTTAAAATAAGGAGGATTTATGAGTGTTTACCTGTTCGTTGTGAGTGGGGTGTTGTTAATGTAGTGGATGTGTTACTGTAATTATACCTGTTAATGTGCCATTTTTCATCATTGTTGAACGGGTATTGAATCAGCCTATAATGACAGTGCTGGAACTGAGGTTTACGCTTTGGGATACGGTAACCACCAAGCTATTCCTGCACTGTTTATAGATCGAATAAGTGGTAAAAAAATCATAAATAACTTCTCGACGTTCATCTTGAGTTATTTCCTTATTAAACTTACGACACGAAACAAGTAACTGTCCTAATATTAGCGCCCTCTTTATAAGAGTGAAAGTGGACATCATCATCATCTGCCTTTTCCCAACTATGTTGCTTCTAGTCCATATATCAATCAACACAATACACTTTACAATTATTTATTACCAAATTCGCTATAATTCTACGTATTTCAGTATCAAACAAGCGTAAATCTAAACAAAAAAACAGAATAAAAGCGTATATTCGTCACCTAGCGAGACAAAGCTAAAATTGTGATGCTTATTGCGCGCGGACCGCGGCCCGACGGATTACAGTAATGGCACTGAATACTAAGCGTCGAGGAGGACCGGGACAAGCCAAGAGTAGGAAGTAACATGCAGGTACGACAATAGGTAATAGTGAAATGGAAAGTCAAGTATTGTACCTACGAAGTTCTGTTACCTTAAAACACAAGTAATACGTGCAACCTATTGCACAAAGTTGGGACTGCGTGGTTAAATTAACACGAAATAGCGAAGGTTTTTGGGTTTTGCCTTGATCATAATTATTATGACAATATGCCTCGGATTCTCCCGAAGAACGTGGTATGCCATCCTTTTCTGATCCGATGACAATCGTTCAATCTGCATCATTCTGCTTCCATATGCAGTCAAATTTCTCTGTATTTTTCGTAGTGCACCTCATGCTTGTATTAGTTTGCGTATTTCTATAAATACCTGCGGTGCTATTTTGTGAACATATCACCGTGTTAACTTAGGTGAAGTGAGCTATCATTTCACCTGATGCTAGGGATCGACACCATTGACAGCGGTGTTATTCTGTAAAAATCTCACCGTGAAAACTAAGGTTAAGAAAGCTGTCATTCCACGTGGTGCTAGGAAGTGACACTATTGAAAGCTCACTTCGCATAAGTTTTCACGGTGACATTTTTACAGAATAAGTCTGCAGCTCACTTCACTTACGTTTTCACGGTGAGATTTTTACAGATAAGCACTACTGGCATAAAATAATGTTTTTTTCATGTCTGTTTGTGTGCCAGTTTTATTCTTCTAAACTAACCAATGGATTTTGATGCAGTTTTCACCACAATTTAGAGAATTTATTCGAAAAGATCTGTATGTAAGTCATATATTCATTTGTTGAACATAGGTACAATAATATTGGTACATAAAGATAATAAAGAGTTGTGCATGTTACGCCTATGTTACGCCAGAGGGTGTAAAAAAGTTTGTGATTTGGTAATCAACCCAGCCAAGTCATGACAGTAAAATAAAATAAAAAAAAAATAAGCTTGGTCTATAAAAAAACATTATAAAAAATGACACATTTCATCATTTTCATTACATTTTTTTAATGCTCTTACTTAGGTGCATAAAGCACAAAAATCTCGATATTTTGAATGTCGCCACATCAGTAGAATGCACCGCTGCGAAGCATGGGCGTATTCTTATATTCCTATTGTACAACTTAGTTATTTCCTAACCACGTGCCTCACAGATGCGCCCACGAAACATCCACAAAACTTACTAGTTGATTACCGAGTATCATTTCTTTAACCTAGATCACAAAAACAGCGAAAAGCCCGCGGGCACTCACGTTCCCATCGCAACTAAAGAATAAACAGGATTACGTCGACACCCAAACTACCTTATGTCTTCTGTTGTTTTGTATAAAAGGTTACCTAAGGGCTTACACTCATTGGATAAGCGGTAATCGAATTTATTATAAGCTTCCAATAGGAGTCCTGGAGTTTCTTGCTGGCTCTTCTCCATAGAAAACAAACAACTGGAACCTTGCACTTAGCTTCTGACGTTTTCTTAGTGCTCATGTAGGTTTATGTGAAATTAAATATTTAGATTTTGAATATCTACTTCGATTTTCTGACTTTGATTTCGATATTTCTATACTCTTTCTTCTTCAATCCTTTACTAAATAAAGTTCTGTATGACGTACAAGGTGTCATACTTTCCTCCAAGCTAAGTGATTGAAGAAAAAGGGAGATTTAGTGGCGAGCATTTAAAGGAGTCTTACAATAATTACGATGATGGAGATATAATGCCACGAAAGGTTCTTTTCTTAGAAAAAGACTACTTTATCTGGTAAAATACACTCATGTTCTTACACCTTGTTCGCTCATATTTTTAGAAAAGGCAATAAAGCAGAGCAAGTAAGGCAGGAGTAAATAAACAGTTAGATCACAAACCTGCGCGTTGCTTATTATAATAACGACTAGCTGTGCCCTCGACTTCGTACGCGTGCACGAAAACAAATAGAATTTCATGATTTTTAATTTATTTCACGGAACCCTAATTATAATAAAAGTAGACTAAGTTACTCCTTTTAACAGTAGCTATCTGCCAGTGTAATTCGCGTCAAAATCAGTCCAGCCGGTTCAGAGATTAGCTGGAACAGGTGGACAGTCAGACAAAAATTTAAAACTTTTTTTTTGTTATAAGTACCGTATAGCGTATACTTTCATATTTAGTTGAAAGTTGTTATTTTGACATTACAAACAGACGCTTCAATTTAATATAATTCTATAGATATCAAAAGATGATAATATTGTCATCTCTACGATGGTACAATTTCGTTAATAGTTGGCTTAGTAACGCCTAAAAAAATATTTCCACGTTCGGCCCAGTCCAACAGATGAGGACGTGACCTAAGGCTACCTAACAAAAACAGTGCATGTATTACCCTTAATATATATTTACTAGCGAAGGTCGGTCACGTTTTAACCTAGGACATGTGTATTGGCCTAGGATAGCAATGAGTTAAGAGCTGAGTCGAAGCGTTTATTTATTTATTTATTTATATATACTTTATTGTACCTACACCAGAAAATACATAAGTAACAAAAAAAATACGATTATTTTAGGTAGGGTTTAAGCGTTTAAAGGTCATGAGCATAGTATTAAGGATGAATAAGATAAAGAAATAATATTTGTGGGACCTTTGAAGTCCCGTATCAAGACAAAACAAAAATAAGACAAAAAACATCTGATATTGAAAAGATGGGGCAAACGAACGAGTTATTTTGACGATGATTGTAGGTATTCGAGCTAATGTTGTCAATATAATATCGGAAATTTGTCTTTTTAGGGTTCCGTACCAAAATGGTAAAACGGAACCCTTTTAGTGAGACTCAGTCTGTCTGTCTGTCTGTCACAGCTGGATATCTCAAGAACTACTAATGCTATCAACTTGAAAATTGAATTAGTTTTAGATGACGTTCTCCCAACTATTTTGCAAATAAGAAAGAAATAAAAATATATGTATATTTTTTGCAACAGCGACTGAAAGGGGGTCTGAAAAATTCGAAGTGGGGCTACTAGGGTATCATATGAAAGAGCATAGTTTGCACATTCTCAAACATTTTTTTCTTTTTTTAGGCCGCATAGTTTTTGACTATTGATGAAAAATGAAAAAAAAAATTCCCTTCCCCCCTTATCTCCGAAGTTTGCAAAGAGAAAAATCTGAAATTATTCTATGTGATAGAAGTTTATGTAAAGTTTACAGGAAGAATAAAAGAAGTCTCTAAATAGCACACTTTTTCAGAAACCATCAACAAAAGTTACATTAGTTCCACTATCGGTCAAGAGATGGCGCTGACATAAAACTGAAATATTCTATACCGCAGTGCAGTATTAAAATTCTCTGATGAAAAAAGGCCTCGCCGATAAAAAATTAAAAACATGACGGTACGGAACCCTCGGTGCGCGCATCCGACTCGCTCTTGGCCGGTTTTTCACATATTTTATAGCTTTGCAACTAAATTAAGGTGTATAAAGTAAGGTGTATGTATTGAAAAAAATGTGGTTTTTCTATTTCGTGTAACTTGTTAAGTATGTGGAATAGGGATTTAACATTTTGGTATATGTTTTTTGAATTTCTATCATACATCATCCTCGTCAGCTAGTAAAAAAATATTTTTATAATAATTTACTGTCGTAGTTTTGGGTTATCAAATGTTGTCAAAGCATGTCAATGATGAAATATATGCATTCCTCCCTTGTAGAGCAAGGTACGCATAGAAGGTAAATCTCGTCAAATGGCGCGGCTCGATCTTTACCTAGCGTGTTTTATTTTCTTGTGGCTACGTGTGAAATAAACCTGGTGTGAAGACTGTGCCTTTAATGGGAACCTCTGCTTACACTGTAGTGTGACAACCGATATTTGTGTGGTCTTGATTAGCAGAAAAATTTAATCATGGAATTATAACGATTTCCTTTCAGAAGATAATTACTAAAACTGTTATTGCATTTTGAATTTAATAGTATCTGGGCTGATCATCCTATACACAGAAGGAAATATTAAAGCTGTTTTAAGAAGATTTTCAGAAATAGCCGAAGAAAATGACGATTTCAATTGACGTGCCAGGCTTTCTGCAAACTCTCGATGAAAAAGTAGGTACTCGCGACTAAATAGTTTTGATAAAATTTATTTCAGAAAAAACACATTACGGTTCAAAAAAACGATGTTTCAAGAAAAAATGGAACATTGCAGAAATACGTGTTTCGTTGGTGTCTGTACTAAAAAATAAACAAAAACAACAGTGCCTTCCAAACTATGACATTAAAAACAATTTTTTTCGAACGTGCTACATGGCGATCATTGAAATTTAATGCAGTAAAACTCTGTACATATTCGTTATTTAGAATTAAATTGACTTACACAACGGTGTGACGTGTGGCCTTTGTGCCGACTTACAAGTGAGCTCTCACAGTCAGGAGTGTTTGCGAATGTCGTGCCGAGTGTCGTACGGATAACAGGTTCCTTTCCGAGCGAAAACCTTTTTGAGACAAACGTCGGCGAGCATTGATACGTGTTTGTGGTTTATATTCAGCGGGGCTTACTATTAAATGTATTGACGCTTACATTCTTGGTACTAAAGTTCATACTAGACCATGTTTTGCATGTGCTCCGTAGTTACCTACCTGTACCTGAACATGTCTTATGTCCAAAAGTTATAACGCACACAATTATTAATATAATTGCGGGCTACACACGGTTGTTGACTGTATTACCAGTAGTAATCGTCTTATGTTTTTTGTAAAGTTTTCCTCTTTACCAGTAGAGGGCAGTAAAATGCGACTGAAGGGGTAAGTCAAGAGTATCTGCTTATAGTTAATTACGAGACTGCCCGCGACATCATCCGCGTGAAATTTCTCGTTCCCCCAACCCACCCTGTCGCATCGCATCGCCTGCCCGCACTATTACTTCATTTTCATACTTGTTTAGGATTCCGTACCAAAATGGTAAAACGGAACCCTTATAGTGAGACTCAGTCTGTCTGTCTGTCACAGCTGGATATCTCGAGAACTACTAATGCTATCAACTTGAAATTTGGAATAGTTTTAGGTGATGTTTGCCGATCTATTTTGCAAATAAGAAAAATAAAAATATATGTATATTTTTTGCAACAGGGGCTGAAAGGGGGTCTGAAAAATTCAAAGTGAAGCTACTAGGGCATGCGGGATATCGTATAAAAGAGCACAGTTTGTACATTCTGAAACATTATTATTTTTTAAGCTGCATAGTTTTTGACTTTAGATGAAAGATTTAAAAAAAAATACTGTTCCCCCTTATAAAGAGAATTATCTGAAATTATTCTATGTGATAGAAGTTTATGTAAAGATTACAGGAAAAATAAAACAAAGTCTTTGAATAGCACACTTTTTCAGAAATCACCAAGAAAAGTTACATTAGATCCACTATCGGTCAAGAGATGGCGCTGACATAAAACTGCAATATTCTACACCGCAGTGCACAGTGTTAAAATTTTCTGACGAATATAGGCCTCGCCGAAAATTTAAAAACCTATGATGTTGCGGAACCCTCGGTGCTCGATTCCGACTTGCTCTTGCTCGGTTTTTTTTCGTTTTATTCGGCTCCTTAGCGTTCTAGCGTAATGTTAAATAGTCTATAGGCTTCTTCAATAATTGCTTAAAGAGTTTTTCAAAGCCGACTAGTAGTTCCAGAGTTTACCCTCTACATACAAACTTACAAACTTTACCTCTTTATAATATTAGTAAAGAATAATAAGATAGCGATCACCAATCCTCATGATCTAAAAATATCTTGGTAGATGCCAAATGATGCTTAATGTTTATAGATATACAACTTAGAACCATTCATTAATTTGCAAAGAATGTTTGTTACAAATAAAGGTGTTACGGGCATTCAATCATTGAATCTTCTAGTACATTCGTCCATATGCCATGCAAGGTATTAAAAAAAAATATATATTAAATATATTTTCAAAAGATATTATCGAAAAATCTTTGTCCAATTCAACCCCACAATTCAAAACACAAATCAAACCATCCTAAAGCACAACACTCACACTGCTGATGCGTCTCAAGAAAAATCGCCCGGTCCATGGAAAGCAACAGTGACAAATAATAGGGATGTATACAGGATGTGTGCGGAACTACACTCATCTGACAATCGAACAGCGGATAACGGAACGTGAGTGAATTCGTGAACAAATAATGTATTGAGGAATTTAGATAACACGATGTGTTTGTGTGAAATGTTAAGTTGTGCTTTTGTTTTAACTGTATTCTTTTGGTGGTATGCAGTGGTAGCCCAGTGGTAACGACCGCGACTTACGGTCCTAGGTTTGAACCGTGACAGACGCTTTACTTTGTGTTAATTATTTTATCACCACTGCTCTCAAAACGGTGAAGGAAACCTTGAGGATACCGGCATGTCCTAGGGCCAAAAACTCGAAGACTACGGTCCACTCCTTCTCACAGAGAGGAGGCATGTGTCCCACCAGTGGAAACATTACAGGCTGTTAATGTTTATGCAATAAATATACAGATTTCAATTAAATTAGCTAGCGAAACTCCACAGACGAGATGGGTATATCAAAAGGGTTTGAAAAGAGTTTTTAAATTAGATTTATTTTTGACATAAGGTCATTGATTATTGAAATCAATCAATCATAAGTCTTTGTTTTTAAATGCTACCAAAAACATGTAGGTAATTGCACTAGAAGGAAATGATGAAAAAATTAAATACAATTACTTAAAGAACGTTACGGACTAATATACCTAATTCTTTAAGATTATGTACAAATATAGCAAACCTAAAAGGGCCTTGAATTGTTTCGATTAAAAGTTAATATTATTATGTAACAAAATAAGATACCTTCGTTTATCATTTTGTTGTTTGAAAATTAGTGACAACAATTTCTACAAGATTATCAGATCTAGTTACCGTAAGGCTCACTACCAAAAAAATCACCAGCAGAATTTTCATACTTTACTCCCAGCACTAAAACTAACAAAACGCGCAACCCTAAAACTCTCACGCATAAAAATAACATAGGGGTACCTATAAAAAAAATCGCATCCATCCGTACGTCGCGCGTTGGCTAGTTTCATCAGCCCGCATATTACTGACCATAAATTTCTCATAGTAGCTCCGTATAACTTGAGTAAGTATTTACTGTGACTAAACCGGTATATATCACAGAGACCGGCCAATTTCTTGACCGAAAAATTTATAACGGTACTCGGGAGGCAACCCTTGATGTATGGACGCAGGACATCCCTTGGAACACGAATCACTCTTAAGTGAATGCGGGTATAATTCATATTGGGGTTTTACTAGTTATTTTGATGTTTGCAGGTTGGGAAAGGTAGTTTTTAGGGTTCGGTATCCTAAAAGGTAAAACGGAACCCTCACAAGGTCACTTCGTTGTCCATCTGTCTGTCCGTCAAGACCCTTTTTCTCAGGAACGTGTAGAGTTATCAAGTTGAAATTAATATAAAATACTCAGGGCTGCAATCCCTTGAAGCAGTAATAAAATCAAACTTCTAAGTCAACGCAACAAAAAGATACGGGCGTTTAAGTTCCGAATTCAAAACCTATAGGAAACTTCCCGTTGACCTAAAATCATGAAATTTGACAAGAAGCAATGTCATGTAGCACAAGTAAAGGAAAAATCCAATAACCGTAAATTTGTAGATAAATAACAAAAAAAAAATTAAAACTATTTACATACTTACCTACAAATTTGTACGGAGTTCTCGGTGCGCGAGTCCGATTCGCACTTGACTGGTTTATTTTTCCGTAGAATAGAATAGAATACTCTTACCCCCCCCTCTCTCTTCTCTCTCTCAACAAACTTTTGGGAATTGAAGTAGGTATGAGAATAAAGTAATTTATTTATATTTATATATAATTTATTTATAATAATGATTTGACGACACGGTTGGCGCAGTGGCTGAGCGATCGACTGCTGCGCTGCGTGTCGCGGGTTCGATTCCCGCACGGAACAAATATTTGTATTGCCTACAGGTAGTTGTTCCGGGTCTGGCTGTTTGTGTATGTGAATTTAAATGTTTGTAAACGCACCCACAATACAGGAGTAATTCCTAGTGTGGGGCAACGTTTTTTAAAAAAAAAAAAAAAAAAATGTATTGGACAATAATTTTGAAACTTCTGAAGTACATAATAACAGCGCATTTATAATTACTTCTGCAATTATTGAACAATTATTTGAGAACTTCTATAATTACTGCACAATAATTTTGGTAAATATTTTAACCAGTTGGTCTCCCTGATTGAATTAGGTTACCAGTACCAGTGGTTAGCCACATCACATTATTATAATAATGTGATGATTCTTCATAGGATTACTTAGAAATCTATTCTTGTTTCTATGTTCGGTTTCCCGATGTTTTCGTCTCCTACGCGAATATAACTAACTTATTTTGAGTTGTTGTTTGTTCTTACTTGTTGAAGCAATTTGAATTGACTTGTTTTTACTTTGAAGATTGACAGAAATTTGAATTGCGTTAACGCTAAGTGCGTTAGCAACAGGCGTACCTAATAATAGTTATGGAGGAACCACGGAATACAAATTATACGATACAATTTGCTTTGACAGTTTCTATAAGTTTCTCAAAAACTATCGTTAGAGTTATGCGACAGGAAATGGTCACCTACTTCAAAATCAGCCTCCGCTTTTGGGTGTGGAGCCTCTTTTGTTAGTGATGTTAAACCCTAGACTACGTTTTTGTTCAGTACTAAATTGGGTCCCAAGTCGTCGAATACCTTAAGAGGAAATGCGCGTGGTCATTTCTCCATAGAAACGCTCTCGCCTGTTTTTTTTTCTGGGTAATGACCATAAAGTAATGATTTTTTACAGAATAATAAATATTAACTACTTGTTTGTCCATATGTTTTCCTTTTTGATCTTGCATTATTTTTATAAGCACAAGAACCCTCGAAATTGCTGATTTAAACTGCTGTCAACTGAGGCCTAGTGTATAAATTTGACAACTACAAGTGTTAATGAAATAAGAAAAACACAATGACACAGTATATATCCTTCTTATTCAGTTTATAAATTATCTTATAAATTGGTCCAATATTGGAGGAGGAAATAGGCGAGAGCCAAACCTCGAATAACGACTACTTACTTGGGCTTTTTTAAAGTCTCTTTGACCGCACTTCTCTCTGGATTGGGATGGAGTGGCCCATAGCCACAGCTAAGAATCATATGATACTCCAAAACTGGTTATATAATCTTAATCACCACGATTACCATATGAATGGTGATGGTTTCGTGTTCCAATCATTCAGTAATATGAAGGAAGATGCTGCCCAATTTCCGGATACTCTCTTTTCATCATTATCATCATTATTTCAGCCGAAAAACGTCCACTGCTGGACGTAGACCTCCCCCAAGCATCGCTACTACGACCGGTTCTATGCTTCTCGCATTCAGCGGATTCCTGCGGCCTTCACCACCTGGTGAGGAGAACAGAAGAAGGTAGACATCGGTCTACGTTTTGGGGGAGGCTTTCCAACGCTACGTCTTCCGCAACGCGGTCGCTACTCCAGAACCTTTCGGCCCCATCGGTCATCTATTCCGCGAGCAACTCTACAAATAATCACAAAAAAACTCCCATCCCACCGAACTTAACCCGGGAATCGAATCTTGTAAACAGCAAACGTTCGTATTAACAACTTCAATATTTCCGATGGGATATGTAAATGTGGGTCTGTTGGTGACACGCGCTCGCTGCGACTACATTTTAATATCCCGATCGCTTTTTATGAGATTATTCGCTTAAAATGTGGGATATGGGTGTGTGATCAGTTCTGGGTTTCTTTTTTTAGTTAATGAAGTTTTTGGTAAATTAAAAACAAGATATCAAAAACATAGGAGTATTAAGTCTTTCTCACTAAAAATGTCATTGATTTCCAAATTAAAATAGATACGTATCAAGTTTTAATTTATTGCTTTCAGAATGTGTATTGTAATAATATTTGTATTGGTTACTTTAGACTATCAATTGAACACTAATAAGGATCTTGCAATAAAATAAAACTTTTATTTATATTCTAAGTAAGTTTTAGTAATGTTTATATTACAAGGGCAAACTGTGGGCCCAAATAGTACAAAACTAGTGCCCTGAGGCAGTGAGATGGGGTCGCGGCAGACCTTTTAGAAAATGGCGGGACGAGTGGGATAGGTGCCGTCAAAAATGGAAAGAGGATGCGCGCGCTCGCAAAAGATGGAAAGAGTGATGGGAGGCCCAGGAGTGGGAGAGAATAGTATAGTAAAAAAAATAGAACTGCTATGCATTTTCGCTTTCACATAACTTTAACAAATTTTTCCAGTCTTCATAATAATTGTAAAAGTCTTAACAAATTTTCTATTTTTTGACAAAACTTAAAAGAGTATGAAATCAACCGATATTAAATGGTAAAACCCAGGACATACTAACTTAGATCACACGCTTACACATCTTGAATATGTTTAAAATGTCGAGGATTTTCTCAAGTGGATTTGTTGTGAAAACTCACTACCAGAGCCCGTGTGGTGTTGCCAAGAAATGCTGACTGTTATGTTACGAGAACTGTTATTTATAAAGGGATAATATATTGGAATAGAGAAAAAACTATAAGATAGAAAACCTTTAGGTACTTGAATTTTACTGGTCTATACTACAAAATCTTTCAGTACTCAAAGCAATATGCCAATAAAGATTTTAATAATAGGACAACATTCATAAATTAACAAAAAAATGCTATAAAAATAAAAACCAAGAAAGAAAAAGTCCAAAAGAAACAGAGACATTATTAACAACGACGTTGATAACTACACTACATTATCTGGCTACACCCACAAAAAAACTTTATCCTAATAGGATAGCCTGAACCAACTGTGTCATTTATCAGGAACCAATGTAGCAAATATTTTCTTAGCAATATATTTTGAGAAAAATTTAATCAGTAAACTGGTAGTAACTCAGACATGAAATATATGACCAGTGAACAAAGTTTATCTCGTAATATACATATTAGCTCGGCGCGAGTTATAAGCTGTAGGGTTTTGTATCTTTTTCGCTCATACACAAAGCATTTATTGCAAATTATCCAATTACAGGCACTTTTGAATTGTCAGGGGGTCGCGGTCGGTCAGTCGGAAAGATGAAGCTAGTTGCCCATTCCAAAGTGTAGTAGGTACCTATGGAGAAGAACGGACAAGAAACTCCACAGACATTCCTTTAAATCTTGCATATGTAAACATAACCCTGTATAATGTCCTTTACTTGAACTAAAAATATCCTCGAATACATTGCGCTCCAGCTTTAAGATGAATATCTAATCAATTTTAGACAGAGGGACATACAGAAAAAGAAAAACACTATATTAAGGCACCTCTGTTTTACCAATCCCACTTGTGCCAATCCCCACACTCCTTTGCCAGCCTCATCAAGGTTTTACCCGCGATGGTAATAATTTCATCAATGTTGTCGTCATGGTGATGTCCTGTGTGTGTACCTTGCAATGTCTGTATCCGCCTTAGCACTAGCAAATAACCAAATTCTGTCATACATTTCCGTGTTATTTTTCATTGTTGTTATAATAAGCAGACTCACTGACGCCTTGTCAAGTCTAAAAAAGTACCACTACCATTCATAACCCGAGCTATTTTCCAACCCGCTTGTACCTCGCACCACTTGCCAATCGTAGCGCTATGAGTGCCATCGATATTTGCATACAAATTGCCCCAACACCACTTCACTAGACTTGAGCGATCCCGCTCCGACTCCGCGATTATAAATTGTCGATATTATGCATAGTGACGTCACTATTATCGATTTTATCGACCTAGTTGACGAGATGAGGATTGACGTGACAGATTTAGACATGGATTAGGTATTATTAGTTTTGAAAGTTTATAAATTTATTTATATTCTACACAACGAAACTAAAACACTCTTTTTTTCAGTTTCCTTTGGTCGTCACCAATTTTTCATCCTCTACCTACTGAGATTGGTCCATCGCAAATACATTGCAAACTATTGCCAATCACAAGTGTCCAAGTATAAATATTTTCTTATGTATTTCGATGAAATCTAATAATGACTCATGGGAAGGTTTGATTAAGTCAGTAAGATATGGACTTGAAATCTCATTTCGTGTTTATAAAACATTATGCGGGCTATAGCGGAAAATCTTGCAATTTTCACAGCACGGCAAAAATCGACTGTCAAAATGGCAATTCGGCTAGGCCGCAGGTGATTAAAATCGCTAGTTCCAAAGTAGAGTAGGTTTGACTTTTGTCAAGGCTACATTTCGCGTGCGGCGGGTGACTAAAATCGACCGTGGAAATGCTCAGTCGCAGGCAATCGCTCGCCGCCGAAAGGTCGACATTTTAATGCAAAATATCACCTGCGATTTTTAACGACCTGTGTAAATGGGGTGGTGATTCGGCTTGTGAGGCGATTTGGTAAGCGACCAGCCGCACGGCGTCAATCGACTTATTGTAAATCCCCCATTAGTCAGCAAAATTATTAGTGGGGCTTAGCCAAAGTTTGAACTATATCACACACTAAGTTATATTAATCAATCGAGTCTTCTGATGATCATAATAAATTAAAAGTCCATTAAGCTAGTAGACCAGTGGAGTAGGCACCAAGTATCCAACAATATCAGCTGTTCTATCAAGTATCGCCTAAGCAGTTTGATCTAATACATCGCCAGGCAGAATTAGCGAAGTCTCGAGACGCCTATCGGTTATCTATCCGTTCATCCATCAAAAGTCGGAAACTACTTACAGGCTTTAGTAATTCCCTGGAGCGGATCCCTGAGATCGGGGGAAAGAGATAGAATTATGTTTCACTTTAGTTAACTGTATGATAGTGATATTTGAACGGTTTTTGTAAGTATCGTATTGTTCAAGTTATAGGTTCTCAACGTGGGCGATAACGCCCCCTCGTGGATGTTTGAGACTTTCAGGGGATAGTAGAAGACCCAGAGAAAATTATATTTCTTCTATTACGACTATATAATATTACACGTCTAAATATACCGTACCGTACGTGTACCGTATGCCGTTACTGGAGTCGCACCGCAACGTTAACTTCAAGGCGTTCGTGGTGCGCGTACCGAATTGCTATCTGCTCGTCGTCATGGAAGAAGACTTCTGACCGCAGGACGTGGTGTTACGTGGCTTCCGCGGACAAGTACCACAGAACTGCTCAAGAGTTGGCTAGTGAAGTACTGTTTTCTTATAAGGATTATGTATGTTTAGGTTAAGGTATTTATGTATGGGCCTGCGTCACCTGAAATAAATAAATAAAATTAAATATAATCGTGGTGTGAACAAAATATTGGGGGGCTCTAGAAAAAAAACATTCTCAGATTGGGCGATAGGCTAAAAAAATAATTAATGGTTCTTTTGTTAACAAAGACAACAAGTTAATGATTGGAGCATCTTTTTATGCAAAAAATGCCTGTATTAGGATACTCCGCTCTTCGAAAGCAAGATAATTTTACATAATAGAACAGAAATAAAAAATAATAGATTAAAATAGAATTACATTAATCACGTGATTGAATATATGTGTATGGGGATGGGGAGGATTTGTTTGTGTTTCGTGCGTCTATGTGTAGGTGAGTGTGTGTGTAGAAAGATACGGGTGAGTTAAACTATGTGTTGCAAGAGCGCCTCAGTATCTTCATAAGCGAATGGTTTTAGCCAATTTGTTAGCATTTTTTTACATTCATGTGGCTCTTTAGTATATGTGTATCTTCTTGTTTAGCCTATTATAAACCTGAGTAGAACGTTTATTACAAAACCTATTAACCGGTTAAGTTGTATGCTTGTTGAAATCGCGCTCTCTTTTTGTGTTCCCTTCAAAAGTGAAATTGTTGTTAGTGATTTTAGAAGCAGTGCGATGGCCAAATAATATTATGAATATTTCTTTAGCCAAAAAAAAAGGTCAGTACAGCGACGCCTATTGTGACAGCAGGACATTTCGTAGCAGAATATTATTATTGTCGCAGATATAATTGAGCAGTCCACCGTTTAACCGCTACTGACATCATGATTGGTCAATTCTAGTTATCTAATGAGACACCATGGCCACACGTACCATTTAATACTGACATTAATAAGATAATCTCATTGTCTATTAGATATTATATTTTTGCTATATTAGGGGTAGGGGATGTGGGTATAAAGGGGAAGGGGAAACTAAACCACTGTAACATATGTTGCCATTACTCTCATTTTAAGAAACGTGTCTATACGTAAACTAGTTAAGGAATATGACGCTGCTTGCGTGTTGAACAAAATGGTGTCGGTGACTAAAATATTGTTTATGTAATGAACTTTGCCCATTTACAAGTTTGTGGTGAACTATCATATTATGATCTTAAACATAAGGTAGCGGTCTTATGGCAAATAGGAAATTCCTAACCTCGAAGATTTGAGGTTAAAACTCGAAGAGAGAATTTTGTGATTAAAACTCGTTCATTGTCGACAGAAAAGGCTAAACATGCAGTGAGACAATATTATAGGTAATTAGATATTATCTCTGTACAAGTATACAAAGATATGTAAGGTCATATTTCGCTCGAACTTTAAATTCACTGAATATACATAATATGGGTATAACACACCATCTTTACTAAACATTAAAATTCAGCTCACTCCAAAACCAGTACCAAGATTAAACTAACACTCATAGTTTGAATTAAACTTGGCACATACAGACAGATAGACGGACAAACTTCGCGGAAACGTATCGGGCGCAAGAGTGTCGTTAATAAAATCACGTCACGTCAAGCACGCGGCGTGATACGCGGGATTATGACGTCATCGGCCGTGCTCACTCGAGCGGTGCGCGACCGATAACGTATGCGGTACACACGGTTAGGTAGAGTGATGAGCTTATTGGTAGCTAGTTACTTCTTCCGCTGTGGTGTCAATTTAGAAAAAAGTCTATATTCCGCTTAATTATCAAGATCTACAAAGGATATATCATCTTTGGCCATAGTAACTACTGACCCAGTTTGCGACACCTTCCTTATTACATACATCACCCACATACGGAATCACTACGAATAATAAGGAAGGAAAATGAATAGGAAGTCAACAGCAGCTATCCTTTCTACAAAAGCAGACATTAATTATTGCTGGGTATAAGCCTCGTCTGTTTGGCGTTTTCATTAGGCGTCCCGCGACGCGAGCACGCTTGGATCAACTAAATATTATCTACAACTTATATTAAACTTAAAGGGTACATATTAATAGAGGTCTTTGTCTGTGTCGGGAATTTTATAATTTAACTTTAATCTTCTGCTTTTTAAACTTTCTATACTAATAGTAATCACGCTATGATCGACACGTGCCTCGCTTAAATCTGCGCAGCTGTATGTATGTTCCTACAGTGAAGCTAGTTATTAATTTCTCCTCATTTCTCTTTACTACTCCATCATCAGACCCTGTTCACTATCTCTAGATAACCTATTAATTGAGACCATTCCAATGAACTCTAAACACGATACTTCTGCTGTAAGTTGGTGAAGGGGTATCCTGCAAATTCCAGGTGATGCTGCAGGATGAGTTCAAGGCACGATGCCGCAGATAAATACACAGATACACACGTTAATCTTATAACACCCTCTATTTCCCTCGACGAGTTAAAAAGCCACAATTATAAACACTCATCGGAAAACTGCGACAGCCTGGATTTTCTAAGGCTTCTGATAAGTTGCCGAATGGAAATCCAATCAGGCACATGGCTTGGCTAACTATGAAAATGATCCTTTCGACTCTCCTATAGCAGGTGTGCTGAAAGAGATTTCTTTAGAAATATGCATCACCTTTGTACGTGTCTTTCTGTTTCTTTTTAGGGTTCCGTACCTCAAAAGGAAAAACGGAACCCTTATAAGATCACTTCGTTGTCCGTCTGTCTGTCCGTCAAGATCCTTTTTCTCAGGAACGCGTGGAGTCATCAAGTTGAAATTAATATCAAATACTCAGGGCTGCAATCCCGTGAAGCAGTGAAAAATTAAACTTCTAAGTCCACACAATCGAAAGATACGGGCGTTTATGTTCACGAATCAAAACCTATAGGATAGGTACTTCCCGTTGACCTACATTCATTAAGTTTGGCAAGAAGCAATGTCGTGTAGCCTAAGTAAATAAAAAAATCCGAAAAGTGTACATTTTTAATTACATTACAAAAAAAACCCGTGATAAACTATTTACATATCTACGTACGGAACCCTCGGTGCGCGGGTCTGAGTGGCACTTGACTGGCCTTTTTCTTGTCTGTTATATTATTATGTGTGTGCATAAATATGATCAATAAATAAAATAACAAGCTACCCAAATCACAGCACCGTGTGTCACCCCCAAACATATTATGATATCTGGTGAGATCGCTCCATGTGTTAAAGTGAACGTTTGTGCCCCTAACGGAGTCGTCACCGAGAGTGGCGCAACTTAGCGCGGTTTATTTTACGTTTCATTGTACGTTCGGCAGGTATTGTTAAGAAGACTGATCGTTATACTTTCTTTGAAGAACTAGGAATTTGATAGCCTATGGTACTATTCCGTCGTCTTTTGTGATGCAATCTTTCTTCTAGGAGAAGAGAATAAATTCGGATGAGTGCAAAAGCGTCTCACGCTTTTTACTATAGTTTCAATTAATGTGAAGTTACGTGAAGTTATAAATGGCCACCTAAGTAACACTGTACTGGTAGATCTTATTTTTCTCGATAAAAGGTTTATTTTTGCTCTGTTTATTCGGTTGAATGCCGTAACTACAGAACTATCAAAAAGCAAGAAAGAACCGAAGTTACCGACATAGCTTGCTGAGTAAAAAAGCTAAATGTGGCTTGTGGAGCAGATGAGTCCCGGGGTGTAGACCGCGTAACGGCAAGCGTAGTGTGTGGCGCCCCCCAGCTAGATGGACCGACGACCTTTAAAAGGTAGCTGGGACAGACTGGACTGGATGCGGAAGGCACCAGACAGGGTGTTGTGGCACAGCCTGGGAGTGGCCTGCAGTTGACTGCCATGGGCTGAGTTGATTGTTGATATTCTCTAGAAGTTGAGTTGCTCTATGTAAAATACTGGTTACCAGCTGCACAGGGTTAGTTTGGAAGCTATCCTGAACATAGTTTAAAGCAAATTCTAGCAAATTCCTCAAAGATTTTTCAGTCTAATATCTTCCACACTACCTCTTGACTAACTTACATTGTACCCTTATAGCTTTTAACTGGTTTCCAAAAACAAAATATACAAACGTCACAACCTGCACATAATATTCGAGAAAGCCGCTTGCAAGGCACCTTGCAGACAGACTTTACCAAATGTCTGTCATCTGCGTGCGTGTATCGTCGCTCAAAGGGTATATAGTCTTGTAGGCTAATTAAACGACACATCTGGTGGTAGAATAGTAGAAAAAAAATAATATGGGGTAGTTTGTTCAATAATAATAATAAACCATTTCTTTTCAGGTAACAAAGACCCATAGATACATACCTTAACCTAAGTATACATAATAATATTATTAGTAAACTAAACTATGTTAGTAACTAAACTAACTACATATGTTAGTACCAGTTCTGTTTATATGTTACGGGACGATAAGGTGCATTGTCGTGGTATTAAAAGAGTATTAGTATTTATTAAAAGTTATATTGGGAAAAGTGAATTTACACCTGAGTAAAAAAAACTCTTGCTTCTCTTCCTTCACCTTTAGTCGTAGGTATCAGCAGCGTATCGTCCTGAGGTAAGAATGAATTACGAAAAAAAATAACACGTAATAACGATTGAATTCGTAGATTTTGACTCTGTATAATGTAACTTTAAGCAATAAAGACATTTAAAAAAGAAAACATTAAGTTTAGTAAATACTTACTAAATACCTATAGGAAATTAAAAAATAAAAACATCACAGACACTTGTCGAAATAGTGCTACCAAAATAGCATCTTACAAGCGAGAACATCAAAAGAAACAACAACCTAATATGAAATTCAATGAACTCCGAGAAAAGCTTTGATATGAAACAAAAGAATTGCCATCGAATTGTCGCGGCGGTTTTCACTTCTGCAGAAAGTTAGTACGCGGACAGACTGGTGACGCCATTCAAATAATTTAGAGTACCCGGCGATAAATATTGCACATCGACCTATTCGATTTTATACAAAGAATAAAAATAATTATCAAAAGAAGCAAATCATAATTTTTTTAACAGCTCCTAATAGATATCGGACTGTTTGTATTTCGTGCGACAGAGAACGCTCTACGAATCCGAAATTAGCCGATTGTCTCTTTCCAAAGGTCGATGTGCACTATTTATTGCCGGATACTGTACCGACTTCGTCCGCGTGAAATTACTTGTTCCCCGACCCACCCCGTCGCATCGCATCGCCTGTCCCCTCTATTACTTCGTTTTCACTTAGCGTTCCTTCTGATATTTTTCTTCTTCTTCGTTTTTGCTCGTCTTCTAAGGGTCATCGCGTGATGTTAAATATCCTACAGCCTTACTCAACTATTGAGCTATCAAGTACAATACCACCATCTCAGACATCGATCTACATGGTCTTTATATAACCTGACCAAGATTATGTCTGGACTTTAAAAGAGACTGTGACCTCAGAATTTTTCAAATTCGAATGACAGTTCCAGAGATTAGCGAGCTCAAACAAATAAACTCTTCAGCTTTACGAATAAGTGTTTTGCGAATTTGATCTTTATTAGCTACTAGACTAGCAACGGAAGACGTAGCGTTGGAAGGCCTCCCACAAGGTGGTCCGACAACCTTGTGAAGGCCGCAGGAACCCGTTGGATGCGAGACGCTCAGAGCCGATCGAAGAGGAGATGCTTGGGGGAGGCCTATGTCCAGCAGTGGACGTCTTTCGGCTGAAATGAATATGATGATGTGTTACTAGAATTGTCGCGCTGACAGGCCTCAGAAACGCATTCTCTCGACGGACTGTAACTATTTATCAGCTATTTAGATAGCGAAAAAGATTTCTTTAAAAAGACGACCATGGAAATACTTAGGATATCGATGACTTCATAATTATAAGCAGCCTATAATGTTCCCACTGATGGTACACAAACCTCCTCTCAAAAGAGGGAGTGGGCTATAATCCACCACGCGGGCCCAGTGCGGGTTGGTAGATGTCACATGTCTTCGAATTTTTGGTTCTAGGAGATGCCGGTTTCCTCACGATGTTTTACTTCACCGTTTTGAGAGCAGTGGTGATGAAATAATTTACACAAAGTAAAGCGCTTGTCTGGGTTCGAAACTTCGAACCTACGACCACTCGTAAGTTGCGGCCGTTACCACTGGGCCACCACTGCTCCAAATAATGATTTATTCTTTAACTAATGAAAAATCAGCGCTTACAGGAATAAATATTTCGTAGCATTTCAAGCAGAAACAAACGAACTTTTATATCTAGTGCTGGTAAAACATGTTCGATTGGAAACAACGCAAATTGACAAATAAAAAAAAAACGTAATTTCAAAAAATTAAACCAACTTCAAACAGAAAATGATGAAATAACTTTAATTTCGAAAGTCGGTGTCTTTAGGATCTGTATTTTATAGTTTTAGCTTTTTGCCACCGACTTCCGAAATTGAAGTTATTTAATAATTTTGAAATAATATCTTTTTGAAGTCAGTTTAATTTTTTTAAATTACGTTTTTATTTCGTAATTTTTAGTTTTAAGTAAATTCTGGAATATTTTTTTTTTGGAATATTTATTCCAAATTCCAAACATCTCAAAACAACAACAAGAAAACTATTACCTAGGTAATAGTTTTCTTGTAAATATTGCACTAGAATTTGACCAAGGTTTTGAGACGTTTTCCCTTTAAATACTACACCCGTAGCTCGTATCAATAAGCCAGGCGGCCGTCGCAGTTACACATATTAGGTAGTCCATATCTTGAAAATTACTGAATCGATTTTGATGAAACTTGCACTGTTCCCTAAGTTGAAGTGAATGTAAGCCAATAAAAAAATGGTCACGATGCGATTAATAGTTGTGGAGAAATGCGTGGACAAACATACATACATACGTCTAAAAATGTTTGTATGTATATTTGTTTGGAAGACCTAATAGATTATCATATGTGAATATAATGCATATACGTACCGAATTGATAGCCTCCTTATTTTTGAAGTCGGTAAAAAGACTAGGCTGACCGAGTCATTGTACAATTTCCAGTTATTTCTTACGCGCCACTATAAAGTAGAAATTTATTCCCTTTGTTGAAGGAAATAAGAGTATTTAATGCAACCGAGCGCTATGCTTATTCTTTTATTGTTACAACTGAAAAATATTCATTTTAAAAAGGAATATTGAGGTTTGCTCCGTTTATTTTTAGTTTATCAGAGTTCTATTTGAAGACGTTTTGTTGTGTGAACAAACTATTTAAAATTAGCTTAGGGGAAAGCACCAGGGTAGCCCGCGAAATTCAACGAAATAAATTATTATTCGCGACCGCAACAAATATGACTTTACAGAATTATAATCATCAAAATCTCTCTATTTTTATATTAAAACCTATTGATTGACATTTCAAGAAACAGTCATTACATACTTTTGATCAACATACAACCTAACACTAGGTCTGTGTTAGATTGTGCAAATTGCAAAAAACGATAAAATTAGAAAAAATAATAAAATTAGAACTTCGCGGGCTACTTTAGTGAGTTTAGTACACAACCAAGGGAACACTGAGATTTCGATGTACATACGCCAGCACATCAAGCTACTAAAATTAGTCAATATTTTTTTAACTTTATCGCTAAAGCATATGTTCAAACTCAAACTCAAACTTGATCAAAGTTGATTGGGAAAATTTGACAGTTTCAGGTAGCTTGATGTGCCGGCGTCTATACAAAGACGTGCACGTTAAAAGACAAAATAATAAAAAGTCCGTAATAAAAAGACAAAAGCAAAACAAAAATATTCAAAAATTAAAATACGCCGTGACAGTTAGGACTTTTTTTTTATCGTGGAGAAATGCTCATGCATACTGCACTACCACGGGGAGATAGTGCAGTTATGTGGGACTCTAACCCACTAAAACTCCACGTTAGGAGACGACTAGTTCCTACCCGCGTCCTACTGACCTAACTGAACTTGACGTATGGATCAGCACTATTCAGCTCAACCATTTTGAAGGGAGCAAACTGATCCAACACATACGCTACCACCAGCAAAACATTTGAGTGAGCATGACATACTCTCAGCCGGCAGGCCACATTCAAGTCAATGAAAGATCGAGTTGAATTGACCGTATTTAAGAAAATCATCATCATAACAGTAAAGAGGCTTCAATTTTCCACTTAAAAACTACGTAGTAACGTCATTTTGTCAAACCCCTTTCTCGAAAAAAAATTACGATCCAAAAATCGTAAAATAACCGTAGGTAGGTACTAATTAAGAAAAAAAAAAAAATTATCGTAAACCTTTAAATGGGCCTATACTAGGAAGAGAAATATTCAAACAGCACGTGTAGTATGACCACCATAGAAACGGGTTTTGCCGACGGAACAATAGACAAAATGGCGGATTTCTGATATTTCTAAAGAAATCTGTCATTTTGTCATGCTACGCGTGCTGGTGGCAACAAAACCTCTATTTTATTTAAAAGATTTACTTATTATCTACTAAACGTCAAGGCAAAAAAAACACGCAATTTTAAACAAAAGACGTTGTCAAAAAAACTTGGACACAAATTACTTTCATAAAGTCAGGGAGACAATGACATCAATGTGGCACGAATTCCATCCATTCTTCTCAGACATAAACGCACAATCACAACTTAATTACCTGCGGGGGGTTGACGTTACCATTTTTTAACCCTCTCACAATCCGAGGACGGGTACCCATCTAAATTTGCATACAGAGAGGCGGGAATGACTCAAAAATGGCGCGGTAATCGCCGCCCGGTTGTGGGGGCAGGGCCACGCGGATGATGGACATGTTTGGATGTGGCATCTTTTTAATAGTCTTCGAGGGTTTACTATTTAATCTCCGAGTACCTATTATAATATTGTTGGATACTACTACCCGGCCCAGGAGCGCGTGGGACGCGGTCACTGCAAGGAGGCTGCCGCAGGTGGCAGGCCAGGCTCTCTGGTCTTTGCTTGGCGGTCTATAGTTTTTGACAGCGTTGCGTGCAGAAGCGCTATCCGTCAGCTGTCAGCCGTTCGGTGTAATCTGTAATATCTTGTTGGCAGTTGACTGTCAGTGTCACATAAAAATAAATTTGTAATTTTGTATTGTATTTAATTTTATTTTGTATTGCGGTGTGGGATTCGAGCTTTGGCAGCCATTACGATGGCTGCCAAAGATTACGAATGATTTTGGAAGATTTTTATTGATTGAACCGTACAACGTTGCCGAGTATACTATTTTTACATTTTTACACTTGACATTGGCTAAATTGTGGTGGTTTTTCCGCAAAAGCCATTAAACGAAGAGAAGAAGAAGAAGTAATATCTTGTTAATTTATTTAATTTGTTTAGTGATGATTTTGTTCCTCTGATTGTAATTTTGCTATGGTGATAATTATTTTTATAATTCATGTAATTACTTTTTACGATATCAAATAATCCTTCTATTTAATTGTGATTTCACTTCTGTCCTAACAATATCAATATACTCACTGTGCTATCTAGTTCATCTAAGACAATGTTACAAAAACAAAAACAATTCCTGAAAACACCCAACATTCATTAATTAATTTATTAATACTACTCAGAACCTCTTCCTAGTCACTGCTGGAACACTTACTGATGGAGACCGGGTGTTCTATCCATACTTATATTCATACTTTTAATTATCCATACTAATATTATAAATTCGAAAGTAACTCTGTCTGTCTGTCTGTATATTACCTTTTCACGCCTAAACCACTGAACGGATTTCGATAAAATTTGCCAGAGAGATAGATTGCATCCCGGGGAAGGACATAGGATAGTTTTTATTCCAATATTTCCACGGGATCGACATTTATGCGGATGAAACCGCGGGGCGCTGCTAGTATTATTACAAATGCGAAAGTTACTATGTCTGTCTGTTACCTTTCCACGCCTAAACTACTGCACGACTATACATAACAATCAGTTGATCGAAAAAAAATCTATGTGCTCGTCTTCTTTTCATCCTGCTTAACGTTTTTTCGGCTTCTTTTCATCCTGATTCTGTATGTAGGTATATGTCGTAGATGATAAAAGTTGAGCGCTAATAGTCTCTCAATTTATTATTGTAAGGTGTAATTTAAGGATGGGATGGGATGGGGGATGGCGTGGGGTTTAAGGATTTTTTTAAGGTATTTTTTTTTGGGTGATTTTTTTTTTGTTGTAAGTTGTTATTTTGGTGATGTGAGGGTAAACGCCGTGACGCGCTCGCTAGAGGGGGGTGGCACAGGGGCCAAGTCGTGTGGAGGGAAGTGACTGAAAGATGAGTCAGTCTTGAAAGCATAGACTATTATTATTGATAGGGCTTATGAGATTACGAATACACACCTCCACTTCTCCTACGAGAAACTGTCGGCTTTTTCGAACTTGAAAAATAGTGCGTGAATGTTATTAGTATTGTACTATGTTAAATATTCTAAAATTGGAATACTATCAAATTTGCTGTATCATCGTGTTTTACTCTAAGCCTCTTCTATGGATTCCGTACCACGGAATCCAGTTGATGACGGCCCTATCGCTCGCCATTCGCCGCCGTCAAATAATAGCACATCCAAAATATTCTGCCTCCTGATTCAGTAATCTCACTGCGGCTCGACACGGATATAAGTCAATTTAGCCGGGTGTAATACACCTTCCCGGGTATAACTGCGGATATTAATACTTTTTCTGATGTTGAATGTCGGGATCAATGCTTCCATGATTTCGCTGTGAATGACTGGTAATCTAAGGAATGATTGAGTTGATTTTGTTTTGTGTATTTTTTGAGTATGTAGAATCTTCTAAATTAATTTTGTATTTACTTTTGTTAGTAAGGCCATATGATGAATTTACCGTGTGTTGAAATGATGAGAAGTAATGAGGGTTTTCTGAAATGACGTTCGCTAGGTGGCAGCACTGACACGTCAGGTCCAGGCGTCTGTCAAAGAGCCTATATTTTCTTTAGTCATGACCATGACTGAATGATGAACGAATGAATGAATCGAATGATGAACGTCATCATATATTTTATATTCATTGTCGAAATGGAAGGCCTCTTGTGAAAGTGGTGCCAACTGGTGTCGTAAATTTTCACGAAAACCCCCATTGTCACAAGCCTTGCTCGTGTGGTAGACTTGGTGATTGCATTAGAATTAACCACTTACACAAAATCCGGTTTCATTGGATATTTCAGATATATTAAACCCATTGTTATACAAGGCTACAATGTTCGCTCTGGTTTCCATATTTATATTTGCTTGCATTTTCAATAAAAATCTTCAAACTCAACACCTCTAATATCAATAACACAAACGCTCATAACTAAGTTCACTAACCAACGTCATACCATTATAAGGTAAGTAAGCGGAGAAGAACGAGCAAAGAACTCCATGGACACTCTCTTAAAAAATAAAAGGGACAGAGAGAAACAAAAAAACTTGCATGGAGGGGGTATAAAGCTTTTTCCTTGTGTATAACGATTTCTACCAGTGATTTCCCATAGCAAGCAGCATTAAGGAACTTCATTCCAAAAAAAAAGCTCATACAATTTAATACGTCTTAATTTACATGTTCCTTATGCTATAATCTCTACGAGTGCAAAAGGAATGACAAATTAATTCACACACAGGTGACGAATACAAAGCTCGAATTTCCTAACTTATCAAACAAGACTCTCATACAACTAACCCTACAAATAGCACCGTTTATTCGCATTCGTATTTACCGAAACAACACCAAAAAACTGCGCTCTCAATAAAATTCTCCCCTATCATCTGAAACTCCATATGATACGACCTACGTAGAAAAAAACCATTTTCCTTTGACCCCTCCACACATTTCCAAGTACCTTGAACATTAACACGACCCCTGTAAAATGTACTAAGTGTTTGAAGTAAAGAAGAGGATGGGAGTTCTTCTAATTTTGGTTGGTTTCAGTCCATAGGGAAATATTGTATACATGTACCCGCAACAGACCTTGATCTTATATTAGTTTACGTAATTTATATTCCTATGTTTGTTTAATAGAAATAGTGGGAGCCATGTTTTTTTTTTAACCTACACTTCTACATTATTTGGTTGGTTGAACTTAATTCGATTTCGATCTCGAATTAGGGTCAGTCTGGGTCAGACTATTTATAGAAAGAGAGCCTTAGTTTAATTTGCTTAAGGATTAAATTAGATTTTTTTAACAAGATGAGTTCGTAATTTAGATTCCTTTGTGGTTTTGGAGTATGTGTATTATTATGTAAGTCTGTTATTTTGAGATATAGATCGAAAAAGTATATCATGCATTTTAAAAGTAACTTCTAATTTTGTAAGCTAGACTTTTGTAAGTCAGAATATTTCGGAATTGTGCTTTCACTAGTATAAGAGCTTAATAAAGGAAAAAATCTTTCGTTTTACGTAACTACTACTGATGTCTTCGATATCGGAAAGCGTATTATGGAACTTTGAGTTGGGCAGGACACCTGGCAAGGCGCAGTGATGATAGGTGGAGCAACTGGAGTAAGGCTGTGACAGAGTGGCGTCCAAGGACTGGAAAACGAGAGGTCGGTCGTCTGGCGGCGACATGGCAGACGACATCGCAGGCAAAACCTGGATGAGGCTGGCGCGCGAGCGTGAGGATTGGCACAAGGAAAAAGAGGCCTGTTCCCAGCAGCCAGTGAAGTCGAGATGTCGATGATGATGATGACTACTGAACTAATTAGAATTCAATTTACACCAATAGTGTGATAGGTCATAACTATGGTCATCTCTAACATCTACATGAAAAGAGCAAAACAAACAAGGGCACTATAATGCCTAAAAGTATATGATTGACTACAGTAAATGAAGTCATAAAAATGTATGATATTCTTCAGGATAATATATGCTAGTTAGGTAGTGTGTTGAAAACATAACACAACTAATTTGATACGACAGAAAAAAATCATGAAGATAATCTCTAAAAACTTTCTTTTCAGAAAAAAAAAACATACTAATATACATACAATCATTCTGATTTTTTGTCAGATTAATTATTCTACAAGCAACATACTAAGGCACTAGTCTTTTAATTTTTTAGTCCAAACAATAGATTTTTTGTAGTAGTAGTAACGGACCGCGGTTGGTCCGTGGATGGGTGACCATCTTTACATTTACATACCGAGACCCCTCCGTGCCTCGGAAAGCACGTTAAGCCGTTGGTCCCGGTTGTCATTCGTGGATATTTTACAGTCGTTACGGGTCGTCAGAAACCCGAAAGTCTGACAACCAGTCTTACCAAGGGGTATCGCATTACCCAGTAACTGGGTTGTGGTCGTCAGTTAGGCAGTCGCTCTATGTAAAATTCTGGTATTCAGCTGCATCCGGTTAGACTGGAAGCCGACCCCAACATAGTTGGGAAAAGGCCAGGCAGATGATTTTGCTATAAATTACCAGCGTTGTGTCATCGCGCTTCTCTTTCTTTTCTATGCAGTCTGACAGTGACCGCGCTTTAGGTCATCTAAAACTCGGGCACACACTGGCACATGATTGCCAGACCCACCTCAAGATACATGTTCAATTTGTGCTTGTAACTGCAAGTGCAAGTATTTATCGTTAGCAACTACATGTAATATTATAATGCAGTAAATTCTATAGAATTAAATACAAGTCACCGTAATAATATTGCAGTAACAGGTGCGCTGTAATTATATAAGATACGGCCACTATAAAGGAAACAGTTTGCTGTTCTCAACTTACGTTCTGTGTTTATTGCGTTATAAATAATGTCTTGAAGAAAATGCAATATTTGGTGAGATCTGGTGCAGTTATTTTCAGATTAAGTATGTATTACTTACCAAAAAATTTCATTAAGAAAAGGTGGAAAGAAACTGGGCTTATTAAAGGAGTGGGTTCAATTTGAAAGCAGAATACATTTTCTTTTAAACACATAAACCTACATGGGCACTTATGAAACGTTAGAAGCTAGGTGCACAGTTAAACTCGCTTGTTTCAATAATGTAGTCAGTTCCTGAAAAAATTTACTTACTTTGAAGGTGTTTTTTCATAAATTAGTAGGGCATTGGGTCTGCTGCAAAGATCTTGTGATGCTCGAATGAAGCTGACAGTGGGAAGCTGTTGGTAAACATTCAATTTGTGAAAAATTGAAAAACAGGATAGCAGCGTTAGTTACGATTTTGACGACGCGCCATAACATACATGTACAGCTATATGATAAGGTGTAGGTACTAAGATTGTTTTTACAATCAATTAATAAAGTATTTTGCTAACTTTTCTCCTAAGTTTAATTTCGGAATACTAATTCTTCACATTTGTAATTCCCGGCCATCTTGATTTTTAAAGGGGCTTTATTTTCAACACCAACTTCAAAAATACGTGTTGCGATATCATTTACGGTACATCAAGACTATCAAATAAAAGCGTAAAATGCTCAATTTACGAGGCGCCGGTATGCTGTAGGAGTCGTAATTACTCGCCCGAGGCACGGGCCGCATGAAAGGGCCTTAATTTTCTCCACAATTATACTAAAGACGCGCACAAAATCTAAGGAGCACTGCTTGTTTTTTTTTAAGGATTAACTCATAAGTGCTAAGCGGCTGAGATGACTCTTCTTCGTTCTTATATTACTGGTTTAGCCCATTTTTACTTCTTCTGTAACTGCCCGTGACATCACAGCGAGCCCTATCAGAATACCAGCGCTCCGACATTTATTTTTTAAATGTCGCAGAATCTTGCTGAGATAGAAGCCTTTTAGCCTCGTAAAAGACTTTCTGTTTCATTTTCCTTTTGTTACTTTTTTTTTAATATAACTTGGATTTTTATTTTACTGTGTTTAGTTTAGTTTGTGATCTTCCTGTACGAGTCGCAATAAATACTTTTTTTCTTTCTTTCTTTTCTTTAAAAAGTTAGAAGAGAACATATTCTAAAATAGTGTTACAGCCAAATTAGACCAATTTTAAATTTTCCATAGAAACGGAGATTTCCAGTTTAAATATTTTTTTAAATAAGACATTTTGAAAAATGTTCTGTACTAATTTTTTAGACCTTTGTATCCTGCTTATGCGTATGAAGTTTCATTAAAATCGGTTCATTAATTTCGAAAAACAAGGACTTGAAAGTTTGTATGAAATGCCGTACGGCGTAAACGCTTTTGCATTACATTACAACCGCTTCCGCTCATGACTTACGCCGAACAAAAAGTGTAGCTCTAATTAAATGATCTAAATTCGCGAGCACTTCGCGCTTACTGCCGCCACACAGTGCGTGTGGCGAGTCTCATTTAAACATTTAGTTATGTGAAAATATCTTTACTGAACTATAGAATAAGAATAGAATTTTCTTTATTAAAGTGACTAGTGACTATGCAAAAGTCTGAAACATTCCACCAGAAAAAAAAAACGTGGTGTTAATTTCATTGCAACTTTTTTTTGAGTGAGGAACTCCTCATGGATATCCTAATAGACTCTATTGACAAAAACTACCTATACGGTCTTCTTTAACTACCTACAATTAGACGGGGTTTATGTTCGTGTGTATTTATTCTTATATTTGTATATAAATAGGTAATTAAATTGTTTATAATTTTAATAGGTTTATCTATATTTTTATATTTAAATAAATATATATCAATCAATTTTCAATTTTCGTTATTGCACCTACCACTTTTTGTCTCTACACCACCCCTAAATAAATAATACGATTGCACCTCATCTAAATTTGATATATAATTAATTTTCCTGATTGACATGCAAAATGATCATCACGTCTTGTGTATTTCCCAATTTATATGAGGCACAGAACATAATATACAGGGTGGTCAAAAAGTCGTGGATCCAACGAAATAGGGAGATAAAGGAGGTCATTTCCAACGCTTTTAAAGTGAGAAGTACATTCTGGTAACGCTTCAAATTTTTTTGGAAAAAAATTAATTGCTCTTGAAATTTGGTTCCCAGTGCCGCAATAGAACCTTTGTAGCGCTGATACATTATCTGGTAATAATACAACACTGTTTGCTTTAATGTTTTACCACATTTTTATAAATTAGTTTATTTTGAAAGAACTCGTTACTTATACAAAAATATTCATAACTTTTAGGGCAATTAAATTATGGCCATGATGCAGAAAGATTTTTTGTTGAAAATGACCTCCTTAATCTCCGTTTTTCGTTTGATCCGCGACTTTTTGACCACCCTGTATTTATATCAGCGGTAATTACCTAAAAATAATACATTGACCACGGCAAATTGACCATAAGATTTTACCGTAGCCATTATTTGTTTTCGTTTCGATTTGCTACCTATCTAAACTTCTGTCCCCTAATCGCCTTTACGACACCCATCAGCAAGAAACGACCCATACTTTTCCCAAAACAACTCCAGAAAACTAGACCATAAAGCTGACAGGCGCAAGTTGTGAATATGAAACTGCCGTCACCATTAATAATCGCAAGTGTGTGTCTAAACTTAGTTAAATATGTTTGCGGAGTCTCTACGGAGCATGTTTTGACAGAAGACTGCCGTAGTTCCAGCGCAGTATGCGACCAGCTCGTAAACTACAATAATATTGTGTCGTACCTACGTGTGTGCGGGTGTGTACATTCGCCTTTATACACAATGTTGGGAAATTATTCATGCTTTTTATTTGACGTCTCTGAAAATAAGCTGAGGAAAGGATTGCTTGGGTTGTAAGTAAGTTACAAAGTTGCAACAGTTTATTTTTATTCCGTGCCTGATTACGTAAACAGTAACTGCTATGACTGAGTTGGTTTTCAACGTTTAAAAGTCAGGTAAAATGGCTGTCCTATTAGACAGCTTTGTTACCAGCGTTATATTTTTTCCCTCAAAATTCATCCCCTTTTAATTGAACAAAAAAATTAATGATCGTCTTGTATAAATCTATTGCTTACAATATTAATTTGAATAACAATGAATTATTCTGCCAAAATGACTATAAAACATCTTTTGAATATATATTTATATTCACTTTTAATATTCATAGCATCAGCTAATCTAAATTTAATTGACAAAATATTAAAAAATAAAACAATTTTCCCCAGTCGCACACTAGCGCCATCTATGAGAAACAGCGTGAACCTAATCGGAAAGACTTTCTATCGTATGTAACCTCGTTACAGAATATCGTACAGCACCACTGCGGTAATAATCGGAACTAAATGTTTTGTTGTGCCGACAAAAGATGCTTGTACTGTGTACATTTTGTATTACGTTGCTAACAATATTATACAATCATACACGATGTAAAATGGGAAATGCGATTCTGTGGTAATGTTTTTGGCACATGCTAGGTAGACTTCACATAGGTGAATACGTTTGAATAACTTGATTTGCGAATTTCCAGTGTTCATTAGGGCACTTAGCTTATAAATTTGGTGTTCTAACGAGTATAATAGGTATATTTATTTAAAAAACCAGAAGAGTTCAAAATGTTCTATAAAATTACGTAACTTGTAGGTAGGTACGTTATATACGTTTACTGGTTTTACTTAATGGCTATCAATGTAAATAAATCTTGCGTTGATAGCCATTGGGCAAAATGGCAATAGTACGCAACTGCTATAAGAAATTGTGAGTTCCTGAGTTTGATTCTAGTTGAATATAATTTTGTTTCCTGCTATAAAAAGTAACTGTCCTTTGTTAGTTGTTGTAAAGTCGTCAGTTAGATTGTCCGTATATTCAAATCACAAATGCCATCCTATTAGAAAAAAAAAATGATACGGTAAATAGGGTGTCAATTAACTTAATAATTAATTTCCTTAACTGTATCTACACGGTAAATGGAACTAAGATCGCCTTTTACTGCCGATACTGTTTTTTTTTCTGAAACTACCGTATAATATCTGCAGGCGTGCACAGTGCAGTTGTGTCAGCACACACTCTTGTGCACTATAATATCTGCTTTGCCGAACGCTAGTCTCCGCTGAGATTGGTCGCCATTGCCGTTATTTGATCTGGAGAACCTTTAGGGCAGAATAAGAAACTCGTAGATTCAAAAACCTACTTCATATATATCAAGTTCGTGCGTCCGTCGGCCTAGACAAAGTGACTGATGATGGTTTATCAGCGATAAAGATACTGGAAATGACAAAATTGTATGGGATTGACATACGAAAAAACTTATTTCAATCCTGTTGAAATTGGTTGTTTAAGATACGAAACGATTTTAAAGCGATTCTCACTTATTTAGGTCTTCAAGATAATTATGTTCTGTTATTTTTATTTAACATACAATTCTCGAGCAGACTCACGATCTCAAGTCACACAAATACTTTCCAAGTCAAAAATCTAAAGAAATGCATGCAGCATCGCAGCAGGCGAATAGCACGTTATTGAAGTAGCATTGCATACACGGAATGTATTGGCACGTACTGCCAATACATAGATACGTACCCCTCCAGGGATCAACTGGATGCTTCGATCTTTAGTCAGACATATTGCTGTGTTAAATTTCAAACAATTTCAGTTGAGTTAACAGGTCGGTAACGGTTATGTGAACTTATATATTTGTTGCTATATTGTAGCTGACATCAAATAATTTAATTTATTGTTCTGTGTCTCGCAATGTAATTTTTTTTGAAGTGAAAACTTCTTTAGCCGGCCTCGCGACACTGTTACCGACACCGCACTACATTGGGATGTGTTCGGCTGTCCTCGAGATTTACTCAGTTTTAAATCCGATCTGTCAGTGAGTGATGGCAAAGTATTCTGTTTGTATTTTGTTTTCACTTCTGTCGGCACTCCCGGAGTGCCACTGTTTTTGTTTTTTCGTTGTTTATTTTGAATATTGTGTGCCTTACTTAACCTGGGTCAAATAAACTTATTTTCTTTCTTTCTTTGTTACTTTGCATACCTACTATTGTATAGAATCATCAAGTTTTCTAACTGAACAGACAGTTATGCTGCTGGGAAGTTTGTTGCACCAGTTCTTCTTCCCAGTAAAAGCACAAGAAAGTGGTAAAAGGCGTGCGTTTTGGGGGAATGTCATTAGTAATATTGGCATTCGGAAAGTGCTGATTCTCAGCCTAATTTAATTAAATGACTTGATTTTGATAATGTACAGACGCCAGCACATCAAGCTACCCGAAACTGTCAATTTTTTCCAATCAACTTTGAACCTTATGCTTTTGCAATAAAGTTGAAAATCTATTAAATAAATTTGACACATTGTAGTAGCTTGATGTGCTGGCGTCTGTACCTAACATAATAAAGGATTAACTATTAAATTCTTTATTTACTTGATGGCAATAGAATCGCCCCTAATTAGATAGGACTGTATAAAAAATACACATAACAAAACATCACACCTGAACTCTCTGATTGGTTAGATTACAGAGAAATAAACTTTATTGTCGAGCTTTTAGAAGTTCAAGTAAGTTCGCTGCGTCAGTGTATCGGTGTCCGTAAACTGACACGTGTCGACGGAGAGAATCAGAAGTCCTGCTCCATCTTCTCTGTTCGACACAAGATAGCTCATGTGTTGTTATAAGACGTTCAGCAAGTATAATGGTGGATCATAACAGTTCTGGCTACGCCAGAAGTTGGTGCTTAACCCTTGAATACAAATTTGTATTACCGCTTATTCTTAATGAGCGTAAGATTGCGTTGCGGGTTACCCTGAGCTGTCACGAACGTACATCCCGATGCATGCCCGAAATTTGACATTTTCCCAAAAGACACTCGGCCTCCCGAACGATGACTAGTAACTAGTGTTAAGGAGGTATCATCACTTGTGACTCTAGATCTGAAACAGTTTGTGTTTTCAAACTAATCACACTATATTATAAAGGCGAAAGTATATGAGTGTTTGTGTGTGTTTATATGTTTGTTACTTCTTCATGCTCAAACGGCTTGACCAATTTTGATAAAATTTTGTATGGAGGTAGCTGACATCCTAAATTAACATGTAGTCTACTTTTTATTCCGATATTCCTACGGAATCGATACTTATGCGGGTGACACCGCGGGGCGCAGCTAGTTATTCAATAAACACAACAGTAAGGACTCCACAAAAGAAACTCGACAAAAAATCAACAAACGGGTGGCGACACACCCTATCTAGAACAGCTATCTCTTTCTGAACGTGACTCCTCGATCTAAAACGCATACACAAACAAAAAAAGGCGTAGGTATATTCCACTACTAAATATTCCAGGTGCGTCCAACCGAGAGCGTCTTTTTCAGCGTTTCAAGCATTGCTGTGAATTTTCAGTTGAAGTGCTGGGATTTGCATCATAAAGGGAGAGCTGTTTATCCGTCTGCCCCCTCCTTTCACCTTGTTTGCAGTTTTTCATGAAAAGGTTACGTTAAAGGTATGTGAAACACAGAGCGGTATTGTGGATTTTAGAGGTTTACTTTGCATACTTATGTGTTAAGCTTTTTGGTCTTTAAACTTAAAAGGAACTGTTCTATCGATAATGCAAGTTATAGTTGTGCTTGCTATGATCAGTTCATAGATACACTGTAGTGCTTTTGGCATGTTTGCCGAAGCTAGTGCCGACTGCTTCTATGCAACGATGCGTAAGCAGAGCGTATCTCTGGTGAGCAGGGTGCGCGGCAGCCATACGACACTAAGAAATGAAATTATTTATTCTGTAAAGAGGACATCAGAAACTCTTTTACACGTCCTATTATAAGCTAGATTGACGTTTCTTGTCTAACTACTCTGATAAGAAAGGCCAAAACAAACTCAGAGGTCATAGTCTTGGTCATTTGAGAAAAGTACCACACAGATTTTAGTGGACCAGTCTAGTCAATGCAAGCATTTGTCAATAATCGTGTAGCTCAACTCAGAACTTTAACAAAGGAACGAAAGTACATTTGGATAGGCCGCATAAAGCACTAAAACTACTAGACCGAGATCACATTCACAATAATTAAATTAAAATAATCTATACTAATATTATAAATTCGAAAGTAACTCTGTCTGTCTGTATGTTACCTTTTCACGCCTAAACCACTGAATGGATTTCGATATTTGGCAAAGAAATAGATTGCTTCCCGGGGAAGGACATAGGATAGTTTTTATCACGATATTCCCACGGGACACTTATACGGGTGAAACCGCGAATCGGGGGGAACCGCGGGGGGGTCGATATGTTTGTTACTTCTTCACCCTCAAAGGACTGGACCAATTTTGATAAAATTTTGTATGGAGGTAGCTGACACCCTGGATTAACATATAGGCTACTTTTTATACCAATATTCCCACGGGATCGACACTTAAGGCTCATTCAAACAGGCGCGACGCGCGACGTGAATCGCGTGAGACACAAAGGCACCGCTCGTTGCGCGACTTGCGGTGCCTTTGTGTCGCGTGTCGCGTCGCGCGCGTGTGTACGAGCCTTTACGGCTCCTGCAAACAGCCGCGACGCGCGACGCGAATCGGGCGCGACACAAAGGCACCGCTCGTCGCGCGACTTGCGGTGCCTTTGTGTCGCGTGTCGCGTCGCGCCTGTGTGTACGAGCCTTTATGCGGGTGAAACTGCGGGGCGCAGCTATTGAATAATAATAGTTGTGGGAAGACACCGCATTGCCGTCCACATCGAATGCCCTCAGTGCGATTCTGTAACCATCTCACCGTGAAAACTTAGGTGAAGTGAGCGTGGAGTGAACTGTTAGTGTCATCTTACCAGATACTAGGGATTGACCAAGCATACATTTACAATCATAATCGAGATTTTAATAATATTTTTTTAGCCTAATCCTATTGATATTTTTATATAATTCAAAGCTAGTATTTTAGTGGTCAAAACATTAATATTTTGTGGGGTTTTACTTACAATAAAATAGCAAAACAGAAGCGCAGTCAGAATCTCAATCCTGTTTTTTTTTTATTTTTTTCCCTAGTCTAGTAAGTCCTTATATAGACTGAGGCGCGAGCGCGTCACGCACGAACAGTAAATAAAATTAAAACATTCACGTTTATGACAGCTAGACTGATGAAAATACGCATCGACATTGTTTGGTTATTATGAGCAATTGTAGATCGAGTCTAGTAAAGACTGCGACGATGTTCAGCGTTGTTATTAACCCAAATCTATTGAATTAGAAGAGATAACCGAGTGTGTCAAGTCATCGAGTGCTAACGGATGCCTAGCTGACGGACCATAGAATGTAATCCCACGTAGTTTGTGTGGCGTGATCACTTCACCCGATTCACGACACTAAATGTCGTAAATCGGGTGAAGTGAAGGTGAAGTGATAAGATCACGCCGCGCTTGCGCGTTAATCACTGTCATTATCACATTGCAGATTGCGTGATCACTTCACCTTCACCTCACCCGATTCACGACATTTAATGTCGTGAATCGGGTGGAGTGAAGGTGAAGTGATAAGATAACGCCGCGCTTGCGCGTTAGTCACTCATTATCACATTAGAGATTTGTTTTTACATATTTAACTTGTAAGGCGTCATGTATAAGAACATTAGGAAAATGCAATACCAACGTCAAATAAGTGCAAATATTTTATCGCTCATCGCGCGCCCGTGTTTGCACTGCACCTCTAGTAACCCTTAAATGAAGAAGTGGTTGGTGTCAACCCTGAAGTGTATGTATGGTCCCTAATAGTGCATAACGTAGTAAGTACACTCCTTTAGAATATAAGTAAGCAGTTTACATCAATGCGCATTGAACATAAATTCACTAGATATTCATTAAAGTACATTCTATCAAGCTGGTTGTCTAATTCTAACGACCCTTGAACCCCCAACATTTCATGGCGACCTTCGATATGGCGACCCTGCCTTAGAGTCTGCCAAGGGGCAGATTAAGCAAAGTTTTCGTTGAGCGATTTTCAAAATGTGTAACTCTAAAGTAGAAAAAGACGAGGTATTCGCCAATCAAAACGCGGCTGGTGGAGGTGTTGACGCCTAGGTGGTGTTGCCATGGTTACGAGATTCGAGTGGAGTGATATATGGTACATTCCGAATTGCACTGTAATCGACTACAGCGTGCTTACACCTTGACCCCAATTCTGCTGTATGGTATTTATCTATTATTCCCCGCATAATCTTACCACGCCGTACGGTTGTCAAGCGTGGTATTTTGACAGTTCAAACCGGTTTCGGTCATTGTGTCATAGAGAATACGTTAATAGCAGATGTAGCGATTAGGTTATTAAGGAATTGACGTGGTTTCGAAGTAATGAATCATTAAGTGGTCATAGTGAATTAGGGCCCTTTTCTGAATTAACGTGAACGCGATAACGATGTCCCGTGAATCGACATATATGAAGTCATGGCATGTGCCATCTTGCGATAACGCCGACTACCGACCATGCCCTAAATTAATAATTATCACCGATCTTTAAACTAACGTGGCATTTTCGAAATTGTGCTTCTGGCTACAGTCGCCACCTTACCAAAGAAGAGGAAATTCGTGGTGTATACACAAATAAATACTATAATCCAACCATGAATAACTATTCAAGTGAATAGGTATATTACTGACTCTCAGCTGCCATAGTGGTCATTTATCTAAATCGGAAAGCAAATTATTCATGTGAGCGATGATGACTTAATTCGGAATGAGCCATATTTCACGCCGCGCAAGCGCGTTAGGCGCTGGCGAATGTTTTGACCACTAAAATACTAGCTATGAATTATATAAAAATATCAATAGGATTAGTATTAAAAAATATTATTAAAATCTCTTTTATGATTGTAAATGTTTGCATGGTCAATCCCTAGCATCAGTGGGATGACACTGACAGCTCACTCCACGCAAGTATTCACGGTGAGATTTTTACAGAATCGACATGCAGTTATACCGTCACAGTGGTCGAGCGGTCGAGCGATTGAACAAGACAGTTGTAGGTATCGGAGATCCAGAAGCCGAACCCGAAGCCGAACTTATCTTACCGTAAAATGCCGGTAAACATTTCTCTACTACTGAGCTCAGATTTACCGGTATTCTGTTCAACATGGCTAGATGAGAAGCGTTAATATTGCTTAAAAAGGCTAAGATGGTCATGTCTTCTGATGACCAACATCACTATCACTACATATCTGTCTGTATTATACATATCTGTCTGAACACGATGAACTAAAAAACTTCCGAACGGGTTTTCAAACGGTTTTCACCAATGGATGGAGTGATTAATGAAGAAGTTTAAATGAATAATTTATTAAGGTTTTGTGTAAATTGGCTGAAATATATGATTGTTGAAGATGTCGGAAAAATCTTGCTGACTGAGAGCCTGACGTAAACCAATAGAGTTATATAAAAACAATGTACCTATTACAGAAATGAAGAGATCCGCAGGAGAATCAAGGTAACCGACATAGCTCGAAGAATTGCCAAACTTAACTGACAGTGGGCAGTGCAAATTGCTCGCAGAACAGATAGCCGGTGGGGCCGAAAGTTTCTGGAGTGTCTACCGCGTACCGGAAGAAGTGCAAATTGCTCGCAGAACAGATAGCCGGTGGGGCCGAAAGGTTCTGGAGTGTCTACCGCGTACCGGAAGAAGTGCAAATTGCTCGCAGAACAGATAGTCGGTGGGGCCGAAAGGTTCTGGAGTGTCTACCGCGTACCAGAAGACGTAGCGTTGGAAGGCCTCCCACAAGGTGGGCCGACGACCTTGTGAAGGCCGCAGAAACTCGTTGGACGCGAGAACCACAGAACCGGTCGAAGTGAAGGTGCTTGGGTGAGGCCTATATCCAGCAGTGGATGTCTTTCGGCTGAAATGAAGATGCTGATGAATGTATTACGGAATTATTCCTCTAGGGTACTTTTAATTCCAATAGTACATTTCCGTGGGATATACCTCGATTCGAAAAGCTAGTGCTAAAATAATTAAAGAATCCCAAATACTTAACTTTCCCCCGATTTACGTCAACAACACTAAAAATTACAAACACGAACGCTTAACCACTTTATCTTATGAAAAGCCCTAAACCCTAACCCTAAAAAACCTGAACATAAAATTAAACGCTCGCACTCGATCTTATAAAAACTGGGTAGCTGTAGTACCCACCGTAGCACGGTGGCGCATCAAAGACCTCCACAATGAATTATGTCAGAAATTGCTCTGAATTTACAGCTCCCTTCAGCGATTGCTTATGGAAAATTAAGGCTTTTCAGGTGAAAATTGCATGGCACCGGCGGACGGGTAGTGACTTAGATTTAATCACAAGTAATGTAAAAAGCAGGAGTTTTACAGTGCACGTAATATTTTTTGGAGGAAAAATTACTGATTTACAAACTAGTTACGATTATTAGGGCTTTTAAAAGCAGATTATTGCATCTGTATCGATGTAACATAACACGGTTTTCGCACTAGTCCACAAAGTTAATTTTCGAAAATAACAATTTTTCCTGTGTTATGTGTATGTACCTAATGTTTAAAAGTTCCTGGAAAACACTAAGTAACTTAAATGACAGGCCAGAAAAGTAAAAGACTGAAATGATTATTTATTCATAAAGTATAATATATGACGTACCTAATCATAACGTGCCTACCTACAAGAAACATGAGATGTTTAAGTAATTACAATATTAAAATTCGTTCGCTTGAGTACAAGTTATAACAAGCCAATATTTCATCTTAAAAGCCTACGTTCGAGGTTCGGCGGAAAATAAATTCGTACCCAAGATAAGTTGGCCCATATCACGTTACATAAATAATATAACCATTTATATTTTGATTTGAATATAATCGAAAAAAGTCACGTTGACGTATTGCGTGAATTTATTTTCTTATTCTTACGTTTTTTCCTAGTCGTAACATATTGTTTGTTATTCAGTTTGCTTCATGCTGTCACACATGATTAAAATATCGTGATGAAAGTAGGTACAACATGTTTTTCAGAGAGTTGTCATAGTGTTCCTTCTCTGTATGAAAAAATGAGCCCCATTATGCCTTTTGATGTCTACTATTATAGGCCTACCGCTTAACTGAGACGTTGCGTTGCCTGAGGTAGCTGCGCGGTGCGGGAGGGGTGATAGTTGTCACAAGTTGACAAAGCACTGAGCTCTCGCATTACGTCACCACATCCCACCCGCACCACGCTGCTACCTCAAACAACGTCTCAGTTAAGCGGTCGGCCTATAGTCACATTAAAAAAGTGTGAAAAGCCTGGGATATAGAAAAACTGCACTGAAAAAAATGATTTCTTACTACACCACATTAAAGCTATTTTATTAAGACATACTGACTTTATATAGTAAGAAGAAATGTTTGTAAAACAGTAAAAGGCAAAACAGTAACAAACTCAGAGGTCATAGTCTCTTTTAAAGTCCAGACATAATCTTGGTCAGGTTATATGAAGACCATGTAGGTCGATGTCTGAGATGGTCTTTTGAGGAAAGAACCACACAGATTGAGAGGACCTGTCCAGTCAGTGCATGCATTTGTCAGAAATCGTGCAGCTCAACTCAAGACTTAAGGAGCTCAACGATCCGACGAACAATACCAAAGAAAGGACATTTGGGTAGGCCACATAATTTACTCAAACTGCCTGACCATGGGGAGAATTATAAAAAAATATAAAATGAATAAAATAAATGACCCACATCGTCTTCACATTCACAATAATTAAAATAATGTGATACTTTACAAAGTAAGCAAATGTCATTGTTTAAAAAAAAATCATTAATGTCAATGTGTACATTATACAAAAACAAAAACACTCAGTTGTTTTGGGACCTTTTAGTTTTTTTAAACCTTAAAGTTTACTGTCATCATCATTCATCATCATCATTTCAGTCGAAAGACGTCCACTGCTGGACATAGGCCTCCCCCAACTTGCTGTCATGACGGTTACCGTTTTTTGCCTCAAGCTTTAACTGTTTTCGGATCAGTAAAAAATACTGTTTTAAACGTTAGGCTCATATGGAACTGTTTAAAGCAGTTCAGATTTTTTTCTTCATTTTTATTTACTGCTTATTTCTTTAAAAGTGGAAACAGAGACGGTAAATGCTAAAATTGGGAGTAATTCAAATAAATAATCACCATGCTTGGTATCGATTTGTAAATCCACGAACAAACTGGCCAAAGACTACGTTGACTACCTACGTTGTTCGTGGATTTATGACTGTTATTACACCAGCCAGCAGCAATAATAAATTATATAGGTACTTTACTGTCTGAACTCACAACTCACAGCATTTATTTCAATAAAACCATTTACAGGCACTTTTGAATTGTCAGTCAGAAATATGAAGCTAGTTAGCAATTCCAAAGCGTAGTATTAGTAGGTAGAAGAGCGGGCAAGAAACTCTATGGACACTCTTTTAAATTATATTGTTACAAAAATATTACTTACATTATGAATGTTGAATTTATAATTATAATAATTATATATATGTGAGAACAATATATAAAAAACGTACACATTAAAAGCGACCAGAGTACAACAAAAAAAAAATAACAAGCCGTGGCAGCCAAGTAATGACCAGTCCCAACTGACAATACTAGTCTAATGGAGAAGAAAGGGTAAGAAACTCCATGGACACTCTTTTAGATATTTGTTACAAAAAAGTTACATCATTAATGTTGAATTTATAATTATATGTAAGAACGATATAACTCTGAACACTTAAAACTCTAACTGCGTAACATACTATCGATCACAATCTGAATAATAATTCAGATTGTGATCTTTCTTCTCTTCACTGTGTCTTAGACGCTATGGTCTAGGTGAAGTGAAGAACAACGTCTTACCATAATTTTATACGTATCAAAAGCCCCTTGAAAAAATGCCGTCCCGTTCCCGTACCGCATCATAAAAAGCAGGACTATTTAAAGGAAATGAACGTCGGAAAATAATGAATTTCCACCAAGTAAATCTTAAATTAAATTTATCTCAGTTTTTGAAGAGCATCGGTCTAGTGAAGAGTAACGGCCGATTTCAGAGCTTTACTTAATTAATTGTACTTATGAAACTTTTGACTGATATATTGTTAGGCCGCGGTTTTATGGAATGCTCCATGGTTTTGTTTTGACTACTTTCAAAGGAATGGATACGAAACACCTTTGAGTTGGTTGGAGAAGTTGCAAGGTTTTGAAATACTTCATATTCTTTGAACATAACGTTTTGTTTTGTATAATTTTGGGTTTAGTAAAAACATATACAAAATTGACGTTTTTATCATATTTGGCGTAAAAACAAGATTACAAACAGAATGAAAATTTACTGACCTCATACCTGCATAATAATGATTTAAATGGCTAATTTTAAGATCTGTGAAGGTAAATGTATTTATAAAGATGCCTGAATTTTCACTCCTCAAACAAACACAGTAATTAAATTAAACAGCAAAATAGTACACGACGTAACTTAGCTCCACAAAAGCCAATCTTAGAAACAACGCCATCTAGCGAAAACCGGTGAAACATACCAAGCAGACTCCTTAAGCGCCACGGTCGTTGTCCAAATTTAAACACGGACAAAAAGAGTACGACAGCTGTTCGAAGTTTCAATAAAAATAATTCTTGTAAGTACCTATCTCATCCTTCAATGGAAGCGATCGAATATGAAATTTTTAAGTAAAAAAGCGTATAACTTTTATCATTTCAAACTAGTAACTTTAAATTAGTTCGAGGACGCTGCTGGCTGCTTCTAGAGACATACTTACCTATATTCGAGCTACTTACACATCACCATTGTGTTTTGTTTGTTCGTGAATTTTCTTTACTTGTGAAAGTTACGGCAATGCAAAGGAAGGAAAGTATTTCATTGAGTATTTAAGTCGGAAAAATTCACTGCTGATCATTGGCAACGAAAATAAAGAATCGGAGAAACGGCGATAATGATAACACTTTGGATAAGTATAGATAAATGTAAGGAATGTGCCACGTCATATGATGCAATAAATAAAAATGCCTGGAGGTATTTGTTCGTGCGGGAATCAAACCTACAATGGCAGTGAATAATCTTACCACCCCAGCGCTATTCATTTACCTACAATTTTTTCGATACACTTTTTTATTTCTGAACAATTTACTTTTCATGTCTATACGATTTAAAATCTCATTGCCTCGTCCCATGAGCCCACAAAATTACAAAAATGAAAACAAATAACCTTCAACCAGACCGATAAGTTTCATTCCCTAAGGAGTTGGAAGGTGTACTCTGTATCGTTTAATTTTCTTTGTTGGTCATGCCTCGGGCCAGTCTTGGCTTAGTACTTGGGAAAGTTGGACTAAAAAGGGTACGGAAAAACTGTGTGGTGAGCAAGTAATGGAGGTGTTGAAATGACAGGTTGATTGTTAGATTCTGGGGGTAATGTGAAAACAATTTCACTTGTGAAACAGTGTAGATCAAGACAAAACAGACGGTCAGTTTGATAAAACTATTGTTTGGCTTCTATAAAAAAAAAATTGAGTATTATAGGCCAACCGCTTAACTGAGACGTTGCCTGAGGTAGCTGCGCGGTGCGGGTGGGGTGATAGTTGTCACAAGTTGACGAATTACTGAGCTATCGCATCACGTCACCACACCCCTCCCGCACCGCGCTACTACCCCAGGCAACGTCTCAGTTAAGCGGTCGGCCTATAAGTAGTATTTTACCTCTGTTTACAGTGCTCTCCATAGTCTCCACTCTGTCTTTTTATGAGTTTGCAATACAGCTATTCAATTTGTTGCGAGCGAGCATTTTCTCCATTCAAATCTTGTAAAGTTTGCAAAGTGCTTAAAAGTTAATGAATAAAGTATGCTTTTATTTAACTTGTACTTTAAAAGCCAAGTCAAAGGTTGTAGCTAAGTAGAATTTCAAAAGAAAAAGAAGTTATAGATAAAGATAACTACTTTAGACACCAGTAAAAGTTGTAAAGAGCTGAAAAGTTAAGAAGAGCACAAAATAGATGGGTAGTTAAAAAGTTAACATTTTTTAATCTTACCCTGTGGTAAGATTCTAAGCCGCTGGGTTTTAATTACTGTAATTATTATTATGGAAAATCTAAACTAGCACTATTTGTTTTGTTTTTACTATAGGTAGGTACCAGTTCTGGGCAAAGGCCTCCCCAAATTCTTTTAGGATTTCCGTTTCTCGCGACTACTCGAACCAGCCCTCGCGATTCTCGTCCAGGTCATGTTGTGACAATAGTTGTCACAACATGACCTGGACGAGAGTATGTATAAAAAAAAATTACATCCATTCGATAAATATCGTTCTAGCGGGACGTCATTAGGGATTATTCATCGATGAAATGAAAGTCTTCAGGTACGTATTGTAGCTAGGTCATAACTTAGCATAGTAACACAGAGCAGCACAGAAGGTAAGAAGGATTAACAGATCGGTAACCATGTTTAGTATGTAAAGTTCACAAGCTTAAAAGCAGTAGGCGAAAGTACAAGAGTTCAATTTAACACAGTAAATCAGAATACTCTTAAGCAGAATGCAAATAACTTTAAGAATAAATAGTAAGCCAGCAAAACAGTAGGTAGCTGAATGGCGTGCGCTCCGCGTCGTAGCACAGTATGATAAAGTAAATAAACTGTGGCCAAGGGTAGGTCACGGCTTGTTGGTTTGCTCGCGCGCCTGTGATCGGTACGCACAATAAAACATACCTATATCCTACAATCACGTTTTTCCACTGAGCCATAACAACCGAACAAAATCCTAAGACAACATTTTATTATGAATGAATGAGGTATATTGTGTTGCTATGTCGAATATGATATCAGCAACAAAATGTAATCTCGTGAACATGAACCATCGGCTTTAAGCACCAATTTATAATTTCCGTTTGATAATTTCAGAACTTTCTCAAGAAAATTATCACAATGTCAACAAAAACGATGCCCTACTTCAGAAACCTGATCATCATTGAAAACTTCTTCGGCATCAGTCGACCCCACCTTTTAGAAGACCGGAGAACAAGACTTATTTGTGACGCCATCTCTACCAGCGTTATCATCACTATCACAAGTCTTATCATCATGGATCTTATCACTATCAAACTGAGTACTGGGTTCCGGTTTTTTGAGTTTATAATTTGCTTTGAATTTTATGGGCTAGTATTCGGATCTCGATTTCGACAAGAGATATTTAATGCCATTGAAAGACTTAACGAGAAATGTGGAGTTGATGAAGAATACGGATCCAAAATTCGAGCAAAAACTACAGAAATGATTTATATAATTCTACCATCAGTTGTCATTGATATGATTGGGCTGACGATGTTAGGAGTTGATACTGGTTTTGCAGCATCTCTCACTGTGGCATTCGCTGCTCATGATACGGAAATAGCTTTTGTGTCTTTGATGATTGAAACTGTCAATCTGAGACTTGAAAAATGTAAAGACGTTTTACCAAATACTGGTTCGAGAGTTTATAGGCATATTTTGATTGCTACAGCCCATATGAGTGAGCAGTATACTCCACAAGTAAGTACTGTTACACCAATTTTTTTAGTGATCTGTTGTCTTTAGTAACATGTTGCTATATCTGGTAACTTTTCTAATAACGATGTTTTTTATTTCATTATTTTACTATTCCAAGACTTTGGGTCAACTTAGGTGTCCCTTCGTCCAGCATACTCACCATGGAATCCTGATATTTCATGAATGTCAAAAAACTGTTCTGAAATAGTGCTAAATAGTGCCCAAAGGAAAAAAATAGTGCTCTTGTACTTGCGAAGTTATAGCCATAGTTCGATGAGTATGCTGGACGAAGGTTTCGCCCAGCATACTCACCTCCGTCCGGAGAATCTGTATACGCTTCAAACATAATTCATACTTCAAAAAATAGTTCCCAAATAGTGCCAAACGGTGCCCAAAAAGAAAAAACAGTGCTCGAATAACTTCGGAGTTATAGGCTTCGTTCAGTGAGTATGCTGGGCGTAGGTTCTACGCCCAGCATACTCACCTCAGTGCGCGAATATCGAACGAGCTATAGGTACAATTTACGTCTCAAAAAATTGTGCTTGAAATAGTGCCCAATATCAGTCCAATTTTTGCTTGACTTTTGACCTAGAAAACCATTAAATTTGATTGTAAACTTCTACATACATTACATTGAGTACAGTCGAATACAATATTATTAACTTTCTTTCTAACAATTTTTGTCTTGTGTAAATTATTAATTGTCTATGTAAGGGAGTATTTACTTTAGAATCGCAATATTATTAATTACACATTATTTTAATAATACTTTATAATAATATGATTAAGCCTTCGCGCGTCGCATGGGACCCCGGTAGCTAGGAACAATGATTTTATATATTTTGTCTAGATCACGGCGCTTGAAGGATTAAGATATCAAATGAAGTAAATCATGCATGAAAAATAAAGTTGCTGTTATTAATGCTTACATTACAACTGACAAAATTATTCAAAATAATCATTTTCCGGATCAAGGACGGTACCACAACGTTTACGGAATTGACCTGTATTCCTCATGTGATAAAGTTCAATATAGTGTGGCAGTAATGGATGCACGTACGGTCAATAGGTATGGGGCTTACGACGCGCGGCGCCCGCGACGCAAATGAATATGTTTATGTTTAAATACTAGATGGCGCTGCCCTAACATCTTACGATTATTAGACAAGACTGATCTGTATTTTGAAGGTGATAAGGGTCCATTTTGTGTCACAAAGCAATCGAAACGAACAAGCGCTTCTCAGTTTCTTTGTTTGTTTACTTCGTCGCACATCATTATAATAACGCCGGCTTTTGAGTTTGACTACATAGTGGGTTGCAAAACCAAACAATGTGTTGGTGATGTCATTATTTACCTATATAAAATTGTGTATCTAGTACGTAATCAATATAGGAGCTGCACCCAAATCAGTAAGTATATTTCAATTTATAATAGTGGCATTTAACTAAATTGATTTTACACTCATTCATTAATTGCACTGTAAAACTAGGTAGCAAGCGAGTTGTTTTTTACAAAAACACGTTCATTTTTTCGTTGAATATGACACTGTACTGTTGTAGCAGTAAAACAAAGTACAAGTACCTACGTGTTATATTTTAGAAAGTTTTACCAATATTTGGCTAAACATTTTTTTATATGTATATTATACCTATACAATATTAAAACTACAATTTTTTCTATTTACATTGATTATATTATGAATGTTAACAAAAGCTGTGAACTAGTTAACTAGAATTCTGATTACTTTGGCCCTTTAAATAGTAATAACGTAAGTAATTAAAAATGTTTTTTATTGCTAAACCTTTCATTGATGAAACTATTGGAAAGAGTTTTAAAAATTTGTATAACTATGTCACAGTACTAGTTTTGACTGGTTATAAGTTTTGCCTGCAACATATATACAAAAAGAAACTGTATAATTTCCTTTTTACAATTTTTCAAGATATTAATTTTATTGGCTGCAAATGACTGTTTTTATTCAGACAAACACACAATGCAATGAAGTAATAGACTTCATTTACGCTTAAAGTTTCATTCATTTATTATTATTTATAAAATATATAATAATGCATTTAATCGAAAGTTTTTGACATGTGAGAAAATACCATAATTATTTCCAATAACATGAAGTCTACAATTAGAAAGTTTAATATTTTTGTCCAAAAACATGTGTCGACGACTGTACCCCATTTTACGTTAGTATGTAGAAGTTTACATTAAAATTTAATGGTTTTCTAAGTCAAAAGTCAAGCAAAAATTGGACTGATATTGGGCACTATTTCAAGCACAATTTTTTGAGACGTAAATTGTACCTATAGCTCGTTCGATATTCGCGCACTGAGGTGAGTATGCTGGGCGTAGAACCTACGCCCAGCATACTCACTGAACGAAGCCTATAACTCCGAAGTTATTCGAGCACTGTTTTTTCTTTTTGGGCACCGTTTGGCACTATTTGGGAACTATTTTTTGAAGTATGAATTATGTTTGAAGCGTATACAGATTCTCCGGACGGAGGTGAGTATGCTGGGCGAAACCTTCGTCCAGCATACTCATCGAACTATGGCTATAACTTCGCAAGTACAAGAGCACTATTTTTTTCCTTTGGGCACTATTTAGCACTATTTCAGAACAGTTTTTTGACATTCATGAAATATCAGGATTCCATGGTGAGTATGCTGGACGAAGGGACACCAACTTAGTGCCATTACTCAAGTCTCAAATTACGTTTACTCTTTCAGCTTGTTAGTTTTAGTTACGGCAGGATATTTCACTATTAATATAATAATTTGAAAGAATTTAAGAACTCGACATCAAATAGTGTCTATATGTTCTGGTCCAAACGCGCTTCGGACACGTCTCGAGGCGTGAGGGTGACTCTATAGAGCGCCTTGTCGTGCAGGGTTGAGTGGAGGGTACTAGACTATACGGACGCTCACCCATGAGCTGGACTGACCCCCTAGATAAGAAAATACATGAGGACCACGACCGCTCTGCAAAGAGTCCCTTAATACTGTGAAAAAATCAAACACCTAGGTTAACGAAAAAAAAAGATACGGCTGTTTATGTCGCAAAATACGTATATTTCGACACACTCAAGGGAATCAAAATTTATAAGGTGCTTCCCGTTGACCTAGAATCATGAAATTTGAAGAAGCAAAATCATGTAGCACGAGTAAAGGAAACAATTCGAAAACCGAAAGATTGTAGGTACATTTAAAAAATCCCGTGATAAACTATTTACACACCTACAGAGTACGGAACCCTCGCGGCCTCGGTGCGCAAATTCGACTCGCATTTGACTGTTTTTTTTTATAAACTTGTATTTACATAGTTGTAAGAAGGTAAGAACTTAAGTAGTTTACATATTGTACTTGACTTTATTTTAATAAATAAAATAAAAATAAAAAAATGTCACCTTGTTTCAGCTACTAATGATGCTAGCATTAACTTTAATGACAACAATAGCCTACGAATTCATCTTGGTCATCGCCGACTCCGAAAGAGTAAGTACACACACAAAAACACAAATTACAATTCCCTTTTTTAATCTCGTATGAATAATAAGATTACACAAGCTTCCCTACGTCTCAATGAAGATGCCTTTTTAGAAAAATCCATAAGTATGTATATTCGTATTAGTGCCATAAATCAGAGGATAATGGTTGTGTATGGCCATTAAGTAAGAGAGATGCCAAGTTGAAATTGAAAATCCGCAGTAAATTTGCTCCAGTTGTTATGGCTCATGATTATTTTAATAATACGACGTTGACCTGGGAATAAGATTAATATTGTGTAGTAGGACTGTGTCGGAAATATTATGGGGCGGTGCTATGCATACGCAATGAGCTGGCAACTTGTCACTGTTTGGAACGATGCATGTCGGCTTGGAAATTAAAGGGTAACAAGTGATATGAACGAAACTTTACTATTACAAGCTTTAGCTACAAAATATAAGAAATAGATTTTTTTTTATAGTATTAAGACTTGTCTACCCTGAAACATAATTTTATTAGTTCATCACAAATCCAGTCTTACCAAGGGTTATCGTACTACTAACTGGGTTGTGTCAGATAGGCAGTCATCAGCATTGCTTTTTCTCAACTAATTTTGGGGTCGGCGTTCAGTCTAACCGGATGCAGCTGAACACCAGTATTTTACATGGAGCGACTGCCTATCTGACCTCCACAACCCAGTTACTAATTTAAAACGGTACCTCACGGTACCTCTTGGTAATAGTGGTTGTCAGACTTGCGGGCTTCTGACGACTCGTAACTAGTGTCAAAGATCCCCAAATGACAGCCGGGACTTACGATTTACCGTGCTTTCTAAGGCATGTAGGGATCTCGGTATGTAAAAATGGTTACTCATCCACGCATGCACGCACGCAGTGCGGCAAGTGTAGCCTAATCTTCCATCGTCCCTTGTGACTGTTATTATTTACCAACGAGCCCGTCTTTAGATAGACAGTCGCTTCATTGTGTTAGAAAAATATAAACATGATTTACTCACTAATCCACGGTACGTTCTGTTATAATATATGCATTGAATCCAATTAATGTAAAGTCTATAAACAAATGCAGAACAACGTCTATAACGGTTTGCTATTGCGCTGCTAAATTAATTAATATCGATTGGCAGGGAGTCGGGAACATTCAAGTAATTTAATGTTATTTCTCACCACTTACATTCGCGGAAAAATACACACTTTTGTATGTATTGCTGTCGTAGTATGTTATTGTATAGCTTGAAGTCTCGATTTATACCTTGTAGATGCCAAAAGTCATGCCCCATATTATATCAGACTTAAATATACATAAGTGCCAAAATGCGCAAGCATAATACTCTGCTTTTGTATTTGTTGTAGTTATTGATTTAGGTCAACCAACAATTGTTTACACAATACATTTAAGGCTCCTACAAACAGGCGCGACACGCGATATAATCGCGCGTGACACAAAGGCACCGCTCGTTGCGCGACTAGCGGTGCCTTTGTGTCGCGTGTCGTGTCGCGCCTGTTTGAAGGAGCTTTTAAACTAATCCATACTAATATTAAAAATGCGAAAGTGTGTCTGTCTGTCTGTCTGTTACCTCTTTACGTTTAAACCGCTAAACCGATTTAGATGAAATTTGGTACAGTGATAGTTTGAGTGCTGGGAAAGGAAATCGGATAGTTGTTATTCCGATATTCTCACGGGACCGACACTTATGCGGGTGACACTGCGGGGCGCTGCTATATCCATACTTTCTATATTCTTCGAAAGTAACTCTGTCTGTCTGTCTGTATGTTACCTTTTCACGCCTAAACCACTGAACGGATTTCGATAGGCAGAGAGTTAGATTGCATCCAGAGGAAGGACATAGGATAGGTTTTATCGACATACCTTGCGGGCAAAGCAGCGGGCGGAAGCTAGTTACATATAAAGGGAAAAGATTAGATTATTTGTTTGTTTGTTACGCTTTCACTCTTAGACAGCTGAACAGATTTAAATAATATTTGGCATGTGGGTAGACTATGACCTGGATACTTACATAGGATACTTTTAATTTCGATATTACTAAGGGATCGCAACCGCAGGGCGCAGCTTTTTTACAATTAATTTCTTTTTATAAGTGCAACAAGCATGTAAGTAACATGCCAACACCACCAAGGCATGCACCATTTATGAATATACCAGCTTCTGCCCGCGACTTCGTCTGCGTGAAATTTCACCCTCCCCCATTCACCCTCTCAGGGGTGTAATTTCGAAAAATCCTGTCTTACTTGATTATTTTTGCACGATTTCAGATTTGTTCCCATAGTAAAAGTTGTTCATAATGATGAGTACAATAACCCCTTCGCGTTAATTCAATAACACGGTGTATATGCTAGTTGCGCGGTAAACTTCGCTTGCGCGATGCAGGATTTTGCGTGACGTCAGTATGACGCATTGTTTGCATGTGGCGTTGTAGATGCCGCCACATAATCAATACTTCATTCTATTACAGATAATATACCTGTCATTCTACCTTGTATGGCGGGAAATAAGATCCATGTATTCTTTGTGGATGATGTGTTCTGCTATAGCCAGGACTGGTACTCTCTGCAGTGAACTATCATTGTACTTAGCTGGAAGACTGACATGCGACCAGAGCATCAGTAAAGGTAATCTAAGGGGTAAATTAGCTAGCGAAACTCCGCAGACGTAATGGGTCTTTACCCAAACAATGATAAAATAAAAAGTGATGTCTTTTTTTGAGGGTTCAACGATGGCTCGAAGTTTGTTGCTTGAAGTGGAAGTTGAGAAAATCTGTTTGCTTTTGTTTAATCGTTCTTAGATACCCAACGGGTCTGTGATGTTAGCACAAAAAAAAACTATTATTTTTTAAACTAATATTTCAAGCACTACCTACGGTCATTGACCTTAAAAAATATATTATCAAATTCATTTCTTTTTGATTTACCATGGTGTAGATATCGATAAGTAGCGTGTAGCTACATATTTATCGCGACTGCGGAGTTCCACCAGCAAATTTAATTTAACCCTGTGTATTCTACAGTAGATAGTAATTTATAAGCTTGATATGTATAGTCGACCACGTATTTGCTTTACCACAGTCATTAAGGTTAAATTTCAATTGCACATAATAATACCACCAGGTCTATTTGACTATGTGACAGCCTTAGTTTCAACCTTAGTGACGGTGTCATATTCTGAGAATTGTTGTCAAAAGCGGTGAACAAATTTCGAGGTCGACAGTACTAAATCTAGCTTGCTGCGTCATTAATGATGAATGATACTGTAACGGTGACGATTAAGTGGTTATAAATTATGTAGTATAAACTGTCAGTGAAGCCGAAGGCTTTTAGTGTCAGATTTACAATGCATACACATCTCATCGACTGATTTATTAGTCCACAGGCTGTGAATAAGCAATGCTGGTTCCTTTTCGTATGAGAAGAGGTTTCAGCCCTGCAGTACTATCACCAGCATAAAATCCAGCGTCTACTGCTATGTAGGACGTTACTGGGGAGTTTCGCCACGTTAGCTGCGCGGTTCATTTGTTTACCAGTCACGCATCCGTGAGAAACATGGCATGCACGAGCTGCATAATTTCTGACAAATGCGTGCTCTGACTGGACAGGTCCTCTCAATCTGTGTAGTTCTTTCCTCAAAAGACCATCTCAGACATCGATCTACATTGTCTTCATATAACCTGACCAAGATTCTGTCTGGACTTTAAAAGAGACTGTGACCCCTATGTTTGTTTCGGCCTTTCTTCTCAGAATAGTCAGATAGGAAACGCCGACCTCATCTAGTTTAAAAAAACTATGATTGACGTGTAAAAGTGTTTGCTACTTACAAAAATAAAATCATATATCATTTAACTTTAAAGTTGGAAGCTCCATTTATTCCTGAATTTGCACATTCACTAAATATTTGATGTTTTCAGCAAAAAATCCGAGCCAATACAAGACGGTCAAGCGGTGGCACTCCATAGTAACATCCCAACAGCCTCAATACGTCAGTGGCTCCATCCTATCCATCGGTCTCAGCACACCGATACTTTTACTGGATCTCAGCATCAATTATATGCTGATTATGGTCCAGGTAAATACACCAATACACACACACATATTCACATTGGTCGCAGAATAGATGGTCGATGGGGCTTAAAGGGTCTGGAGTAGCGACCGTCTACCGGAAAGCGCAGCGTTGAAAGGCATCCTACAAGGTAGACCGATGACATTGTGGAGCCCACTGGATACGAGGAGCACAATACCGCTCGATCTGGCGACATTTTGGGGAGGCCTATGTCCAGCGTTGGGTGTCTTTCGGCTGAAATGATGACTATGATGATGAATACATCATCTGCCTGCCTTTTCCCAACTATATTGGGATCGGCTTCCAGTCTAACCGGATGCAGCTGTATACCAGTATTTTACATGGAGCGACTGCCTATCTGACCACCACAACCCAGTTACTGGATGATACGATATCCCTTGGTGAGACTGGTTGTCAAACTTTCAAGCTTCTGAAAACCTTAACGACTGTCAAATATCCACGAATGCCGAAACCAACAGCTTAACGTGCTTTCCGAGGCACGGAGGGGCCTCGGTATGTAAAGGTGGTCACCCATCCACGGACCAACCGCGAAAAGTGTAGCTTAACTTGATCAATCCACCCGTGCAGCAGTTATTACTTAACCATAAGCTTCCTGATTATGATGATAAAATATAGGTACCAATACAAAAACAATTTACCTACCTATAAAAGAGTAAAACAATGAATTACTTATATTATCTGCCTAGCCTTTTCCCAAATATGTTGAGTTCGACTTCCTAACTCACGGAATGCAGCCGAATACAAGTATTTTACCACAAGCTCCCACAATCTTGTTTACTGGATAATGCGATTCCTATTGGTAAGACAGGTTGTCATATTTTCGGCCTTTTGTAATTCTAACTATCAAAGCTAATAAATGAAAGTAAAAAAAAAGGAGTGAAAATAGCTCATCTCCTGTAGTCCGTGGGTGTTGTTAAAAGTCCAGATTGTATAAAGATGATGCGTAGGATTCAATAGTCTCTCGTAATATGTACGAGAAGTCTTTTTTACATTAAATAAGTTGTATCAAATGAAATAGGTTAGGTTTTCTTCCTTTATAACTTGTACAAAATATAGTGTTAGATTGAATATTGTAATGAAATAAAACTTAAGAACTTTGAAATCAAATAGGTTATTAAGCTGAAACTTTTTGACACTGATTTAATCTATTCTTGATTTGTTACAGATGTACCTTGCTTACAAATAATAATAATATCCTCCCGACCGATTTCTGTCACGGTGGTCAATCTCAACGGAGATTAGCCAGGTGCGCAGGAGATATTATAGTGGACACGTGTGTGCGTATACACAGATGCACTCTCTGTTCCTTTACTCTCACAGTCCGATGAGACGGCAATCCGACACGACCGGGGAGAGATCAGCTTGCTTTCCGAAGCATATTAAACCGCCAACTTACAAACTCTGGACTGTTACTAAGAAATTTCTAATGGGAAACCCACTTTCACACTTTTTCCGACCGAGGAATCCATCCCAGGACCCCTCATTCAGCAGTCGCGCTTGCTACCACGAGACCAACGAGGCGGTTACTAAGCTTACAAATAAACCTAATACTGAGTGTAAGGAAAAATATATACAATACAAAGAATGTAAAGTAACAAAGACAATCCAGCACCAAAGCGAAAAGGAGCCTGTAAATTCATGGACCTATACAATATAGGTAGGTATGGCGAGTGTGTGATGTGAATGGAACTTGATTTAAATTAACATACTGATGAAGGTATTATCATTATTGCATTATGGAATAACATGATTTAGGTTGAAAATATCTCATTTTATGTTTTGCTATTTGAATGTAATAACGGTATTCACAGACAATACTTGTCTAAGGGCTGATTTTTCCATTACCAGATAATTTTTATTCGATGAATATAATTGACGTTTTACAGTTTTTGTATGAAATAAGTGTCAAAATTTCAAAATTGTTCCTCGAATAAAGTTATCAGATGATTGAAAAAGTAAGTCATTTCTCAATGCGTTCCATATGACAGGCCTTTCAACTTATAAATATTAAGGGACGCATAGTTCCGATCGCCACCCAAGTATTGCCTATGAATAGGTTTTTTAGACCCTGTGCGTCCGCGCGCACTGTGAGACCTCATAGTAATGTTTGTAAATAAAGGTATAATAATTGTCTCACCATTATAAAAATTTAAACAACCAGTATAATACAGGGTGTTAGGTTAAACTTTACGGGAGTTTAGTTCTTATGACAATGTGCAACTTTTACGGTATCTGTATCATAATGGAACAGCTGATTTTTTGTCGCGATTTCCGAATTGGTCCCACCCTGAGGGGCAAGTCTCGTAATTTTACGAACGTTCACAGTCTGATCTCAGTCTCAATCTGTCAAAAATACCTCAAGAAATTAATGGAGCAGCTGGTTTTTTGTCAGGATTTCAAAGACAAAAAACCAGCTGCTCCATTCATTTCCGGAACAACTATCACACTAATATTATAAAGGCGAAAGTTGTGTGTTACTTCTTCACACTCAAACGGCTGGACCAATTTTGATAAAATTTGGTATGGCGGTAGCTGACAGCTTGGATTAACATATCCCAATATTCCCACGGGTTCGATACTTATTCTGGTGAAACCGCGGAGCACAGCTAGTATTTCACATTTCAGAGTTGGTCCCATAGTAAAAATTGTTCATTTTCATGAGTACTATACTGCCTTAAAGTATGTCCCTCGTTTGACCTAACACCCTGTATATTTATTTATATTGTAATAAAATCAAATAATGCGAAAGTAATGCTTTTGAATGCCGTGGTGTTCCCGTGCCTCGCCTCTAATGCACGAGGTTGTGGTTTCAAATCCGGGCAAGTACCAATATGACTTTATCAATACATAATAATATTATGTACGTTCTAAGTTTATCTTAAACATAACTGACATTTAGAGGAAACACTTATAATCCTATCCTAATAATATTATAAACGCGAAAGTTTTTGAGATGGATGGATGTTTGTTAGTCTTTCTTAATTTTGGCACATATATAGTTTATAACCCGTATTAACACATAGGATACTTTTCATCCCGATATTCTTACGGGATCAAAACTTATGCGTGTAAAACCCTGGCGAGCGTAGGATGTATCCAGTTAATCTTCAAAGCGAGTACTTTAGCGTCCAGTGACATTAATTGGTACGACAGATGAATTCTACGAACATGCTACATGATGAACTGGTGGCAGTGTAATCCTTTACTCAAAGTGATAATAATAATACAGTATGCAGTTAGTCTGATAACTACCAACTAAATACATAATTAATTTTTTTTTTTTATCCTGAATGTTATGATTTCTTGTTACGAGTATTCAGTAACCTGAAAGTCTGACAATCAGTCTTGCCTTGTCTTGGGTTGTGGAGGTCAGATAGTCAGGGGCTCCGTCTAAAATACTCAATGTCGATCTCTAACCGTGAAAACTTGCGTGGAGTGAGCTGTCAGTATCATCCCACTGAAGCAAGGCTTGACCAAGCAAACATTTACAATCATAATCAAAATTTTGCATTGCATTTTGTTAAACTGGAAGCCGACCCCAACATAGTTGGGAAAAGGCTAGACAGATGGTGATGACGTGAAATTTTTTTTTTTCTAAATCACTGTTCTTTAACAAAAGTACCAAACACTGTAACACCAAATCATTTATAACAAGTTTAGATACAAAAATAACTAGTTGCTACGTAATTGTTACGGCGTAGCAGAAATCACCGCTACCGCTACGCAAGCTACGACGTAGCAGCCGTAGTTTTGTACGTGTAGTTTTTGTTTGAGGATTTTTAGTTTATATTAACCTTTATTTTAGTAAAAGTAATATTGTATGCAAGTGAAGTTTTATTTTCAAGCTACATGTTTAAATATACGAAAAATAAAAATGCTCTAAAAAATCCCTAGTCTTTCGAGGACTTATTTAAACATTCTATGTGAGTAACATGCTGGGAATCCGAATATCGGTCATCGGACGCTGGTTGACAAAAAATACGGAACCTTTTTTTCATAGAAACTAGTTTCTATTATGTAACGCATGCAGGTCTTCATTGGTAGTCACATTGCACCAGCACTCTACGAAATTGTGCGAATAAAATCCGAAAAAAAATGTTATAAAGTTCAACCTAGATTTTACAATAGGTATCACAGAATGAAAAATCTGTGCGTAAAACAACACATGGTCTATCAAATTTCATGGTCCAGATATTTTTATAAAAACTATACCTTTATGTATATCATGTATCAGAATCAGAAGAGCGATGATGGCTCAGTGGTAATGCCCCTGACTTGCGAGTCGCAGGTCTTGGGTTCGAACCCAGGCAGGCGCTTTACTTTGTGTAAATAATTTAATCCACTGTTCTCAAATCCGTGAAGAAAGACATAGTGAGGCGACCGGCATATATGTCCTAGAACCAAAAATTCGAAGACATGTGACATCTACCAACCCGCACTGGGCCCGCGTGGTAGATTATAGCCCACTCCCTTTCAAAGAAAGGAGGCCTGTGTCCCAGCAATGGGAACATTATAGGCTGATTATGTGTGTATCAGAAAGATATATTTTTTTGTTAGTTTTTAAAGAAATAAAATAAAAAATCTGCCTACAGTTGATATTCTTTTCGCGATTTATTTTAAACACCACACCACCGCCTTTCCTATACATGATGTGTATGCTCTAGATATAAAAGGTTCTTGGATTATATTTTTGTAATTCTTTTTTAACATTTTTAATTCCGGTTACATTTAAACGAATCCTCAAAGATGACCTGAAACGGAAACAATGATCCCTAAAGACCAAAAGCTATTATATAAACCCATAAATAACTAATCCACTATTGAGTAACCCTAACACCAAATACCGGCTATTACAATAAATATTTAATGGTCTAATAATAAATTAGATCAGTATATCGCTATACAGTTTGAGTAAAGTCGACCAATTAGCAAAGTGTACAGGGTTGTTGAGAACATTTTAGGATCAAAAGTCCAAATTTTTTATCTTACTTAGACTTACATTTAAGGCACTTAAATGACATTTACAAGAAAAAAGTAGAATTGAATCTAGTTGCCCCCCTTCCCAGAGAGCAGTGATGGCTCAGTGGTAATGAGCCCTAACTTACAAGTTGTAGGTCGTGGGTTTAAACTCAGATAGGCGCTTTACTTTGTGTAAATCATTTCATCACCCTGCTCTCAAAACGGTGAAGGAAAACATTGTTAGGAAACCGGCATGTTGTACAACCATAAATTCGAAGACATCGTGACATCTGTCAACACGCACTGGGCCCGCGTGGTAGATCAGCCCGCTCCCTCTCACCGAGAGGAGGTTTGTGTCCATTTGATTACGAACGCTTCCTTCAAAAAATTACAAAACATTGCAAAAGCCAATTATTTCTAAAACAGCAAGGAGTTTGTTGACGGCATTTGGTGAATTGGAACCGTGTACCTAGCTTCTGATGATTCATAACTGTCAAGTCAGTTAATATGAAATATTTTGAATATGTTTTTTTTTTTAACTTCTCTGGACTTTTGAATAAGTATTTGAAGCAATTCTTCACCGTTGACCATTCGTCAATTCTCGTACTTAAAAAACATTTAAATTCAAGTCACAATCTCGTCGCAGCGGCAATCAACGTCAAAAACTTGTTAAAATGTTTGAACATTGGTTGTATTTTTGACAGATTGAGACTGAGTTTAGCATGCGAACGTTCTTAAAAATACGGAAATTGTCCCTCGGTTATCTCATTTGCATAGTGTACAAACGTAAACTTAATATAATAACGATCAAATCATTTATTAAACAAATTGCCGACGGGAGACTATTTGCGCGGGTCAATGATAAAATTAATGGGGTCCACAGAGCTTCGTATCTACCTTCCTGTTTGAATAAAACTGGATGTATACATATCTGTACAAATTAAGGCTTTTATATGATTGTAGTGATTAATTCCTAGGCTTTTGGGAGCGGAGGATGAAGGTAAACGTAGTTTTATTATGAAAAAAATGTTACAAAACCTTATTTTATGAGTGTAATAAGTTTTACTAAGCAAATAATGCCAACATTATTCAACATTTGTTATGTGATACCACGAAAAAAATGCAAAAGTATTGCAGATTGCTAGGCAAGAATGAATACACGTTTTACATAATTATTTATGTACAGAGCCCTCAAAAAGTTAGTTGACATTTTTCCACTTCAGCTGTGATGCCATAGTTATTAGGATTTAAAATAAAATAAAAACAGGTAATACTAAGGGATTACCGAATTTTTTTATGATAAATCATAGGCAGTTAATCAGTCAATAAAACGTTACACATAGTGCACAGTTCAAATATCTGAAACTATAATTTTAAATCATAAAGACTCCTACAAACAGGCGCGACACGCGATATAATCGCGCGCGACATTAAGGCACCGCTCGTTGTGCGACTTGCGGTGCCTTTGTGTCGCGCGCGATTTTATCGCGTCTCGCGTCTGTTTGAAGGAGCATCTAGGAGGAGGATATAGCATCACAGCTGAAGTCGAAAAAGTCATCTAACTTTAAGAGGCCACTGTGCAGACGCCAGCACATCAAGCTACCCGAAACTGTCAAATTTTCCCAATCAACCTTGAACCTTATACTTTAGCGATAAAGTTGGAAATCTATTTAATGCATTTGACAGATTGTAATAGCTTGATGTGCTGACGTCTGTACATCTGTATCTAATGAATTATGCTTAATAATACTACACGGCACCAACTACGAGTCTTATTTACCCTTTACCGTCAAACGATGCCACAAAACAAAATGAAATTACGACCAACAAAACGGTGTCATTACAAAAAATATCGAAGATAATGACACCAAACAACCATTACGACGAGCAAAAACGTTCTTTCTAATTTTTTTACAAGAAACCCCATCTCTCTAGCAGCTGAGAGCATTAAAGGCTTATGCTCGAGCATTTTTCTTCATTCTGAGTAATATATTATTTCAGTGTGACGTCACGGGTTTGAACCATTAGTCACGTCGGTTTTGACACCATGTAGTGCGGAAGGGACGGATTAGAGGTTTTCAACTGACGTAGATCAGTGAATTGAAATACGCAGACATTGTTTGGGTTGCCTTGCTTGACAAGCTTGACATACTGTGGTGACCAACGGTTGGGGTGGAAATGTGATAACTCTTTGCGTGGGTGTCAGAAAAGATTACATAGGTATTAAGTTTTTTTCTAATGGATTTCGTTGAAAGAACGTAGGGTTATGCAAAACTCCAGAAGTGTACGTCATGCTACCATGAAGGGAAGGGAATAGCATGGTGACCACGTGACGAATGACGAACCAATGACGAACTTTCATCAATTATTTAACCTTCAAGCGGGCGCGCGGTCATTTGTAACTCCAGCGGTCGCTATTTCGCTATTTCAGGGATTTAAAACACTAATTATTTAATAATAATTTGTTTTTTGTATTTATCACATTATCATTACGTTAGGACAGAAAACAAAATTATAATACCAAAATAATATCCTAATTTTCTTTGGTATAGTATGCAATTTGGCATCATACATTTTCTTATACCTCTAACTCTAACTCGCGTGCTTGCGTGCTTTCGACGTCTGCGCCGTGACTTAATGCGATCTATGCACTCCGGAGGGTGCGGGGAGGCGACGTAAATAGTTTATTTTGTGCTCAGTCAAACAATGACATACTAGTAGGGATGGGAAATACATACGACAAGAAATAACAATATTAAGAACGAAAATGTATCCAGTGCGGTCGATTCAACGCCGCGCGCCTGCTTGAAGGTTACCTTTTTTAGGGGATGATATTTCAAAACTCCTCTCTTAGTGCCCACTTTCGTTAAGTAAGGAACTCTTGTACTAAATTGAATGCTTTTAGACCCAGCAATTTAGGCTGTGCGTTGTCTATCAAAGAATGAATGAATTTAAGATTTTTATTAAGTAGATTTCTTCGAGCCTTCTTTAAGGAAGTCGTGGAGAGGCGCATGTTCAGCAAAATTTTAGGATTAACTTGTTGAATGCAGCTTGTTAAATACAATTACATACCTTCGTCAGTAATAACTATTAGCTTTAGTAACAAACTTTTTCAATTCCGACTTCGAGTGACCGGTAAGCGGTGATTGGATTACCCCTAATTATTACTTTACCGGGCCCATCAAGCACAATGCTACGTAATCGGGGAAAAAAGAAAAAGAAAAGTCTTTATGTACCTTTTTGTTTTAATCTACGAAGAAAGCAATTGTTTGAATCAAAGTAATGCAACAATTAATGTAAGGGAAAACGGGGTAATGGGAGCCACTTAAGCGAGAATCCAAATAAAAGCTTATTTAAAAATAAAGTCTTGAATGCAACCGCCTAATTACATAATTTACTTATTCGTCTATCAACTGAGATCACTTTTAATCATTTTTTGTACACACTTTGGTAATAATAGAAGTTAAAAAAAAAAGTTTTGATCCCCATTGCACCGAGATGATGGCAATTGTGATCACCCTGTGGGAAATGACGAATAAGAAAAAAGTAAAACATCAAATAAACGAGAAATTATTATCACAATTTAAGTTGCAAATCACCATTTTCAATGACAGACTAAATACACATAAAGTCTTAATGTGTCAAATTAAAGTGTTGGTTTCTGAAAACACAGTTTGTGACTTATCAATTTGTCTTGTATTTTTAAAGTCTACAATTCACTGTCTACACTGATAATACTGCAGGGACCATCAATCCTCTCAAAATGCACAATTATGATACCATTGTGACGCTTGTAGACTAGCGGTCTTATTCATAAAAAAAGCTTATAGAAGGTTTAAAACATACTTTAGTTAAAATGCTCAATAAGCCTTTAAAACGTTCGATAAAATTTTGTATTCATAAACGCTTCATAAACGTTCCATAACTAAAATGTCCTTTAACTTCAATATAAATATAAATGTTGCCATTATAATGAAGTCATCCAACAAATTTGCTAACATATTGAATCGTCAAACGAGAATATCTGCCTACGCACTGAATAATTTGTGACCATAGACAATAAGACGTATGGAAAACTAATTTACTGTCTACAGTTTCGTCTTTTATGTCAATGAATTTGATATTATATTTCATTGTCAGGCGAGCGAAAACCTTTGAATATTTTTTTGTATCTATAAGAAATGGAATTAAGACCGGTGACTAGTTCCAAAAAGGGCAAAGAAGTGAATATTGGTTGGAGGACGATGAGGTGTGTACTGTTACAGCTAAAAAGTGTTCAAAGTAAGTTTTGTTAAAGTTAAACCTATGCTTGCTTTTCCTTAGATCTTTTTTTTAGGTGTGTACTGTTACAGCTAAAAAGTGTTCAAAGTAAAAAACACTGATACTGACCGAAACAAACGCGAAAAAGTGGCGGCCTGGCATGATTTACGAATTAGGTGCCTATCCAATTAAGTTACAAAGTTCCTGAGTAAGCATGTCAAGAACTTCGTTTACCTGTACAAAACTCTTTATTTTGTAAGAAAAAAAACACCGCCATAACAATAACTAATAATTACTAGTAATATTAGTTATTTTTATGCCACTATTTCTTTAATTATTTTAGTATTTTGAAGATAATGAAGAGAAAGAATTTTAACATTAATTTTATGTTTCAGGACAGTAGGACTAGTAAGGATGGTGCTTCACTACAAATAGCAGAAACTGAAACGGCCTACAGAAGAGATGGCATACTTGTAGATGGCAAATGAAAAGAAACATTTTAAAAATGTTGTTCTGCTAACACAAGTTCTAGAAGCCGAATTAAAGTTTAGAGTATTATAAAAATAAATAAATTAAACAGATATTTGTATATAAGCTTTTTATTAATGAACTACTCGCTAAAATGTCTCCTCTTTAACTTCTTCGTGTCGCTGGGACGACTGTATTTTAGATCTTCTTGGCCCAAAACTGCCACTTTCGCAACATCGTCAGTGGCAGTGCAGAGGTTACTTTGACTGCATGTTTTGGGACACATAGGGTAGGACAGGGGGTGGAGTATGGTTTGTGACATAGCTTCACAACCACACCCTACTGCTGTATCCTACTGGAGCATCTTCCTGCAGGGTATACACTTCGTGATCCACACGGAAATCCCTGAACCGTCTCCGGACACAAGTGGGAAGATGTATCTCCAACCTGGTAAAGTGGGGCTACCTCGGCGGAATGTTTCCCTGAAAGTTTGTAAAATAGCATTTGCATTTCCCCTTGCAACTTCTTAGGGTGACTTTTGTATGATATTCATGATATTTCTACCTTCTAACTGCATGTCTCCATGGTCAACTGCAATATTGTAAAGTACTGCTCGAGCCACTATGGTTGTTTTCACATTTCCTAGTTTGCATGTATGCCATGTAAAAAACATTAACGCGTTGTTTCCACAGTCCAAAGCAGCAGCGTCCCACAGTATTTCTTGTTGCTATACCTATGTGCTTCGTTATATTTTTCCTCGCTTTTATTTTGCATTGTAGGTATATAATAATAAATAAACTAAATTGCTCTGCAGCTCCTCGAAGTACGATTGTTTACGAAACTGACTTTTTGCACATGTTACATTGTACGTCAAATGTCACTCTTATTAATCAGCTGATGTAAAGTCGGCCATTTTTTCCTTAAAGTACTGTTAAAGTAGGGTTCTGGGTCTCATAACTTTATAGTAGGTTTAAAGAACGTTTTAGTGCTAAAATGCGTTTATGAATACCAATTTTTGACAACGAGACTTTAGCAAGCCTTTAGATGTTCCATAACTTATTATGAATAAGACCGCTAGCCTCCAACTAGTTAATTACGTAACACACTAACAATCACAATCTGAATCATTTTGAAGTATATTGGTCAGAAGTTCGAAAAAGTTGTTCAACAACGTAAATAACGCAATGAATGTTGTTGAACTGTCAAACTCCAAGACATTGCATTCCATCGGTGTGTTACGCAATTACCCCGCAAGTGTCCATATATACAACGTAAGGGCTCCTACAAACAGGCGCGACACGCGATATAATCGCGCGCGACACAAAGGCACCGCTCGTTGCGCGACTTGCGATGCCTTTGTGTCGCGTGTCGTGTCGCGCCTGTTTGAAGGAGCCTTAAACCAGTTAATTTTTTTTAAATACGGCAACATCGCGTAACAAAAAACGAAAGAACAAAACCAGTTTCTTCGTAAATCTATGGCGTTTCCACAAGCAGCGACAGTACCCTATTGTTATGTCACTGCTGATGGAAGCACCCTGGCCCAGAATAATTGGCTGTAACAAGTCAATACTTTCATTGTCATCGAAAATTCCGAGAGCGATGGCTTCCTAAAAAATGTTTCGTACATTTTGTGAGCCGGGTTGACATCTAGTTAGCCATAAGAGTGCAGCGTGTCAATAGATGGATAACACTTGAAACTGAGGTTTTGGACAGCCAATGAGGTACATAAAACGTACGTTTATTTTCGAAGCATTTTATTTATTTTATTGCCTCGTTGGTGTCGTAGTCGCAAGCGCTAAAGCTGAGAATGATGTCCTGGGTTAGACTCTCGGGTTGGCCAAAGTATTATTGGGTTTTTCCTTCAAGAATTTCAGTAGTAGTCTGAATTTGTGCCCGGTTGACCATGACAATAGGCTCGCATTATATTAAATGAGACTTAAATATAGCTGGCGAAATCTGGGTACCTGTAGATACTATATATAGTTACACCTTGTCTAACCCTTCGAGAAATACAGACGTGCTGTTATAACATGTGTTTATCCATTTAATAAAACTCAGTCTATATAAATTCAAAATTGGCTTACAATATTATTTAGTAAAGGTATGGACCAATTCTTCTTGGTAATAAAAACACCTGTGTGCTAATGATCTCTTATAAAGGTTTATAGTCAGAAAATCATTACCAGGCATAGCTGCTTCGAAACTTCCCATTGCATATATATACTTTTTGATGAATTACTGTTTGCTGCACCGTGCGACGTCATCACGTCGGCGCCGGCTGTCGCTGAAAACCAGCGCTGGGGCTCTGTCTTGCATAGGGTCGCAGCATAATGCTGAACGATAGCCGTTTTGCGTGGATGTGACGCATGTCAACCTTTTTTTTATTGTTTTTATTTGTGTTGTTCTTTTTTGCGTCATGTTTACCGCAAATAAACGTATTTTCTTTCTTTCTTCTTTCTTTCATATATATTTCAAACTACTGATGTGCTGATACGGTAGTTGTGCATACAGTACATTTGTGTGCCGAACCAATATTTAACTCAAAGCGCGAATATGACGCGGCAACGCGGGTAATCTAATATTGGATCTGATGCGTGGATCCAATATATGTCAGATGCATAGGTAAGTGTGGAACCACTTCTACAAAGTACTAGGTATTACTAGGTTTGTATCATACTGGCTAATAAAAAGTTGGTACGTGGTTGGTGGTAGTGCGATGTAGCGTTTGAAACTAAACAAATAAAATATACGTAGGTATAAATCTTTTTCAAAAACAAGATTTTAATGAACTAAAACGTCTTAGACTTAAAAATAAGCCTCAAGCTTTTAAGTGAATCTTACGTAAGTTTTATTTCGTACTTTTAAGCATTTGTTTTAATTTTTGTTCTATCACCTTCACTTGTAAGGTACTTGTCAAGATAAATCGAAATGGCCGACACAACAGGGCTATCTTGTTGGATTAGGAAGTTCCTATGGCCCTTTCAATACATATTTTATAAAACCACTCACGACGGGTCTATAATAGGTGTGGCAAGTTTCATTTCATAATGAATGACAGTGCAAGTAACTACAAACGCATAAGAACTAAGCAAGCTAATATAAAACTTGTAATAAACTATACTTAGTCCTTAATATTTTAGACACAATCATCTGCAACTCTTTACCATGAACAGGGAAAAAGTTCGGTATAACCCTGTGAAATTATCTATTAAATACCTACTACAAAAAGTGTCACCAACAATCTCCAACCCCGAGCTTGTTCAAACAATATTTTCGAATGTATTTTTAAAGCGAGCGATCAACATGCGCCGGAAGTGCCCCTAGGCCCTAGAAACTACATTACCTACTTGTAAAACAACCTAAATGAGCATCTTTACCAGGAAATTTAATTGGAGCCCCGGGGCGTGATTCCGTTCCAGAAAGGAAACCTTATTAGGGCCGGGTAATTATATGTCAGTCCGGTGAGGGTACGGGAATTTTGGACGGTTTTTAGGATTTTTTTGGTTACGTGTCAAAAATGTCCATATGGATTTTATGAGGTTGCAAGTTTATATTTTAAATGTTGTAGGGGAAAATTGTAATTGCTAATGAGCAGCAGCTGGTTCTTCCTGTTTGCTAATTACAATAAATAGCAATAAAAACTATTTAAAGTTTCAGTTTGTCCGGTTGTTATTGTCACTAGCTTATTTTCAGTTGTGTATATATTCATTAATTCAGTTGATACTTCTTTCCTCTTTTCCAGGATATTTTTTTATATTTAAAGCAGAAAATATACCTTCAATTTAAACCATGCAATTCTATCCACCTTAGCCGACGTTCACACGGACGCAAAGATATCGCGGCGGGTTTTAGCTCACTGGATTTTCAATTGTCGGTGTTGCGCCGAGCGTTGAGAATCAAAAGACTACACTGTTGGATTCTAAACTCTCGGGGCTAATCAGTGTGTTGACAATCCAGTGCGCAAAAATGTCTGTGCATACGTCCGGTTAGTTGCTTGTCAATTTTATAGGTAAGTACGGCCAGAAACAAAAGTCGATTAACACTTCAGTTTTTTAAATCTCAGTTATTGAGCAAAATATTTGTTCAAAATTGCAGCAGAAGTACAATGCAATTTTGAACAAATATTTTGCTCAATAACTGAGTTTAAAAAAAACTGAAGTGTTAATCGACTTTTGTTGCTGACTGTACCAAAAAACTAGACGCCATTGTATTTTTCTGAATCAAAACTGCAGTGAGATTTTATCTCATACCAAAATATGATGCATCATTAAACTTCACATGCAGCGTACCTTGACCTAAGAATTGAAGCTGCACCGTGCACCGTGGCGCAGGAAACGACTCGTTATGCCTCAATGGTGACGCGATGCCCCGGGTGACAGACGATGAAAATTAACCCTTGATTGCTTCGGATGAAAAACTAGAGAAGGAATCGTGTGGCTACGACTTGCCTATTCATTTTTCTTTAAACAGTTGTTATCACATTATTACTTTTAAATATACAATTATAAGACGGTAGAAAATATAAATTTTCCATAGTTTGTTTCATTGATGTCAACTAAATGCTCGTCAGAAAGTGCCAAGTAAAAATAATTAGGTTGTTATGAATCTAGCACATAATAAATTATTAGCTCTCGTTGAATTGCAATCGTTGAAAGATTTTGGAATGCCTTAACCACAGATCTGAATTATTTTTGTTGCCTTAACGAGCTTGACTCCTACCGAAAAGACAGCCAGTCCTTTCGGTAAGAGTCACTAGAAATAGACAGAATTGTGTGGAAAGTGGAAAGCCTTTAACCTGTAGTGGCATAATACAGACTAAGCAATTTTTCTTACACAAAAGAAACGTGAAGTCCTACTGTGGTCGAGGAGTCAATAGTCATAAAAATACTTAGAAACTTCAAAACTATATACCTACCTCTTCTTGTCCTGGTAGGTCCACGCTAACATAGTCGAATCCCATTAAACCTATTTTCGCATTTAAAAATGAGCGCTTAATAGAGACTCTTTTGTTTTCATATCTTTTTACTTACCTGCAATTAAAATGGCGGAAATTATTTACTATATGCAATCACTAGCTGCGCCTCGCGGTTTCACGCGTGTAAATTTCGATCCCGTGAGAATATCGGGATAAAAAGAATACCATTAATGAGGCATTGCCTAGACTCCAAAACAGGCTAATAAGCACACAGTGCAACGCACATGATTTAAAAATCAATCGAATCCCACTAATATTATAAAGGCGAAAGTTTGTGAGTGTATGAGTGGATGTATGTGTGTGTTTATATTTCTGTAACTTCTTCACGCTCAAACGGCTGGATCAATTTTGATAAAAAAAAATATGTATAAGTGATCCGCTATAAGCGATATTATTAATTATTACTTACCAGTATATTCAGCTACATCCGGTTAGACTGGAAGTCGACCCCAACATAGTTGGGAAAAGGCTAGACAGATGATTGCGGATCACTTCTAAAAATACACACAATTCAGAGACATAAAGATTTTAAAACTAAAAAAAAATACTCATTTGCATACAATTTGTTTTAAGACTTTATACTACTTCTTAAAATCAGGTGTAATATATTAATATTATAAACGCGACAGTTTGTGAAGATGTGTGGATGGATGTTTGTGTGACTCTTTCACGTAAAAACTACTGAACGAATTTTGATGAAATTTTACAATAATATAACGTATACATTAGAATAATACATAATTATGATACTTTTTATTCCGATATTCGCACTAAATCGACACTTATGCGGCCGAAACCGCGGGGTATTGTTAGTTCTTAACTATGGGTGATACAATGTGCTTGTATTTTCGATAGTTGTATTTTCGATTCAGAAATCGTTCGTATTTAGTATTTCGTTTACGTGACACGTTCGGGTTAAACCCTCCTTACTAGCTCGTTTACGTTCTTGAAACAATTTGAATAACATTAACATACAATGAATAATGATGAGTTAATTAATTAAAATGTTTCGCCACAACAGGAATTCCTCCTGTATCGAGAGAGCGTTTATAAATACACAAATCTCAAAATAATAATCGCAGGCCCAACAATTATTTGTTCTATACTTGAATTGAACCCGCGACACCAAGCAGCAAATCACCACTGTGCCAATCATGACAGTCTCGAAATAATTACAGTGCCCGGCGATAAATATTGCACATCGACCTTTGGAAAGAGACAATCGGCAGATTTCGGCTTCGTAAAGCGTTATAGCTCTGTCGCACGAAATACAGTCCGGTATCTATTAGGAGCTGTTAAAACAATTATGATTTGCTTCTTTTGATAATTACTTTTATTCTTTGTATAAAATCGATAGGATCGAATAGGTTGATGTGCAATATTTATCGCCGGGTACTGTAATTGTCTAGCATCTAATGGTTGTGAATATTTACTATTTGTTTATTGATTTTTATTGTTCCAATTTCATCATAATCAGCCTATAATGTTCCCACTGCTGGGACACAGGCCTCATCTCTTCGAGAGGGAACGGGCCGTAATCCACCCCAGTGGCCCATTGCGGGTTGGTACATGTGATGACATGTCCTATAACAAAAAATTGGAAGACAATCATGTTCTTCGAATTTTTTGTTCTAGGACATATCTGTTTCCTCACGATGTTTTCCTTTACGGTTTTGAGAGCAGTGGTGATGAAATGACTTATACAAAGTAATGCTTGCCTGGGTTCGAACCTAAGACCGGGACCTACGATTCGTAAGTCCCGGCCGTTTCTATTGGTCACCACTGTGCCAAACAATTCTTTTTTTCTGAACGGGAATTGAACCCGCCACTGTGCCCATCATGGCATTCTCTCAATACTCAATTACCAGTACCTCATGGTTGTGAATATTTATTTATTTATTATTCCAATTTATCATTGTAAGTACAAATCTTTAGTGTCGTATGTGCAGCGCGCGGTCGGTCACCTTGGCTGACCTTTAGTCCGATCTCGCTATCGCGACGCGAAGCCCACGCAACTCGGAATAATTCCGGTCGAATTGTTTTATCATCGTAACCCTTCCGGCTTATTGTAGTGTCTCGCAATACTGAGTGTACGAACTGTTAAAACTGTTAACGATAGTATTTATGGACTTTCTTCTTCGTGTTTCTACCGTGTATAACTATCCTTGTGTGTGTCAAACTATGTGCCTTTCTTCTGTGAACGTTTCTGTGACTTGTGTTAGAACAATATAACCGTGAGTAAAGAATAACAACTTTTATTTACCCTGACTCGCCACAAATCTATAATAATTATCCAATCTAATTTCAATGATAGAAATAATAATTGTGAAAAAAATGAAAGCTGTTTTGCGCAGATTTGACTCATATTATATTTCATTTTTTTTTCTTTTTCTTCTTTATTTTTAACTAACTTCTGCCCGCGACTTTGTCCGTGTGAAATTTCGACCCCCGACCCACCGCGTTGCAGCCTATCGCCCGCGCGGGCTATACATCGTTTTCTGTCTTTTTTATAATTTTGCTCGGCTCCTAAGGATCAGGCGCGACACGACACGCGACACAAAGGCACTGCAAGTCGCGCAACGAGCGGTGCCTTTGTGTCGCGCGCGATTATATCGCGTGTCGCGCCCGTTTTTAGGAGCCTTTATTCAAATTCGACATTTAGTTCCAGGGATTGGCGCGTTCAAAGAAACAAACAAACTCTTCAGCTTTATAGTCTAGATAGAAATAGGTTTAAAGTGTCATGTTAGGTGCAAACATACTTATTTTCCTTCTAACCTAGTTTTGTGTAATTAGGTATGTCTAGAGCATGGACATAGCTAATTCAACCTCTACGCAACTTTTTCTAAGGGTCGTGACTCTACTTTCAAGTAGTCCATTTTAGGGATCACTATCCGAATTTCTACGTTGCAGAATGACCATTTCGCCTTAACGTCTTAATATTAAATCGCCATGGTTACTAAATAGACGTTAACGCTAAACGCCTTAGTAGCAAAATGCCTGGATCTTAAAATGTCGTATAGTTGTAGCGGTGCATGAGAAACACATTACTCAACAGTCAAGCCAGTCAAGTCAGTTCAGGAATAAGTAGGGTCGTTGATATTCAGTGAATAATTTGATGATGGGAATCGAACCCGCAACGTATATAGGTACTAGGCACCTAGTGCAAACAATAAAACAACATTGAAAAATGTAATTTTTTAGTAAAAAATAAAACAAAGGGAAGCATTTTTGTAATTGTTTTTATTAAAACATTCACAATCATCGTTTACAGTATATCACTATAGGTAATGTCAGTCGGGTTCGCCTAATAATAAAAAGTATTTTTTCTTTTATTTTTAACAACAAACAGGATTTAAAATTTATCAATTTCGTTTTGCCGTGCAATTATAAATTAAAATGTTGCATTCAATTAAAAAAATCCAATTCAATTTACAATTACTAAATAAAAGGCTTAAAATAAATGCTTTTACTTTTTTAATTGCTTGCAACACAACACTTAGAATAGTAGTATAATTTATTTTTGTATATTTATAATATCATAGTAACAACTACATAATTTTAGCCTAGGACATAGTCACTTTGTAACTCACTGCTCTTTTCGAGGCTGCCTCGAAGCAAGCAATGCCTCGCGCCTCGTCACAAGTAATTCAGCAATTGCAAGGTTTAACATTTATATAATTGACTGCCACCAACTGACTGTCAAATACCTAATGAAGACCCGTAAGTAATATTATTGAAGGAATATTCGTATTTATTCAACTAGATACTGAGTCCACTCCAGTTTCTCGGGAACGAATAACCCGGTTAAAAATTACTAAAGAAGAACACTACATTTTCCAGAAACTCATTAATCTCCAATAATTCGTTTGGACGTTACACACATTTCAACAGACATTTTTCCTGAGCTATTCAGTATTTTTCGACGACTTTATTTTATGATCGCGGTATTTTTCACATTTCGATTAATTTCGAGCCTTAACGATTGGCTGTAACAGATAAGTTTACTTTTCTTTCAGTTATTTTACTTCCGACAGCAGCAACCCAACACCAACCTTATTTCGAAGAGAATAAAGATCATTGTGATTTTGACAACTATGCAAAATCAGAGGTAAAATAACTGTGCAAGGACTGTAATAGAAGTGAAATTTGACTGGTGTTGAGGTGTGAATTCGTGGTGATCTAGGCCTTTACTTTAAAAACAAATGAGTTCGCTTTCGAGTACAGATAAAACTTTGTGTGCATACATACACACGAGCGACACCCGTCGACGTCAGGGGCAACTGCAACCGTACTCAAATACACGAGCAACATGTTGTCGACGGCAGCAACCGACGCATCGACGGTTGCCGATGCCTTTGTCGTCGAAACATGTTAATCGTGTGTATGTACACTTTACAGAATAGTACTTCTGCTCACTCTATTAAGAAGATACCTAATTTTATTAAAAAAAATTATATATCACTTATTCCACTCGACTTGTCGCTCCATTCCATTGACATAATTGTAATACCTAACTCCACATTTCATACAAATGTTAATTCCTATCTAACGACTTGCTCACGTCATGTCGCGATCAACTAAATTCAGCGAATCATTAACATAACAAAATATGCTAACAGATCGTTCCTAGCGTTTCAGAACGTAATTTGTAACTAGTTTAATTTATATTACACCTTAAATATTAATTTATTCAATAATTAATTTACATTATATTATCATTATAATTACTTTTCACATAATGTACAATGTTACAGTTCGCAGATTTTACGGTGACGTAATACTGATGAAATGAGCATGGGTTAAAATATTTTATGAAAGAAGTATTGGATATAAAATGTTCATACTTAAAAATTAAAATCATTATTAATTAATTTCCACTAACAGTAATACAATATTGCATACAAATTAAAATACACAATTTCGAACGTAATATTTGCAAATACCGCTAGACGAATTAAAATTATCTGAAATATGTACCTATATTTAATACAATACTAGATACGAGTAGATTCCCCTCATGTGTGTTAACTATTCACTTCGCTTCACGTGCTGTGTACCAAATGATAATGTCGACTACAAATGGATTCAAAATGAACAAAATTTAATTAATTTTAAGACAGAGTTGATTTTCTTTCTTTTTCATTTAGGGTTCCGTACCCAAAGCCTCCGCTGTCTGTCCGCCTGACTTTCAGCGGGCTGTATCTCATGAGATACAGCTGTCTACCTATTAAGGTTCATGAACCTTAATAGGTAGACAGTTGAAATTTTCAGTGTGTATTTCTATTGCCGTTATATCAACAAATAACAAAATTCAATAAAATTAAAAGAGTCTCCATACAAGAAACTGGTTTTATTCGCCGTTTTTTACGTCGAGATACGGACCCTTCGTGTGCAAGACCGACTCGCACTTGGCCATTTTTTTACAAATTAACAACATTTCAGTCGAGTTTAATTTACGTATGGAATATTATACTACAAAACTTGCCCAAGGGAGGTAAAACATCAAGAAAATAAAGCACAAACTATTAATAACACCACGATATATTCTGCAAAACGTTTTCACATAAAGTGAAGTGTACACCCGACCTCTTATTTACACGGCCGTGTCGCGCCCCGTCCGTGTGCAAAGCGTTGCAAGCGCCGAGGTGCGAAACACGACACAACCTGTACAAAACGCAGTCACTCTATTTAACAACCGTGTATACAAGTTTATGTACTGAAGTAGTGCGATGACGTATAACGTGTGATGTTAACTGCGTATGTTGGGTTAGTTTTATGTACAAAGTTTAGCATAAATAGTAAATTATATAGCTTTAGTATGAATAGTAAATACTTAATAATATTTTGGAAACATGTTTACCAAACGACTGGCTGATTTTGACAAATTTTAACCGAGAGATATCGGTTCTCGTTTCATTATCTTTTTTACTGTTCAAATGTTTGGCCAATAATATACATATATCCTAAATAAAAAATCAAAATTGTTACCTACCAACTACGGTCTTTTTTCTTTTTGTAAACGCTTCTAAACTAAATATTGATACAATTCCCTCCATGTACACCGTTTCGGAATGCCGTTAAAAATCCACCATCCTGTTTGTTGGTACGTTCTGCACACCCTTTGATGTGCTTCGCTGGTTGTTTGATTCACAAAGTAAACACTCACACGCATGGCGTGAGGCCCACGCATAGCTCGTATAGAGAACATTGACTGAACTGGGTGCGAATGTAGACCACGTTTATTGGTATTTTGTGATTGGCAGCCGTTAAAGGTGGAATTCAACCATTATAGGCCGTGAGGTATGTACGATCATGAGGAAGAGAATCAAAATTGTCTTTTAAGAACCGTATTTAAATAGACATTATTATTATTATTTATTGTAACTGGAACTAGACAAGAGGGGTAATTCCTGTATTTATAAAAAAATAAAATAAAAACTAAAACCCGACTACTGAAAAGGATGAAACAGGAAAGTACAGACGCTAGCACATCAAGCTACCCAAAACTGTCAAATTTTCCCAGTCAACTTTGAACTTTATGCTTTAGCGATAAAGTTGTAAATCTATTAAAGAAATTTGACAGATTGTAGTAGCTTGATGTGCTGACGTCTGTACCTTCCCGTTGTCGTATGCTACCAAAGCTTTTTATGTTAGTACAGCAGCACGAGACCACGGGAAGGTACTTTCTTGTTTCATCCTTTTCAGTAGTCGGATTTTAGTTTTTAAATTTATTTTTTATTTAAGTATTTTGGAGCTGATTTCAGTAATATTTATATTTTTGAAATATGCTAATTAAGCCCTTTCATTTGATACTCAACGCGGCATGGTTAATTTTTTTTTCTTTTATGTCATGACTTTATGTTAGCCAGAGGGCGCCATATTCAATTTAAGGAGACGTCACATAGCTTATAACCAGCGGACAATAAATACGCTTCAAACGATACCTCATTTGTCCAATTATGACAACTACAGTTATGAGGGAACAGATGAACATACATACATACATTCATACATACCGTTCAAAATGATAACCCTCCTTTTTGCTTCACCGTAGTCGGGTAAAAACGGTCACGTTCTATCCGTTTCAATTTGTCAAAAATACCTCTAACATATACTTATACACATAAACTCATGCCTTTCTTCTCATGGGGGTAAGTATAAACCATGGAACGCCGCCTGCTACGATCCTTAGATCCTTTTGGTTCGTTTACGTTCATAGGTCAGCGGGTTAATTGCATAACACACTCTCAGTTGGAATGTGTTTCATTTTAACAGTTCACCAAAATTCATTGGCCGAAATTCGGTCTATTAATAGGTGTCATGCATGTGTTTATCCTCAACATGTTTTGAAAGCTCTTGTCATAATTGCAGGATTATGGGAATTTGCCTTGGTTCTCCTGTGGATCTCCTCATTTCTAATTCGATCAGGCAGGGAAACTCCAAGCACAGCCCTCTCCTATGCTCTTTGGGTGACGTTTAAACTTCGAATAAGGCCCAATTGTGAGCGACCACGTTTCAGTGTCATATGTCATCACTGACAACACGCACGAGTCAAAAACATTTCGTCTTGAGACACTGCGGTATGTGGGACGAGAAAACCGACAAAGCCCGAAGAATTGCCAAACTTAAGTGGCAGTGGGTATGGCACATTGCTCGCAGAACAGATGGCCGGTAGGGCCGAACGGTTCTGGAGTGGCGACCGCATACCGGAAGACCTCTCCACTAGGTAGACCGACGACCTTGTGAAGGCCGCAGGAACCCGTTGGATGCGAGAAGCACAGAACCGGTCGAAGTGGAGGTGCTTTGGGAGGCCTATGCAGTGGACGTCTTTCGGCTGAAATGATGATGAATGATAGGAATTTGAAAACTCCAAGTGCAAGTGAACCAAAGTTGTCGACATAGCTCACAGAATAAGCAAGCTGAAATGGAAATGGGCCGGTCATATTAGCCGTAGAACCGATGAACGATGATGTAAAATCAACGATCTTGAGTGGAGACTGCAAATCGGCAAACGTAAGGCAGGACGCCCGCAGGGTAGGTGGACCGACGATCTTCGAAGGATGGCTGGTAGTAGCTGGATGAGAGTTGCCGAAAATCGAGTTGAGTGGACTGCTCAGCTGTAGGCTGATGATGATGAAGTGCAAGTGAACTTCCTCTTGATATCAGGACGGCCACCAGTCGGTATGCATTTAAGCGGAAATTGCAGAGTTATTTACAAAACAAATAGCGTGGAGTCATCTCAACACCTCTCTCTCTCTTGAATTTGTATATATATATGTCGCATCCGGTCATGCATTTGACTAGTCGGAACGCTAGCGCCATCTGGTGGCGCTTGACAGAGTCTAGCCTGAGTCCGTGGGGGTTAGAAAACAGCTCGACAGAACGATGTGGAGCTCACTTTTGGACTTTGGACTTGGACATTGGACATCGTACGGACAACATGTGGTTAGAAACTGTCCAGCGTTCCGTATCTGGTTGTGTCGTGTACCTACAGTGTGTAATTTGCTAGTGTGACTAAATTGTTCGTGAAATTATAATCTTATTTGAACTGCAAACGGTTTTTCTATTGCGCAATAACCAACACATACCCACTGTACTGCCACAATAGTTAAATATGGCTGATAATAACGAGACACACTATACCTTCTCCGTCATATATTATAAGTATATACTATAGTAAATAGTATGTATGTGTATATAACCTATTTATGTATTTGTGTACCTAGTTTTAATAGATTTTTTTATCATTGTTCCTCTCATTCAAAGCACCTGCCATCCAATCTCTTCACCACCCTTGGTTGACTGGTAGAGAATGCCTAAGTCCGCTTTTGTACCTTTTTGTGCAAGAAGTTTAAATAAATAAATACATTTTTTTAGGTTTCCCGAAGAAGCTTAAAGTCAAGTCAAAATCTAATTAAATAGTGACACAGATACAAGGCTATAATAATAATCATTCTAACATTATTATAATAACAATTTCCATTGTCAACAATGCGGAAAGTTCGCAACCCCGACACACAAAGTTTAAATTTAATCAATCACTCTGTAGCCGCATGGTATTTTCCATAATCCATCTAATATTGTTTATTTTAGAAGTTTATTATAACTCCATGTACCCAGGTGGTTAAGAAGCAACTGTACTTATACTACAAGCATGTTAAGTTCACTTTGAGGATGGGTGACCGTGAATCTCTAAAGCGTAGGTAGATTATACGTCAGTAGCATTTGCAGGTAAAATTAATTAACAAACCGATATATATTAGTGGCGGCCTCAATTTAAAATTACCATTTTAAGACCATGTTTGACCAAATCCATACTAATATTATAAATGCGAAAGTGTGTCTGGCTGTTACCTCTTCACGCTTAAACTGCATAACCGATTTAGATGGAATTTGGCACAGAGATAGTTTGAGTCCCAAGAAAGGACATAGGATAGTTTTAATGTCGATATTCCCACGGCATCGACACTTATGCGGGTGAAGCCGCGAGGTGTTGCTAGTATTCAATATTTAATCATGATCATGCCCATATTTAAAAAAAAAAACATTTCTCACGTAATCCATCCACACATTTTTGGACTTTTATTTAACCTCTTCAAAATTATTCAACCTCCTTTTTAAGTGGAACCCTATGTCCAGTAGTGGTATATTGAGCTTTGTTCATTTGATTGACCGGGTTTGCATATTAATGGGCGTTGAATGCCGAAGCGTGTCCAATATAGGCCATTGTTCAGGACCATTAGGGACAATGATACTGTGTGTAAGCGGGTGGAAGGACCACTGTAGGATTTGAAATATGTTGCTAAGTGCTGCTAAGTGGTGGTGGTGGTGGTGTTAAGGAAACAAACGGTCACTTTACATAACTAGCTGTTGTACGCTGTTTCACTCGCTTCCTAGGGAAAACTTCTTTAGGTACCTGGAAAAAAAAAAACCAGAGAGAACAGAGAGTGAAAACAAAGAGTGAACAGGCTTCTTCTGGGTGAGCTCACTCCATCGTAGACTTTGTCTCTGTCATCTCTAACCCAGACTAGAGTCAAGAGCAAACCCATTTCAAATAAAAAAAAAAAGTATCCAGCTTGACGTTTTAATGACGATATTAATTTAACCAAAAATTTAATTTTATACGGTATCGCGTTTTCGCTTTATGAACTTATTTTCATTTCATTAAACTTTATTATTTATTTACATTTTTCTAAAATCTTGAGGCAACCTTTACTTAAAGAAATGTAGCACAGGGGTCATTTGCCGGGGTCACGGTCTCACGGATCACAAAATTGCATCAGCGAAATTAAAACGAATAACGTGCAAAGAGTAGGCAAATTGAAGAAAAGAGAGAAAGCCCTGTAGCGGTATCTACAACGCCACATGCAAACAACGCGTCATACTGACGTCACGCAAATCCTGCATCGCGCAAGCAGAGTTTACCGCGCAACTAGCATATATACAACGGCCCGAAATGAATCAATGGGCAGTTGCCCGCCAGACACAACACCCGTCTGGTCGGAGGATCCTCCCTTTTCTATAGAGTATGACTGAACTTTACACCCTGTTCCTCATACCTCTATACTGGTGACCCCGAACATGAACGTCAGCGCAGCCTTCGAGCAAATCTTCAGCGTGACGTCATCATCATCACTCCCGCAAGCTTTAGCGGCGAGTCACCCAGCCAGCCAGCTCCCACGGCTTCAACGGGTATCCTGACCACCAGCATGCAGCGACCGCGCATACCTCTATAGCCCTATGTCGGCGAGCTGCGCAGGCGGTCAGTTTCAAATTACGAATATAAATCAAATTTTATGTTGTTATAATTTTTCTGATAGCCGTGCTAACCGTGTGTTAAATTAATGTCGTCATTAAAGCGGCACGTTGTATGTTGACCCAGGTTATAGTTTACCTTTGTGATCAATTTCATCCATATTCTTTAAACCGATAAAATGTGATTGAGAAACAAACATACTTCAACTATTAACTTAGTGTAGTGTTTGGGTCACCCAGATTGTTTTTTGGGGACCCACTGTTAATCTAAGTTTTCTGTTAGTAAGAATTTCAGATCGGCCTAGAGAGCGGTGGCGAGATGACCTGGACGCGTACCGCGAGAGCTGGTTCGAGGTGACGCGGGAAAAGAGTTCCTGGAAGGACTTGAGGCCTTTGCCCAGTAGTGGGAGAGTATAGGCTAAACATAAAAAACTGGTATGTTAAAAATTATGTGTAAAAATTAACACATCACATACACACCCACACAACACACATTCACACACTAATTCACATTTTTTATAAAATTTGCACCTACAATTCAGAAACAACTTGCAGGCTTCATGATATTTCATGGTCTTCTGTATATTAATAGGTAGCTCATTTTCATTACAATCTATCTATGTATATAAAATTCAACGTCCTGACTGACTGATAAATCAACGCACAGCCCAAACCGCTTGTCCTACAGACATGAAATTTGGAGGGCGTGTTCTTTGTGAAGAGTAAGTCTCCACTAAGAAAGGGTTTTTTAAATTCCACCCCTAAGAGGGTGAATGGGGGGAGGGTAAAATTTCACGCGGACGAAGTCGCGGGCAGAAGCTAGTTTCCTATATCTGCTTAGTTAACATCGATACGAGTTAGAAAGGCCTTCAAGGTTTGTTTACAAAGTAACAGGGGAAAGTAAACAAGCTTGCCAACTAACGCCGAGGACTTTAAATTACATTAAACTAAACCTGAGCTGACTATTATCTTAATAACACTCTACCTGTAAAGTGTGAAGCTATTTGTTTAGTTGAAAATTGTGCTACAGTTATCAAATTTCTGTGCCAAGAATGACAACACAAATTCGACCTTTCTGCAGATTTAAAAACCCTGAAGAAATGTATTTCATAGAGCCGATATGCAAATGTCCTTATTTGTCTGTTTCTTTGTTGTCTTTTAAAAACTGGGGCTGGTGGCTAAATAATAACAGCCACAAGGGTCGATCGGTCGGTTCGTCGATGAGTAACCATCCATTACAAATCGAGACCCCTCAGTGCCTCAGAAAGTACGTTAAGCCGTTGGTCCCGGCTGTTATTCGAATATCTATGATAGGCATTAGGGATAGTTACAAGCCCAAAAGTCTGACAATCAGTTTTACCAAGGTACCTATATCGTGTTACCCAGTAACTGGGTTTTGGAGGTCAAATAGGCAGTTGCTCCATGTAAAATACTGGTATTCAGCTGCATTCAGTTAGACTAGAAGCCGACCCCAGCATAGTTGGGAAAAGGGCAGATTGACTAAACTTTAAAAACATTATTGTTGAAATATTCTTAAATAATTCGCCCGGACCCCTTGAATGCCTCAGAAATAAGTAAATTAGGTATTAAATTATTAGATAACAATATGAAATTAAATTATTATAAAAAAGTAAATTATATATATTTAATTATTATTATATATAGATATTATTAATAAATAAAATATTTCATTATTATTTTTTGGCAAATATAAAGAAATTAAAACCAAAGAAATAAAATTATTATTATTACAGAAATGTATGTATAAGTAGGTATTAAAAATTCCTCCACAGTTTTCATTCAATAACTTCTTCCGGTTTTCTTCGAAAACATCTCGTTGTTTCAACAGTTTTGCAAACTGGAAGATATCGTTATTTATTGCTTCAATTTGTTTCACGATTCAGCTGCGTTCATCCTGCTAGCGATGAGTTTTATTAATTACAATTGCTATTTAAAAGTAATCCCTCCATAAATTGATGGTCGAACTCGGAAACGCTTTGCAGAAAATATCTGGGTGAATACACTGTTTTTAGGAAAATTATATTTGTAAGCAATATTTTGTAAATATGAAATGCTTAGGAAACTTTACTAACATTTCGAAGAACACATCATGATGTGTTCTTCGAAATGCTGTGCGCAGACCTACGACAAGACTATTTAAACCACTACAGACTATTATTGCTCTGTGCAAAACAATGATGCCTTGCTTCGCAACAAAACTGTTGCAACTGTTTTCCATCTGGAATTTCTCAGGAGCACTCCGGAGTCTGGATAAGTGCTAGGTGGGTGTCTCAAGACGAAATTCTTTGACCAGTGCGTGTTTCCAATGAAGAACAATGGCACTGAAACATGGTCGCTCACAACTGGCCTTATTAGAAGGCTAAAATTCAACCAAAGAGCAATGGAGAGGGCTATGATTGGAATTTCCCTGCGCGAACGAATCAGAAATGAAGAGATCCGCAAGAGAACCAAGGTAACCGTCATATGTAGCCCGAAGAATTGCCAAACTTAAGTGCTAGCGGACAGGGCACATTGCTCGCAGAATAGATGACCCATGGGGCAAAGGTACTGGAGTGGCGACCGCGTACCGGAAGACGTAGCGTTGGAAGGCCTCCCACAAGGTGGTCCGACGACCTTGTGAAGGCCGCAGGAACCCGTTGGATGTGAGAAGCACAGAACCGGTCGAAGTGGAGGTGCTTAGAGGAGGCCTATGTCCAGCAGTGGATGTCTTTCAGCTGAAATGATGATGATTATGATGGCAATAAACTCGCCACATGCAACATGCATGCTCGCAACATGTTATCTACATAAATATTACTGGCGCAATGGGTGTACTGTAGGTACACATCTGCCTAACCCAAAGGAGATTACAGGCGTGATGATATGTTATGTGATATTATGTAACACTCACGCTTCAGTTTGATTCGCCATTGAAGAAATCAGGGGTAGGTAGTCAAATAGGCAATGTTAAATCCATCTAGCTTTTTTTTAATGATATTATGACGTATAAAAGTGATTTCGATATTCTATTTATAGAATAAACAATGTTATTTCATTCAATTTCACTGTTTTGTATTGGCAAGACAAAAGTGGTTTGTATGACAAAACTGTCCTGACTAGTGAGCGCACTGTCTTAGAAAATGACAATATTAACAAGGGACAACAAACAATTTACTTTTAAATTAATTTACTAATTGTGTAATAACAAGGTAGGTACTAAAATAATCTCACGGTAGCTCGAAGGAGTGGGCGGATGTTTTTAATTAATTACATTTAAATTACTTATCTATTAAAAATACAATTAAGTTATAAATATAATTCCGTGAACTTAACCATCGCATTAATTATTTAAATTACTTATTTCCTACAACAGTTTTGTTACTTAAAATTACAAACATACAAAAAGGCGTGATCTTTGGATGTTATCGGAATTGAAATATTTAAAACTAAACTGCACATTTTTAGGAATATTATGTGACTAAAATAACAACACTAAAAGAAATTTTGGATTATACAAGGCAATACTTAGTTTATTTTTCTTCAAAATGTGTTATTTGTAGTTATCATACCCATCCGTAAGTAGTCTGATTTTTTTAGATAATTTCTACGCTAGGGGGTTTAGAATCATTTACTGAATTCTTGGTTTCAGTTTACTTGTCGATGACCCTGCCACCCTGTTTAATAATAGATTATAATACCAGTCGTCCCATTGAAACATTTTTTTTTATTCTTAAGGCAGAAAGTAGGTCATACATAGACAACACCACATTTACCTTAAAACTTTAAAAACTACTAAGTTTATCCACCGTAAAAAATCTAACCATGTATTTTCTCCAAGACTACAATAAACATCCAAAGATCACACCTCTCTAACCGTACCACAATCACTATAAAGTCCTCACCGCACTATCACTTACGACGCAGCGTCTATATGCAACTCTCGCGCACCTTTCTCGCAGTGGTGACTACCTCAGGTCTCCGCGCGGCCGCTATGTCGGCGCTGCGAGCAGTAACCCCACGGTTTACCACGCATATACTTACTGATGACTGCGGGAAAGAGAGGAAATAACATTTTATAAAACAACAATTTTTTATCTGTGATGTGATGGAGCAATGACATCGAAAAAGTGAAAAAGAATTGGGTAGTGAAGGGCAAAGGTTAGAGAGAAATTTAAAAACACATTTCATTTTATTTTTACAGTTTAAATGAATAATAATAATTAAAAATATGCTTACGTATTTATTTAAAGGTTATCTCTTTGTTGCTTTTTTTCTGTTTAAAAGATGTCTTTGTTTCATAAAATACAATGAATACAATGTGGAGGCCTTTTCGTTAAATACGGCCTCGCTGCTAAGAGGCACAACTTAATGAAATTAGCAAACCTCTTAATTTAATGAAAATTTATTTGGAAATGAGAAATTTTAATCACAGGCACATGAAAAGAAAAGTGTATATACCTAATTACATTAATAATGTAGGTTTTTGTAAAAGGTATTGTGATTAATAGCCAATGTTTTTTATTAACTTAGGGAAAGGCCATGGACCTATCGTGTTACCCAGTAACGGTTGTGGAGGTCAGATAGTCAGTCGCTCCACGGAAAATACTGGTATTCAGCTGTGTATGGTTAGACTGGAAACTTATCCTAAACTACCACTAACCACCTACCTACTAACTATTTAGGAACAGACTAGGCAGATGATGATGATTAATGCAAAGGCGTGACAGCTGACTAATACCTGAAGGCCAATTCTACTAATTTAAAACGTTCAAAATCTAGTCGCAGTCTCATCTCGGCGACAAAGAAACGTCAAAAACTTGTCAAAATGTAGGGAAATTTGAAGTATTTTTTGACAGATTGAGACTGAGATCAGACTGTGAACGTTGTTAAAATTAGTAGAATTGCCCCTCTGGTTTCTGAATTAAAAATTTCTTCTTTTTTTTTGTTAGCCTGTCCCACTGCTAAGCAAAGTCCTAACCCAAATCCAAAAGAATATTGAACTATGGATAATTAATTTCTGCATTGCTTAAGGTGATTTCTTCTTTTGCCCGTGATATTAAAAATTTCCTAAGTTTTTTGCGTGAGACTCCCCCAGCTAGATGGGCCGACGACCTTTAGAAGGTGACTGGGACGGATTTGATGCAGAAAGCTGAGAACAGGGTGTTGTGACGCAGACTGTAAGAGGCCTATATCCAGCAGTGGACTGCAACAGGCTGAGTTGATTGAAGTTTTTTTTTTATAAATACTGAAGGAATCTTCTATAGTAATGTCTTCTTAAGAGTATGACAAGTTCTCAACTTCAAATTTTCAATTCGGAAACCGGATATAAATGTAAAAGACTGATGATTTTAGATCATGTTTAGAATGAAATGAAAAGAATCTTTGAATACAGAGCTATGATTTCAAAGTCCTTTTCGGTATACTTACAGCACTGGCAGGTAAGACAGGTCGATCGCTGAATATCCTGTGAGGATCCGACTCCAGACCAGGAGCTGACAGCTTACTATATTCACCTATGGCTTTCTTATCTGCAACAAAATGTCTTAAATTTATATAATGTGAAGAAGTTTGAAGTGACTTTTGCAATGTTCAGAAAACGTAATCAAACCAGACAGATTAGTAGATTTCATTAAAAACTAGCTGCGCCCCGCGGTTTCTCCCGCGTAAATGTCGATCCCGTGGGAATATCGGGATAAAAAGTAGCCTATATATTAATCCAGGGTGTCAGCTACCTCCATACAAAATTCTATCAAAATCGGTCCAGCCGTTTGAGCATAAGGAAGTAACAAACGTATAAACACACACACACTCACAAACTTTCGCCTGTATAATATTAGTGTGATATTATTCTATAACGGGCTATAAGGCTATACCATTAACCTTTTGACCGCCACAGCCATGTATAGATGACAAACCAAAATGTGCCCAGCACGCCATGGTTCGACTACATGACATACTTTTTGACGTGTGGCGGTTAAAAGGTTAATAACACTGCGGACGCTAAACGCCTCTAAACGAAGTAACAATAAAACTTCTATTGTGTCTTGTTCAGTGTTCTTTAACTGATTGAAATCTAGCGATTGCCTGCGCTAAATAATCCCACAGGAACGTACTACCGGGATAAAAAGTATCCTCTGTCCTAATAGGCCCCAGACAGGATTTCGGACATGGCCGCCAATGCCAACGGAGACTAGCCTTCGGGAATATTATAGAGCAGAAGTGTACGCGCAATCACAGGTGCACTCTCTGTTTCCTCGATCTTATAGTCCTAACTCAGGTCATGGTCTGCTAATTTGTGTGCCAAATATCGCAATCCGTTCTAACAGTTAGGTCGATAAACCTACAGACAGATAGCTGGAGTTACTTTCGCATTTATAATATCAGTATGGAAGAATGGATAGTTAATTAACTCGTCACAATCTTCTCTTCGTTATATTTCTTTGTGAATGCAAAATAGACGATTCTCTTACTTTCTAAAGTAACTGTAAGTAGAATTAGTTGTTGTTTGTGTGCATAAACTTGCGGGCGAAGCGCTAAAGGTGGCATCCGATAAGGGGAGAGTTCATTACTAATACATTTAAATTCTGGTCTGTTGCTGACAAAAAACAGATACAAACTTCGTAGGCACGTTTACTGGGGATCAAAACAATGAGACTTTAGCTAAGAACCACCAAGTTTACGAAAGTCTCAAACCTAAATAATCAAATCAAACATGCCCAAATATACACAATGTTTGATTTGATTCGATTTGAGACTGCTGAGAGCAGTGGTGGCCAGTGGAAACAGGCGCGACTTAAGAGTTGTAGGTCTTAGGTTCGACCTGCTTCTGTGAGACCGCGATGGTCAAGAAAGAGGCCGCCGAGCGGGATCGGAAGAGGGCTGATCCTGCTCGGAGAAGAAGGCGTCGGGGAGGCAACCGCCCTTGCGCCTAAGACGCCGAAATCCGCTGACCTATCAAGGTAGTGTGAACCCTTGGGATCACGGACGCAGAGAGTGGGGACTCTGTCCGCCAACCAAGTGATCCCAGGGAAAATGGTGGCACACAGTGGTCACGTGCTGCCGTGCGTAGCGAAGCTCAGGGGATGCCCCTTTACAGTCTCCCCAGGGATGTGCCTTACAAGCGTTACACGGGGAGTTCCGGAATTGGCATTATTAAGAGGAACCGGGACCATTCCTATGTGCTGATGGTGATCACCGGGGTGATTTTAGTGAAATAAAAATCTCACACCCCAACCTTTCGGATCCCGATCGGGTGCCTTTTGAAGGGTTCCCCGGGAAAAAATAATAAAAAGGTTCGAACCCTCACAGACGCTTTACTACGTGTCACTAATTTCATCACCACTGCTTTCAAAACGGTGAAGAAAAACATCGTGAGGAAAGCGGCATGTTCTAGAATCAAACATTCGAAGACATTTGACATCTACCAACCCGCACCAGATCCGCGTGGTGGATTACGGCCCACTCCCTCTCACAGAGAGGAGGCCTGTGCCCCAGCAGTGCGAACATTATAGGCTGATTATGAGACTGTTGTTAAAAACCTGTTTTCTCCTTTAGAAACCACAAACAGGTATAACAGAAAATTACAAATTTTTGCACACGCGAATTTCAAAAGCATTTTCTGCTCGTCCAGAAACGCTACCCGATAATCGTTAGTATGTACTACGTTAATATCATGAAAAGGGTCTATTCTATAATATAATAATATCAGGTACAGACCTTTTCCTAAACCTTTCCATAAACCCTCTTATATATCGCTACAATGTTCATAAGTACTACTTATAAGATGACTAGATAAAAGTATGCATATAAATGTGCGTTGAAACAATCATTTGCTTTTCTTCATGCTTCACTCAGTTCACCTGTTATACCCTGTTTTTGTCCAGACTTAAAAAAAAGCAGCCAGTATATCAGTTTTAAAAGCGCAACAGCTTAAAACAGAATCAGATGACAGGCAATGAGCTTTTTTTGCGCGGGATGGTCGCGCCGGCAGCGTTTAGAAACAACAGTGGTAAAAGCCGTCGGTTTCTTTCTTATATCTACGGTTCTTATACATAATTTGTGTTGTTGTGCAAGTAAACGTTGACGCGCTAGGATTGTATGGAAACTATGGAAAGTGTTAACAATGTCGCCTCTAGCAGCGCCCGCCAAGGCGTCTCCGTGTGGGTTCCAGCTTACAGGATATCTATAATTTTATTCTTCTAAGTAATACATTGTAATGTTTCCAAAATCACAGGGTATGAGTATCCTGCCTTGCAGTAAAAGTATTACAATTCTTCCGCGGGAGTATTATAAATATACCTTTTACCATTTAGCATCTTTGCTGTATCATGATGAGGGTATGAGTGGTTTTATCCGGCTCTTGAGATTTTGAAGCTTTGTCTCTGGGAAGGTAACACATCTGCGATGCCTCTCGTATTCAAAGGCGGCAGTGACCCTTACAATCAGGCAGCAGCATAAGGGAGTGGGCCGTGATCCCCCACACGGGCCCGGTGCGGGTTGATAGATGTCATAATTATGTCTTTGAATTTGTGGTCCTGAGACATGACGGTTTCCTCACAATGTTTTTCTTCACCGTTTTGAGAGCAGAGGTGGTGAAATTTTTTACAGAAAGCTTACAGACTATTATCACAAATAAAAATCATTCGTAGGCAGGAAAATTTGCTAATTACAAGCTTCCACATATAAAAATCTAATTACAAATACTTTGGGTTGATTATGTTTGTAAACAGCGATTTGTAAACCAAGAGAGGGACAAAAATAAAATAAGTTAAAAAGGTTGTAAGTGTAAGTGTATCAAAAGTTAATTAAATTGTCGAGTCGTGGAAAATCAAAACAGTTAAATCACATATGAGCAACCACATATCAATACATTAGATATCATAAGCCGAATTATTTAGTAGTTATTCATGACTATTTCCGAAATATTCCTTGTTTAAGATCTTTATAATACTGTGTGCGTTGGTGCAAAATAGGTCGTTGTCCAGGTGCGATGGTAAACTATTGACGGCTTTTACACTACGAATGAAGAAGGCGTTGCGTCTGTAATTAGTTGATGCGCTTTACACAAAGTAAAGCACCTGTCTGGATTCGAACCTATGACCTACAACTCGTAAGTCGCGGCCGTTACCACTCGGCCACTACTCCTCTAAACAGCAGAAGTAATTTATGTTCTAAAATTAAATCTTACCATAATGGCAGGGTATGATATCAGGATCCGTATCCTCCCCGCTCCCCTCCATCTTCAGCTCATACTGGCTGCAGTAGTCCAGCTTTGGTGAGCCACAGTACGTATTCAGATTGTCTTGCTTCGACAGAGACTCCACGCTTTGTTCCATATAGAGGGCGTTGCTGTGGAAGGTGGAAGTAGCTGTAGGGTTAGCAGTAAGTGGAAATATGTAGTAAAACGTGACAAATGGAGAGAAACTGACTGGCAAGATACTATTAAATGTGGAGATGGAAACTGACTGGCAAGATACTGCTAGAATAATCAACAAATTGACTTAGCACAAAAGGAAAAATAATTATCTAAAGACCAACTCAATGCCAAAACATCCTCATTGAATAAATGATAAATAGAATCAAATCTAACTCACGAATATCTGAAAATAAAACAAAATTCATTTCCCCTAACACTCGAATCTCACAAGCACGCATACCTAAAATACTTAAGATCTCATAACACAATCAAATCTTCGAAAAAAGGTACCTTCATAGAAGAGAAAATGCGAAATCGGAATTACAGTTACAGGATAACAGGCAAAAATAACAAAAAAAAAAACTCAGGGCCAATCTAAATTTAGTAATCAAACCTTGTTTAACGTCAAAGCCTTCAAGATCCTCTTTGTGTGTCTTATACTCTTAGGGCACATTCACACATCAATGTAACGGTACACAACCACACCATATCGTAGCCACAAACATCGGTAAAGTAATATTTACGGGTGCAGGATCTTGTAGTTGCGTTGTGGAAACTACAAAAACGTCTTTAAAATTAAATATATATTCTATTTTCCAAATGTCGTGTACATTTTAGTCTGTGCTGAATCAATATTTATTTATTTATGTGCATGGCAGACTTACAGCTATAAAACCTGACCAGACCAGCCTTAATATATTGCAATAAAGATTAATTGCATTGCATTCAATATTTGATTTATTTCTTCTTTTCTTTTTCTGCAATATACTCGTGCGCAGTATCGCCTGGTGGTTGAGTTGTGGCTGTGATGGGATCAATATTGTCCACACGGTTGAATTAGACAGCTAAATGTGGTCCAATAAAACTATGTATTTTCAAATTTTGCGTCCGCCAATTTGATGCGAGTGTGGTGTGGTTGTGGGAGATGTGAAAGTGCCCTTATGTATTCATACTTACATTGTTTATTTGATTCAAGAAGCAATCTTCCTATAAGGATAATAATAGGAGAGCTTTCAAAATAAATATCATTATCGATATTAACCCAACAGACAATATTCGTTGGGCGTTAGCACATGTTTTTTTTTGGAAAAATACTGGTTAAATGTTAAAATGGTAGGCAGGTAATCTGTTTGCTGTTATTGAATTTTTAGGTACCTAAAAGATTCTCAGGGGAGGCCCCTTTACAGTCTCCCCAGGGATGTGCCTTACAGGCGATGCGCGGGGGGGTTCCGGAATTGGTCTTTTAAGAGGAACCGGGACCACCCCTATGTGCTGATGGTGATCACCGGGGTGGTTTTAGTGAGGTAAAAATCCCACACTCCCCGACCTCCCTCCCCGGAGGTCGGGTGCCTTTTGAAGGTTTCCCCCCGACAACAAAAAAAATAAATAAAAGGTACCTAAAAGATTAATGATGGAAAATAACATACTAAAAATAACATATATAGTACAAACTAAACAACCTTAGCTTTCAGAATGCATGACATGAAAACTCACTTTAACATAACAATTGGAACACTAGTCGTAAGGAACATATGCTTAATTACATACTTATCTCAAACAATTAACAGGCAAAAGAAAATATTGGTAAACTTACGTAGAAGGCGGATGCTTGTCGATATCATGCCTCCGGGCTGCGTGACGTCGATACAATGCAGTGATAACACCACACACTCCCGTGCACAGCAGCGCAGCCACTGATAAGAGGGACACCAGCATTGGAGACAGGGGGATCGAGGTGCTCACTCCTGCTGGAAAAGAGACTGGGTTAGTATGAGATATCATTAATGTATTTATGCAAATGTGAGATCGTATCATGAGACCTACACTACCGTCTGTCTTGTTCTAGTGAGTTATTAATATATTTATTATTACTATATACAGATACTATGTATACATAGTAAACTAATATAGTTTACTATGTATACATAGTAAACTATATAGTAATAATAAATATCCAGCACCCTAATTGCGTAACACACTGTCAACCTCAATCTGAATCATTTTTAAGGGTAATTAATTCTAATCCATTGCTTCAACAACGTAAATAACGCAATGAATATTGTGGAACTGTGAAAACGAAAGCCACTGCATGTGTGTTATCCAATGAGGGTTTTCGTGAAAATTTACGACACCAGTTGGCACCACTGTGACAAGAGGTCTTCCAATATAAAATATATGATGACGTTCATCATTCGATTCATTCATCGTTCATCATTCAGTCATGACTAAAGAAAATATAGGCTCTTTGACAGATATCTGGACCTGACGTGTCAGTGCTGCCACCTAGCGAACATCATTTCAGAAAACCCTCTTTACCCCGCAGTTAAATATGTTGAGTAAAATTCAATAAATACCAAGGACAACAGAAAATGTTGAAACTAATCTGACTGATGATTATGAAAAGAGTGCCCCAAACTTACAGAAACTTGACCGTCTGGTCAGTCATATTTCTCCAAGATAGAAACGTCAAAATGCAATCCTTAGTGATGCGGAGCAGTTGTCAAATTCTACTCTCATAGTGACACTAACCATTCATAAACTGGCCTTAGAGCCTATTTTGTTAAACGATGACACACGATACAAATCGCCGCAATTCAACCAAGTATACCATAATGACTAGGTACGTTTTGTAATCACGACAGACCACTAATTACCAATCTCGGTTTGCACACTGTAGCTCCCCATGGGGGCCATAAGAAGTTCCTAATGAACTGTACCAGGGGATCATGGAAATAGGCAGTGGCATTGACGTGTGAGCTAATGGCATCATTTCTACCTTCCAAGCACGATAATTATGGATCGTTCGGATAATAGGAGGGCTAGCAAACAGTGGACGTCTTCCGGATGGTACGACAAATATAATGATGGCTTTTTTTGGATTGTGTTGAGGTTTTTATGTGTAGTGGGTTTTATGTGCCGGGATTGTGTAATTAATGTTTTGGAATAAGTGAGGGAAGAAAATATGACAAAGAAGTGAATAACCACATTATACTTATTTAGGGATCTTTTGGTATCCGAATGACGTTAACAAGGGGGCGCTGTTGGTAAGTAACAATTTTTCGCACATCTGTGCAAATTGTTTTGCGATTTATTATAAGCCTGCGTTCTCCCACTTCAGGGCAAAGGCCTCCCTTCCCTCTTTCCACTTTTCCCGGTCTGGTGCTATTATGGGCCAATCCTTTAAGGTATCCAGGTCATTCCACCATCTCTTTCTGGGCCTGCCACGCAGTCATTAGTTTTGTTTATTTTTAAGGTTTTTTTGCCAAATAAACACAATTTTCATTCTTTTTCTTTCTTTCTTTCTTCATTTTCTACCGTTTGGAATCCATTGAGTGTTGGCTTTTGCGTATTGCTACTCCGTCATGCGACAGATGTGGCTAGCCCAGTTCTACTTTAGTCCAGCAGTGGTGCAAAATTTATAAAAAAAAAACAAAATGGCGGCGTTAGGTCCGATTTGGCCACGCGACGAATAATCCTTGTACAGCCTTAACATAGTATCGACATAATATGTATTTTGTATATAACATTGTAAAGGAAGCCGTTGCAAAGAAGCCACTCTCTCATATAAAATACATAGTTATATCTGCCACTAAGCTGCATTACTAAAGTCCCCGTCACGAGAAGCTATAAATTCTGTAAATAAAGCACTTCTACTAAGTTAAGTAGCGAGAAATCAATAAATAACAAATTATCCCAAAGGCAATCAACTTAAAGTAACATAATGTACAAGTAACATAATGTACAAGTAACAAGCAATTTCACTTCGTCGGGTTATATTTTAGTAATATAAAGCGCTGTCGTCTAACGTTTTGTGGTACTGGAACGCGTCTGACTCATGGAACGTAAATATTTGGGCCGCCATTTTGAATAAAGTTCACGCTGTCGCTGTCAATGCTGCAGAATGCAGATGCAGAATACTCGGAATCGTCAGACGACAGTACATGCGTGTGATAACATAATTATAATAATATCCCTATATAAAAATCATTACAAAACTTTTTTTTAATTTGATACAAAGGTTGCGAAGTCCTGAATGTGTGTTTACAAAATGTATAGCTGCTCGTGACGGGGACTTTACAATCCAGTTTATTGGATATGGAAGCCGGCATAATTACGGACACACGAGACTTTTCAACTTTAGTCGGCCGGGTTGGTATAATTGTATGTGTGCAATATCCGGATAAAACAAAATTGACTGGTTTTAAAATAAGTTAAAGAAAATCACCTCGTGAATGAAGATAGAAGATATTTCTTAACTATGAAAAGATACCCGTTTCCAAACATGTAACAGTTTTATATCAGGCAATCCTTAATTAAGGTATTTATTTTTAGGTATAGTTAGTTAGGTAGTCATTTAATTTAGTACTTAGTGCAAATAGTTATATAACTAAAATAAATTAAAATTAAGTTACTACTTCAGCATCTACCTATATACATACAACTTCTTAAAAAAACAAAGGCGAATCGTCCAAAATATAGTATAACCACAAGTTTCTCTCCGCGTCTAAATATACAATAACTATTAGTACATACTTCTGAGTAATCGCAGTATCTAATTGTTGTAACTTGCAAACTGCCGTGAATAACGCTACGTTGCAGCTCCAATGAATATTGTACTACCAGCAGATTTACGAGTTACGACTGGTTATTTAACTTAGCATTGTATTCAGACATATTTATTGTATTTTAACCTCACGTTTGTGGTGCGGGTGGAGGCTTGTGGATAGCTTGGCTTAGGTTAGTCGTGTCGTTGTGTTTGTAGGGGACTGTTGGGTTAGTAAACACTGTACTTATGATTACCGTTTTAGTTGTATTTATCATGTAACTTTCAAAAGACGATTTGTTGTATATTTTCAATGCATGTCTTGCGTTTTAAGATGTATTTGTTTGCACTCAATCTAATACCTCCACCAATCAATCTGCCTGACCTTTGCCCAACTTCGTTGGGGTCAGCTTTCAGACTTTCAGTTTAATCAGATGCAGCTACAAATTAGTATTTTACTGCCTATATTCAACTATCTATCTGACCCCCACAACCCAATGACTGGGTGTTACCCAGTAGCTGGGTACGATACCCCTTTTATAAGACTGATTGTCAGACTAATGCTTAGTGTAGTCTTAAATACCAAGCTTCGATAAAGATTATTTTACAATTCTGTATTGCAGGCATACTGGCTTTTACGCATATTATTTTGATTCCAGAAAAACCTTTGTCATAGAAAAAACAAATAAGAAAGCCAACTCGAGCCCCGAGCCGAGCGAGCGATAAAGCCTAAACACGTAGGGCTGTCACTTATAGTTTATTCAATCGTAAAAAATGCATAGTCAATCTCTATACAAAACCATTTTCCCCTGTAGGGTAAGCATCAGGGATCTTTAAAATAAAGTTTTTTTACATAGACCATGAGCTGACTACATTTTTTTCATTACCTACTTCATGGTATCTGTTTAGTCATTTGAAATATTACGATCGAAATATGATTAATTAGAACGTGGTTTTACTGAATCATGTATTTATTCAAATAAAATAAAATAATTATGAAATTGCATTTTTTACACTAAGTATAAAGTAGTTTTTTTACTTTTTCATTTACCATGAAAATTATAATCTTTAAATTCGGAAACTGAATATATTTTTACAATAACCTCAAATAATAAGCATTAATTAAAGTGGTTATTAAAATTTCATCTCAAACCGTGGGTTCGATGGATTTGACAAACTGCTATTGAGACATCCATAAGCACTGCAATATTTTCTATAGCTACTCGAATTTGTAGCCATCTTCACGAATTTGTAGTTAAAGGAGGTACACGTACAAATCATTACGAGCAGCAGGGCAGCGGCGGAGCGTGCGCAGACGCAGGCGATATTACGTACGGCGTAGCCACGACTGGGCGCATCTTTAGCAGCGATAAATTTTGTAAATGTGTGCGTGCGACAATCATACATACAAGCACGCTCACGTACAAACCGTGTTCGGTGCGTATGTATGAAGATAATTATCCGACTCATTTATTTTTACTCTGCCTTTGTTTGGCATCGCAGTCTGATCTTGTTTAACTAATAAAACCGTATTTTCGTTTATGTTGGCAGTTATCGTAAAGTCGTCAGTCGCGTTGAGCGTCATTCTCTCAAATAGAGTGAATTATCAAGCCTCAGTTATTGGTCGCCATTAATTTATTCCACTGTCTGCTGAAGTAATAATTCCCGACTGTGAGTGACTTAAAATGTATACCCGAATTAAAAGTTAATTTGTCTACAGTTGAAAGCTTTTCTTGAAACGTTAAATACATTCGCGTTTTAAATGAAAATGAGTTTTAAGTCAATGTTTTTTGGCATAATTAAGCCCCGATTGAACGTACTAGGAGTAATTACATGTCGAAGATGGCACACTGCGATACCTACCGATCGCGGTTTAGCTCGCTACCTCGATGTCACACCTCCATGTAAAATAAATGCATGATAATAGATACGCACGCATACTGGATCCAGTTCGAGTGGGTCCAGTTGACCAAAGACTCCATCGAGGTAAACCCCAAGCAGTTCGCGATGTATCGCAGTTTTTTTTTTCAGGATGGGAAATGACCCCTCCCGCTCTGGGTGGAGCAGAAGGGAGTGTCAGACTCTTACTGACTAAAATCCACCCGTGTTCCTTCCTTAGCCCTTTATGTTCCGGGCCAGCGGTAACCCTTTCCGACCGCTGACCCGGCAGGCTTCGCCCTGACGGGCCCCTTCAGTTGATGCTGACATCCCTTTGAGGCGCGCGTGGAATACGTACGCGCCGTCCGGCACGGGCCTGGTCCTTTTCGGACGGTGAGCTACCCATTACTCCCCGCCCGCAGGCCCGCGCCTACGTTGGCCGGGAGCGCGGCTCCCGATGCCCGGAGCGTCTCCCGCGGCGGCTGGGACGGGGGCTCTTTCCCTCAACCGTCTCGCCGCCTCCTTCGCTAGCATGACTGCTTCGCAGAAGGTGGCGACTGCCCCCTATTCCCTCTCGCCCCGGACCATGGCTTGAACCAGGGCCGGACGCGAGAGGTCGCCACCGCTGCCGATCGCCTCTACGAGGACACGGCGCCGCGACGGTGTACCGCCCAAGCAGGGCAGACCTCCACCGTATGCTTCACCGTGTCCTCTAGACGATCCTGGCAATGGTGACACCCGGGCGTTTCCTCCCGCCTGAGATGTATCGCAGTGAGGTAATTTTCGGCATGTGTATGTGTGTGTTAGGTAATTCATTTTGATATTATTAAAATATTGTTTGTTGGATAATGGCATCTGTCACATTTACGAAGCTTGTGACTAAAATAGAAGTACCTAATCTAACTAGGTATTGTGTTTACAAAAAATACCAGTCATAAAAATAACTTACATGATAATACTGTAAATAATGAAGTAATGTTTTTAATGATACTTGTAGTATATCTTGGATTTTATGATGCTATTTTAATATAATAGGCTGTTTCAAACAATTGGCATAATATAATACTGTCAGTTGATGTTGATATTCTTTTGAATTATGTCTAAGAATAAAATTACGAATCACTGAGGTATTTAAGCAATTTAATAAGAGCTGATTTGAAACAGTTTCACTACGTAAGGTTTATCATTACTTGTGCTAGAAGTTATTAATCCAAAATGAATTTTGATCTGTGATATATTTTTAATATGTTTATTAAAGCTAAAAGAATTTACACACTAACTCTATAATAGAAATAAAAATATTTACAAGTATCAAAAAGAGTTACAGGGCGTCGAAAAATTCGTCCACATCGCTGTCAACAGGAAAAGTGCCCAGAAGGCTGGCAGCATCGCCACGTTGGATAGCAATGCTGATTCTTTGGCCAAAAAATAGGCCCGCCCTCTGGTCACGTGAAGAGTCGACCAACCGTTTGGCGATTTCCCGAAATACTAGGTGGGCACTCGGGCCCCATGGTCCTAGAGTTTCAACCCCAAACGGTTCAAATACATAATCGCCAATTAAATTATTGTATTTGCGCCGTTTGAGGTTTTCAGCACCTGCAGCAGCCGCCCCAGCGCAGCACACTGTACTAGGAAGATGGGAAGGTGCAAGGGTGTCGACGCAAGTTGCGTCCCACACCAAAGGCCTACCCAACTTCCATGGCATTATGGTCATACCATCTGGTCTCTTGCCATCGACGCGTGCCAAGCCAGTGGGTTCCAATACAGCTGGCACCCCGGCGGTGGCAAGAGCACGACGGATGAGATCATTAATGCTAGCGTGCCGCGCTATCCGACCTGCACTCTTACTACAAGAAAGGCCATGGTGTCCGAGGCAGTCGACTGCTTCACCACATTGACAGCGATGTGGAGCAGCACAAGGAGCGCCCAAACGAATGATTGGTACCTAGATGTTCGACGTGAAATGACGTTGATAGTTTATAAAAAGGATTGTAATGACGTTATCGGGCCAGTTGTTTGGTAGATGTTCAGTTGGTTCAATAAAGGCTCCTACAAAGAGGCGCGACACGCGATATAATCGCGCCCGACACAAAGGCACCGTTCGTTGCGCGACTTGCGATGCCTTTGTGTCGCGCGCGATTTCATCGCGTGTCGCGCCTGTTTGGAAGAGCCTTAATAAGGCCTTGTTGACAAATATTTTACGTACGAACATAAATACCTTACACTTATGAACACAACGATTCAAAAGCGATTTTCTCCTAAAGTATTGATAGATATAATATTATAGTGTTACAAACATAGTACCTATTCTCGAAACGTTGCAATTTATATTTCACGAGAAAAATGCTTTTGGATTTTGCGGAATTTATGCTCGGCAACTGTACGGTACAAACAATTTATTAAATTAACATTCAATTCGTCTTTTTGCTTATTAATTACGCAGCGAGCCAAATATTTTTGTACTTGGTAACTTTCGTGTGATTCTTTCTGTTTCTGGTAAGACCCTGGAGATATTTTTATTAATTTTCAAACTTCTTGTTTATAACAATTTAATTGTAATTCCAAATTGTATTCCTACTGTTTTCCTTCCTGAAATAATTTTAATTGTAAGATGGTTCCTAGTTGCTAAGTAGCAAACGATCATTTGGTAGGTATATTAAAATGATGATGTTTTATGATGAAAAACAACTGCCTACTGGACATCTTAGATTTTGTTGTAAAAAATAATACGGTTAACATACATACTCGTAATTATGTCGAGCATGTCACCATCGAGTAGGATCGTGCCACTCGATTTTTTAAAGTGATTGATTGTCTAACCTGTCCACCTCACCCACGTCATGCTGAGTGGTTGCTGCCAGCTCTAGACATAGATAACATAACATTACGCATGTACCTAATCCCCGAATATAGGCAGAATTGTACCCATATTTCATATTGCATAGACAATTACGTGACAAAAAAAGGTTAGACATACAAATACCGTATGGGAAAACGGCATTACTAAATAAAAGTGTTATTTGTATGGCATCACTGATTTATAATAAATTGCCCGATGACATTAAGAAGTTACCTACTGATCTATTTAAGAAGAAATTATACACATTCCTAATTAAAAAGTGTTATTATAATGTAAAAGACTACTTCCAAGACAAAGATATTGTATTTTAATTATTATCAAATATATTTGTACATTAATTCAATATGATAATAACAATTACAATTACTATGACATTATTAATTTGCTTAACTCTGACTTAATTTATTAATTCAAATTTAATTAATTGACTATCTATGTATATTTCCAATGACAATGTAATTTAATAAGATAATTAATACGAATAATTGTGTCATAATGTTCCTAATATATTTGCACACCTCACTTGGTTATAATACAGTGTACCTTATGGAACTTTTATAACATCCTCTGAACCTTTGTTATGGAAATAATTGATTTTCAGTTATGTTTAAGTCCCATATGAGCCAATTCAAATCCGGAATCCAGGGTGCTACTGAGAAATTTCTGTTGGGACAACCCAATAGCACTTTTCCCAACCCTCAGCAGTAGCGCTTGCGTCCAATAGACCAACGAGGCAGTCCTCTGGACATCTGCAGTTATTTAGGCGTCACAGGTGCGCTTTCAGTCAAACAAAAAACTAAATTTCTCTTGTTCCTGCCCTACTTTGTAACAAAAATAGGTGCTCCTTCTCAAGAACAAGAAGCTCTTCTACTGCTCAATCCTAGTGATAAATGATTTTATTTCTGTATGTAGGTTTGTTAAAACACTTTTACACGTCAATCATATTTTAAAAACCAGATGAGGGCTTCGTCCATACTGATTCGTAGTCCCAACTCGCCCGCTTTTTTATATGCCTAAGCGGAAACAAACTCTGAGGTTACAGTCTCTTTTAAAGTCCAGACATAATCTTGGCCAGATTATGTAAAGACCATGTAGATAGGTGTCTGAAATATTCTTTGAGAAAAGACCGACACAGATTGAGTGGACCGGTCAGTGTACGCATTTGTCAGCAATCGTGTAGCTCAACTCAAAATTTAAGGAGCTTATCCTACCTGCTAACTTCTAACTTACCGGTATACTTGTCAGGCGGCCTGATCGCGACTGTAAACAAGGTGACCTCTTCGCTCCTGCCCTTAGCATTGGCAGCATACAGGACTAGCGTGTAGCTAGACCGGCTATCCAGGTCGTGGACCTCGAAGACAGCAGTATGGTTTGATGAGACGTTTGCTCGAACCTGGACAATAGAACGTCACGATCATCAACAGATTATTTATTGTTTGAGGCTTATAATGAAGAGCCATCAACAACGAAAAAAAAATACGAAGGTACTACAACTTATAACTATAACAACTGGAAACCGGATCACGGCATAATTCCCTTTAAATTTAATTACACGACTGTGTTGTTTGTTTTTTTAACATGAAAAAATAGCTGCAAATATTCCAATGATTTATAACACAAATTAGACTATTTTATTTAACACTAAAGTATACAAGTTACATAACATCCCACTTGAATTCTCCACAGTGGTTGGTAGATGTATACCTAATACAACCATATTTCAACATTTTCAATGATACTCCTATGATTCATACTCGCATAAGAGCAGAATCTCTAGAACTTACCGACGATTTGCAATAATTATGTATCTAAAAACCACTAACCATCAGCGAGGGCAGTTCCAACACCTCCATGTAGAACACCTGTGGCAGGCCTCCATCGAAGCCCTCCAGACATTCTACCAGCAATGTGTCAGAGCTCTGGTTCACCACCGAGCAGTTCTGCAAGGCTGTGGGGTTCCCTGCTGAAACCGACTCGATTTAGGTACTCTCACCAGAACAGTAAATAATTGTAAGAGCTTATACGGTGAAAATTTTATTTTACGCAGGTTTTTTTTTAACTGCCGAATTGTCAAGAGCAGGCTCTCTTGACCTCGATCACGCCTGATGGAAAGTAATGGGTTAGGTTTATGATGGTACGAACGAGGTAAGGACACATCATATACACACAAAATAACCAGAAAAAACTAGTAATAACAGTTTTGAGTGTGACTGTGACAAAAATTTATAAAGATTCTGGAGGTTTTCTTAAATCACGTTGATCCTTGAATAGTGTAATTAAACTATTTATTCTTTCTTGGAAGTTAAATACAAAAAACAAAACCACATTTAAATCTAGCCAAATGCAACTGATGGACAACTCGTAAAATTGCACTTTTTCAGTCTGTTTAAAAGTCATAGGAAACAAATGCTTTAAAACTGGCCATATTAAGCTTTAACACGATTTATGGCACGTGCCGCATTTATTACGATGACCAGCGATAAAATATAACAACTTGTGTTGCACAGTTTATCATCACTGCAGGCGATAAACAAAGCGACAAACTTTCTCTCGCATGCAAACAAACAACTTCATATCGCGTTTTGCTATCACAAATTGAATTACACACACATAGAAGATGAAATAACCGCAGAGATAAAGGGAAAGTTAAAATGAGTAGTTTTTATTGGATTTGTGTTTTTTTTTTGGTTCCGTACCTCAAAAGGAAAAAACTGAACCCTTATAGGATCCCTAGTGTGTCTGTCTGTCCATCCGTTTGTCACAGCCAATTCGCTCCGAGATTAGTGAACCTATTAAGTTAAAATTTGGTACACATATGAATCTCTGTGACCCAAATACAGACGTGTAACGTAAATAAATGAATTATGAATATGGGGGTCATTTTTGGGGAGCAAATATAAAATTTTAAAAAAAGTTAGACCGCGATCACCAATCCCACACGAAGTATTAGGCTTAGTGATTATAAATGTCCAAATGAAATAACATCTCGCCTGTATTCCCGAAAGATTAGGCAGAAGTGTAGCTAGAGTACGTCCACGTTACTCCGATTATGTTTTCCCATGTAATAGGGGCAATAACTCCATGTTCTCTGAATATCTTCTAGTTTATTCTATTCTAGCAGACAAGGATGAGGATCATCATCAGTAGTGAAGCCTTAAGGGATAAAGAAAGAAAGAAAGAAAAAAGTTTATTTGGACACAGTTCGTGAAATACAAAATTAACAAAATGAAAATAATGTTTCAACAGCAATTAGTGTTTGCCTCACAGCTGCGCCAGAAAGGTTCATTTCAGCATTAATGGCAGACAGATGCTGTCTGACGATGGTTTTCTAATGAACCTTTAGGGAAAAGTGACGGGGATACCATAATGAATTACCTGCAGCAACGAGTTTGTAAAAGCAGGGAGCCTCCTGCCTCCCCACAGAGTTGGTCGCCGAACAAAGGATGGTGCCAAAGTCCATGTCAGTAGTCGGAGTGTAGCGGAGAGTTGAGGTGTTGCCGTACGCCGTGTACAAGCTGGTGGAAGAAAAGTAATGTCGAGATGATAGCAGCTAAATACAGGGTCAAAATAAGTTAGCTAGCGAAACTCCGCAGACACGTGATGATTATCGATATCTAAACATGATCAAATGATATGGTGTTTTTTTTGAAGTGAAAACTTCTTTAGCGGCGCTGTGTACTTTTTTTGGAATGGGTAAAAACTTCTAAATTCGCGTCAGGTCACGTGACCCTGATCGAAAATTCGTAAGACGTAAAACGACAGACGTAAAACGTAAGACGCGCGTTGTTGAGGACAGCGCCATCTATGCACATCGGGAAGAACTACGAGGGCCTCGCGTACTAACTACGTAGTTCATCCAATAACGACGAGATGGCGCTGAACCACGGATATATAACTGACGACGAGCTCTATGCGAGCGGCTTGCTTCTCTTACCACTGCCGCGACCAACACCACGAACTGAAGTCTATCCTGTGTGCTTATTTGTAAATCTGAATAAATTCCTTTCACAAGAAGAATAAACCAGTCACTTTGGTCATCATACCTGATTTGCAAAAAAACCCTATAAAATAAGGAACACACCTTAACACGCGTGTTTTGTTTATAAGACGATTCACAAAATACACTCGTAATTGTTCAAGTTTTCACTTCTGTCGGCACTACCGGAGTGCCAGTGTTTTTTTTGAGGTCGACGAATGCCGGTTATTTTTTTAGTGTAAACTCCACAGTTGTGAGGGGTTTCAAGTTTTCTAAATTCACACTTCAAATAAATACAATACATGCGGTCTTATAACCTAAAAATATCATCAAATAATTTTGTTTTGGTTTTTCATGATTAGATATGGATACCCATCACGTACAGAGTTTCGCTAGCTTAATTAATTTGACCCTTACAGGGTTATTTTTATTTTCATTAAAATTGAGGTTCCTCCATCCTTTCAGCGTATTCCCCTTAAGGTGTGTTCAAACCTGGCGAATGCGCCGCACGCGAGCCGCTTGCGAACTGCGCGCGGGTTGCTCGCGTGCGGTTACAGCATACGTTTGGTGCACCGCTCTAGTACAACTTCGGCAAAGTTCGAGTGGAGTGCGCGTGCAGCGCGCGCGCAGCTCGTGCGCCCATAGATTCATTCGCGTTTGAACTGAGCCTCAGCCCTCAGGTGTGAATTTGAGTTGAGCCTCAGAGGTGCACGTAACTTGCTCGCAAGCGGCTCGCGAGCGGCGCATTCGCCAGGCCTGGACACTGGACACACCATTACAAACTAAAGAAAAACGAAATGCCCTGGGTATAGCTCAGTGTTCATGTTGCGGAAGTGTTTACTGTTTACCTTCTAGCTAAAAGAATATTGTGTTTACTCTACAGTATAACTTTTTCCGGGCAAATAAGATGAACTCACCCACAATAAAGATTATTGCAGTAAGTCTTGCCAAATAGTTTCTCGTTCCTCAGGACTTATAAAATAACATATCAAACTTTGTATTTAGTGCTTGATTCTGATCCAAATCTGTGATTTCCGAATCATCAATCCTGAATCGCAACTATCAAAAGACATACATAGATATCAGTTGATTCGAACTTTTCAATAACGTATTTGTTTTATTTTCCGTATATAACGACCTGTTAAAAAAACTTGATAAGCACAGTACAATGCGTGCCATGAAAGATGAGACTTGACCCCGCCTGCCCCGCTCTTTCCGCCGCCCCTATGACGTCCGGTCCCGTCCCGCACTCAGACCTCATACCGCTAAAGATACCTAAAATCGTGTACTGCGCATGTCAAACCACGTGGTGTGTCAAGACTCATCTTTTGTGGCACGCATTGTACAGCACCTTCATTCCGTAACACAGTTTCAATCTCCATCTAAATCGTTTTGAAGGATATTCCAAACCCATTGCTTCATATATTCGAAAAATTCGTCTGCTCAACAACGTAAATAACGCAATGAACGCAATTACCCCGCAGATTTACCTACCAAATGTCACCACCAGTATTTCCAAAAATAACTCCAGTCGGATTTAGGTATTTCAAACCCGTAATCAAGGCTTCTATTCAAGTTCAAATGCCAAACTAAAACAGACGTAGCTCAGCAAATTCAGTGGTACATGACAAAGCGCACGACTGGCCACTTCAAAGCTCCGGTCTGTACTAGCCTGTGGCCACGAGATAGACATCTACAGAAGGCTGGCTACATAAAACGAACAAAAACAGTCACACACACATTAAAAAAGTAGAGTATCACATAAAGTGGGCTGTCGATGTGTGTTCCCAACTTATTATTGTAAAATATCGTACAGGGAAGTGCAACTTGAATGTAAAAGCTGTCGTTTGAGATCCCCGTACGTACGCGCTGCCAGGACCCCAATTCACTGTAGCAACGGTTAAAAACAAAAGCAGTATGAAACTGCCATGATTGTGATCCCAAAATTGTATCTACAATAAAATATCGTACTAAACAGCACCGTGTTAACGGCGCTAATCTAATGTCAGTAGCGCGTACGCTCTCACCCAAAACCACCCTCGCGTAGACGCGTGTCTGTGTGCATGTTTTCGTTCGTTGTATGTAGCCGACCTTCTGCACTTATTTTTTTTTGTGACCACGCTGTAGGCGTATGACACAACGCGAGGTGCTAATTTCTAGATTGCTCGCCCTCGATTGACGAGACGAATGCGTGCACTTCCGTGTGAATGCACTTTGGTTCTGCGCTCAAAGTACCGGTAAACTCTTTGTTTTATAAAATATGGTTTTGTTTATTGTGTGTGAGAGAGTTTAGAGAGTATAAACAGTTTAAAGAGTATAGTAATTTCAGATCATAATTCACCGTTCTTTTAGACATGTAGTTCGCATTTCACTAATACTGCATTGCAAGAATACTGCATTGTTAAATCACAAGCTCTATTTCTGTTTCATTTAATATCTACTCGTTAACGGTATAAAATTACGGATTACGGTCTAAAACCAAACTCCCGTATTCAAAGTCAAAGTCAAATCATTTATTGCAAATGGGCACATTAAAGGCACTTTTGAACGTCAAAAAATTCACGTAGATAGTCTACAGTTACACTCATAAATTAGACACAAATTAGGATTTAGAATTATCATTCTGCAGTTCCTACAAATTACCGTTTCATGCGAGAATCAAAGTATGATTCTCTCATCAAACGTCTCATTAGATATGCTGTAGAAACAGCACATTTATGCGCAAATCCATGTCGCCACATAAACACTTAGTATGCATGAGTATCCCTAGTACAAGCACGCGAAACAAATGTTCCATATAGACAAACTATCAACTCTTACGACCCGCGTCGAACGGAGCCACAGAAAAGGCTCATTCATAGCGTTGAAATGCAACGAATATCCACTGCACTAATTAGAGCTCCGAATATGGACGTATTTAGTGACCAAAATTCCTCCGAAAAGCTGCCTATCTGACCCGTTAGCAGCTTAAAACTTGAGCTTCTCTGAGTCGATTTTCATTACTGTTTCATTCTGTAAACTTTTTCAGGCTTTGTTTAAATTCAGGTCAGGATAAACCAGAATAAACGTAAGAAACTCGGAACGCATTTGTATAGTAAGAACTTTGTTTAAAATTTGTTCTGAGAAATCAATATTATGAGAGTTAAGTAGTTTATTATAAAAGGTCTCTGAGATATTGATTTTGTAATATAATTATGATTGTTTGAGAGTCTAAAATTATACTGTCGCAGTATAATTTTAGATTTGACACTAAATTAATTAATCGCTTCTGCATAACACAATCATTTTAAGGCTCCTGCAAACAGGAGCGACGCGCGACGCGAATCGCGCGCGACACAAAGGCACCGCTCGTTGCGCGACTTGCGGTGCCTTTGTGTCGCGTGTCGCGTCGCACCTGTGTGTACGAGCCTTTACTCGTGATGTTGGGTTGCTTCTTTAGAAATTTCTCAGTAGCAGCCTGGTGTCAGGATTAGTGCCCAGTTGATAGTAATAGACACGCCTCCGCAAACATGACTCTGTTTCTGAGACTGTCCACTGCCTTTATCATTGTCCCAAAGGAGGATGGACAAAAATGTATAGAAGCTCGTACCCGAAAAACATGGCATTCAATCAAAATAATTTGTATATAGTTTTAACTATTGTTTTACATAATTAGACCTTTAAATCTGTATGTAAATTATTTTTATTGGATATTATTAGTTTTCGGGTACCGATACGCCCATATTCCTTTATTTGGGGTGGACGCAATATGTCTGTTTCTTCTATACTTCTCTGTTAGTCATCATCTTGGTAGTCACAACCTTTCTAGACATAATATTATTATCATCTTTCACACAGTACATCTTTTCTTTGGTCTTCCCCTTCTCTTATAGCCATCCACATTCATACTCAAAATGATGCTTCTAGAATGGTAGTAAAAACTGTAAATTATTTATTTTGATATAATCGCACGTATATTCATTCATACGTCAATTTATGCATTTTTGTATAAATTGCTTCTCAATGTCAGTGCCGACAAATTGAATAAACCTTTTCACCAAAATTGTATACAAAGTTCAAATTGTTGGCTTTATTTGTATGCAAATTCAATTATCTATTCCACATTTTAAAATTGAAACAGTCAGCATATGAGTGGCTTATCGATCGGTTGTCTGTTAGCGCAAATAGCGAATTATTTTTATTTTCAAAGGTTTTTGTAAACGCTCGCCACTGCTGTTACAAATTAATATTTTTATATCACAACTTTCATGAAAAAAAATCTGTGCCTATTTATTTACGTGTGTTTTTTGGCTTATATCGGTAAATATCAGGCTGAAACAGACTGGAAAAATCGAAAACGACTCGCAATTATACAATATTATATAAAATGTTACTGTTAAAAAGGCTATCTTAATTCCTTACCTTGGAGATATCTCAGCCTGTTCCCCGGAACTGTTGAAGAACCAGCTGAAGTACGTGGGAGGTGGACTAGAATCCACCACGCACTGTAGAACCACTGTCTCCATCTTGAGTGCACCGTATACCTCGCCTTCATTCAGCGTCTTGCACATTGGAGCGTCTGGGTGAGAAAAAATTATACACATTAATGTTACAGACAGATATTTTTGTTTTTCTAAAACTCTTTACCTAGGACCTTTACAATTTGGTTTTAGACACACAACGAACACTACGAACGAATTTTATATTTATGAACGAATTTAAAAATGATAATGAACCTACTTACTACTATGTAACATATCAATACTTTTATTATGACAATAATAATTTATAGGTACATTAATACACACTGGCGGCGTCATTAGCAAATGTAACATAACCACAGCTACATTAATTGCTGATGACACCGCCATTCTTGCCATTAGCGAAAACCCATTCACAGCAACATAAAACCTACTAAAAGGCCTGGATAAAATTACAACGTGGTTAAAATAGTGGCGAATAAAAGCAAGTGCATCCAAATCTGTGCAAGTAACGTTTACGCTGCGAAAAGGCAATTGTCTGCCAGTCCATCTAGAGAGGTCTACCTTGCCCCACCAAAATAGCGTGCGATACCTAGGCCTATATCTAGACCGGCGCCTGACTTGGCATGAACACATAAAGAAAAAGAGAGACCAACTAAACATAAAATTCAAGGGCCTGCTGTGCCTACTGGGTCGAAACAGCAAATCAATAGACAATAAACTGCTAATCTACAAAGTAGTATTCAAGCCCATGTGGGTGTACGGTATTCAACTCTAGGGGAGTGCTTGCAATTCTAGCATAACATGCTTCCAAAGGATGCAAAACTCAATCCTACGAACAATATGCAATGCACCATGGTTTACTACTGTCGCGGAACTCCATGAGCATGCTGAGATTGCAACGGTGAAGGACGAAGTCTAGAGTGTAACTACAAGATACAGGGAGAGACTAAAGAGTCACCCCAATACACTGGCAACGCAGCTCACAATGCGCAGCTACGTGAAGCACCTCAAGAGGAAAGATATTATTATCTTGTAAAACAATTAATGTGGGGTTGCTCTTACTGAGGAGCACACTGTACACGCCAATAAATCACTCGAAACATCTGCTTATAGTGAAACTCACTGATTGCAGATAAAAAAAAAAACATTAATACACACGTACATTAGGAAAAAAAATCTGTTTTATTTATTTATTTATTGGTCTACCAACGATTGTTTACACCAGTTATGGGCATAAAAACAAGCAAAAACAGATCCTAATTTATATCAACCACTAGTATCCAAATTGTTACATGTAATTTAGATCCTGAAACAGAGAACAAAGAAGAAAAAAAACAAAATGGTAAATTAATCCTTATCTAGGTTTTCCAAAGTGTAAAACAATTAATGAGGGGTTGCTCTTACTGAGGAGCACACTGTACACGCCAATACATCAATCAAAACATCTACTTATAGTGAAACTCACTTATTGCAAATCAAAAAAATTAATACACACGTACATTAGGAAAAACATTGTGTTTTGATTTGCAAATGTATAAGTATAACTTTTCTATTATAAAAATTGCAATATAATAAAATGACTGAATCGTTTGATATAATTCTAAGGTCTGCCCCAAAAACAAGCAATCAGTATCGGACACAGGACATGATAGGTCATAATGATGGTGACACATATGTATGTTCGTGCCGTGTACAATCCGTTCGACATCTACCCTTACTGAATATATACGGGTCGGCTCGGCACAATTCGATCTAAGCTGAGCGGCTTTTTGTTCAAACATAATAATATCATATAACTGTATAATTATATTCGATTTTGCCGCCTGACATTGCCAAATCCTGCCGATCTGAAGATGTGTGTAGCACCCCTTAAGCCGAGTGCACATTACAGCCGCGTTCTTATCCAAAAAAGTGCGGCCAGTTTGCTGTAGTGTGCGTTGGTTCATAGAAAATGTACGAAAGTGATGAAGGAGGACTTTTGCAATGCGTTGCGTTACGACACGGCCCGCCTTAATCTGCTTCTTTATTCCTAAACTCCAAACGTTCGCAAAAAATATGACAAAAAAAAATATACTGAAAGTACAGGTAAAATATAATATGTTTTAAAGTTCTAATTTTTAATAACCCTCGCATGTATACAGAAGTTACATCCATGTGCCTCCTAATGGGCGCTGCTGACATCTACGGGTACTCGCGTCATACAGCTAAACATAGGTTACATATGTAGGATAACCGAGCACCACCTGCCTATTAATAGCACATGTAAATGCTAAAAATGTGCAGCGGTATCTACAACGCCACATACGAACTACGCGTCATACTGACGTCACGCAAAATCCTGCATCTCGCAAGCAGAGTTTACCGCGCAACTAGCATATTTACAACAAAAACGGTCCGACATTAATCATTGGGCAGTTGCCCGCCAGACACAACACCCGTCTGGTCGTAGGATCCTCCCTTTTCTATGGAGGATGAGTGAACTTTACACCCTTTTCCTCATACCTCTATAAAGGCAACATCTGAAATATCTTTTAACTGCGTAAACACAGTTCTATCAATTTAAATAGAGTGAACTGAATATTTCCAAATCAACGACATGAAACGTCGCCGTCTATCTCATCACAAGACAAACCACAAAACCTATCTCAATTTAAATTAGGTCCAGCATATAAATCTGCTCACCCTGACAATTCTGGGCTGATTCAGTGCTCAATCTGCTCGTAATCCCGGCGGGTTTCCACAAACTGCCGCAAACAACGTCTACAGACCACATCCATTTAATTTTGAATCTGGATTTCTTCCAGTTTTCCAACAAGTCAAAGCAATATAATATGCCGTCACGTATGTTCCCCGAAGGAGACGGCAGAGGCGTAATTCCATGCATCCAGTTTTCGCTTGTATACAAATACAAATAATAAATAAAATTGATGTATCTGTTGATAATGTCAAAATAAAATAACAGCTTTTTACTAAATGCAAGAAAGTATAGGTATTTACAAAAAAAATAATAATTTTGTCTTTCTCTCTGTATGTCGGTTTGTTCTGGCTCTCGATGTCTACTCGTACGTGAGACTTCTCAATAAAAACTATCACTTTCGGTAGAGAGCTCGTATTTTTAAGAACTTTAGGAGAGCGATCTTTTTAGTTAAGGCACGGGGTGAATCTGTCAAAAATACCTCTAACTACTATATTTTGAAAAAAAATTAAATGAGAATTGACTTTCTGACGTATGGACACACAACTTGCAATTTCTTGAATTTAACTCACTACTTTACTAATGCAAATGTAAATCAGCTACTAGGGACTAACCTCATCCTCATCGACCTATAGTTGTAATTCAAAGTGACAGGATATGAGCCTGTTATCGCGAAGATAGAACATCGTGAACATAGCAAACGACCATAACGAGTGAGCTAATAGAATGAGAATAAATTTATTTTATTCGTTGTTACAAAAATGACCTTACGACTATAACATAATTATTTTATCTGTAACTATCTTGACTAGATATTGTGTATTAATTTTATTTATTGTTTTGTTATTTTTATCTTATCGTATGCTGCAATGGTTGACGACATCACGTCAACGCCAGCTGTCTCTAAAAACCAGCGCTGGGGCTCTGTCTCGCGTAGGGTCGTTTGCATTATGCTGAGCGATGGCCGTTTTGCGTAGATGTGACGCATATTTTCCTCCAACTTTTTCTTTTTTTGTGATTGTGTTTTTTCCGTGTGTCATGTTTACCTCGAATAAACGTATTTTATTTCTTTCTATTGTTAGTTTGAACGGTGGTCCCCAAACTAGGTCTCTGTATCTTGGAGACTTAAGTTGTGATGGCATTTTAAGTTGTTTATTGAGTTTCTTTAACATACCTATCACCTTTGAGGGATTCTTTTGCCCAGCGGTGGAACAGTAAAGGCTTCCAAAAAAAAACTTTTGAGATCTTCAGCTTACGATCAAGTATCAAAAAATGTTAATATCACAGAGCTACTCTACCGATGCTTTCAAACACGTTCGAGTCTTCAACCGAACACATAAAAAACCGAAGATTCGTCTGAATAACCTATTTCTTCTTATCCAACAAATATTAAATAATCTAGAACTGAGCGTACCGTGTCGAACGTGATTCGAGTAGGTATGTGAGGATAGAAATGCTGCTTAGGTTAATCAAATAACTTTGATGTAACCGAGTCGCCAAAGCCAGGCCACAACACGTCTATAGGAATCCCACGCCTTGAAACCGAACTCTAGTTTATTCTTACTTTTAAAGCTTCGCTTACACGGGAAATGGAGCAATCTAGTTTAATTTCCTTTTTTGTTATGGTTCCGATTGTATCTTGTGAAAATGTAAACATATCAATCAGAAAACATAGGCACCTACCTGTGAATACCAATTTGTAGTTCCACTTTATTCAACATGGCAATGCTGCCAGTCTTCTGGGCACGTTTCCGGATGACAGCGATGCGGACGAGTACTTAATGTCCTTTTGTTTTTGTATTTATTTGTATAGTTAGTCATTTAATTTCATACCTAGTGTAAATAGTTAGTTATCTATATATACAATAAAAATTAAATAATCTTAAAGATGTCTTTCATCGTCAATGATTTTTCAATCACAAAAAAATGAACTTTGATTTTTTTCGGCTACATTTTTATCTACCTACTAATAATAAAGCTGGAGAATTTGATATTCAAAAATCTTTTTCATTTCATAGCCCAATTATTAAGAAGGGTTATAGGCTATTTTTAGCATCATGCTACGATCCTTAAAAGCTGAGCAAACATAAAAAAGAGAGAACGCTTAGCGAAAACGAAGTAACAGCGCGGGCTGGCGATGCGATGCGACGGGGTGGGGCGGGGGAAGAAGAAAGTTCACGCGGACGAAGTCGCGGACACAAGCTAGTATAGGTAATATTGGTGAATATGCTACATGTACAAGCACGGCTAAGATACAGTACTCACAATTGATCTGCAGTGACACCGGGTTACTCGTGGCACTGCCTTCGTTGTTATATGCCAGACAGCTGTAGTCCCCTGCAGCTGCCCTGGTCACACTCTGCAGCACCAAGCTCTGGTCGCTCAGGATGACCCCAGCGCTAGCATTGTGCTGGATTTCTTTCACCTGCGAAATATTTCGGACTTTTTAGTCGAAGCGCAATAACATTTCAGAGAGATTATGAGTCAAGTTTTGTATTTGTATCGTTCAGAAAAAACTTGTTCGGAAAATGAAATGAGTGCTGTTAAGGCGAAAGCGCCGGGGTAACCCGCGAAATTAAAATTTTCCTACTTTTTTTGCAATTTGCTGGTCAGTATTAAGTTGTACGTTGATTAAAATAATTATGATTCGCGACCGTAACAAATATGTATTACAGAATTATAATCATTATAATCATCAAACACAACTCTCTAAGACCAAGTAATCCTATTGAATGACTATTACATGAAATATTGACATTTAGTATTATACTAACTTAACAATTTGTATTACTGTTTCTAATGATTATAATTCTGTAAATACATATTTGTTACAGCAGCGAATCATATTTTAATCAACGTACACCCAGACACTGAGCGGCAAATTGCAATAATCGTAAGAAAATTTCGCGGGCTACCTTAGCGCTTCCCCCTTTAACTTTTACTTCTTCCTTTAACTTTGAAATAGGATTTTATTGCGTGTTATTTTAAAACTATTGGAGATTGAATAAATGCTTGCTGTCGTCACAATAGATTATTCAAGGAAAAGTCGTAAGAAAGGGAACATCAATCCATTATGACGACGAGATACCTATACCTACCTACCTATTAGATAGACATTGGTTTCGAGGATCGAGTCTGGTAGCGTGAAATTGGAGACATTTATTTCCAGTAGTCTGCTATCCTAATCCTAACTAATATTATAAATGCGAAAGTAAGTTTGTTTGTTACCTTTTCACGCCTAAAACACTGAACCGATCATCCTGATGCATATACATACATTGGCAGGTGTATAGAAACGGGCATAGAGTACCTTTCATCCCGAAAAAAAGTGCTGTACCCGAGGAAAACAACAATAACGTTATTATGATAATAGGTGGCGCCACGTGTCTTTCGATTCAAAAACAGGACAACGTCTATCAGGTCACCTAGTAGCCTATATACACCCTTACACTTTGATCGTTTTAATGCTTAAAAGGGATCATTATACTCATCATTTTGAACAACTTTTATTATAGGACCAATCCTGAAATCGTGAATAAATAAATGACAAATGTGCTCCATACATTATGTCGAGATATGCGAACAGGGTTGGTCCTATAGTAAAAGTTGTTCATACTTCATAATGATGACTACAAGGACGCCCTTTAAGGATTTAAACTATCAAAATGCAAGGGTGTATAGTAGAACAGCCGCACAGGTCGACCGATCAGGTTAAGCTACGCGGTAGGTCTGTGGATGGGTGACCATGTTTATATCCGAGACCCCTCCGTGCCTCGGAAAGCACGTTAATCCGTTGGTCCCGGCTGTCATTCATGGATCTTTGACATTCGTTACGGGTAGTCAGAAGTCCGAAAGTCTGACAACCAGTCATACCAAGGGGTATCGTATTACCCAGTAACTGGATTGTGGAGGTCAGATAGGCAGTCACTCCATGTAAAATATTGGTATTCAACTGCATCTGATTAGACTGGAAGCCGACCTCAACATACTTGGGAAAAGGCTAGGCAGATGAGTCTGCTATAGCCTAATGAGAATGACTGAAACGGCTTTCTAGCCCTAAATATTATGTGGGTACAATACTTAATCACCGCAGTTAAGTCAGATTAAGAAAACAGAGTGGCGATACTTAAGGAAAGCCTATTTCCAGAAGTGGACATTATTCAGCTGAGAAGATAATGATCATATTTAATTCTAGCCTCAATCTGAAGATCCAAAGGGGGCTTATTTATAAAGTAAATTAACGTCTGCAAAATCAAATATATTTTAGCGATTAAACGTATCATAACTTAAAGCAACGTTTATAAATATAATAAGCTCCCACATTTCACGCAGCCTGCCTACTACGTATAATTATGTTAAGTGATGTTGATTATTTTATTATACTTTATTTATAATACTGTTACGAGCTTGGGGTTCGTGACGGTAAAAACTGCCGATTTAATAACCAAAAATTGACACTTTAATCACAACACTAATCACAACTCAAACACACTAATTATGAAACACAATTGCACTACTGATCACTCTTAATTCGCACTTGAATATCGCTTTCGAATGTACTCGCTTGTTCAAAACTATGTGTCTCGCGGCTCACACCGGCCTTATATAGTGCCAAAGAGCTACTATATAAACATCTAGAACGTTCGAGTACATACCAGTCCCGACTGACCCGATGTCGATAGTTCTCGGAATTTCTAGGACCTTGACCCTACTAGTTCTGCTACCTGATACTAGATGGCGCTAGTGATAACTAATGTCACCATGTACCAGGCATCAATTGTGGCGCGCAACAATACTTACCCCTTTATACCACGTGAGTTTCTTCGCCTTAGGATTCGCTTTGACACTGCACTCGAAGTACACTCCATCTCCTTCCTTGATGTAACTAGGGTTCAGGTTTGAGCCCAGTTTGAGAGTCACGATTGGGACATCTGTCAAAAACATTAATTATTAGATACAACTAACGATGAATGATGATAATAACATTATCAAAAGTTAGAATTTGTAAGTTAGCTAGCATTGATACAACGAAACATTCGGAACTATCGTTTGACGACTCTGATGAATGAAAATCTCTGAACACAAAATAGATTGTCAAAAATAGTGGATTGCATCATCATATTAAGCCTATAATGTGCCCACTGCTGGGACACAGGCGTCCTCTCTATGAGAGGAGTGGGCCGTAATCCACCACGCGGGCCCAGTGCGGGTTGGTGGATGCCACATGTCTTCGAATTTTTGGTTCTAGGACATGCCGGTTTTCTCACGATGTTTTCCTTCACCGTTTTTGAGAGCAGTGGTGGTGAAATAATTTACACAAAGTAAAGCGCCTGGCCGGGTCCGAACACATGACCTACAACTGGTAGGTTACGGCCGTACCTATCCACTGAGCCACCACTGCTCTACTGGGCCACCAATGCTCTTCTGTTGATTGCATAATGCGGTTTATTCATAATCGATGATTTAAGTTAAGTGACGTTCAAACGTTGAAAATGTAAATAAACAGTCGCTAATCACTACTTAACTTTAAGTAACGTCTATAAATAAAGGGGAAATTTTCCACTAAATGGCAGGTGTTCACAAGAGTACAACCCACAATGAAGGACAGGCGATACACTGGATCCACTCCAATCCTGGATGCGATTTTCTCAAGACAGTGATGGTAAATAAAAGAAGCAATGGATTTTGGAGGATAAGAGGGATGAAATTAAATATTTAGCAAATTGGTTAGCAATTTAGATTGTCCGTGAATTCAAATCACAACTGCCATTATTTGACAGTTCTATAAAATAGCTACAACACGGCAAATTGGCCGTGAATAAATTAGGTAAAAAAATTGCCCATGATCTGCCCAGCCTTTTCCCAAATATGTTGGGGTCGGCTTCCAGTCTAACCGGATACAGCTGAATACCAGTATTTTACATAAAGTGACTGTCTATCTGACCTCCACGACCCTGTTACTGGGTAATACGATATCCCTTGGTAAGACTGGTTGTCGGACTTTCAGGCTTCTGGCTACCCGTAACGACTGTCATCGATCGACGAATGGCCACCGGGACCTACGGCTTAAGGTGCTTTCACAGGCACGGAGGGGTCTCGGTATATAAAGATGGTCACCCATCCACAGACCAACCGCGGCAAGCGTAGCTTAACCTGATCAATCGACCTGTGCGGCTGTTATTATTTAGCCACGGGCCCCTTTACGTACAAACGCCAGCACATCAAGCTACCTGAAACTGTAAAATTTTCCCAATCAACTTTGAACCTTATGCTTTAGAGATAAAGTTGAATCTATTAAAGAAATTTGATAGATTGTAGTAGCTTGATGTGCTGGCGTCTGTACCTTTACTGTCAGCATTAAAGATTTGTTAAATCGATTTTAATAACAACCTTTCAAAACAAAATCCGGGCACGGTGATCCGTTAATCACAATAATTTGTCGATTATTATTTGCATACCAAGTTATGTTGCCATAACGATTTAAATACTGCCAGTAACCAAAACGGTTGGTTGATTTTACTCCTACCATCAATATTTTTGAAAACATCCATTTACATCACTTTATATTCTATGTTTTGTTTACATTACAAACAGTTATGTAAATCAAAATAATCAGTTATGTTGATTGGACCTTTTTGCGCACTATTTTAATTAATTTGAGATTAAATATATTTAGTATTAGTGAATATTTTTTTATGTTATGTGCAAGTTGACTTCAGATCAACAGAGACAATAGTAATAAATAATAATAATTTACTCGAGTGACTGTTCAATTTTGTTTCATTCCACGTGCACACGACAAAATCTGTTTCATGTCTAATACCGAAGTAAGTACCTTTACAGACAGTATAAATCACAAAGAGTAGGTATATCTACTTATTACAAAATCTTATGGTATATAAAATTCTCGTGTCACAATGTTAGATACCATACTCCTCCGAAACGGCTTGACCGATTCTTATGAAATTTTGTGTGCATATCGGGTAGGTCTGAGAATAGGCTACTATCAATTTTTTTTATCGAACTAAAAAAAATTCCTAGAAATAATCTATATGGTAAAACAACGTTTGCTGGATCAGCTAGTATTATATAAAATAAGGATCGCATGCAGTTCAAAAGGATTTTGTTAAAGTTCAATTCTCTTTGAAACTGATACCATTTAGCGAGATACTATGAAACAGCGGGGCAATTGCACAGCACAGTTACAATGGCATTGCCATTCATTTTGGCAACAACAACATTCATCGCGTTATTTACGTTGTCGAGCAGACGAATTTTTCAAACATAATTATTACGTATAATGGATTAGGAATTTTCTTCAAAATCCTTCGGATTGTGATTGAAAGTATATTAAGCAATCGGGGTGCAGCTCAGGATACTTACATTGTACATTGAGGAACCATCGGTCTTCGATAACAGCGTTAGGTACCCTTGGGTTCTCGGCGCGGCAGACGAGGTACTTCTCATGGTCCTCGGCCATCGGCACCAGGTTCAGGGTACTGAGTGTCGCGTTGTTGTCAGAAAACTGTATGAAACAAATCGGAATGTTATGACCACACATAAAGGAAAGTTGAACAAAGTTTTGTTTTACGAGTGTTTTCAAAAAGTTTGTGGTTTCAAGCAAAGATTTAAATCGTTAGATTGACCCGAACGCTTCAAAAGATGGTGACGATTCTGATTCGTTGGTAATTAATAATACTATCGTTCCATGCGAGATGTGTGGGCTCACTCCTCTCAGTATGGACACTTTGACGAACTCAGTACCTACGGTGAGGGCAGTCTAACGTTTTGTTAGTTGATAAAAATAACTAAGAATCGCGAACGATTGAGGTGCAGACAGGCAAGTGAGAGGTCGTGAATTCAAATTCAAAAGAAATACACAATAACATTTATTTAGCAACAGTTCGCGAAACACAAAACACGTTTTCATTAAAGAGACATTTCATTTTTTTTAATGTTAACAACAACAGTGTGCGCCTCATGGCTGCGTCGAAAGGTCCATTTTAGCATTAATGCCAGACAGATGGCATTAATGTAGTATGACGCTGGTTTTCTAATGAACCTTTAGGGACAAGCGACGTATAAATCCCTGTCTGTTCCACTTGTGACCTAAACCAACATTTAGGGTGCAACCTAACTTTTAGGAACATTTCAGCGCTGACAGACCACAGGGCACTAAAACTGATCGCAAAACCCTCCTAATATGTAGATAGTAAAGTAGCTTTGCATGCTCTATAATAAAATAATATTATTTACAGTAAAACAACAAAGCTGCTATTCCTAATCTCGCCAAAGTACTTAATATGTTGCTCCATAGCTGTCGGCAATAAGTTTTACAGCTGGACCAGTGCTTACGTTTCCATTGTATGGGGTTCCTGTTTTATGGGCTTAGAAACTGAATGCTGTGCCAAAATAAGTGTTAAGTGTACTTTAAAGTGTGTGTAATGTTAGTAAACAACGATTTTGGGAAGATAATGCCAGGCTTGGCACAGATATTAGCGATCGTAGTTGGAATTTTTGTGTACAGTGGTGTTGTAGTGGCTAGCCAGCCGTTGATAAAAGACATACTAGAAAGTTATTTTGTCATCAAAAAAACGGCATTATTCTTACTTATGATTATGTCCTATCAGATACAAGAAGGTCCTGTTATGAGGGACTTTTAAGTTGAACTAATATTAAAATCTACATTGTACTGTGTAATCCATTAATTTGAACATCCCCAAATAAAAAATACCTGACGTAGGTACAGTCGTCCACTAAATAAAAATAAAAAGTATTAGAAGCAAAACAAATAATTTGGACAATCAATCACAACAGTGTCAGGACATTAGTCATTAGTCGAAAGCCACACGAAAGCTGTGCATAAAAATAAACATGTAATAACAAATGACTGTCTGTAGATACGTTGATCGAACGATGTATAAACATGTCACAAATTGATATCTTAATTTAAAACTGTATGAGCAATTATTTTATTTTTGTTTTTTTTTTCTGTCACTGCAAAGTGTAATGTATTGAAATATTATTTGATAAAGAAAATTGATGTAAAGCTTTTATAAAATTATAATGATTCGGATTCAGACAACATTGGGTCAGTAGGTCGTCTTAGAGGCGGATTTTTGCTTATCATTACTGGCAGCCTTGTTTTACCCACTGCTGTGTAAGCTCCCCCCCCCCGTTTTGTACCATGCTTCCCTGGTCTGTAGGAGTCTCATCCAGGTCTTCCTTGCGATCTTCTGTAGGTCGTTCCCAGGCCGTTGGCCAACGCTCCTTTTATCTTTTAAAGCTTTTAGATCTATGATCAGAGTTTCCCTACGTGATAAAATCAGGAAATGGTTAAAGCAGTAGTGATATTAATAACCTTAGTTAAGGGTCACAACCTTAGTTAAGATTCAATTATCGGTATAAACCGATATTTGAATCTTTTACAAAATCGGTGCCCAATACTTCATCTATTTAATCAAACAATTTTACTTTGGAGTTGTCTACCTAAGCCTGTACCTGGTTTACGGAGGTCAGATAGGCAATTTCTCCTTATAAAATACTCGTATTCAGTTGCATCCAGTTAGACCGGAAGCCAACCCCAATGTAGTTAAAAAGCTAGGCAGATTAATTAATTAGTTTAATTGATTACTAATTGTAATAGGTACTTGCATTTATCTTTTATAACAAAAAAACGATCATAGATTAATTTCTTAGCACAACTTGCGAATTAAAAACCCATATTCACGTGGACAAAGCCGCGGGTAGATCTAGTTATTCAAATAAAGATTACTTATGTGAACAGAATGCTCATAAACTATCAAAAACCTTGAATCCGTAGAACGTACATACACCAAGGTTTGCATGTTTAAAATTAGCAAGAGAGGTTCAAACATAGTAGAAATAAATACTAATTTGTCTAGACAAAGTTGGAGGTGGCTGCGTAATAAAACAGAGAGTAAAGCTGAAATGTTTGACATCGAAACTATATTCATTTTTCACTGTTATTTTTAACAATGGTGAATTTCCTGGAGCAGATTTGCGACACGATTTATATTTTGGTTGAATTTTCATCTTCAGGTAATAGTAAAATTCAGGGGCTCATGGCTAAATGGATGGGTGGTTCGTTACCGTTTATTCGTTGTTTTCCGAGGCACGGAGGGGTCTTGATATGCATCAAGACCCCTCCGTGCCTCGGAAAGCACGTTAAGCCGTTGTTCCCGGTTGTCATTCGTAGATCTTTGACAGTTGTTACGGGTCGTCAGAAGCCCAAGTCTGACAATAAATCTTACCAAGGGCTTTCGTGTTACCCAGTAACTAGTTGCTGGAGGTCAGATAGGCCATCATCATCATCCAGAGCCAGTCTTCAGCCACTGCTGAACGTAGACTTTTCTTAAATTTTCTTGTGCCAAACTGTTTTAACCTCATCCAGGTTTTACCCGTGATGGCAACAATGTCGTCTTCAATATGTTAAGATTGTAAAATACTGGTAATCAGCTGCATCTGGTTAGACTGGAAGCCGACTCCAACATAATTGGGAAAAGGCTAGACAGATTGATTGATTGTATAAATAAAATTTTTGCTAGTTTTGTCGTGTTTATTTGCATTTCTGACTATTCAAGGTTCCAGTAAAAACATGAGTCCCCGCTTAGAATACCGATTGAATAACAACTACTTTGTATTATTTTATGTTTTTTCTAGCGTCTGCCTGTGTGAATTTTTTTGTCCCACTCCGTCGCATCGCATCGCCCGCGCGTGCTCTTACCTTGTTTTTGCTTAACGTTCTTTCTGGCCTTTTTCTTTTCGCTCTGCTCCTAAGATTAGTAATGCCAAAAAAGTCTATAAACTTCCTCAAGAATTGGACTATAGAGGTATGAGGAACATGGTGTAAAGTTCACTCAACCTCCATAGAAAAGGGAGGATCCTCCGACCAGACGGGTGTTGTGTCTGGCGGGCAACTGCCTGATGTTTCATGTCGGGTCGTTGTATCTATGCTAGTTGCGCGGTAAACTCTGCTTGCGAGATGCAGGATTTTACGTGACGGCAGTATGACGCGTTTTTCGCAAATGGCGTTGTAGCTACAGCTACAGGGCTACCAATTGCAAAAAGAATTTCCAAATCCGACTGGTTGTTTCAGAGAATAGCGCGTTCAAACACAAAAACAAACTCTTTAATTTTATTATTAGAATAATATAAATAGATATAAAATAAATATGCGTCTTACTATGCAAAAGAAATAATTTTTCGTTATTTCTTTTCAAACTTGCTAGACTGTACTTAACTACTTAAACAATCAACACTAAAAAAGAAAGGAGTGCGTGTTCGACTACGCACAACGAAGGGTTCCACAGTTTTGATGAATTTATCCCAAAACAATCAAACTTAACATTGTAGTTGAAAAAAAATTTTTCCCATACATCGATATACGTCACGGGCAATTGTACAACTGCAAATGTAAGTTTGTAATCGCAAACAAATATTTTATGTGGGAAAACTACAAGTGAATAAGTTTCATACTTTTTTCTTTACTTGTGCCTCGCTTCTCCCCAAATTTCACGAGTCTATGTTAACCCTATAGTTTTTGATTTATTCGCGAGTATCAAAATATGTCGCAAAAATTGCCGTATTTTTTATTGCGTTGACTTAGAATCTTGATTTTAGAGCTCCAATGGACCGTAGACCTACGTATGTCATAGGTACTAATTTCAACTGGATTCAAATTTCAACTTTTTCCAAGCGTTCCTGAGAAAAAAACTTTTTTACAAAAAATAACAACCGACTTGCAAAAAAAACACTACAAAGTGAAAAATAACTTTAATTTCGGAAGTCGATGTCGTTGGTTCTCCATTTTCGTTTTTTGACACTGACTTTCGAAATTAAAGTAATTTTACGCTTTGTAGTGTTTTTTTGGACGTCGGTTGTTTTTTTTTGTAAAGTTTTTATTTTCAATTTTTTGTTGTATCTACCTACCCCAAACAAATTCATATAACACTACTTGCTATGTAAATATTAGTGACAGGAAGCTATTGAACACATCTGCCTACCCCTTCAAAGGGTATAGGCGTGATGTTATGTTGTGTGATTGCGTAAACAATACATACATAATAGGGTAGTTGACTAAGAAAATATATTTAGTCCATCAGTTAGATTACTAAAAAATATTGTATACGTATTTTTTCTTTTGTCTGGCAAACAAAAAATTACGAAGATACAGCGCTTGGAAATTTCGTATGACGTCACGCCGTGCTACAAATTTTAGCACGTTATTACGTCAAAGCCCCCCACTCCTGAACTTTGATGTGATATATCTTTGTAATTTTTTATCTAATTGATAAAACAAAAAATACGTGTTCAATATTTTTTAATAATCTTACTGAGGGACTAAATCGAATCGATTTATTTTTACCCAGGCAACATCCCTATTATGCTATAGCAGTAATCGCGGATGATTTGCTGGCATTTATTGAAGAGTTCCGTTGTCTGTCTCCGAAACATCATCAGATCTTCACGAAATTTAAATAGGACCATTTTGGAAGAAACCACGTTCGAACAAAAAAAAATTGCGAATCCTCGAACATACATTAAAAAAAAATATATACCTATAAACCGAATGAGAACCTCCTCCTTTTTTGAAGTCGGTTAAAAACAAAGCGATTTTTTTTCCTTTAGTAGGTATTTATTATATCAAACAGTCCAATTTCTACAGAAAAGGTCCATCTGATACAACGCACGGCTATCATTTTGCATTTATTCGAAAACGTATCGGAAACTCCATTTTATTTTAATCTTTTTTTGTAAGTACATAATTGGTTTTCCCGGTAGGTACGGTTGAATATTGGAGTTGATTAAAATTGTAAACGGCGCAGTTGAGCAGGTAGTGAATTGTGATGAACTTGCTGAATGACGACGACTAGTGGAAAGTGATTGGACGAATTTATTGAACGAAGAGAATCATGTTTTTATTAATTTTTATTATGACACACTAGCCTTTTTTGTGACTTTGTCTTTATAGATTTTTGAAAGGCAGTGACAAAAATATGCCAGTAATAACAAAACGCCATTAAGCACCGCCTCCTACAGATTAAAGAAAGGTAAGTTTTTAAGGTGATATATTGAAAAAATGTGGTATTTCTATTTCGTGTTCGTTTTTTGTTTCGTGTAACTTGTTAAGTATGTAAAATAGGAATTTAACATTTTGGTATATTATGTTATTTGACTCTTTGGTCTAGTATCACGTAAAAGGAATACACGATTCAATTAATTTTTCGCGATACAGAAAAAAATGCAAAGGCATATTTTTTTTACTTTTTTCGACATCACGGCGTAACGCTTAAGAGTTATTCAATGGAATATACTTTAAAACATAGAGAATTACCATATCAAAGATTACTCAAAGTAGTTTTAAATTTACCTAATTCATTTATTTTGTTAAAAAAGGAGTAAATTCGGTTTGGAACATACGTCGTTTTATTCTGAGCGCACGAATATTATAACCATCTCTCTTCTTTAACGTTTCAAAAGTAATTGCATCACTTTAGCTCCCTTAGTAGATAAGTCGCTACGATTTATTTTCGAGGTAGCGCCTTAAGGAAATTCCTAATCCATTGCTTCATGTCTACGCGGCATGGCTCTGGCATATCGTACTTAGCTGTATGTAATATTTTGAGCTACTCATGTCGCCCCAACTTGTTGTTAACCTGCTTAATGTATTACGTAGACACTAAAATATATTCTTTTTCTATATAATGTTTTCTCCAGCTCGCCCCGCCATATTCTAAGGGGTCTGCGGCGACCCCTATTGACTGTGTCGGGGGAGTGAGAACACAATTGATCGATTGATGATGGATCAAAAAGCTGGAGGTCATGGAGAGAGGCCTTGTCCGGGTCAGCGGTCCGAAAGGGTTACCGCTGGCCCGGAACATAAAGGGCGAAGGAAGGAACACGGGTGGGTTTTAGTCAGTAAGAGTCTGACACTCCCTTCCGCTCCACCCAGAGCGGGAGGAGTCATTTGATGATTTCCCATCCTGAAAAAAAAAGGCCATTCCGCAGCAGTCGCATGATGCAGGCCAACAGTAACTGTAATAAGTTTGAAAAATATGTCGCCTCAACAACGTAAATGACGCGATGGTTTACTTGGCAAAATGAAAAGCACATCACGGGCGATTAGTTATCTTTACTATAGTTTGAGCTATATCAATCGTTACTGATAATTATGATATAATTATGATTATTTATCTCGTCTTCTCAACGTCCGTGTGTCACTGCAGGGATCCAGCAGAATATCAGCGTCAGCTACATTTGCCTGACACATGCTGAGCTGGACTCCCATTTGGTGCAACCTTGAGACGCACACCGCACTGTGTATGTTTCGATATTAATTTTATTTTAAGTATTCTTCATAGTGTCACTTTTATTTCGATATGTATGTTTTTCATTTTGTTTTTATATCGGCACCTTGTTTTTATATTATAATCATGTGGGTAATTTGGTTATCATCTAATATTGTACTTTTGTGTGTGGTGCTGTCTTTTTGTGTGCGCCAAATAAATGGTTTATCTATCTATCTATGAGAGAAGAAACAGAACAAGTTTTAGAACCCGTTTTATGGCATTTGTCCCACTTTTGGGCAAAGGCCTCCCTCCACTCCATTCATCTTCCGCGAGTCCGCGCGTCCTCCTTCCAGTTTTGACGAACCTATCCAGCTCGTCCAGCCATCTCCTACGTAGTACTTATTATTAATAGGTCATCTATTATTTCTATCAATTTTGCCCGTAATGTCTCACTGCTGGGCAAAAGCTCTACGTTTTTCCATACACTTCTGTCCACTGCGGGTCAGTCCTTATAGCAGGGATCACCTTGGTCCTACATTCTTCGTCTTCGTCTGCAGCGATGTTGGCCAGCGTAATCAGTGGCTTTATTTACTCTTAAAAATTCTAGTAAACAAAAAACCTGATACTACTACGCTTTTTCCAATTCTAAATAACAACAAAACCTGATACTATTACCCTATTTCCAAAAAAAAAAGACAAGTGCGAATCCTCTATGTCAATCGCTACGTCAAGTTTAGTACGTAAGATGTCGGCACTAAGACAATAGGAGAGCAACAGTTAGTCATGCACACAAGTCGGTACGTTTGCTGCTCTCAATAAAACTTCAGTTTCTTTGAGTTTGTGCCGTTTCAAGTCTTACTCTTTAGAATGTTTCGGAAACATTTTCAGTAGAATTAATTGTGGAAAGATTTACGATTTACTTGTGTATTTTTCAGCTCATAAATTTTCTTCTATTATTTACTGAGTAAAGGTTCCTGCAAACAGGCGCGACGCGCGACGAGAATCGCGCGCGACACAAAGGCACCGCTCGTTGCGCGTCTTGCGGTGCCTTTTTGTCGCGCGGGATTTTATCGCGTGTCGCGACTGTTTGAAGGAGCATTTAGTCTTCGAGGTGGCGCTAGAAAAGAGTTCTTGAAAGGACTTGTTGAAGGTCTTTGTCCAGGAGTGGGACAGTACAACCTAATGTAAAAACTGAGTGAAGAATTCTCATATATTATTATAGATTAGGAAGAACGTCGTCACTTTGAGTTTAATTATACCATTTGAAGCTTCTTTTTTTTTATTTGATAGAGGTTTGGTCTTGGCTCTAGTCTAGGTCAGAGGTGACAGAGACAAAGTCGACTCCTTCGCTAGCATGACTGCTTCGCAGAGGGAGGTGACTGCCTTCCACTCCTTCTCGCTGCAGACCATGGCTTGAACCAGGGCTGGTGAGAACCTGCGTCAGGCGGTAGGTGAGGATGCCGTGACGTGTCTCTAGCCCCTCCTCAAAGAGGAATCTTATCGCCACAATCGTGGCGAGCCCTGACTCCTGAGGGATTACTTGATTATTTTTTTATGATAAGTCAAAGGTAGTTAAATTATTTATGTTATAACAATGTTATAGCAGTTCAAACATTTGGATTACTAGAATTTTAAATCATAATATGACCTGAATGCAGATCTCCTCAAGAAACTTGACCGTCTTCTCAATAACTGCATTCGATTCGTTTTCAATCTGCGTAAATATGATCATGTCTCTGCGCATCGGTCGCTTCTAAAGTGGTTGCCCATACGCCAGCGCAGATAGCTAAGGGCGCTGACCACTTTGTTCTCATTTCTTGATTCTCCGGTTTCGCCTGGTTACCTAGCCCCACACTTTCAGTACATTTGCGCCAACCACAATAGAAATCTACGTTCATCACACAACCGTCTTCTCCAATGTCCCACTCATCGCACAGACTTCATTCACTCTTCTTTCTTCGTTCAAGCTATCTCTCTGTGAAATGCGCTCCCCCAGGAAATCAGGATGGCAACCAACCGATTATCCTTTAAGGTTAAGGTTCGCGAGCACATTCGCAAGAAGCTGGCAGTATCATCACAACGGTAATATTTTCTCATTGTATGTCTTATTTCTTTTTATTAATTTTATTTATGTATCTGGAAGCAGACATCAACATAGTGGGAAAAGGCTAGGCAGATGATGATGATGTAGGTATCAACATTTGTGAAGTCTAAGTTTTTGAGCTGCTGGGTTTCTTCTCTTTATTAGTGTATTTTTTGAGCGTTACATAATTCATATGCGTATCTCTTACGTCGCCGTTTTCGCGTATCTGTCAATCATTTAATACATAGTAGGTTGGCCGAACAAACGCTGCTTTTTAAATGTTTGATAAAGGTAAATAACTTTTATTCTGAAAAGTATACATGTTGTTATAACATGGGATTCAATAGAAATAGCAAATGGGACTCATCGTTAATACCTAAAAAATGGGATTCAAAAGTGGGATCCAACGAAAATAAATCGGTTACTAAACTCCATATTTGTTAACATTCAGACTATCACAACGAATGCCTAGGATATTAATCTAAAGGTAATATTATGCAAGTCTCAAGCTCTAACTTAGTCACATATGACCCACTTGCAGTCATGTTTACCTAACAAATAAGCATAAATCCTACCAGTTAAAAGTTCAACAGTCACGCAATTTTGTAAACTGATTTAACTCAAAACTTCAGTCTTCAAACTAAATAGCAGTATCGAAAAATGAACGGAAATAATGTTGGGTTTCGATAAATATTTAATGTATGTATCAGTAAAACTATCTGACGTTAATTAGGGACCCCCAAACTGTCGCAGTATTTAAAAAAAGAGTAAAATACACTATCTTTCCTCTTCATCATAGTTGTGTATGTATTTATTATTTTGATTACAATATAATTATTGACATTGTAGTAATACTTATTTTAGAAGTATGTATGTATGTATGCTTATTTGTATCTAATTATGTAAGTAATTCTCATAATATAATATTTGTTTAGTTTTATTAAGTGAATAGTATGATTTTATGTATTCTTGTTTTGTCTCTTTTACTCTTTCACACGCTGTCTACATCTCTCTATTTATTTTCCTATCGCAGGTATGCTGGAAGAGATTTCATATGAAATAAGCATCACCTTTGTACCTATTTTCCTGTTCTGTTTTTTTCTTGTGTGTTTATTTATATCTATACTTAATATTATAAATCTGAAGAGTTTGTTTGTTTGGTTGAACGCGCTAATCTCTGGAACTACCAGTCGGATTTGAAAAATTCTTTTTGCATTTGATAGCTCAATTCTTGAGGAAAGCTATAGGCTATTTAACATCACGCCATGACCTTTAGGAGCCGAGCAAAAAAAAAGTCAGAAAGAACGCTAAGCAAAAACGAGTAATAGCGCGGGCGATGCGATGAGATGGTGTGGGTCGGAGTAACAAGAAATTTCACGCGGACGAAGTCGCGGGCAGAAGCTATGTGTAAATAAATGGTAAAATAATAAAAGTAAATACAGCAAAAGTTCCTCGTCCTTCCATGTATGTAATACGCAATTACACATATATGTACACGGGCAAGGGTGGTTATGTGAGTGGTGTAAGTGTGCATGCACACGACCGATACGCGTCAGCGGCAGAGACATCTGCAGGCGACCGATAGTCGACTACGTGTCGGGCAGAGGTAATTGCAGCCGTCGACAAAGTGCCACTAGTGTATTTGAGTCCGGTGCTCAAATACACGAGCGGCATGTGGTCAACCGCAGCCGTCGATACTCGTCGACTGCTGCAGTTGCCTCTGCCGTCGACGCATTACGCTCGTGTGTCTGAGCACTAAGAGACATCGACGCGCTGTTACCATGAATTCAGCACATGATTCTGGACCCCAAAGCGCAGACAGTTTCGGTTGGTTATTTTTTTTTAAATCTGCTGTTCCATACAAAAGTATACTACGTATATACTACTACTAAGTGCCTATAGTAATAAAATGTATGGAACAACCGATTTTTTTTTTTAATAAATGACGAAAAAATTTCAAAGCTGATGGATAGGACGAATCGCCGTTGGTCCTGAGCCTGATATCTCTCCGGTCGTGTCGGATTGCCGTCCCATCAGACTATGAGAGCGAGGGAAGAAAGAGTGTACCTGTGTCTGCGCACTCACTTGTGCACTATAATACCTCCCGCGCCAAAGGCTGGTATCTATAAAGATTAGTCGCCATGGCCGAAATTCGGTCTAGAGGACTTTATTTTTAACAGTTTGCGCGTCGATTATACCGTGTATTGTAGGAAGGTACTGATTACAAAAACATATTTTTTAATATTACAATGAATATCCACGTAAACGAAGCCACATAAATTCACAATCCATACTAATGTTATAAATGCGAAAGTGTGTCTGTCTGTCTGTTGCCCCTTCACGCTTTAACCGCTTAACCGATTTAGATGAAATTTGGTATAGAGATAGTTTGAGTTCCGGGAAAGGAAATAGGGTAGTTTTTTATCCCGATATTCCCACGGGATCGACACTTATGTGGGTGGAACCGCGAGGCACTGCTAGTTCAAAACAAACAGTGACAACAGCAACACTCTCAAATCTATGCGCAACTCGACGATGAAAAGAATTAATTACCGCCGTGATGGCACATTGTCTACCCGCGTTTTGACCCACATTCTCCCATTACGTCACACAATGGCCGCCATGCTCAGAAAACGTTCATAAACGATGCGAGAAAATTAGCAATTAACACATTTTCATAAAATTTGCAGATAGAGGATAATTTTAGCCAATTAATAGTTATTTATACTAACACTAAAATGTGGTATGCATGTAAATCCATACTAATATTTTAAATGCGAAAGTACGTTGTGTCAAACTCAAACTCAAACTCAAAGCATTTATTTCAATTAAACCATTTACAGGCACTTTTGAATTGTCAAGAAGTCGGTCAGTCAGAAAATATGAAGCTAGTTCTGTACGTCTGTACGTCTACGTAGTGTCTGTACGTCTGTAACATTTTCACGGCTAAACCTCTGGAACGATCATTATGGGGTTTATTTATAAACGATGATTCAAGTTTAGTGACGTTTAAACGTTAAAAATGTCGCTTATCACTTCTTAACTTTTATCATAAATAAAGGAGAATATTGCTGAATTAGTTAACTATTTATGCCGTTGAATTTGACAGAGAGGTAGCCTGGGATCTGGGAAAGAACATAGGCTACTTTTCATCCTGGATACTTTAGCATAAAATAAAAAAGTGAGCCGTCACGGGACGCCTGGCAGATGTGAAACATCGACATTATTTTGTAAAAGTAATATGATTGAAAAGAACAGATTGCGATATAAACTAAATATGGCATAATGATAAAATAAAATATTACGATTTTTTCCAGAAAATGATGACTGTTTATTTAATAAACATTTATATTCATTAAATATAAAAACAATTTATACAACTTCATTTTGTAATCGATTGCGCATGGCGACGCGTCGCCACACAGTACACAAGACTGTGACTGTATATATACACCATCATATAGCGTGGCGACGTGTCGCCACGGCATGCGTCGCCACGCCAGAAATTTGTTTTACGTGCGGCTATAGATGTTTCACGTCAAAAATATTAAATACAGAATCCACGCAGATGAAGTCACGGGCAATAGCTAGCACAATTATAATTGAAATAGCTGCTTAATTACGGAGATAATGAAATGGTACCCCGATTAATTAATTTTCAGTGGTTAAATCAACATGAACCGTAAAGTTCTGGGATTAGGTTACTTTTGTTTAATATAACTAACTTCTATAACTATCTATAACAAAATTAACAATCTACTTAATTAGTTCTTTTTATGCTTTCTTTGTTTAGCGCGCTGGACTTTTCTTTGTCTAGGAAACGTAGGAGTCTGCATCTGGATTGTGCAACCCTTTCTCCACCCGCATAGGACATATAGTTAAAAAACTGGCAAGTATTATTATGGACCCAGTCTGTCAGAAAACGTAATATAAAAGGTAGGGCAGGAAACTTCATGGTTACTCTTTTCTTTAATCACAAGCTGTTTCTCCAATGGGATGTCCCATCGGCAACACAGACAAACTTCCATTCAATACTTTCAACTGCTATTTACCCCCATTAGGGGATCGGTGTTCAAAAAATCTTCTTTAGAGCCCACCATAAAAGGAACTGTTGTGCAAAATTGTATGCTTCTATACCGTGTTCTATAGCCAACAACATAGGCTATGTGTTGTCTGTCGGTGAATGTATTTGAGATTTTTATTTAGTGGATTTATGCATGCATGCTTAACACATTTTATTTTTACATTTGGAATCGTATTACCCAATAAGTGTGTTGTGAAAATCAGATAGGCAGTCGCTCCATGTAAAGTACTGGTACTCAGCTGCATCCGGTTAGACTGGAAGCCGACCTCAACATAGATGGGAAAAGGTTAGGCTGATGATGATGTGCTTAGACATACATTTATATTTATAAATGTACACACGATACAGAAAAAACGTCGTGTACTATTTATTTATTTATTACGTTTCATTCGTTTCGTTTTGTTACTTTTTTTTCGTTCTATGTTTTTTAAAAGAGAAAAAATGGGAATCGTCCAAAAGACCAAACGCGACACTCTAAGGAAAATAAAACCAGTTAATTTCCACTCAAATTCCTTCAAGTTCCACAAAGAAAACATGTTATTTCACGCAAGCGACAACATAAAACCTAGTAGGTACGTTTAGATAGATATGTTATGATATATAATGCATACTTATGTAATTAGGTAATGTGTGACACGATACGATGCCAAAAATGTTTTGTTTGTAATTGTGGCTACAAGATGGCGTCTCGCGGCATTTGGGCTTATATTGTACAGGCAAACGATTAATAGGTATAGTTTGATGTTTTATCAAAGTACTAGCTCACCCGGCGGTGAACTTTGTTCCGCCTCAGAATAAATACAAAATTTATGAATTATCTTCTCTATAATTTTTTTCGTGAATTTTTCCCAAGTTTTGATAATTATTCTGCTATTCGGGGCGGAGACAAATCCAACAAATCAGTCTTAAAAATCGGTCCAGCCTTTCTTGATTTCTAAATGGTGTTACTCACCCTTTTGATTTTGTTTTATTTATAAAAGATACTGAAGGTAATAAAAATCTTTTTTTTTGATATTAATATTTTCATAACAATAAAAATGGTTTACACAAGTTAGTTTTAGTTAGTTAGTTTTTTTTTTTTTTGTGAAAGTGTTCGTACGCATGTTTTTAGTTCTATCGGGTTTTAAATACGTAAATCCTCTGAAACTTGTATAACTAACTAACCGATTTACCTATACAATATGGTCAAAACTTTTAATTCCACAAAAAAGCTTTACCACTTTGTCATCATGCAGAAAAACATTCACCATACTCACAAACTACGTTAATTCGCATTTTCAGGCGTTTTATTCACCGTAACTTACCGAAAGTAACTTGAGATTTCAGTTCTCGACAGATATCACAAATTGATTCAGTATTTCTAACAGACTAGCTTCCACCCGCGAGGTATGTCGATAAAAATATCCTATGACCGTCCCCGAGATGCAATCTATCTCTCGCCAAATTTTATCGAAATCCATTCAGTGGTTTAGGCGTGAAAAGGTAACATACAGACAGACAGACAGATAGAGTTACTTTCGAATTTATAATATTAGTATGGATAAAGTTATTAAATGTCAGTAGATTCGTAATATAATCATATATTATAATAATTGCGACGATTCCCCAACGTGTACTTCCTTAATTTGTGGTTTATTCATTACAAATCGTATCGCCTCATTGTATGGTTTGTGGCAATGTTAATGTCCAAGTAAAATCACAATATGCGGATGAGTGGAAATTTCAAATAGTCATGCTATAGTTAATATAATATTGTTTAAATTTTCATCATCACCAATTTCGAAAAATATTAGGACTATTTTCACATACTTATAGTCAACCTTTTCTCTTCCGGATGGGAAATCTTATAGTCAACCTCGTAATTGTTTTACTACCCTAAGTTTGACTGTAACTTGCAAGTCATAAAATGGCAAGTTCATTTTGTCTATGTGACAGTTTGATAGTTCTAAAGTACTACCCAGTAAAAAATCGTCAATCGGTTTTGAACTTTTGTGCTAGATAGTAACACCCCTCTTACCGTTTTCGCCATAATATTGAATAATATTAGGTAGGTATTAAATAAAACAATTGTTAAAAGAGAAAATTTACTATGACCGAGTAACAAAAATCAACTATGATTCTGGCAAAGTCAAGAAGTGCCATAATATACGAGAAATATAAAGGATTCCTACCTAACTTGTGTAAACTATAACGACCGAGTTCTCACATTCCCACAGGAGCATAAAGAAATAGTACTCAACTTCTGACACGAAATCGCGGAGCAGCAGTATAGTATATAATAAGATAACTTTGCTACCTCTCCAAATGTTGCCTACCTCAATTTAATCGGATTGTTACTCTTCGAAACATCGCATAATTCTTTCAAAATCATCAAAATTTTACCAACGTTATTAATACCCGTTCAATTGCTCATTATAAACTTAAGTTAACACAGCGAAAACTAACATTCGTGGTAAGGTCTAATTAAAAACATCCACTATTAACAGTCTGACATAGGCACGTATTTACATTGGGAAGCAAATACTAGATTATTGAACGGAGCAGATTATTAATGCTGAGCATATTTGTCGTGTGGTAGTTCAATCAATGTGGGTTTAAATGTAGCTTAGGTTTGTAATCAGCACTAGGCGGGGTAACCGCGGAGAGAGAGAGTAATTGGCGCGGCAGCTGATTACTGAACCGTATAAAGGCTTCGAGAAAAGTCCTTATTGGATATAATATGTGGAATAAGGAGTTAAGCGGCTTTCACTTGAAATATTTCTCTGTAATAAGAGGCCTAGTTCACAGGCTGATCAAAATTATGCTTAACAATTCTCTCATTTTATCACTACTTATTTTACTTAAGGGGGAAGCGCTAAGGTAGCCCGCGAAATTCAAATTTTCTTACGTTTTTTGCAATTTGCTGGTCAGTATTAAGTTGTACGTCGATCAAAATATGATTCGCGGTCGTAACAAATATGTATTTACAGAATAATAATCATTAGAATCAGTAATACAACTTGTTAGGTTAGTATAATCCCAAAATGTCAAGATTTCATGAAATAGTCTTTCTGTAGGATTACTTGGTCTTAGAGAGTTGTGTTGATGACTTTAATGATTATAATTCTCTAAATACATATTTATTACGGCCGCGAATCATAAATAATCTGTATTAATCAATGTACAACTTAATACTGACCAGCAATTTGCAAAACCGTAAAAAAAATTGAATTTTGCGGGCTACCCTGGCGCTTTCGCCTTAATGATCGCCTGGGAGGCGATTTTATAAATAAATCGAGACGAGATGGGTAAAAGTCCCATAGAAGCTTGCCCGGAATTGGACACAAATAAAACAAAATGTACTATGAAGCATTAATAGTGTTTCAAAGCCCTGTACATTTTAGTCAGTCGTAAAACTTTGTGAAGGGCCATACGACCTTTCCAACATCCGACGACTTCAAACATGTATAAAAAAAATCACTTCCAACAGATTGAATTTCACTCATAATCTCTCTCCGTCTTTCTTTCTCTCATCTCTCTCTCTTTTTACTCTTCCCTATTTTTTCTCTCTGACTGTATCCCAAATGATTAATTTGCCTTGCCCCGGTTGATAGAATGTTGGATCTTCGATGAGAACCTAGCAAAATCAGAGTAGTCCGAGATGCGAGTTACCTATAGGTATTGTTATTGTAGCCGAGGTAAAAGGCGATTCCAAGAAAGGTGAAGTCACTCACAAATGCAAAAAAGATAACCAGAAACACACACAATGATATGTTTGAACAAATCACAACAAAACATTCATGATGCTGTTACACGCGGCGCCAGAGTTATAAATAAAATAGAAATCATCAAAGCCGACTGTCAAGAAGGGTTTTTAGCGTACGTCTTTGCTAACCCAAACAAAATGCTCTACAAAATGTTCAGTCATAAAACCCTCTAATTCTGACCGCCTGGGAGGCGGTCAGTGGGTCGTCTTATTGGCAATTATTTCTGCTAATATTTCAATTAAAAATACAAAACGATATTTCTAAAACTGCCAGATATAAAATCAAATAGAGTACTTGAAAAAATATTAGACTAGACGTAAATTCTCCGTAAAATCATTAATTATACAATGACGACATTATTGCATCAACATATACATAGATACTGGATACTAGTAATTCTTGTACTTGTAACACTGATAAACCAACGACCATAGCTCTTTCTGCTGAAATTTTAGCTGGCTGACAAAAATAAGATATAGGTACCTAACTGTAGTAATCTACCTAATTTATAAGTAATAAGGTAAATTCTTTCTTAAGGTTCCGTTTGGGCCACATTTTATTGCGGTAGACCCGTATCGCCTACCAAGTATGGTTATGTTGAGCAGATTTATTTTTATAAATATACAGTTTTTGAGATAGTTTGTTGTTTCCTTATATTTCGATACCCAACCACCTGGCATCTGGGCTTATTTTAGTTCGCTACTAGAGGGAGCAAAAAAATAAGTGTAACTGTTACACTTTAGATTTTTACACGATACTATCAGTGGTTCAGTAGATTAGTATAGATTGTTACGTAACCTCACTTTTACCTTAGCTCTCAGATTGCCAAAATCCGCAAAATCATCAGTGGTGGTTCGATGATATAATAGCTATCACTTGACACCAATTTCATCTTTTTACATCCAGGCCCAAGATTGTATGTAAGCGTTTTAGTCTCCTTTTAACCGCGTAGGAATTGTACTTTTCTATGAAACAGCTGATTTTATTTTTGATAACCGACGAACATGATCCTAGCCTACCTACATTTCTAGTTACATTGACAACGCAAAAAACCATGATCCTTTGGTTACCTACATCTAGTTTGACGTAATCATTAATCAAAAACGAGAAACGAAGCGACGTAAATAAAGACTCCTAGTTGAAAACGTAGTTTTATTACTAAGTAGTTTGTAATGGGTATCATTTTAGACAACTACAGGTACCGTATGCAGTCAGGGAAATTGATTGTTAGGCCTGAATTCCTGTTATGCTGACGTCGGTCGCACGTGTGAATATAAATATACATTATGTTCTATATAGCACCTTACTGCGATGCTGACGTCAGCGGCACGTACGTAGGTAGATACTGACCGTACGCGACCGACGCGGCGACGCAACGTCAGCGTAACAGGAATTCAGGCCTTAAACTGACACCCTACGTCAATTTGTCGTGTTATAACAATTTCAGGTAATTGTCAATCAATGACTGTTGTATTTGAATATACGGATAATGTAAGTTGGTAGTCAATTTGTTTGATAATTAATATCCCCGACTTAAAGTACATACATAAACTTCAAATCATATTATTGTCAGTGTACAAGAATGCAAGTGACATAGATATTGTGACTAAGGAAAAACTACTGTCGTTTTTTGTGAGGACCTAATTTGATTGGTTCAGTTTTAAAAGGTCACTCGCAATTTGTAGGGTCAATATTTGGGCAACCGAGTTAATGAAGTTTGTGGTACTTGATAAGTTTACGTCGATATTCCAAAACCACTAGCTTTTTGACCACTTGACGATGGTCGGACTTACTGTCATTTTCAGGCCTTCAATTCCTGCCATACTTTTTCATAAATCTTTAACAGAAGCACGAAAGTGCAAACGTTAGGTTTACTCAGCGCGTTTGTGCTTTTTCCACTGGAGACGATCACGTAACGAACAACCAACAGACTACTACACTTACGTTCTTAGCACTCCTCTTGAGCTGCCTGCCGGCCTTCCACCAGGTGACCTGTGCCTCAGGCCTGGACCCCACGGCCCTGCACTCCACCTCGTAGTTCCTGTCTGCGGACAGCTGGGCCCGTTTGTTCAAGATCTGGACGCTCAGTGGCCTTACTGCAACAAACTGAACTTATTGCCAGGGGATCGAGGGTGGGATTGAAATCGTATGAAATGCTGCCATAAATGTGTCTTAAACGGGCGTTGGCTTTGACTTGGGCATTAACAAAGTGACAAGGTTCAAAATGCCAGGCTTCAGTGAGATTCTTTTGATTCAGATATTTATTTTGGCTCTTTTTTTAATCCTGGTACCTACTTACTCGTTAACGCCCAAGTTACATACTAGTTTTGGCCTCACTGTCCAAATAGTCCAGAAGTCCAAAGTTAGACTAAATAGATAGTTAGGTACAAATTTTCTAAACCACTGGATTCAATTAATGTTTCAGCATTTATTTACCATCGGTTTTTTTTTGACCCAAATTAAGGCCCTCTTTTACCATAAATCACTATAGGCATTGAGCCCTAAATGAATTTAAAACATTTTTCTATTTCTGGCAATCAAATTAAATGACAGCTATATGAACACATTCCAGCATTACATAATGTATGCGGACACGCCCTTTATCAAATCAAATCAAATCATTTTTATTTCAGGTAAGTATACACGCATATAAAATTTAACAAGGTTACAGATTAACCAGATTTATGCTTGGAGGCTTTTATTTTGGCATCATGTTCTGTTTACGTTTTTATTATTTTATTTCTGTTTGAGTATAGAACAGACAGCTATGCTGCTGGGGAGTTTGTTGCGCCACTTCTTCTTCCCAGCTAAAGAACTAGGTAATGGTGAAAGGCGGGCGTTTTGGGGGACTGTCTCATGTAGTATTGACGTTCAAAAAGTGCTGATTCTTAGTCTAGTTTAAATAAATGACTTTTTGATTTGAATTTTGAATCATTTAAAGACGACAGAAACATAGTGATCTTTTAAATATATTAAAGATAAATACATTTTAGTGATTTTGTCGCCAGCGGGCCTAAGCGCAGGGCCATACCGCAGTGTCTCAAGACGAAAGTCTTTGACCAGTGCGTGTTGCCAATGATGACATCTGGCACTGAAACGTGGTCGCTCACAATGGGCCTTATTAGAAGGCTAAAAGTCACCCAAAGGGCAATGGTAAGGGCTATGCTTAGAGTTCCTGCGAGATCGAATCAGAAATGAAGTGATCCAGAGGAGTACCAAGGTAACCGACATAGCCCGAAGAATCGCTAAACTTAAGTGGCAGTGGGCAGGGCCCATCGCTCGCAGAACAGATGGCCCATGGGGCGAAAGGTTCTGAAGTGGCAACCACGTACCGGAAGACGTAGCGTTGAAAAGCCTCCCAAAACGTGGACCGACGACTTTGTGAAGGCCGTAGAAACCCGTTGGATGCGAGAAGCACGGAACCCGTCGAAGTGGAGGTGCCTGGGGGAGGCCTATGTCCAGCAGTGGACGTCTTTGATGATGATGATGATGGGCCTAAGCTACCCATGAGCAACTTTTATCTCGGCTACTAATTTGTTTACTAATTTGTCTCTCACATCAAGTTTAGGGGTTTGAATAAAAGAGCGCATGTAGTAACGCGACAGCTGGGAGACATAACCCAATTGTCGCCCGTCTATTGGTTGTAATGCAAGTGCGCGCACGACGACAAAAAAGTTGTCGGCTAGCCAGTTACCGCTCAATCGAAAACTTAACAAAAAAGTAGCGTTCTATCGCTCCCGTGTGTGCATCGTCCAAATCTCGGCGAGGAGACAGCGACAGAGGCAAAAAAGTTGCTTTGCAACTAAGTTACTCGTGGGCGCCCGCTCGTCTTCAATGAGTTTGCTGTCAAATATTACATTAAAGTTCGCTAGACACACCATAACAACAAACAAAAATAGACACACCTTTTAGAACATGACAACAAATTAAGTAGCGAGTCTATCAGATTTGGATCGCTCCCTCAATTTGATGCCCATTTATATATTAGGTCACATAAACATGACTGTCACAATAATATTAGGAGAAGAGAGGTTTTGTAGGAAACAATCAATAACGCTTGAGTTAATCTCTAACAACCTAATAATAGTCGCAGAATATCAGACGATGTCGACAAAAAAATATTTCTCGTTCGTTTGACCTTGTTCCAAATGTGAAATATGGCAAATAAAAATAACACGCCTGCGAGAAAAAAAATATATGTCCAATGTCCTGGTAGCTACAAAAGAACGATAAACATGTTCCATACAATATGTAGAACAAAACATATTTTTTCCATTATTCGCTACATCAATATCATTATCGTCATTACATGCAGACGGTTCGCGTCCACTGTTGGACATTATAACTACGTCTACTCAAGCGTCGCCATCTAGAACGATCCATAGCATAAAAAGATTTCAATACATAACTTTATTCAAATTCTTATCAAAGACCCTTCCCAATATTAAATCATGAAAATTCATATGCTATTCATAAGTTTCATTTCTCACCACGCAAGTTTACAATTTACTTTCAAAAGTCTTCTGATCTTGTCCTATCTCAACGATCAGAAGCATTTTTACTTCGAGCCGAATTTCACCCAATCTCACGTGGTGGTCGTGTCGAAAAAATGCCTCTCGTAATCAAGGTCGCCCCCTAATTGCGAACTGGACGGACGCCCCATAATTGCGAATTAGACCAATTGCGAACTAGACCAATTGCGTACCTAGTCGACCAATTACGAACTGGACCAATTGCGAACTGGATCAATTGCGAACTAGACCAATCGCGAACTGGACCAATTACGAACTGGACCAATTGCGAACTGGACCAGTTGAGAATTGGACAGTTGGACATTTTGCGAATTGGACATAATGCGCCTAAACGTATTTTTTGACAGATTGAGACCAAGATCAGAGGGGTAATTCTTGACTGCGACTAGATTTTTAACGTTTTAAATTACGAAAATTGGCCTTCTGACTGAGAACGTTCTTAAAATTACGAGAATTGCCACTAACATAGAGAGAAAATAGTTGAGATCACTTTCAATATACCCATCGCAATATTATTTGCACGATTCTGAAGCTTTGCAGTCTGTGTATACGTAATTGAAACCAACTACCGGATCTGCTCAATCGGAAGTTCCAATTGAGTGCCTGCTTATAATAGATCGAAAAATGGCCACTTACCTTGAATTATGAAGATGTACAAGGAAATGTATCATTTACAACACAGAGGATAATAGTTTGATATTATTGTGACGTCATCAACATTTTAGTCATAAAAATAGACTTGTCTGTATAAAGACTAGGGTCTATCACCCACGACGATACTACGAAGTACCGTGTTATAGATTCAAATCACCAATGAGTCAGCAGATTATCACATACATAATGAGCCTATAATGTTTCTACTGCTGGGCCTCCTCTCAATGAGAGGGAGTGGGCCGTAATCGATCCAGTTGGTAGATGTCACATGTCTTCAAAATTTTGATTCAAGAACATGCGGGTTTCCTCACGATGTTTTCCTTCACCGCTTTGAGAGGAGTGGTGATGAAATAATTTACTCAAAGTAAAGCGTTTATCTGGGTTTGAACCTATGTCCTACACAACTCGTAAGTCGCGGGCGTTACCACTGGGCCGATACTGCATGCACTGCTCTGCTAGGGTGTCATATGGAAAATGGCGGTCCATACACGACGCGACTTACTAATGCAATATAAACTAGTTTGTGATTGTTTGCATCGCGTACGGACCGCCACTGAAGTACTATTGCTGTGACTTTCTGGTAACTTAAATCAAAATTTTTGTAACACATTACTTTTGAGTAGCGTCGTGGACAAAAGGCCTAACAACTGAGAAAACATAGCCATGTCTTAAACTTCCCAGCTGGATTGCTGGTTTTGCGTCCGTTTTAGAAAGCCTATTTAATCTGTGGTAAAATCTCAAAATCATTAAACAGATGACGCGCATGAAAGTCTATCTTATAATAATGCCATAATTTGGTCATGTCCAAAAAGTCCGTCAAACAAAAAACAAACCCAAATAAATCCAATACATCAAAACAAAAAAAAAACATGTACGGACTTATCCTTCTACAAAACCAAACCAACTCACAATTTATATCCAGAATCAGTAGCTTAGCCTCTGGAGCTGCGAGGTTGGTGTTAGAGGCCTGACAGACGAGCCTCGCGTTCAGGTGCTGTCGGCCCACGTTGGGGAACGTTAGCGTGTTCACCGTCACGCCGTCAGGGCGCTGCTCGAATGAGTCGTCTATCACAGTGTTCTCGAGGTACCAGGTGAGGCGTGGACGAGGGTCACCTGGGGAGAAAAAGAAGATATTATGGTCTGATTCAAAAGTACATGGTAAAAAAGTAAACAAATGGATCAGAAAATGTACAGACGCCAGTACATCAAGCTACTACAATCTGTCAAATTTCTTTAATAGATTTTCAACTTTATCGCTAAAGCATAAGGTCCAAAATTGATTGGGAAAATTTGACAGTTTCGGGTAGCTTAATGTGCTGGCGTCTGTACCTGGGCTAATATGTAGTGACACTTATAAATTAGTGCTTTGATTTGATTATTTAAATACTTAACCACAAAATTCAAATTATAAATCACCATTAATATGGTTAAAACCACTTTAATATTGATTTATTTATTTAATCATTATTGAATAACCTCAATTTTCGTCGATGATTTTTCAATCACAATTTAATATTGTTATTCAAACTTTAAACAATGATTGATGGAATATGTGGTAAGATATATCATTGAAATCTTCTAAACACAGATGAATGTGACACTAATTCAGTTTAGTAGCTGTTTGGGTAAGAATTTAACCTAAACGCGGGTTTGTTTACACTTTCATCAGATACTTTTTTGAATAGACTATAGGTATACAGTATACGTCAGGTTGCCAGTCTTTATGAGTAGTATTGAACTGAAGTCATCAGATAAATTTAATGTTAAAAGCATAATCGTATAAATAGGCTGAAGTACCAACTGATTGATGTACATTGAATTATAGTAACTTGTTAATAATCATACAATGGTCACATTAAATGTCACAGCACCATGCTGAGAAACCCCATGGCCTTGTACAGGATTTTTTTTTGTTATTGTCTGCTGTTTCGATTTTTATTTTTTGTCGTAATACTTATTAAGTTTGTGTTTATCTTATAACATCTTTCTGTGAGTTCCTGTCCTTTTTTCCATCAACACCAACTAGAGTGTTGCCCAACATCACACTAATATTATAACGGCGAAAGTTTGTGAGTGTGTGTGTGTGTGTGTTCATATAGTTGTTACTTCTTCACGCTCAAACGGCTGGACCAATTTTGATAAAATTGGGTATGGAGGTAGCTGACACCCTGGATTAACACACAGGCTATTTTTTATCCCGATATTCCCACGAGATCGAAACTTATGCGAGTGAAACCGCGGGACGCAGCTAGTATGATGTAATGTTAAAATGTGTCATGTGTCTGAGAGCAGTGATGGCCTTGTGGTAACGGCCGTGACTTGCGTGTTGTAGGTCCTAGGTTTGAACCTAAACAGGCAATTTGCTTTCAAAACGGTGTAGGAAAACATCGTGAGGAAACCGGCATGTCCTAGAACCAGTACGGAGCAGCATGTACGGAGCAGTGGTAGCCAAGTGGTAACGGCCGCGACTTACGAGTTGTAGGTCGTAGGTTCGAACCCAGACAGGCGCTTTACTTTGTGTAAATTATTTCATCACCACTGCTCACAAAACGGTGAAGGAAAACATCGTGAGGAAACCGGCATGTCCTAGAACCAAAAATTCGAAGACATGTGACATCTACCAACCCGCACTCCCAAGTAACATTTAAGCGGAAAAATATTATATTTACCAGCGCATTACCAGCTATAAGCTTAATAAATGATGTACAAGAGTGTAAAAATATGTATAGGACTGTACTTTAGTATAACTGTACAACTGTATACAGTATAGCTGATTAACGGCTGTATAGAGCCAAAATTTTTACCTTTAGCTTTTAAATAGCATTGGAAAATGCTAAAATACAGACCGCGGCGTAAAAAACTGCGTTCAGCAACTTTATAAGACAATAACTGTATACTGCTCTCAAATTATACTTTTATATAACCTACTTCTGCACAAGAGCATTAAATATTGTTATAGCCTGAATATTGGTGTAAAATTACTCTATTGTTCAGCCTTCAAGTTAAGCTTGATAATAGCTGTACAACGGAAATCTAGGATACTCTTAGCAAGCAGTTCCCTTTATAATAGTTTAATTCAATTCTGTCTCATGTAGAAGAGTTTAGATTTACTCCTTTTTAAAGCCTTATGCGATTGGCGTACATTTTTCCCTTTTTACAGTTTTTCGTGTTTTAGAAGATTAAAGTTATTATTATAGTGTTGGCATACACAATTATCCAGCTTATCGATTATTTTGAAACTAATATAACCTAAAATCAGTCTATTTATTGGATACAACTAATAACAATACGGAGTCATAATTTTGATCAGTTGCCAATTTGTTAAGTGAACAAGAGTTAAGATACAAATATATATAAAATAAAAATACATTAAACTGTTGCACTCTGTAGTGTTTGCTTCAGTATTTAAATTAGATACAATACATCTCTATAAATAAAAACAATACATTGTTTCTTTTCGCTATCAGTAACTACTATTTGGTAAATTATTATCCGATTCCTTGCTCACCGCCTTACGGGCCTTGGATCATAATGAGGTTTTCTATATTTTCAACTGAACCCTAATTAACTGTATTAATGAATATGAATAAGAATTTAAGGCAGCTTCTACAGTACTTAAATACTAATGTACAGACAATGTTACTCTTTAGGCTGAGATACGTTCTTAAATAACGACTCTGTTATGCAAAAAGCTGTATTAAGGGGTACTAGAAGAGCAAGAGCTGTATAAACTAAGAACGCCATTTTATAATAATTTATAAATTGCATTGCAATTTTACGAGATATTTTTTTGTTTGTTTTTGAAATTTCAGTACAAAATTACAAAAGATTTTAACTGTATAGTACACACAATTACGTTTACTATCAATAGAACAGTCCGGGTTACTCTCAAAACTGTTTTCAGATTTGATCACATATTTGTTGTTACAGAAAAAATGTATGTATATTCCTTATTTCGAAGGGGCGTGAGTTTTGAGCTTAAAACTAGTATACATACTCACATAAAAATATCAGTCGCAAGCATAACAACAACGATAAACAGGAAAGAGTACCTACTTACCACTTGGTTATTAAATATTTTTTCACTTATCTTCAGATATGGCACATAGTAAATAAAATGGAGAATGAATTCAACCACGAACACAATTATAATATATTTATTCTTTTATTAAGATTTTCACAAGCCTGAGTCTGTATAAAAGAATAAAAAAGAAAATTAGAGAATGGAAGCTGTATAAAAGTATCTAAATAGTATCTTAGCCAGCCAAATAGTACAGCTATTATGCAGCTGTTATACAGCTAAATCTACACTTAAAGCTGTATAATTTTGGGGCCCATTTCAGAGTTACAAGGGCTGTATAGCTTGCTATACAGTCTTTATACAGCACGTTTAACAGCCTGCAGTAAACAAATAGTCCATAATACAGCTTTTATACAGTTTAAAATGTTACTTGGGCTGGGCCCGCGTGGTGGATTACGGCCCACTCCCTCTCACTGAGAGGAGGCCTGTGTCCCAGCAGTGGGAACATTATAGGCTGATAATGATGATGATTATATGTACGCGGAAAAATGCCAGAACACAGCAATGCTGCTTCCCCGAATGAGAATTTTAATTGGAGCTCAGCTACTACTATAACTTTTCAACATGATCCTTGTAAAAATATTTCATTATTTCCGAGCTAGGTATTTTTAAATTGCTCCTGAGAAGTCTTCAAGATGTACCTGTAGAGTTTAAACATGACAATGAATGTGTTTGTCGTTATTAATGACGGTACTTAACTGACAAATACATGCGCTTTACGTGCCCTCAGGGTCGCACACCGAGGACATATTTCAGGATCCTCAAGATTACCAGAATCTTGGAAGTTTGTTTTGTCAATGCTGCTTTCAGAGTTTTTTCGTTTGTTTCAGTTTGTTTGATATTAAATTTAGTACTTTTTCTGTTTCTTTTATAGTGATTGATATGAAAAAATAATGCTAAATGGTCCACTTGAGGGACTAAGTGCGGAAACCAAACCAATAACATCCACACTAATATGCCATAATAAATGCGAAAGTGTGTCAGTCTGTTAGCACTTCACGCTTAAACCGCTAAACCGATTTAGATGAAATTTGATATAGAGGTAGGTTGAGTCCCGGGAAAGGACATAGGATACTTTTAATACCGATATTCCCGCGTGATCGACACTTATGAGGGTGGAACCGCAGGGCGCAGCTAGTAGAACATAATCCTAAATGTTTATATTCGAACTGCCTCTTTGGTCTGGTGGTCGCAAGAGCTACTGCGGCGCATGAGGTCCGGGGTTCAGTTCCCAGCCGGGTAAAGTGTTATTGGAGGTTTTCACCTGGAATTTCTCAGTAGCAGCCCGCAGTCTCGATTTCTGCCAGGTCAGTGGCAATAGGCTTACCCCTTGTTACATGAGACATAAACATAACTGGCGTGTGGGTATACTATACGTATACCTTCGCCCAAACCTTCGAGAATTACAGGCAATATTATGTCTATATTAGGGCTCAAAAAAACGGTAATCATAATAATATTGATCACTAATCAAAACATGGACTCAGTTTAGTCTAGGCTCGACACGTGTAAACATATTAACGCGTGTTATCGAATTAACATAGGTGATCCTTTCACAAAGCGAAAGACTTAGAATTTTCGCTTAAGAATTCTAGCATTCGAAAACAGCGTAAAAGTTGTTTTTGTTTATGTCAAAAAACTGCCCCGTTGGTCTCGTGGTCGCATGCGCGACTGCTGAGCGTAGGGACATTCTCGGATCGGGTAAAGTGTTATTGAGTTTTTCCATTAGGAATATCTCAGTAACAGCCCAAAGTTTGGAAGTTGGTGGTGTAAAGCCGTGCCTCGAATAGCACGTAAAGCCGTTGGTCCTGTGCCTGATCTCTCCCCGGTCGTGTCGGATTGCCGTCCCGTCAGACTACGAGAGCAAAGGAACAGAGAGTGCACCTGTGCATACGCACACACTTGTCCACTATAATATCTCCTGCGTACCTGGCTAATCTCCGTTGAGGGATTTACTACAAGTACCAATCGCTTAGCCTAACTTAGTTAATAAAGTCATATATCTGTAATTATATTTATACAGGATAACATAAACACAAGCTTTCACCATATTTATCTTTCTCTCAATATATACAATAGTACTTTAATGGGCCACATCTATGCATTTATTAGTAAGTAATTATCATAATAATAATATTCTGTGCTCGTGCTACAACTACTGATATACCTTGTTCAATTATAGGCGAGGACGCTGGCACCCTAAACACAAGTTAAATCTTACTTTGGGTGCCAGAGTTCATCGAAATCACTCTATCCCTTAGTTGTAACGCTGCATAGTGTTTAGATAAGTGTTTTTATACAACTAAAGTAAATAAAGAAACTTTTTATTTATTTAGGGCCACCGTGACCAAAATCGGTTGAGAGGATATTATTAATACCTAATACTAACGATCAAAAGAAACCTTACAAGATCAGAAAGTAATAAACATCAGTAGAAATTGTTCTACTACTTCAATCAGTTAACTCCTTGAAGTAGTTGAACAACGTAAGCATAGACTTGACACATATACTCGTATAATCCGACACGTGTACTGTAAGTAATGTTTTTGTATTGATGGTTTTTGTATTACATAATATTTCTGTCATAAAAATTATGATTTATGTAACTGTCAAAATAAACGTCAAAGTCAAATCATTTATTTCAAATAGGCACATTAAAGGCACTTTTGAACGTCAAAACTTACAAGAAAATTGATTGATTCTATTCGCCCCTTCCAAAAGGTAGTTTTCGTATGGAGAAGAATGGGCAAGAAACTCCACCGTTACTATTTTAAAATGTTTTACAAGGTTTGTATACATAATATAATTATATGTGAAGACGATGCACCTAGACTAAAAGAAGCCTACCCTAAAAAAATAAAAAGAATTAAAAATGAAGCAATTACAGGTAAACCGATTATTTAACCCCTCAAAATGCGAAATTTACCTCTCTGACATTACCGACAGACAATCGACTATAAATAAATTTAATGCAATAGCCCCACAAATCAAAATTTTAGAAAAAAGTTCCCTACACCTCCTTGGTTCCCCTATTTTTGAAGAAAGTTTTTCATCTTTCATCGACGACAAAATTAAAAATTTCAATGATATTTCGGATAGACCCTCCAAAATTAATTTACATTCGGCATTCACCATTATCAGATATTGCTGTTTTGGTCCAAATTATATGTATTTTCTCCGTTGTTCTCCTCTTTGGAAGAAACCACAACTTTTGGACAAAATTGACCAAATTATTCGCAACACTTTAACATCCATTCTTAATGTGGCCCTGGACGACCGAGCGTGGCTGCAAGCCACCCTACCAATTCGTTTTGGTGGCCTTGGCATCCGCAAAATTTCTAGCGTTAGCTTACCGGCGTTCCTGTCTTCTGTCCACAGCACTGAAAAACTAACCAGGAAAATTTTAACTCTCTCCCTGGTTAGCTCGGAAGTGCCGTGCTTGTCCGATGCAGAGGACGCCTGGAAAGTGGCTTGCCCGGACACGGATCGGCCCGAGAATCCGTTTTCCCAGAGACAGTGGGATGAGCCGCTCTGCAGGTTGGTACGGAATAAACTTATTAATACGTCTACCAATACTGCTGAGCGTGCCCGCCTGCTTGCTGTGGGTGAGTGGGAGTCGGGCCTTTGGCTTCAGGCTCTACCGTCACCTAATATAGGAACTATGTTAGGTGATACAACCTTCCGGCTCGCTACATGTTTGCGTTTGGGCGCTCCTTGTGCTGCTCCACATCGCTGTCAATGTGGTGAAGCAGTCGACTGCCTCGGACACCATGGCCTTTCTTGTAGTAAGAGTGCAGGTCGGATAGCGCGGCACGCTAGCATTAATGATCTCATCCGTCGTGCTCTTGCCACCGCCGGGGTGCCAGCTGTATTGGAACCCACTGGCTTGGCACGCGTCGATGGCAAGAGACCAGATGGTATGACCATAATGCCATGGAAGTTGGGTAGGCCTTTGGTGTGGGACGCAACTTGCGTCGACACCCTTGCACCTTCCCATCTTCCTAGCACAGTGTGCTGCGCTGGGGCGGCTGCTGCAGGTGCTGAAAACCTCAAACGGCGCAAATACAATAATTTAATTGGCGATTATGTATTTGAACCGTTTGGGGTTGAAACTCTTGGGCCATGGGGCCCGAGTGCCCAACTAGTATTTCGGGAAATCGCCAAACGGTTGGTCGACTCTTCACGTGACCAGAGGGCGGGCCTATTTTTTGGCCAAAGAATCAGCATTGCTATCCAACGTGGCAATGCTGCCAGCCTTCTGGGCACTTTTCCTATTGACAGCGATGTGGACGAATTTTTCGACGCCCTGTAACCCTTTTTGATACTTGTAAATATTTTTATTTCTATTATAGAGTTAGTGTGTAAATAATATATCAATACTAGAATGTTAATATATTATAGTTGCCTTTTAAGAATAATTACGTATTACAGGTAAATCAATTATGTGATAGATACATGGTGCTCACATACTTACAAATTATTTACAAATATTGGAAAAGTAGATGATTTTTCTGGAATTTTAACAAGTGTGTGAGTTACTGTAGTCACAGATTGTCAAAAATCAATGTCATAAAACATTTTAAAAATATAAATTAAAATTAGGAACCAGATTGATGTTGTCTAGACACTAGATTGTCCTATGGAGCAGGACCAGCATGTTTCCAAGCATTCTTATCTTGGATATAATCCTCTAATTTGTAATATCCTTATTTACATAGTGTATCTACTTTTAAAATGAGTTTTAAATTTTCTTTCATTTAATTGCAATATGTCACAAAGTATTTGTTGTAGCATTTAACACAGTACCCCATAAAAGATGTATGTACCTTAGATAATCTGAAAAAAGGTTGATCTAATTTATCTTTATTTCTAGTATTAAAATTATGTCTATCACTTACTTTATTAAAAAGATGTTGATTTTATCTTCTTCTAAATAAAATAACTCAACCCCAAATGAAGGATCAGAACATTTCGTCCCTAATAAGAGAGCTACCTAAGAGATTTAAAGTAGACACCAAAAGTTCTTAGAGAGACAAAAAATAAGATAAAATGTTTTGGCATTGCGAACGTCGCATCACTTCAGACTGTTTGGCACTCTTATCTCTGTCAGACCTCTAGAGGCATCGTCACTCGAGGATTTAAGAATTCATAACGGAGTCTTGTTATTTTTAAGAATTCTTATAATTATGAAGGAAAATGTTAAGCTATGTAATTTTGAACAATCCCTTAAGCCTGATTTACCTGTAGGGTGTGGTTTAATTACCTAAGACATACCATAATTTGAACAAATAATAAAAATTGCACCGTGTAAACATGGTTAGACAATTCAATCTTTTTATTATTTTACATTTTAGACCTACAATCCAATTTCAACTCTTTATTAGTGGTCGTAATGGCAATCGTATCATTTGTTTTTTTAATAGATTCTTTTATATTTTGTGAATGTGAAAGCGTTGTAGTCCTTGTAGACTGTAGATTTGTAGACCATTTTCTATCTTATTGTTAAACATTGTAAACGCCAATCATTTTTAAAAGAGTAACCGTTTCTTGCCGGCTCTTCTCCATAGGAAACGACCATTTGGAACCGTGCACCTAGGTTGTGACTTTTCATGAGCGCCCATGTAGGTACATACATATGAATTAAAATATTTTGATTTGTGAAGTCATTTGTTGATTCAATTTTATTGTACCTATGCTACAGGCAAGTAACCTGCATCGTGTAATTATAGGACTTTAAACAACAAAAATCACTTATCCTCAAAAAACGTCAAGATGGTGGCACTTTTTTGGATGTCACAAAATGTTTAAATTTAATTAAACATGAGATTCGGTCCACAACATTTATTGAAATAACCATTTCCGTGCTAACCCACATTTTTCCAATCCTTTCACATGTTTCTTATCGACAAACCCTCGAAACGCCAACTATGCAATACATAACAATATTTCCCAAATAATTTATAAGCAACCCCTATTTATCAGATTGCGGGATGCACAATGCCAGCACATCAACGCGCCATGATTATTTGGCAGATACACAAAAATATCTACAATACTAGGGGGGTGGAGGTGGATTAGATTTTTTCCTCAGCCAAACAGCAAAATGATTAGTTGACCTACTTCTGGCAATTGAGGAAAATGTAATGGCTAATGCTTGCTGGGGAAAATTAACTATAGAACTGTCATGGTGGGTCAGAGGTTTGAGAACCATTTCTTATGGTTTGAACCTGTCATTTTGTGACATATATTTTTAAGGTTTAATCTATTTAAGCATATTCAAATTGAAATTCTTTAATTCCAGCGAAGACTCATATAGGGTTAGTAACATTGTTCTTAAAACTAAGTGTTAGTAAACAACACGATACGATGGCACATGTAACTGACAGCAGTGAATTATATACGGACAGTCTACTTGACAGAACCCTGTCGGGGCTGGCCATGACTCGAGCCACCATCGATGCTGCGCGTTAGCGCATTATTGTGTAAAAACAGTCTACACGCGCCGCCGCAAACATCCCTGACGCACTGCAACGCCATGGCAAACCCCATCAGTTTTCTGAATGCATTATTAAATTGAACACGAAGGGATCCATAAGATGACCGCGAATACCGCTCCCACAAGCTGCACGTGTAGAAGAACGACGTGTGTGTTGAATGTAAATCACTACCAATGCTGTAAAGCAAATATATAAATATAAAATATTTTAAATAATATTATATAATATTATTATTTATATATTATCATTTTAAAAATATATAATATTTATATATTATTATTAGCTATTAAGGTCTAATCTATTTAAGCATATTGAATGTAAATCACCACCAATGCTGTAAATTGAAAGAAAGGCTTATAGGCCTGAAATCGCCAACACGCATTTGGCAAGCGATGTGATTTCAAAGTTCGTTATGATAAACGAACATATTTTATCTAATAATAAGTATTTATGACTGTCTATTTCCTGTTAAATATAGCTCCGAATGATTAATGATATTTACATATAACATGACGTCTGAAATGTAGATGTTGAATGTTTTTCTGTAGATTGTTTTTGACAAAAAAAATATCTACACGTCAATAAAAAAAAAACAATAAACAATGTTTAAATCCAAAAAAAAAAGCTTTTAATTTATTTTCAATATTTATTGATCTCTTGAATAATATAGTTTTAAGATAATGTAATACTAACAAAATATACTGAATTCATCAATTGGAAATAAGAACCAAATGCATTTCAAAAACTTCAAAACAACAACAAATTCCTGAGCAAAAATGGGAATCTAAAAAAAACCAATACTCCAAAATCACGAGACCGGTATAGTCGAACTATGAGTGAAACCTATCAGATGCATAGCAGCGGAAAACATGGATGTTATTGGTATCTTTCAATT